>JAWDJD010000004.1:68707500-69407500 GCA_035047305.1 Bradypodion pumilum | reverse complement strand
ACAGCTTCAGTCAGGATTTTTTTAAAAAATAAGGGAAAATACGGGAAAATTAATAAAATGGGAGGGGGCAGGAAGAGGGGTAAAAATAAGGGGTTTTCCTGGGGGAAACGGGATAGTTGACAGGTATGCTTTATGGATAGCTGAGGAAAGAAGGAAATCCGAAAGATGAAAGAGAAAGAGAAAGATTCACCTAACTGAATGCTGATTTCCAAAGAAGAGCAAGGAGAAATAAGGAGGCCTTCTTAAACAAACAGTGCAAATAGAGAAAAACAAGATAAAGGGAAGGACTAGAGTTCTCTTCAAGAAAATTGGAGAAATTAAGGGTACATTTTGAGCAAAACCGGTAATGCTAACAGACAAAAATGGTAGAGATCTTACAGAAGCAGAAGAGATTAAAATAGGTGGCAAGAATACACAGAAGAACTATACAAGAAGGACCTTAATGTCTCTGACCACCACAATGGTGTGATCGCTGACCTTGCACCACACATCCTAGAGTATGAAGTCAGGAGGGCCTTAGAAGCTCAGAAGAATAGAATAACCTTTTAACTATGGTTCAAGAGAAGACATTTGAGAGCCCCCTGGACTGCAAAGGAGATTAAATCAGTCACTCCTAAGGGAAATCAACACTGACTGCTTCTTGGAAGGACAGATACTGAAGCTGAAGCTCAAATACTTTGGCCATCAAATGAGAAGAGAGGACTCACTGGAGAAGGTCCTGATGCTAGGAAAGATCAAAGGCAAAAGGAGAAAAGGGGAGCAGAGCAGAGCTGTCAAGTATCCTGTATTGCCCGGGAAAACCCAGTAAAACCAGTAATTTAACCCCTCTTCCTACCGTCACGTATTTTTTTAAATAATCTCCCATATTTTTTTTAAAAAAACACAGGGGGCATGTAAATCTCCCATATATTATTGTATTATTATTATATCTTTATTTATGAGGTATGCTCCTCATACCAGAGCCAGAGAGGAGTGTTGGGCTCCCTCTGGTAGAGGAGGAAGCACCCCCAGGCACTCCCCTTAGCACAACTGCTTCACCTCACAGAGAACAAGGCAGCAGGCCAGCCTTACTGTAATAATTCTATTTTAAATCTCTTTCCACATTCTCTGCAGCGACAGCATTTCATATTATGGTGATTTTTCATGGAACTGTTTTTAACACTTTAATCACTTAATTGTCTACTGTCTTAACCTTGTGTACCTCAATTTCATTTTTAAAAACTCTGTGTTTAAGGCAGGACCACAGAAATATCCTCTTTATGTTGTATGCAAATATACTTGAAGCTGATTGGTTCATTGTCTCTTCTCTCTCCTGGGAAAGAGAGTGTTAAAGATAAGAGACAATGAGCCAATTGGCTTCAACTATATATTGACAGGTATGTAGCAGAGGTTTAGATGGTTAGACAGTATATTTGGCATGCTGTGGTCCATGGACATGCAAAGAGTTGGACTTGACTGTGCAACTGAAAAACAACAAGAAAATACTAACTTAAATGCAGTCTGCCAGTAGCTTCTTTGGAAGGAGAAGGATGTGGCTTATATGCTTTTCCTTTGATACTTCTTTTAACACACTTTGCATTTCCCATTAAACGTAGTGAGGTTTCCCTCACACCTCAAAGGCTTTGAATGCCCCTTCCTTCCTGTTGCGTCATTTATTGGCCACTTTTCCACTCCCCATTTTTCTCCTCTCTGAAGATAGATGTGTGAAGACATAGCTCCACATTGTATTTCAAAACAGTTCAAAATAGTTCAAAACAGCAAAACAACAACAATAACAACATTGCGACTGGTGGTTTTTAATCTGGACAGATCCCTCCACCCTTTTCTCTGCATTTAAAACAAAAATAACCAACTTCAGAAAACCGTGCAAAAACATATTTATTAAAGACTGCTGTCCCATGTGCAGTTTGTGGGCAGTGCTGGGTGCAGGACAACAGACTGCATAGCAGGTTCTTCACCAGACTGTGACTGTGAGCTCTGGAAGCGAGTCTCTGAAGCCAAATGAATTCAAAAAAAGATGTTCCTCTGTACTCTTCAGCTTTAATGCTGTTCTTTATTGACTGAGGAAGTTGATCAAAGAGATTTGAGTCTAGATACTGTTCCTGCTGTGAGATTAAAGTTCACACAGTGATCATCTCTAGCTACAGTATGTAAAAAATTCAAATAGGTGCTTCCTTTGTCTTTGAAGACTTCTTTTAGGCTCCTTACATTAAAGTGAGAGGTATTCTGCATATTTTTCTATCAGAGGTTGCAATTTAATTCAATAAAAACAAATCCAGATTTTTAAAAACTAGATGTTTTTCAGATATCTTACACTACTGGATTTTGTATCTCATCATATCTGAAGCATACCTGTCAAGTTTTGGATTTGAAAATAAGGAAAATTTCCCAGCCAAAATGGGAGACTTGACAGCTATGCTTATCCTGTGCTGCCCTCCAGTGGTGGCATTAGGGCATTGCATTCTAACTAATATGGGATGATGGCAGGAAAGAGGGTAAAATACAGGAGTTTCCCAGCCAAAACAGGAGACTTGACAGCTATGATCTGAAGTACATTTGTTTATTTCAGTAACATCAAATAAGGGAATGTTGCTGACCTGACAACCCTAGTGATCAGCTAGATGACTATGGGAAGCTCATATACTGGAATGTACACCTCTAATCCTTTTCCCAGTAGCTGATATTTAAAACTATATAATCAATAATCACACACCATCAAGTCAATTCTGATGTATGGTGCCCCTTCTCAGGATTTTCTAGGTATAAAGCATTCATAAGTAGTTTATCATTCCCTTACTTTGGGGGTGTTCTGAAACTGTGCACCTTCCCTGAGTCTGTGTCTTCTCCTAAAATGCATATTGGAGAATTGAATTTCCAATTGCTGGATCTGCAGCCAGGTACCCAAATGGCTGAGCTATCTAGCCAGCATGTAAGCCATAGTGCCTCTGATATTGGCTTTAGCCACTGGTCTTTAAATTTGTCTAATCTTTTAAAACCATACAAGTTAGTCCTCATCACTATCACTCATGGACACAATTTCTCTATACACTGTATGAAAGGAAAAAAAAACATTTCAATTTGTCTGCCCTGAATATCCAGCTGTTCAAGAGTCATTGGATGACCTTGGTTCTAAGATTATAAGAAAGGGTGAGGTTGTTGCTGGTGTTGAGAAAGAAAAGCTTTTCTCCCCACATATTTGCACTACTTATAGATTCTTTTTTAAAAGAAATTATAACAAAACCATAACATGAAAAATACAATACAGATACAAAAAAGACAATAAAAACAATAAAAGCCAAGTACAACTTTAACACAATACTTATAGATTCTAATATTTCATACTAGCCAATTACCTGGCTTTGCTCAGGTTTTTTTTTAATGTAGGCTAGCCTTGCCCATGGAAACCTCATGGAGTGTATGTGGGTCACTCCTGCCTCCCTCCCTGCCTCAGTCTCTCTCTTTCCTCACCCGTCCTCTCTCTGCCTCCCTCACCTGTCAACGGTCACTTACCACTCTTCCCATACATGTGTCCATCCCTACCTGGGACTGTAACATCCCTTCATCGTCATCACACACACACACACACATCCCGCTTCTCCGTCAATGGTCTGCCCTTATCCTTCCCATACACGTGTCCCCTTTGCATTCCTACCTGGGACTGTGACATTAGCCAGCTCAATTACATCACAATGATGTCACAATCAGATGACCTACCTGGGGCTATGACATTAGCATCACTATGACAATAGTGGGACACACACACACCCTCCTGTTGCAGATCAATTTAGGGGCATACACCCCCCCATGGGGCTTGTGACACACATCCCCAATGCTGATTTCTGCAGGGCAAGGTAGGTGTGCGCCAAATTTCAGTTGGATCCATCCAGGGGTGCAGATTTGTATAGAGCACATACAAGACCACACCTCTGTTTTATATATAGAGAGAGATTCACTGGAATACCCTGCCCTGGATCTACTGTGGGGAAACATCCATACACAGCAGGAAACATATTAAATCTTGTAAATCAAGTCAAAATTTCATGTTAATTAATTTCAGAAAGATCATGTTGTGAAAAGAGTTGCCTCTAGTATAATGTGCAAAAAGAACATTAAACCTCACATTGATAACATGAAAGAGGAGAAAAGTATAGTTAATGTTCTTTTATTGTGTGTTATTCATTTGTGGCCACAATTCACAGTAGTATGCTCATTGGTTGTTTTTGCTCACATTCTACGAGCAGAGAACAGCGTTATTCTGGTGAAAAATCATTGGTTATTCATTTAAGCAGCTCCTCTCCTCCCTAGTGATAAATGACTGCAAGTAATTGAGATTTAACCAGAAAGATGAAATGCAATTCAACTAAAGCAACAGATCCAACCCACTCTATTTGGCCAAGTTAACCCCATTAGTTACTTGAAATATATCACTTGTCACTGTCTTACCCTTGACTCCAAAGTTTCTCCTTGTGCTCCTGTATCATTTTATTCATAGCAAACATTGCTAAAGGTAAAGGTCACCCTTGCTCGAAATCCAGTCGTATCCTACTCTAGGGTTCAGTGCTCATCTCTGTTTACAACCAAAGAGCCAGCACTGTCTGTGTCTGGGGATGTTTCTGTGGACATGTGGCAGGCATGTCTTGACACTGGAGTGTACAGATCACCACATACCTATTTATCTCCTTGCAATTTCTTGCTTTCAAACTGCTAGGTTGGCAGGAGCTGAGACAGAAACGGGAGCTCATTCTGTCGTGCAATACTCGGGTCTCGAACTGCTGAACTGTTGACCTTCCAGTCGTCAAGGTCAGTGTCTTAACTACTTGAGCTGCCACAGTTTCTGATTTTTGTCTACTGTATTGGGCTTGTCCTTTACTTTGCTTTGCAAATCAAGGAGTGAATGGGTTATATTTAACATTTTTACTGCAAGACACCCAGAGAACCTTGGAAAGGAGCTGCATAGAAATGTTAAGAGCATAAGAAGACAGCCTGTCATGGCAATTCATTTACATCAAACAGTTCTCTTTTTGAACAAGAGCCAGAAGACAGCCTCCCTTTGAAGGTATCCTCTGTTCACAGGTCTGGCCAATCCAGGTCTGCTTTAAGGATGAGAGACCATAGTGATGAGTCAGACTTTGAAGTTGCTCCTAGACAACTTTTGATCCCTTTTAGTTCTGGAGGCCATGGGAATCTCATATTTTTAGGATTAAAAATCACCAAAATGAGCTCAGTTTCAGAACTTCAAGTGTGAATTCTGCAAGGCCACAGAACATTCATCACTTAATCTTAAATGCTGTTCTTGGAATATATGTCTCTCATTAAGGAGATATTTAATCATGGACAATGATATCCATGGCCAATTTATCCATCAAGGACCAATGTGAGACCTCCTGGCTCATTTCCACTAATTCATTCTTGTCTTGTGAGTGAAATCAGACACACTTCCTATATTTCTTAACAAGGTTCTATTAGCACTATCCACCCTTGTTCCACAACTCCTAAAGAAATTGCAACTGTATAATTACAGGGTTCCCTTGTCACTGCAGCAGATTTTCTTGGATTTGCTTCCATGCTATTAAAGATCACTGTGCTCTGCTCAGATTTTTGGCAAGTTGGACCATATGGCTGACATTTACATAGGAAATTCTTTCCATAAAAGGAAAGGCCAATATTGACTTTCCTTTCTTCACTTCTTTTGCTTGATAGAATAGTTTCTTTTTACTGCAACATGAGAATGGTTTTGCAGCTCAACAACTGTTTGCTGTTCCTGATGTGAGTGAGTGCTATGTTTGAAGATACAATGATATCTTGCCATTAGTGTATAATTCAGGGACATCTGCACCCCAAACGGCAGCTGTTATTCAATATGGCTCCAGCACCATCCGTAATGGAAAGGTTGAATAACTTTTTCCAGATAATTGCAAAAATGACTTTGTACAGCACTGCCCCTGCTTTGGGAAGTTAGAGTTCTGGCTCTATTTATTTATTCAGGTCCAAACACCAAAGTTTAAGACCAACATAATTTTGAAAACACTAATCATCTAAAATATATACATACACAAACTACATATTTGCACTCTACTTTTCCAATATTCAGCAGTTTGGATAGTCCTGTCATTTGCTTCAAACAAATCCTCAATATCACACAGTTCAGACAAGTTGCTACAGAGTAGCAGATGTTCCAAGTCTTGCCTCTTCCCACATTCACGTTGTTCACCATCGTCAATGTGGACACACTTCTTTAGGTTTGTTTTGTGTTGTATCACCTCAGGTATCAGCCTGGGGCTGATGAGGACTTTACGTACCAGAAGGTGTCTCATGAAACTGTTATGAGTGTCATGCTACAATACGGAAGGCAAATGGAAGGCCACTGCATTATATTTTCAGGACAATCTTCATGGCTAATTGCCACGATGATACCCAAAATTCAGAATCAGATACAGCACAGGAAGGAGGAGGAGGAGGAGACAATGATGATGATGGCCAAGGCAGCCAACAAATGTAATTTCCTTGGACGGCTTTGTGTAAAATGTCTTGGTTATCTCAATTTGTCTGCACCACAAGAGCCAAACTTCTTTTGTATATGAGTATAACATTTTACACATTTTTGATACCACAGACTCCCAGTATTGCCATTTCTTTCTTTCTTGGGGGAGATGATGGGTTACAAATATAATTTTCTAAACAATTTAATTGTTGGAATCTTAAAGTACAGGCAGATAGTAATAAATGGTCTAATATCCACTGTGTGTGTGTGTGTGTGTGTGTGTGTGTGTGTGTGTGTGTGTGTGTGTTAGTATTACTATTAAAGTGGAGATGAGGTAGAAGACCATTTTGATGGCCTTTTTAATCACAAAAACTAAAGTGTTTCAGGTAAACCTGTTGTTTGTAATGGCTTAGTTTCCAATTCTGGTCAAACATCACGATTCAGTTGGGCTTTAGTACAAGTGAGATGGGAGCACACCAGATGCTTATTCCTTCAGTTAAAATGATTATGTTCCACCTTTCCACAATAACACCATGATTTCGACAATTTTCTTTCAAGAGTTAGAAAAATGCTCATATAAAGAAACAAGAATTATAAATAAACTAAAAATAAACAATCAGTGTGCCATACAATAAACCAGAGGCGGCAGCAGCAGATGGAACAGCTGTTGTGAAAAATCAAAATTTAATTCTCTCTACATTCTAAGGAAGAAACTTGCATCCTGAGCTTCCTGGCTCTTCTTTCCAGCTCTTTTTCAAACAATACTGCAAAAGAAATAGTAAATCTCACTGAATTTTATAATTTCCTGACTCACTGTAAACTTTAGTAACACACCATTTGTGTAAATGTTAAAAAGTAATGGTGCCTAGACACTATCCTGTGGTAGACCACTGATTTGATTTTCCAGCAACTGTGCCTCTCTTGATGGTGAACATTGGCACTCCAGGTGTTCTTGGACTTCAATTATCAATTTTGAAGTACAACAGTTCCTATTTTAGTTATTCCATATTTTTTGGTAAGTAGATAAATCTTTGTGAACAATAATTGATAGTGGACAGTATCATATGCTGTTATAAGTTTGACAAATACTGCTCCAGTTATTTTGTTTGTTTCAATACCATTTTCCATATGCTGGGTTAGATTTCAGATTTGAACTAAACAGATATCTCGACAGGTCTAAAGCCTGCCTTTTCTGGCATGAGAAGAGGTTCAGGTTTAGAGAGTAGATGATTTAATGTCGTTAATGCCATTAATTCAAGAAAATGGGGGGGGGCAGAAGAAGGGTCTTCTAAGAGTGTTGCAAGTATGCTCAGCTCAGGTGCTTGCAACTGTGTGCAGCAGGTTAATTCTTCCTATCTAGAAGTATTGCACTGTGAACATGCTAATGAGAAAAATGACACAATGATGCTTTTTAGGTTCCCCAGAAAATTGATTTTCATATATGATTTCTATTCATATATAGGGCATCTCTTCATCCAAAGGGGAGCTCTGAGTTCATTTTGTCACAAACAGAAATGTGATTTTATTTGTTGTCCAAGAAACTCACAGAGGAACAGATAGGTATCAACTAAAAGTTCCTAGGACCATGGTGGTGAACATTGACACTCCAGGTGTTCTTGGACTTTAATTATCAGAAGCCCAAATCAGCACTCCTACTGATCAGGGCTTCTGGGAATTGACATTCAAGAACATCTGGAGTGCCAAGGTTTGCAATCACTGTAAGATATGTCTATTGCTGAGGGCCCCCACAAACAATATGGAAGGACCATTTTTGTAAGAACAAGTACTGTAGTCAATGGACTATACCAAAGAGAACCAGATAGAAATCTTGATGGTTGAATTAGCAGTTTGTAGAGTAACATTGTTTTATAAACTGCCATCTATTCCATTCTGCTTTAAGAAGCTGTGTAATATAGAAGACCAAAACATCCATATTTTATTTTGAAGATTTCAATAGCCACAGGAGTACTGTGGGCAATGAACATGATGATGAAAGAGGTAAAACCATTATAAAATAGGCAGCCCCATTCAATGTGCCTGATATTTTGTCCTAAACAAGTTCATTTATTTATCAGTGCCAGAGAAGCCACAATCCACATATAATTCTTTGTTAGTGAATTTATAGCTGAGCACTGTGCACTGAGAGCATGGATGATCCAATCCCAAATTCAGCACAAACCCATTCTATGCCAGATCTACTCAGTTATCTGATATCAATCTATATATCATTCTGTAGAAGGGTGTTTTTTTTATAAAAAAGCCAACCTTCTTCTTCTTTCGTGTCCTGATCAAACCCTGGACTGCCAAAATGAAGCCACTTTCTTTGCTTTGTCATTGACCAAACCCAAGTCCTCTTCGGTGCATGCCTCTGGCAGCAATCGGCAGACTAGTAAATGAGCTGGATTCTGTATCTCCACACAGTCACACTGTGTGTTGTTGTCCACCAGCGGCCCCAACTTGAGCATGCCAACCAGGAAACATTTACAACAATGCTAGATGCAGCTGTGCTTCATATTGCCCCTCATCCAGAAAACTATTTTCAATTAGTAACTTCAATTCCGAGGGAGTGCAGTGGCTCAAAGTGGCTAAGATGCTGACTGGAAGGTGGCAGGTCAGCAGTTCGACACCCGAATACTGCAGGACGGAATGAGCTCCCACCTTTGTCCCAGCTCCTGCCAACCTAGCAGTTTGAAAGCAAAACATTGCAAGTAGGTAAACACTTGGGTGGGGAGGCAAACGGCATTCCGTCCCTGCCACATGACCATGGAATGTCTATAGAAGCGGACAGTGCTGGCTCTTCAGCTATGAAACAGAGATGAGCACTGAACCCTAGAGTTGGATACAACTGGATTTCGAGCAAGAGTGACCGTTATCTTTACCTTAACTTCAATTCCAAAAGGGTGCCAGACCAATTACATCCCAGTTCTCACTCAAGAAGCACACCATTATATTGTACAATTCAGAGAAAGGTTTTACAGTGAACATACAATAAATGCTGGGATAAATTTGATCTTGACTATTGCAGAAATAAAAATAATTTGCTGGACAGACACTACAACAGAGCTTTACAAGGCAAGAAGCAACCAGAAAGCTTGGAGACTACTGAAAACCCAGAACAATAATCCAAAGAAAGGGTTACTTTATGCAAATATAGCCCCTAACCAAATAGCACTCGAATTGCTTCTGACAAGGAACACCTACTAATACATAATAAAAAAATAAAGCTTCAAAGGGATATTCAGAGTGAAGCCAATGAACATTCTACCGCTTTCATTTTGATGGAACCAGAGGAAACCATAAGAAAATGTAGTAACTGCAAAGCAGCAGGACTCAATTATATCCAATTGAGCAAATTAAACATTTTGGACAAAACAAAACAAAATTGGTTCTTTAATAACTGCTGTAAAAGCAAACAAATATCAAAATATGGCAGAGGATGAAAATAATCACTATACCAATACCAGGCAAACAACAATCAGATCTCAAAAGCTACAGGTCTGTCTCCCTACAATGCATCTGCAAGTTGGTAAGATTGTTTTTCAGTTATTAATGAGAATTCTAGTATTTGCAGGGAAGATTTTTGCATTAATGGTATAAATCATCCAAACTGCCTCTAGCTGTGATACCTACTACCTTCTCTCATGGACTTCTTACAGTTAGAACTATTAAATGTGTTGTCTGCAGTTTTTGTGTGTTTGTGTATGTGTGTGTGTTACCAATTAGCAATTACACTTTTCTACCACCCCATAGTGCTTAGAGCGCTCTCTGGTCAGTTCACAATGTACTTAGTATTTTTGCCCTCAAAATGCTGGGTACTCATTCTAGTGACCTCGATGGATGGCTGAGTGAACTTTGAGCCCATTGGGAATGAATTCACAATGTGAGCAGTTTGGGCTGCTGTATTGCAACTTAACCACCATGCCATGTGGGCTCTCTTTGTGTATGTTGCTTTGCTTCTCAAAAGGAAAGGACAGTAGTTTTGTGCAGAGACATTTTGCACAAATAAAGGAGCCCTCAAGATGGGGGAAATCTTCCTTATCTCAATCACATATTGGAGGCAGAAAGTTTTGCAGGGATTGGTGATGACTCAACAGGCTCTCATAGCATGTCATGATAGCCTGTCTCATCAAGAATTATCACCTTTGTGAGAATTTTTCACATTCACACCTGTGAAATTGCTGCAACAAACAGTTATAAAACATGGGAGTTAAGAGAGAAATTGCCAATTATTGGAAGAGGTATAGTTGCATCTACAAGTGGTAACCTAATAGAACCTTGATTCAAGAGGAAGGCTGCCCAAGATTTAACAGTGTAGGTTGCAGAGATGCCAAATATCAACTTTGGTTCCCATTCATGCTGTAGCCAACAAGAATTTGTCTAGTGGGGATTCTTGGGGTAACCATTCTTGAGGCAGAATACACAGAGAAAGCCAGGAAATTGCATTCTCACTCTTCAAGGACACCTTGAACCCCACCCAACCTGACATGAGTAGGCAATGACAGGATGCATGTCTCTGAGTATAAGAAGGTCTACCTGTTTAAACAATGTCCAGCCCAGAAAGAGCAGAACCAGGCACAGCTAGCCAGAAGCAGGGAGGCTAGAACACCAAGTGCTCTGGGCAAGGAGCAGCACAGTGCCAGCACCAAGAGCTGTGAGCCATGCTCTCAGCCCTATGCTCTGTTAGGTAGCCTGCTGATTTCAGAATGCAGTGGGAGATGCTGGCCCCTAGCCAAGTTTGAAGAAAGATTGAACTGCCAACCCAGCTGGTTTCTGAACATGAAATTGGAAGGAAGACCATTTTGTTCTTTAATTCAGGCAGCAAAATCTTGTGGGCTTGCCCTGCCAAGCAATCCATTGGTACATAGAGGCAAATGTTGTTGCAGAATCTCGTTGCCTCTAGCGATGCAGGGCAACATAACCTGTACTTGGGGGGAATGTCCTCCCCCTATGTCTCTTTCCCCTCTCCACATCTTGTGGAACAGCAGACAGAATAAAATATTTTCCTCCTGCTGTTAAATTGGAGGAGGGGGGGAGCAGAACAACAACAGAAGCAGCCTAACAATAAATATCTTAGAGGGGGGAAATAACTGGAGCATTGAAGATAAAAGAACGGCTGTTAAATGAAAATGTTTGGGCAGAAAAACATTAGGCAGCGCTAGTAATTGTTAATTTGTACTTGGTTCGGATATGAAAGGCCTTTTATTGCTTCACATATGCATTTATTCTGGTTCTCCATTTAGAGAGGTAACACAGAGATGAACCTCTAAACCCCCCAAGGTATTGGGTGAAATAAAGTAAAATAAAATAACTCTTATAATGGATTTCAAGCTTCCATGGACCCAAGCACCACACCACCTCTTTGTAAATAACCTTGTTGCAATGAATAACACAGAAAATCCAATAGCAGTAGCAGCTTCCACACCGAGCAGGCAATTAGTTTCTTGTGATCAACAGGAAAGCAAGTAAATTGCTATGATGCATTCACTCATGATGACACCCAGTCTTCTTGTATATGTGTGGTGGAGCCTTCTCCAAATAGTAGTTATTCTTCTTCTTCTTCAGCTGACATATCCATTCCAGATATTGGCTATCATCATGGCAATAGTTTTCCTGTTCTTAACTCCTCAGAACAGTTCTTCCACGGACATTCCACACCAGTCTCTCAGGTTCTTCAGCCATGAAGTCCACCTACATCCAGGGCCTCTTTTTCCCAGGGATATTTCCTTGGAGAGCAAGTTGGAGTATTCTATACTTTATTTTGTTTCTCATGATATGGCTAAGGTATTTGAGCTTTCTTTGTTTGATGATCTTAAGCAGTTCTTGTTCTTTATCTATCTGGTGCAATACTTCTACATTAGCCACATGATCAACCCATGCTATCCTTAGCAGCTGTCTGTAGATGCACATTTCAAAAGCTTTTATTCTCTTTTCAGATGCTTTAGTTACTATCCAAGGTTTGACTCCATACATCAACACTGGGAATATGTAACATCTCACTATTCGGATCTTTGTAGTGAGAGTTAGATCTCTACTGTATAACAAATGTCGCATTTTTATGAAAGTGGATCTTGCTTTTTCTATTTGTATTTTAATCTCTGCCTCAGGATCCCAATTTCCATTTAACATTCTCCCCAAGTAGACAATTTAGCCATAAAAGTCTGTACCTGGACCATCAGAATCATTTATGAAAAAGGTAGCACTTGGCCTAAGAGAACTTAGGTGTGTTCATGGGGATCATTTGGCCCTGGTCTTGATGATACGTTATACCCATTATCTACCACTGCTTGTTAACCTGATGGAAATTGGAACTCCGCAACAGTTGGAGTCTCACACACATTACCAAGCCCTGTATTTATGGGTCCTTTCTTACATGATGCTCAATAGGTTTTTGCACTTATTTTTAATTATAACCAAATGCTGCTAAGTAGAGATAGCAACCCTTCTACAGAATTATGTACAGTAGTCACTCTGTTGATATACTTAACAAGCTGCTACAGAGTGTTTTTCTTCTTCTTTATGGCCAGGGACAACTCAATGCCAACTGTCAGGATCAAGCTACACAAGAAGGTCAGCTCACAATTAGAAACTGAGATGCATATTAGCCCTCCATTAATTGGATTCCTCAGAGCATTGTGCCTTGTGCATCAGATGTTATAGAAAAAATGCAGAGGAGAGAAAAGCTTGTATCAAGACAAGCTGACATTTTTTAACATCTGAGAGATGGTAGTTTCCACATGCAAGGCTCACTACTTTACATACTTAGACTGTAAGCTGGCTGTGACTGCTGAGGTTAGGGACATGGCTCAGTGGCAATAGCACCACTTGGCACAGAGAACACCCTCAGTTGGGTACCCATTATTTCCAAGCAGGCTTGGAGGAAAGCTTTTGTTTGAAAATTTGGAGACACATTGGCAATTAGTATAAAGAAATGCTAAACTAGATGGACCAGTAATCAAATACTGTTATAAGGTGTTTTCCTGAATTCCTGGCAAGGACCTTCTGGCCCCTCTCATTGATCAAAAGACCAAGGTCAATGGGTTATGGTACCCAGTTATGGTACCGAGATGGCATTGGTCGCACTCTTTGATGATCTCTGGCGGGAGCGGGATGGTAACCCCTCCATCCTAGCTCTTCTGGGACCTCCATCGACCATGGTATCCTTCTGGGCCGGCTCTGAGGATTGGGGGCCCAGGGCACCGTGTTGTCCTGGTTTTCCTCATTTCTGATGGGCCGGACTCAGTCGGTGTCTTTAGAGAATGGGTTGTCCAGCCCTAGGTTGCTCCCACGTGGGATGCCACAGGGCTCGGTACTCTCACCTCTATTGTTTAATATTTACATGAAACAGCTGGGTGAGATCATCCGTTCCCATGGGGTGAGGTATCATCAATATGCAAATGATACCCAGTTGTACATCTTGGCCCATGGGGACCCGAGTGATGCAGTCAAAGTCCTAACCAGGTGCCTGGAGGCTGTTCGGGTCTGGATGGGGGACAACGGGCTTCAGATGAATCCTGGCAAGACTGAGTGGCTGTGGGTTGGGGGGCCCATGCTATCCTGGGAGCTTCCAGCTTTGGTCCTGGATGGGGCATCATTGCCTCAGACAGACCCGGTGCATAATTTGGGGGTCCTCCTGGACTCATGGCTGCTGCTCGAAGAGCAGGTGGCAGCCATGGCTAGGAGGGCCTTTGTGCAACTTCGTGTCATCTACCAATTATGCCCGCTCCTTGCTCACAGTCATTCACGCCCTGGTCACCTCCAGATTGGATTATTGTAATGCACTCTACATGGGGCTGCCCTTGATGACCATTCGGAGGCTTAAGCTGGTCCAGAATGCAGCTGTCCAGGTGGTAATGGGGCAGGGGCGTTATGCTCATGTCTCACTGCTACTCTGGGAGCTGCACTGGTTGCCAGTGTGCCTCTGGGTGCAATTCAAGGTGCTGGTTTTGACCTTTAAAGCCTTTCATGGCAGTGGTCCAGGTTATCTTAGAGACTGCATCACCCCAAGGTGTTATACCCATCCTACGAGGGCAGACCGGAGGGACTCGACTATGGTTCCTTCAGCAAAAGAAGCCCACCTTGCAGGGACCAAGAGGAGGGCCTTCTCCATGTCAGCCCCGGCCCTTTGGAACCTCTTGCCACTCGAACTATGCCTCCAGATGGAGCTGCTCCCTTTCAGAAAACAACTGAAAACATGGCTATGCCAGCGGGCATGGGGTATGGATGCATCAACATCCCAGTCCCGCTGGCTCATTTAGCCCATCTTGGGTTCTGTCCCGATTCTTTTTTAACTACATTGGGAGGGGGTTGTAAAGTTGTTTTTACTACTGTTTTTAATTTATGTTGTTTAGCCGCTTTGGGTCACTCTCGAGTGAGGGACGCGGGATACAAATATTTTTAATAAATTAATAAATAAATAAACAAAGTAATCCATCCCAAAAAAACTATGCCAAGTTCTTGTGGGAAGCTTTTCTGTCTCTATCTCAGGAAACATACCAAGAACAAAGAAAGATAAACCTGTTTCCAATCAGCTAGAAATCCCCATTAATGCTCACCTTTATACTCTGGCCTCATCAAACAGCTCTCCCTCCTCAATCTTGCATTTCTACTCTTGTTTTTGCTCCTATCCTTTTGTAATACAATGTTTTTCTACAACACATAGTTTAGGGCGCAATTGCTGGGAATGAGCCGTGCTCTCCCCACCACCACCACTACCACCACCACCACTCATGATCAAGTAACAGCAAAATTCCTTTGGTAGGAATTGATGGATTGGGGGCCTACTTGTAGCTTGTGGACCCAATGCTTTCTAGTTCTTTCAAGGAAGGAAAGGGAGAGGAGGAGGCTCTATAAGGTCTCTTTGTCTGCAGTCTGTAAGTATTGATTTTTTTTTCTTGAATAGCTTGGCTTCTCAGCTATATCTCATAACACTTTAATTTTTTACTCTATTTTCCTCCAGCTCTTTACTCACTGTCCCTCACCAAAATATGTCTTCAGGCAGACTTCAAACCAAACTGAGCTTGAATACTCATACAGTAACTCGAAGCATGTATTTACAATATGTGGGCTTGTATGCTTTGCTGATCAGATCTCTAGCATGATGTGGTGGTAAATTTTGACATGCAAGTGCTCATTATGACAGTCCCCTCACCTTATCACACACAAACAAAAGATGCAGAAATGCAGGCCGCTCTGTTGATGGATATAAAGCAAACAGTAATAAGACTTTTTTATCTCCACCAGTACAGAGGTCTTTGGTAAAGTGAATGGTTTTAAGAAAAAGGCTAAGCAGCCCCAAATCATTTGTACAGCAACTGAGATAGCACACAAAAATAAATTGTTTGATAACTTGGTATTCTCTTAGCCTCTATGAGGTCTCCAGCTATGCTTTGAGGGAACTAAGCAGCCCAGGCAGAGCGACAGATGCTGTACTCATATCTGCTAATCATGGCCATAGCCAGGGAAGGCGGGGCGGTGTTGGCGAAAACCATCCTGAGCTAACAGCCCCCCCCCAACCCCAACCCCAAACCCACCCACCCAGTGGTGCCAATGTTATATATGTGAGTGTGACATTGTTGCCCCTCCTGAAAAAATCCCCCAAACAAATCTAGAATCCTGGCTAAGGCCCTGCTACTAATCACAATGCCCTGACTGCATGACCCAGAGTCCTGGGTCTGGTTGATCCCTGCAGCTCATCCTATACAGATATGATACTCCTGAAGATCTACAATTGCTTCTCTGTGAAGTACTGATTGCTTGTGATTGCTGTGTTTGTAGGTTATAAACCTCATGAACAAACACCCTGTGCATCAGCTTTGTATATGAATACACAGGCTGGATTATTGTTTTGCAACTATTCTGTTTCCTAGTTATAATAATGGGGAGAAATTTATCTACCTAACAGTATGCTTGTTGCTTGCCTGCTTACTTGTATATATGCATTAGCCACCCACATGCATTAATGATCTATGTGCACATGATAACTTTGTGATCTGTTATTCTCTATAATGTTTCGTTAAGGGCTTTGTAGCAGATGTTCCCAATGGATGGATTGCTCTGACTGAATGGCAGTGTAGGGACAGCCATGTTCTCAGTGCACAGTCTGATCCATGAAGAAGTAATCTTTCCCTTTCCAACGCAGTTTTCCTTTATATTTCTTTTTCCTACTTGTTTCCTCCAGCTCATAGGGTGTTTTGAACTTTCTAGTCTTGAAGCAGTGACAAGAACCATGGAGACAAGGAAAAGGTGACTACACTTCCTTTTCCGTTTAATAAAATATTGACCTTTGCCTGAACCTGTCAGCAGTGGAAGAAATATACCATAACAGAAATGCATTGAGTTTTGCACTTACTGCTGGTTCTATTTTAGAAACTCACAGTTTCTGTATTGTTGACATATAACAGAGCTGACATGCCTATGAGCTCAGTGATATTTTAACATATATAAGGACTGAGATTACTTGGAAAAACCTTTGGAGTTGGTAAGCGTAGGTCAAGAATGGGGCGGTGGGTGGGTGGGTGGGTATAGAGAGGCCATGTTCTTTCCATGAGTATTGCACATGCAATGAACTTTATAAGCACTTGATGGTGTTTTCTATTTAAAAAAACAACAACAGTAGAAACATAGTCCAAAACTGGATGTTACCAATTGTATACCCTTAAACTCCATTCACCAACACTGTGCCGCAGGAGGAATTGCTTGTAAGAAAAAGGAAAGTACTGTATGTCAATATTACTTTGAAGCAAAATAGGCCAGGAACAAAGTCCCAGGGGGTTATATGAGGGTTATATTTATCCCGTAATGTTGGAAATTCAGAATCCAAAGGAAACAGTTCCCAGAGTGTAGACTTGAAATCCCTAAAGTAAAATACAAATTCAGATATATATACACAATATCACTACATGAAATCCAGTGCTCCTTCTGCACATACATATTGATGTTCTGCTACCTAAGCCAAGATGGTAAATGCCTTATCCTCCTCCAGGGGAATAGCAGCTTCTGACTTTTTCCAGTTTGTTCTTGTTCTTGTTCTTGTTCTTGTTCTCGTTCTCGTTCTCATTCTCGATCTCATTCTCGTTCCCCTTCCCCTTCCTGTTCCCGTTCGCGTTCTCTCTCTCTCAAATTCTTGAATCACAATCATCAGTCTTTTAGACCCAAGACATGTAACCTGACACTCATGTGTTACCTGACTTATCCTTTTCATAGACTTTGCCTGTAAAGAATATGGGGAGTTTTCCAAGCTGCAATGGGGACATTCTGGTATATGAATATTGCTTTGATTTGTAAAGAAATGTTTTGTCTTTTTTACTATGCACAGAAATACAACTTTTATCTGAAACACACACACCCTCAATTCAGGTCATCTGACAAAAAAATGGATGGTGACAGCTATATTGAACTTGGTCCTGTATAGATGTGGTGTTCACCGAGTGTACCACACATGCAGATAAAACAAAGCATTCTCTGTAGCTGATCCCATGATAAAACTGTTTCTTGCAGCTTAATACTACCTTAACATAAGAAAAGATTAGTTTAGGACTATGATCTTCCTTACTAAGATGACCATTCACAGCCAGTTAGTCACATGAGCATTCTGAAATTTATTAGTGCAAAATACACTGAGTCAGGCTTGGTTAACTACTATATTGAGCGGGGAAACATAAAATGGAGTCATCATGTACTGGGACCACTGCTTTTCAACCTCTTCATAAATGATCTAGAAGTATGAGTAAATAGCAAGGTAGCCAAATTTGCTGATGACACTAAATTATATAGGGTAGTGAAAATTGTGAGAGATTGTGAGGCGCTCCAGAGGGATCTCTTGACACTAGGGGAGTGGGCAAAACAGTGGCAAATGAGCTTCAACATTAGTAAGTGCAGAGTGATGCATGTTGGGGCAAAAAAAACAATTACATTTATAAACTGATGGGGTCTGAACTCTCTGTGACAAACCAGGAAAGGGACCTTGGTGTCCAGGTGGACAACTCAATGAAGGTGTCAACCCAGTGTGCCTCAGCAGTGAAAAAAGCAAACTCAATGCTAGGGATCATTAGGAAGGGTATAGAAAATAAGTCAGCAAGTGCTGCACTTTGCCTCTTTATAAATCTATGGTGAGGCCCCATCTGGAATACTGTGTACAGCTCTGGTCGCCATACCTCCAGAAGGATATTATGGAGTTGGGAAAAGTGCAGAGGAAGGAAACCAGAATAATTAGGGGACTGGAACGCCTTCCTTACCATCTGAGGCTGCAACGGTTGGGCCTCTTGAACGACAGCGTCCAAGAGGTGACCTGATTGAAGTTTATAAAATCATGCACGGTGTGGACAAAGTAGATAAGGAAAAACTGTTTTCCCTATCGCATAACACTAGAACTAGGAGGCACTCCATGAAACCTTTGGGTGCTAGTTCTCAAACAAATAAGAGAATGCAAGCGCGGCGCCAAAATGGCCGCCGCGCTCTTTGCGCCCCCCCCCCACTGGACTTGGGCATCCGGGTAGTTAGGGGGCGTGGCCAGCACCCTTTAAAAGGGGTGGCCACGAGGCAGCAGAGCTGCCATTTTGCGAAAGCGACGGAGAGGAGAAGTTTTTAGCTCCGTCGCTCTTCGTCTTCCAGGGAAGCCTCCTTTTGGGCAGCAGTCAGATTTTCTTCGCCTGCTTCTTAGGCTTCCCACCCAGGATCAGCGGTGCCTTCCAGAAAGAAGGCGATGGCGAATTCGGTTCACCCAACAAGGAGGCGGCAGCCGGGTCGGATGACCGCGACTGCCCCCTCTCAGCTGGGCCCCTTCGCGGGGGCACCCACCGGGACCGGTGGAATGGGGCAGATTGATCCGTGGCCTGAGGCTGTACAGCCCCAGGCCGGCCCAGCGGGGGCCGCGGCCCCCGGCCTGCAGTCCTCGGCCATGGGCCCGGGACAGGTGGGTGGACATAGCGCCGCTGGGCCTCCGGCCCCTGGCCTGCAGCACCCGGCCATTGTTTTTACACAGGAGGGTGGGCTGGGGTCACTTCCTTAGCAGGGTGTGCCCATGGCACCTCAAGGGCCAGAGCTTCTGACAGGGCCATACCCGGGACCAAGTGCCTCTGCACCGGCCCCAGGCCTGGCGACCAGTGGGTCGCACGCCCCCCTTGGCCCCCTTTGTGTCGGGGGCTCCGTGAACGTGGACGCCCTTCTGGCCCGCGTGGCAGCCTTGGAGGCGTCCATGGCGATATCCACCCCTTCGGGGGCACCTTTTGGCCTACAGTTCACCGCAGCGCCGGCCAATCTTCAGCAGGCGGCGGGCCGGGTTGATCTGCTTGAGGCCCATAGGCCGGCGTCCGCCGCGGCCTCGCAGCTCCCCACGCAGCAGATGCCACCAGCAGGTAGTGGTCTGGTATGTCCGCCGAGCTCGATTCTGGTCGCGAGCTCCGACGCCCGCCGTGGGCCGGAACCCCCAGTGGGGGCGGCCCATGGGGGTGCAACTTGTGAGTATACGTTTCAAACTAATGCACCCACACCACCATCCACTATTGGGGGGGGTCTACAGTGGCCGTGGCCATGTCAGGTTGGGACTGGGGGACAGCAACCCCCGGCGTACCCAGGTGCGGCTTTGCTGATGGCATCCCCCACATGGGGTGGTGGGTCTCATGTTACAGGGAATGCAGCGGGGGTTTCAGGGCAGGTTGCGGCCAATTGTTTGATGCCCCGTACTGTTAACGTGCCGGTGTCGGCACTCCCGGCGGCTGGGTACTCTTTGCCCCTCAGGGATCATTTGGCACAAGCCACAAAAGAAAAAATTTGTCGGGGAGAGTACGTGGATATTTTCTCCCTATTGAACAGGGAAACCACCAAGGAAGAGAGGGAGGGGCAGGACGAAAAGGACAAGGAGCAGTCCCGCCGTCGTAAGCCACCACGCACGTGGGCCAACTGGTTGCCCGCATATCTCATATACATGGCGGTGTACCTTAGGGCCCGGCCTGATCTGGCCATTCCGATGGTCCAGTATTTGGACAACATTTACAGGGCAATGGTAGATTTCCCTGGCCCGTCGTGGTTGGCTTACGACGAGGAATTTCGAATGAGAGTGCCCCTACACCCGGAGATGAGGTGGGATGAGCCCTGTCAGAAGCTGTGGCTTCTGTATATGACCCCCACGCGCCCTGCGCCTGGGGAGAGGTATCATTGTGGACATGCGGTCCAGCGAGCCGCTCCAGCGCAGGCACCCCGCCAAGTGGCGGGGCAGGGGGTTCCAGCCCACCTGCTGTGCTGGAGCTTCTCGGCCAATGGTGCGTGCAATAGAAAACAGTGCCGGTACAAGCACGAGTGTCCCTCTTGCGCTGGCCCCCATGCCGCTGCTGCGTGCCCGCGAGCGGGCGGATTTCGGGGCAGGGGTAGAGGTGGACAGGGAGCGGGCAGACCTGCCGCTGAGGGTGCTGGTCAATCAAAAGGCCCCCTCACCAGTTAATGTGGCCATGTTGGAGCGTTGGCTTGCAACATACCCGAGGAGGGGGGACGCAGCTTACCTATTGGAAGGTTTCCAGTGGGGGTTTCGCATTCCGTTTACAGGGGATAGGTCCCCCCGAGATGCGCCCAACTTATTTTCTCTTAAGGGCAGGGAGGAGGTGGCCGCCCTCAGTATTGCTAAGGAGGTTTAGGCAGGTAGGGTTGCTGGCCCCTTTCACGCCCCGCCCTTTCCCAATCTGAAGGTTTCCCCTTTGGGGTTGGTGCCCAAAAAGACACCGGGGGAGTTTCGTTTGATTCACCACCTGTCGTACCCGGCTGGCCATTCGGTCAATGATGCCATCCCTGATGACCTTTGTTCGGTCAGGTATACATCATTTGACCAGGCCCTGCGCATGGTGCGCTCTTGTGGCCCGGGTGCACTTTTAGCGAAGTGTGACATTAAGTCAGTGTTCCGTCTGCTGCCTGTGCACCCGGGCGACTTTGAGTTGTTAGGTTTCAAATTCCAGGGGAAATTTTATTTTGATAAAGCCATGCCTTTTGGCTGCTCCATCTCATGCTCGGCATTTGAACGCTTTAGCACCTTTCTCCAGTGGGCCTTTGTTCGCAGGTCGGGATCTCGGTCTGTAGCCCATTACCTCGATGATTTTTTGTTCAGTGGTGAACGGGGCTGGGACACGTGTACGCGTCTCCTCAACACATTTCAGACGCTAATGAAGGAACTTGGTGTCCCTTTAGCGCCCGAAAAGACCGAGGGCCCATCCACCAAGCTCACGTTCCTGGGTGTCGAAATTGACATGGTTGTGCAGGCATCCAGGTTACCCATCGACAAGGTGTCCCGTAACACTGTATTGATCTCGGCCTTGCTGGCCAAACGCAAAGTGTTACTCCGTGAGCTTCAGGTACTCCATGGTCACCTTAACTTTGCTTGCAGGGTGGTTGCACCTGGCAGAGCTTTTGCTCGCCGCCTGTGCGATGCCATGGCTGGCTTGTCCAGGCCCTACCATAGGGTCCGACTGAACAGGGGCATGAGGGCTGATCTGCTGATATGGCTTCAATTCCTTAAAGAGTTCAATGGGGTCTCATTTTGGAGATCTGACCTTCTGGTGTCCCCTCGCTTCCAGGTTCAGTCGGATGCATCAGGGTCCCTGGGTTATGGGATTTACTTTGAGGGGAAGTGGGCATATGGTCAATGGCCACCAGCTTGGAAGGGCATGGATCATTTACGCGATCTCACGTTCCTTGAATTCTTTCCCATTCTGGGAGCTTTGATGCTATGGGGTGCGGAGTGGGCAAATTCGGTCATACATTTCTGGTGTGACAATGCTGCGGTTGTGCACATTGTTAACTCTCAGATGTCTAAATCACCCAGAGTTATGGAATTGGTGCGCCAGTTTGTTTTGCGCAGCCTATGCCTCAATGTGTTATTTCGGGCTAGGCACATACCAGGTATTAATAACGACATCGCTGATGCTTTGTCCCGCTTGCAGATCTCCCGGTTCCATGCCTTGGCCCCGTATGCAGAGGAATTTCCCTCGCCGCTCCCGGACGACATATGGACGTTTGGCAAGGAGAGGTGAACCGGGCGATCAGCATGTCGCTGGCGCCCCGCACGCGTAAGGCGTATCTCCACGCATTCAGTACATTCCAGGCCTTTTGTACCCAATTTCGTTTGCCCGGGATCTGGCCTATCCCAGTGGCACAGATTCTTCAATTCATGGTCTACCTACACAGCCAGGGCCTAGCTCCCCGCACCATAGCATTCAGGCTGTCAGCACTGGCATTCATGGCCAAGGTGGGGGGTTATGCTGACAGCACAACTGACTTCCGTATACAACATGTTTTGGAAGGGTGGGCATGGGAGCGTGGACGCTGCCTGGACAACCGCCACCCAATCTCTCCAGGGGTACTTACCCAACTTGCACGGGGCTGGCATGACCTGTGTTTTGACAGGTATGAGGCAGCCTTGTTTCATGCGGCTACCGTGGTGGCCTTTTTTGGAGCGCTCCGCATCAGTGAGCTTGTGCTACTGTCTAAGGCGGATGCGACGCGTAGGGCACTGGAACTCGAAGATGTCTATGTTTCCGATGAGTGGGCTCAGTTGAGGATACGCTCCTCAAAAGTTGATCAGCACGGTGTAGGCAGTGGTGTAAGACTGCTACGATGTTCAATGGCAGACATCTGTCCGGTTGGTGCCCTACAAGAGTTCCTTGCACTGCGTGGTACGCACCCTGGCCCGTTTTTCTGCCACCAAGATGGGGCTCCCCTTACTAAATTTCAATTTTGGAGGGTGACCGGTGAGGCACTATCCAGTGTTGGCCTCCCTGGGGCTCGTTATGGCACCCATTTTTTTTTTAGAATAGGAGCGGCTTCTACTGCAGCTGCATTCGGGTACTCTGGGGCTGAGATACGCCAGATGGGAAGGTGGGGATCGCAGTGTTTTCAGTTGTATGTTTGCCCGCTTCAATTGTGAGTACCAGTTAAGTCACTGTTCTGTTTCCTTTTTTCTTTGACAGACCCTGGGTGCCGACTTGCACCGGTGGCAGTATGGCTGGTGGGCCATAGCTACGTGCACAGGGCAGCGCAGTATGCTGCAGCGACAGAGTGGGGACCCCAGCTGGGACTACGTGCGTCCGCATGTCTAAGGTGGTACGGTAAGCACGGGATGTTATGGCGGGAACTGTTGCCATTCCTTTTTTCCATTAGGGATGCTGACCCGCCTGATGTCCTGGTTATACACCTCGGGGGCAATGATTTGGGCCAGGTCACCGGCCTGTCGTTGAAACATGCGATATGTGGTGACCTGGATTACTTGCATTATGTGTGGCCTGCCACAACCCTGATTTGGTCGGACATCATACCGCATCACGCTTACAGGGGGGGCATTAACCTCCAGGCCCTTGACAGTGCTCGCCGCTCGGTGAACAGGGCAGTAGCCCAGTTCGTGCTAGACAAGGGTTGGGGGCGCATCATCCGACACCCCGATATTAGTCTTCCAAATTGTGAACTTTACGCAGGGGATGGGGTCCATCTGTCGCCAGGAGGTATGAACCTCTTTTTGGAAGATCTGCAAGCAGGCCTGTTGACCGAGCTGACGGTCTGGGGGGGGCGGTGAGCCTTTATTGAAGCCTCCCCGTGTGGCGGGTAGCACTGGTAAGGTAAATATTTATGACCCACAGGTATCCGGCAGGTTCGCAATTGACTGGACAACACTAGATAGGCACAAGTTGGTTAACGTTGTCCGGTCAACGATGAACCAGGCAATGGGGTGATGGCACGAGCTAGGCAGCATGCATCACCCCGTGATTTTACGGATATGCGTCAGAGGGTGGGGTCAGTAGTTAGTTTATTGACTACGGTCAACAATTTGTTTGTTGCCAACAAAGAAATTGATACAAATGGATACATTGTAACCAATTGCCGTTGGCAATTTTGGGAGGTACCTTACCAGTGTTACTGCGGCCTGCTTGCCTTAAGAATTATAATTGGTTGAGTACCAATCGAAATTTATAATTCGGACTAGGGCATGAATCAATAAATGTGGCCCAATGCCGTTATCCACTTTCACCAGTGTCTGAGTCCTTTTTTGGGGGGTGCGCTTGCAAAGTACTTTTTCACCCAGAGGATCACTGGTCTATGGAACTCCCTGCCAGAAGAAGTGGTGACAGCTGTCAGTCTTGACAGCTTCAAGAAAGGATTAGTTCATGGAGGACAAGGGTATCAATGGCTATAATTATGGATACTTAAGGACAACCTCCAGGTTGGAGAGATAGGCAGGATATCTCTCAATACCATTTCCAGGGAATCCAAACAGGTGAAGGCATCTGCTTTGGAATAATACCCTGAAGCAAATGGTGAGCCACTGTGTGAGACAGAAGGCTGGACTGGATGGGCTGTGGCCTGTTCCAGCAAGGATGTTCTTATGTTATGTTGCAATTCTTCCATTTTTGACTGAGCAAGCTGATTGTTTCTGGGTCTTTACTATGTTGACTGTTTATCCATGGAAAAATATACTTATTTGAAGAATCTTGGTACAAAACACACAGTAGTGAGCCTAAATCCAAGGGATTGCTCTGTATTATCTGATGTAATCTATTGCTGAAGTTGAAGTGAGATCTTTCCCAGTACTTGAGCTTAGTGATAAATATGTCAGGTAAACTAAGAGTATGAAGAGTCAATTCTCATCCATGGATCAACAAAACAATTTGCTTCCTTGGCATTGTTCTGCTCTGAATAGTAAACAGCAATAATGGGAGCATTGGCAGTGTTAACATTCCTTGTGCAATCTGGAACTTGGAAACGATTAAGAGCCACATTAGTCATTATAGGTAAGGATTTTAAAAGATAGACAGACACACAGAGAGAAGATAAGAAATAAAGCCTAGGACCTGATTGTTAGCATTGTCTCTGGCAGTATCCAATCCATCAACAACTCTTCAGGCTTCAGAGCTCTGCCATCAAACAACAGCCACTAATGCAATGAGGTGTGAAAGCACTTATTTGTGCAAGAAGAAGGGAAATGGCATGCTTTGCCCAGAGACAATCAACTGCTGCTTTTAATCAGTTCCAAGGCAATGAGTGCCAGGGCAGGTGCTGAGAAGGGTTTTGTTCTGGGACCTGACCAGGCTGCTTCAAAACAACCATGTGTACTACAGTCCAGTTAATGGCCAGAGTAAAAGAAGAAGAAGACAGCAGAATGAGTTTGAAAATACGATGACAGGAATCATGAAGTTCCAATCCCTGAAAGTAATGTTTGCAAGCTCTGCTCCAGATATCATCATTTCTTTGTATGGATGTCTTGTACTGCCCACACTGATTAAAACAATTTCTGATGAGCTAAACATGGTTAGCCTTTATGATATACCTAGTAGTAATGGATCAGGGAAACCTGCCTTTTTTAAAACCAGTCCTCAAAACTATCCCTTGCAGTAATTAGAAGGGATTTTCACACACAAACTTTTCATGTGCTGCAACCATGTGTGAAAACATGGCATGGGTGTGTTTATGAATGCCAGAGCATTCCCACTTAGAGTCACAGAGACACCCTTCCTTGGCATGCAGACTGACACATCACCTCACAGATGGTGAAAAGTACTTAATGCAGCAATTGCAATCTGAGTTCTCCCCAGCCTGCTATTACTTCTCTTTAAAAAATGAAGATTTTACAATATAGGAAAAATAAGCAACAATCTTTGAAAAGGAAACAAAGTTTAGATGCTGGAAAGGTTTCTTTCAATCCTAGTCTCTCCATATCACTGCCTTCTTTGCAACTGCTCCCAAAGCTGCCTTTCTAGGACTTGTTCCATTTGACTGAGATCCAACCATCCTGTTCCTAGCATAGGTTATGAGAATCACAGCTAAAAAGAGAAATATATATTATTAATCATGTATTATTATTTTTGTTTATTCTTTTTTGTTAATATTACCATTATTCAATAAAAATGTGTTTTTTTAAAAAATGAAGAAGAAGAAGTAGGATTGATGAGCTTTTGTTTTGCACAGTGGCACTAACTGACTGTGATGGCTCATAGTCTGATCAAGAGGGAACAGCCCACTCCCAAACCAGGGAGAGGTTAGGGACCTTTATGCTTGTGCCATAGGTTGCCTATGCAGTTTTCGTGTTCAGGGAATGAAGAAGCAGAAGAGTAAAGTAGTGAAATTCAGCTCTTTATTAGTGGGGTTTGAACACACTTTGGATGGGGCAAAACTCGGACTTATATACACTATAAACAGTAACAGTAACAATGATACAACAAGCCCATTGGCTAACAGAGTGTGCACATTTTTGATCCACTTATTTGCATAAGAATAGATACATGAGAAAAGATTCAGTCCGCTCCTGTCAGAAAACACAGTTAACATACATAACAGTAGTTCAATGCTAAAATCCTGTTTCTTGGTACAACATGTGATCTCTGTGGTCAACAACAAATCCTGCCAGACTAATTTTATCTCATTTTTTGATCAGATAACTTTCTTAGTAGATGGTGGGAATCTTGTAGATGTAATATATCTTGACTTCAGCAAATCCCTTGACAAAGTGTCACAAGATATCCTAATTACCAAGCTAAGCAAGTGTGGGCTGGATAGCACAAATGTCAAGTGGATATACAGTTGGTTACAGACTCGGACTCAGAGAGTTCTTATTAATGGCTCCTTCTCAAACTGGGAGGGAGTAGCAAGTGGACTCAGACATGGGCCCAGTGCCCTTCAACATTTTCATTAATGACTTGGATGCAGGAGTGCAGGGAATAGCTTGATACCTTGGTGAAATAGCTGATACCTTGGAAGACAGGAACAGAATTCAAAAAGACCTTGATAGGTTTGAAAACTGGTCTGAAAAAAAAAAAAACAACCAGAATGAAGTTTAACAGGGAATATACTTTTGAAGGCAGCTGAGCGCGTGTATTGATGATCTAGAGTCTTGACAAAGGACCACGATATATCCATTTACCGGAAGGATATGGACGATTGATCTCTCCCCTTCTGCAACGACACCTTTACTCTCTTGGCGTGGCTCCCGGATTTATTACTATTTTGGGATCTTCCCCCTTGGACCTTTTGGCAGGATCTTCTGGCTTTCCACATTGGACTTGTATTTGTTGCTTGCCGGACTTGTACCTTGTATTGCCTTGTGACTGTTCAATATTAGATTGATGGGACAGTTTCAGCGGTTCCATTGATTATTTGAGATCCTCTTGTCCATGGGTACTCGGGATTCACTTTAGGGATATTGTATGATTCATTGGATGTATATGACTTATGATTAGTTTATGTGCCATGACATTATGATCCTTATCCCTATTGTTTTCTCCTTTCAGTCTATTTTACCGGGGTGCCGCACTTGACTACTCATATTAATAAATATTTTTGCTATTTTTTATTCATTTGACTCCTGCTCTTAGGGTGTTTACTTCCCTCCCCTCTTTGGAAAGGGCAGCAGGGATTCCATGCATCGAATCCCCGCTGCCCATTCCAAAGAGGCAGGCAGATCGATCCCCGGTTCCCTTTCCTCTTTGGAAAGGGAACCGTGCTTTTTTTAAAACATTGTACAATAAATGTATCGCATAACGTTAAAAATCGGATGACGCTAAGACTTGTGGAACCATGTTTTAGCATTATCGGGACTTAATATAGATACTGTATTTGAAAATGAGTTTTTTTCTTTTCTTTTTCAGGCTCCTCATTATGATTTGAATTTTGCAGCTATTTACATAGTGAAGTAAAATATACTGCTGTACTCCCTAAGACAGAATCTCAGTTGAAGCTGTAGGCAGTGTGATCTGCAGCTTGGAAACTGACTTAGGCAAATATGCAGAAGTGTCTTGATCTGGATGGGAATCATATCAGTTCTCATCTTTCCAGTCTATAGGCTAAAGTAAGAGATTGGGCAATTTTTTTCTTTGAACAACAGTGGCTGTAGTGGACAAGTCACAATAAAGGAGACTCATTGAATCAATGGGGATTTAGTGAGTCAACTTTTCCAAATGTTCATTGATTCCAATGGTCCTACTCCAGTTGCAACTTATTTTAGTGTAGTATAGTAAGTCACAAATATAGTAGGCCCATTTTAATACAGTAATACCTCATACAAAGTCTACTTCATACAACATCGAATTCATACAACATTGCCTAATTCCTTGAAAAAAGTTGTCTCATACAAATTCACTGCAACTTTGTATGAGGCATTGGGGTTTTCCCAGGTTGCATTGTGCCTAGGCAGTATAAAAGGCAGGACACATGCATGTATTGCTCTTGTGGATTTTGCACGAGGCAAAGAGTGTTTAGGAGTGGTTTTGAGCGATTTCAGAAATTTTAGAAGCATTCCTGGGATTTTTGCAGCATTCTTCAGGTTCTTGGACAATCAGGGTTGTTTGACATGTTTTTGTAATGTATTTAGCCTTTAGACAATGATTTCTTAAAGTTCTGTCACTTTCCTGTCTGCTTCCTTGACTTTGCCCTGAAGTCTGTGTTGTTACAGTACAATGTATCTCTATGGAAACGACGTTGTACGAGGCATCGCAGCAAGGATTTGGATGTTGTATGAGGCATCGCAGCTAGGATTTTGCATGCCTCATACAAGGTCCAAATCCGTATAAAGTCCAAACTTGTGGAACCAAGTTTGGACGTTGTATGAGGTATCACTGTAAATAGAACTTGTGGAGGAATTGACTCAGCAAATCCCCACCAATTCAGTGGGTCTACTCTTATGCAAATTGCCATGCTAAGCTATGGATTTCAGTCATTGTTTCAAAAAGTGACTTTTCCAATCTGATCTCTGAGCCTGTAAACCTAGAAACAGAGGGAGAACTGGCAAAAATCCAACCAGGATTTTGGGGGGAAAACTCTCAAAAAAACCCTCTCAAGGTGTATGGACCTCCTGTTGCAGAAGCACTACTGTAGTGTAGTCCAGGGGTGCCCAAACTATGGCCTGGGGGCTGGATGCAGCCCCTGATGCCAATTCATCTGGCCCACAAAGACCTCATCGCTCCTGGAAGCGGAAGTAAAACACACCGGTACAGGCGTGTTTTACTTCTTCTTCCGGGAACGATGAGGGCTTTGTGGGCCAGATGAATTGGCATCAGGGCTGCATCCAGCCACCAGGCCATAGTGACCTGCCCCCTGAACTACATGACTGGCCTGCGGCCTGAAAAGTTTGAGCACCCCTGTTGTAGTCTACCTCCTGCTGTTTCACAAATCCAAGAAGTTGTCTCCTCTGCTACTGAGAATGTATATTACTGCAAACATTAACTCACCTTTGTTGCTGTTGTTTTCTTTTTGTAAAGGTAAGACACTCCCAGGGAGGGATTTTGAACTATAACTGTAATTAATTGTGTGTTTTTAAAGTCACTTTCCAGATCCTGTCCTACAGTTGTTTTTTCTTTTCCTGAACCTTCCATCTATTCTCAAGGGCAAAACTAAAAGCTATGGACAGAATCCAAGTATGGGTGCTGAAGCATAAATGAAATGAACAGTAAATGGAAATATTTGAGCCATGATAGTGTGTAAAAAGACAATGAAACCCAAGCAAGAAAGTAGCTACTGGCCAAGTAATAACCATTTAAGTGATTAACATTCCCTTACAATGGAGCTGTAAACTCACCTGGTATAGATTTGACTTGGATGTCCCAACAAGTATTTGTTATTCAATAAAGAACAATCTAAAATTCCTGCTTGAAATATAACTTTTTGAGAGAAATTTCATGCCATACGCTGTTTTGAGTCAATGAATTAACTTGTACTATCTCTGTAGGAACAGATGACTTTGCAGACAAAACCTATGTCAGGCCACATTTCTCTGTCAATCATTAATATGCCAAGTCTGTGTGAGGTTATTCAGTGGCAATCATATAAACTTTTATAAAATCAATTATATCTCTTATGGGAATTAATACTGCAGCAGTATTTGTTGAGTATTTGTTGAGACTAAATACTGGCATTTAACCAAGGTATATGAAAAGTAGTAGTACTGCTCTGAAAGCTTTCAAGAGAATGATTTTATCCTCATGTACCTTTTTTTGAGCCTATATTGCATAAAAATAAGCTCTCCAAGTTGTTTTATCTTTCTAGATGTCTTCTAGTGCCAAGAGCCTTAATTGTGACTATATCTTTATAACAGACGGTTATACCTCTGTCGGAATGGGGATAACTTCTGATCAGTGTGAATCATGACTTAGTAGCATTTTTGTATAGAATTGCCTGGGAACATGTGCAGCTCTCATTCATCTTGATAGAAAGAAAATAAGAAATATATATATAAAGTGAGTACTGAGTATTTGATTGCTGCAGCAGACACATCTGTTTTCCTGTAAGAGACAGTTGGGCAATTTTCAAGCATAGATTTACAGTTTTATAATATTGTAAACAATTTGGCTTATTTCCCATAATTATAGAGCTGTATCTGATTCACATAACTATTTCCTTTAAATATCTGTAGTCTAATACACAACTGAAATGGTTGACAGTGGAGTAAATGGACCACGAATATACTAATAAAAAATAAGTAAAAAAGTGAAATATTTTTGCAGGAGATTTAGCAACAGTAGAAAGAAGAGCTCATTTCAAAAGACCACAAATAGCTCACAAAATCTCCAAGAAACAGACTCCTCCTCTTTGGGGAAAAGTTCATGATTCAATTGTAGTTTTAACATGGTGTCTATACTACAAATGTTTCACCCTGTGTCCGTAATACAGTCTACCCTGTCTTGGATTAGCATATAGCCTTGAATTCATCCAGAATATTTGAAACCATTGTGGAACATTTAGAAGACTGATGGTATCTCATAAAATGTAGCAACTCACAGTGGCTTTGCCATCAGTTCTGGATAGCTGAACTAGCCCTAAATACACTTTGATTTTAGAAAAAAGAAAAGTTCCCAGTACCAATGCCTCTGAGACAATGTCAGAAGGAAAGGAGAAAAGATTGAGAAGGTCTCTGGAAATGAATTATTCTGTTCCTGTTTCTGTCTCTGTGTTTCACTCACAAATATGAGACACAAATAAACCTTTACACTTGTTTTTCTCCTTTCCATCACCTCTACCTAACCTTTTCCTCAGAGTACATTAAGGTGGTAAACCATGCAGCTACTTTTTAACCTCCAAAACAGTGGAATCTGGCATTCTGCTGCTACCTAGTGGTTATAACATTTAGCACACCATTAAACAACATCCTCTACATCAGGGGTTCCCAACCTTTTGAAGCTGGGGGCCAGGTCATACTCTCTTAGTCAGCTTTTAGTGCCAGAAAAGATTTCTCAAAGTATTTTATTTAAACTTGTTTTGTTTAGATCAGGCTTTCCCAACCTTTTCCTGGCAGGGGCCAGTTCCTGCCACTGTACTCAGCTGTGGGGGTCAGAGGCATGGCTGTGCCCACTGCTTACAGTTTTGTAATCATCGGTGGTGGCAGTGGTGGGAACTGTGCTAATTTAGTGGGTTTTTACACAGCCTCTGCCACTTCCCAGGGTGGAGGGAGGCTTTTTTGGAGTATGTTTGCTCCATTTTTGGATATTTTTTCTGCGGCTACTCGGCTGCACTTTGGCAGCCAAATCATGCTGATTCCATGCTGGGAATTTAATTTCCAGGCACTGACATAAGCTCTGCCTGGCACAGGAAGTCGCTAACCAGTGTGGTTTGCCTGCTGAAGCACAGCTGAGAAGTGGTGAAAAAATCCAAAAATGGAGTGAACATGCTCCAAAAAGCCTCCCACCACCATGGAAAGCAGCAGAGGCTGTGTAAAAAGCCACTAAACTGGCGTGATTCCCAGTGCCAGTGCGGTAAGTGATGTACCGCAACTTCCAGTGGTGGGGATGGGTCTAGAGGTTCCCGGGTGGCCACCATGGGCTGGATTAATGAGATGCACAGGCCGGATTAAGCCTGTGGGCCATAGGTTGGCCACCCATGGTTTAGATGTTCTGCTTACTTGCAAGGGTTTTTGTTTATGGTCCTGCAGCTCCAGCACTTGCAACTTAGATATCACTTTTTCCTACCCATTATGTGGTGTTGTTACAAATAAATCCCTTTATAGTAACATGGGGACTTTCTTTTCCTTACTCTTTGTAATTTGTTACATCTTTCATTATGTTCTCTTTGCTCCTCAATTTATAGGAAATTATGAGAAGCAAAAACAAACATTAGGCATTTTTGTCTGGCACTTCTGCTTTCTTTTTAATGACCTTGTTTAGGTGAACAGCAAGACAGCTGTCTCCTAAACAACCATCTAGGATGCCGTTTGAAAATTGCTTTCATTTTTAAGGGCTTTTGGTCTTAATTATTGTAAATGGTTTAAGCACTTTTTATATACAGTATGCAAGCGCGGCGCCAAAATGGCCGCCGCGCACTTTGCGGGCCCCCCCCCCCACAGGACAGAAGATCCGGGTAGTTAGGGGCGTGGCCAGCTCCCTTATAAAAGGGGTGGCCACGAGGCAGCCGAGCTGCCATTTTGCCTCAGCGACGGAGCGGAGAAGTTTTTTCCCTGCGCCTCCGTCGCTCGTTGGTATTGCCGGGAAGCCTTTTGGGTCGTTTTTGCTTAGCTAGCTTCCCTTTTTGCTCGAGATGCCTTCCAAAAAGAAGGCTGCTGCGAATTCAGCTCGGGCTGTTAGGAGGCGCAACCCAGGTCGGAGGACCGTGGTGCCGCCTCCTCAACAGCCACCTTTGCCATCCCCGGCCGGGGCTAGTGGCTTGGGGTCTATCGCTCCTTGGCCCGTTCAGAGTGCGGGCGCGGAGGGCGCTCCGGCCCGTGGCCCGCGAGCGGTGGACACCGCTCCTCCTTCCGCCCAACCCGTAGGGCCGACTACTTCTGGGCCGCAGCCTCTCCCGGGGCCCTCTAGCCTCGGGGGGTGGCCCGGTGCCCTGCCTTGGCAGGTTTCCTCACCAGCCCTACCGGGCTTTGGCCCTGGCCAATGGCCATGTCTGGGCCATGGGGTGCAGGGAACTGTCCCCATGCAAGGGTCAGGTGGGCCGGCCGGCTCTTTTCCCATGGTTACTGTAGACACCTTATTGGCCCGTATTGCGGCCTTAGAGGAGTCTTTGGCTCGTGCCAGTCAGGCAGGTGCCCCTTTCGGGGTACCTTTGGAGGTGCTCTCGGCAGCAGGACAACGGCCGGCGGGGAGGGTTGAGCTGCTGCAGGCGGGTGGCGCGGCTTCGGCCACTGCCTCGCAGCTCCCCAGCCAGCAACCTGGCGCGGGTCAAGCCCCGGTGATGAGCTCTACATCGGTCGTGAGCTCCGACGCCCCCAGTGGGCCAGAACCCCCGTTGGGGGCGGCCCGCAGGGGTGCAGCATGTGAGTATATGGTGCAAACGAGTACATCCACACACATTCCCAATATAGGGGGGACCTTTCAGTGGCCTTGGCCTCGCGCGGGTGGTGCAGGGGCTACACCGCTGGCGACCCACCCGGCGACAAATACTGCCACCATGCCCGCTGGGGTGGGCATTGGTTCTTACACTGCTGGGAACGTACTTGGGGTGGCAGGGTTAACTCATGCCCCTTTGGGTAGGCCAGCTATCCCCTTTTCGGCTTTGCCGACGGCAGGGTATTCCCTGCCATTGGGTGATCACTTGGCACCGGCTACCAGGGAAAAGATATGGCGAGGGGAGTACGTGGATATCTTCTCACTCCTGAACAGAGAGCCCACTAAGGAAGAAAGGGAGGGTCAGGATGAGAAGGACAAGGAGCAGGCACGCCGCCGTAAGCCGCCGCGTACCTGGGCTAACTGGCTCCCCGCTTATTTGATATACATGGCGGTGTATTTGAGGGCGCGGCCGGATCTAGCTATTCCCATGGTCCAATATTTGGACAACATATACAGGGCAATGGTAGATTTCCCGGGCCCCTCGTGGCTAGCATATGATGAGGAATTCCGTATGAGGATTCCCCTGCACCCCGAGATGAGATGGGATGAGCCGTGCCAGAGATTGTGGCTCTTGTATATGACACCCACACGTCCTGCCCCGGGGGATAGATACCATTGTGGACATGCGGTCCAGCGAGCAGCTCCAGCGCAGGTTACCCGCCAAATGGCGGGGCAGGGGGTTCCAGCCCGCCCGCTGTGCTGGACTTTCTCGTCCAATGGTTCCTGCAGTCGGAAGAACTGCAGATATAAGCACGAGTGTCCCACATGTTCTGGTCCCCATGCAGCCTCTGCTTGTCCCAAGCCTGGGGGGGTGCGAGGCAGAGGGAGGGGTGGACAGTGGGCTGGCAAGCCTGCCACGGATGGAACTAGTTCTCCGAAAGGCCCCCTCCCCAATTAAGGTGGACATGCTGGAGCGCTGGCTCGCATCGTACCCAAGGGGAGAGGACAGGGAGTACCTTATCCAAGGTTTTAAGCAGGGATTTCGTATCCCTTTTATGGGTGATAGAGCCCCTCAGGATGCTCCCAACCTTTTATCCCTCAGAGGAAGGGAGGAGGTAGCCGAGGCCAGCATTAAAAAGGAGTTAGACGCGGGCAGGGTCGCCGGACCTTTTCCCGTACCCCCTTTTCCCAACCTGAAGGTTTCACCATTGGGTTTGGTTCCTAAAAAGTCCCTAGGTGAGTTTCGCCTTATTCATCATTTGTCCTACCCAGCCGGCCGATCGGTTAACGATGCGATACCTGATGACCTTTGTTCGGTCAGGTATACATCATTCGACCATGCGATGCGCATGGTGCGCTCGTGTGGCCCGGGTGCCTTGCTGGCCAAGTGCGACATTAAGTCAGCTTTTCGCCTCTTGCCGGTGCACCCGGGCGACTTTGAATTGCTGGGTTTTAAATTTAAAGGGGAGTATTATTTTGATAAGGCCATGCCTTTTGGCTGTTCCATATCATGCTCGGCTTTCGAGCGTTTTAGTACCTTCCTAGAGTGGGCTTTTGTCCGCAGGTCAGGGTCCCGGTCTGTAGCCCATTACCTGGATGACTTTTTATTCGGGGGTGAACGGGGCTGGGACACGTGTGCACGTCTCCACAATGCATTTCAGACGCTAATGCAGGAACTGGGTGTCCCTTTAGCGCCCGAAAAGACCGAGGGCCCGTCGACCAAACTAGTATTCCTGGGGGTTGAGATTGATACAGTAGTACAGGCTTCTAGGTTACCGGGTGATAAGGTGTCTAGGATAGTGACCCTTATCTCGGAATTGCTGGCCAAGCGTAAGGCATCCCTGAGGGAACTGCAGGTGCTGCATGGGCACCTCAATTTTGCCTGCAGGGTGGTCGCACCGGGCAGGGCTTTTGCCCGGCGCTTATGCGACGCCATGGCAGGGTTATCCAGGCCCCACCACAGAGTCAGGCTTACCCGGGGTATCAGGGCAGACATGTTTGTCTGGTTGCAATTCCTGAGGGAGTTTAATGGGGTCTCATTTTGGAGGTCTGACCTCCTGGCATCCCCCAATTTCCAGATCCAGTCTGATGCCTCAGGATCCCTGGGTTATGGGATGTACTTCAATGGGAAGTGGGCCTATGGTGGGTGGCCACCGGCATGGGCAGGCACAGGTCGCCTGCGGGATCTCACATACCTGGAATTTTTTCCCATTCTGGGGGCTTTGATGCTATGGGGCGAACAGTGGGCTAATTCGGTGGTGCATTTCTGGTGCGACAATGCTGCCGTGGTGCACATTGTCAATGCACAGACTTCTAAATCGCCCAGGGTCATGGACCTAGTGCGCCATTTTGTGCTGCGCTGCCTGCGCCTCAACGTCTTGTTCAGGGCCAGGCATGTCCCAGGGGTTAATAACGATATTGCTGACGCTTTGTCCCGCCTGCAGATCTCCCGGTTCCGCGCCTTGGCCCCGGATGCGGAGGAATTTCCCTCGCCACTCCCGGACGAGATGTGGACTATTGGCAAGGAGAGGTGAACCGGGCGATTGGCCTGTCACTGGCGCCACGCACGCGTAAGGCGTATCAACAAGCATTCAATTTGTATAGGGCTTTTGCTACTCGATTTCAATGGCCAGAGACCTGGCCCATCCCGGTGGACCATGTTCTGCGGTTCATGGTTCACCTGCATGCACAGGGCCTTGCACCTCGCACCATAGCATCCAAGCTCTCGGCGTTGGCTTTTATGGCCAAAGTAGGGGGTCATGTGGATACCACCTCTGACTTCCGTGTGAGACATGTTTTGGAGGGGTGGGTGCGCGAGCGCGGGCGTTGCCCGGATGACCGGCACCCTATTTCCCCAGGGGTTCTTACCCAGTTGGCCCGGGGCTGGCCAGGCCTCTGTTTTGATCATTATGAGGCAGCCCTTTTTCATGCAGCCACAACGGTGGCATTTTTTTGGAGCGCTCCGCATCAGCGAACTCGTGATGCTGTCTAAGGCGGATGCAAGTGGTAGGGCACTGGAACTCGGAGATGTATATGTTGCCAAAGACTGGGCCCAGTTGAGGATTCGCTCCTCCAAAACAGATCAGCATGGCGTAGGCAGTGGAGTAAGACTGCTACGGTGTTCTTTGGCAGACATCTGTCCGGTTGGTGCCCTACAGGAATACCTGGCACTGCGTGGCTGGCACCATGGCCCGTTTTTCTGTCACCAAGATGGGTCTCCCCTTACTAAATTTCAGTTTTGGAAGGTGACAGCCAGAGCCCTCACCAGGGTGGGACTGCCAGGTGCACGTTATGGCACACATTCGTTCCGTATTGGCGCAGCCTCTACAGCAGCTGCTTTTGGGTACTCTGGGGCTGACATACGCAGCATGGGGAGGTGGGGCTCACAATGTTTTCAGTTTTATGTGCGCCCACTCCCGCCATGAGTACCAATCCAGTCACCTTACCTTCTTTTTCTCAATTTTCTTACAGACCCAGGGTGTCGTATTACACCGGTGACAGTATGGCTGGTGGGCCACAGCTATGTGCTCAGGGCAGCGCGTTACGCTGCGGCGACAGAGTGGGGACCCCGACTGGGACTGGGTGACCACGCCAGTCTCTCATGGCACGGTAAGCCTGGGATGTTATGGCGGGAGCTGCGGCCTTTCCTTTTTTCTGGCCTGGGGGCTGACCCGCCTGACATTCTAATCATCCACTTGGGGGGCAATGATTTGGGCCAGGTCACCGGCTTATCGCTCAAGCATGCGATTTGCGAGGACCTCGCCTACTTGCATTATGTCTGGCCCGCCACAGCCCTGGTTTGGTCGGACATTGTTCCGCGCCACTCTTACAGAGGGGGCGTTAACCTCCTGGCCCTTGACCGAGCTAGGCGCGCGGTCAATAAGGCAGTGGCGCGGTTTCTCACCGCCAGGGCTTGGGGACGGGTTAGTCATCACCCCGATATTAGTCTACAAAATTGTGACTTGTATGCAGGGGATGGGGTCCATCTGTCGCGAGGAGGTATGGACCTCCTGTTGGGTGACTGGCGAGCAGGCCTGTTGACCGAGCTGACGGTCTGGGGGGGGGCGTCAGGTCTTCTGTGAAGCCCCTCCGTGTGGCGGGTAGCACTGGTAAGGTAAACAGTATGACCCACAAGTATCCGGCAGGTTCGCAATTGACTGGACAACACTAGACAGGAATAAAGTAGTTAAACGTTGTCCGGTCAACGACGAACCAGGCGATGGGGTGATGATGATTGCTAACCAGCATGCATCACCCCTGTGATTTCACGGATACGCGTCAGAGGGTGGGGTCATGAGTTAGTTATTGACTACGGTCAACAATTTGTTTGTTGTTGACAAACAAATTGATACAAATTGATACATTGTAACCAATTGCCGTTGGCAATTTTGGGTGGTACCTTACCAGTGTTACTTCGGCCTGCTTGCCTTAGGAATTATGATTGGTCGTTTTACCAATACAAATTTATAATTCGGACTAGGGCATTGAATCAATAAATGTGGCCCTTTGCTGTTATCCACTTTCAATGTTGTCTGTGTCCGTTATTGGGGGGGTGCGCCTGCAAAAAAGGTTATGCTCGAGATAATACAGGATAGACTTCAGCAGCACATGGAGAGAGAATTACCAGAAGTGCAAGCTGGTTTCTGAAGAGGCAGAGGAACTAGAGACCACATTGCAAACATACGCTGGATCATGGAGAAAACAAAGGAATATCAGAAACAAGTCTACTTCTGTTTCATTGACTACACCAAGGCCTTTGACTGTGTGGACCACAACACCTCATATGCCTCATGAGAAATCTGTACATGAGTCAAGAAGCAACAGTTAGGACAGAATACAGAATGATGGAGTGGTTTAAAATAGGAAAAGGAGTAAGACAAGGCTGCATTTTGTCACCCTGCTTATTTAACTTATATACAAAGCACATAATGTGCAATGCAGGGATGGACGAATCACAAGTTGGAATCAAAATTGCTGGGAGAAATATCAACAATTTGAGATATGCAGATGATACTACCCTAATGGCAGAAAGTAAGGAAGACCTAAAGAAGCCCCTGCTAAGGTTGAAAGAGGAGAGTGCAAAAGCTGGCTTTAGACTCAACATTAAGAAAACCAAGATAATGGCAAAAGGCCCTATCAGTCCCTGGAAAATAGATGGGGAAGAAGTAGAAGCAATGACAGATTTTACTTTCTTAGGATCCAAGATCACTGCAGATGGTGATTGCAGCCATGAAATAAAAAGGCAACTAATTCTTGGGAGACATGCTATGAGAAACTTGGGGAACATAGTTAAAAGCAGAGACATCACCTTGCAAACAAAGGTCTGCATAGTCAAAGCAATGGTATTCATGATGGTAATGTATGGTTGTGAGAGCTGGACCATAAGGAAGCAGAAGAATCGACGGCTTTGAAATGTGATGTTGGAGGAGAGTTTTGAGAGTACCCTGGACAACAAAGAGAACAAATAGGTTGATCTTAAAAGAAATCAACCCTGACTGCTCCTTAGAAGGTCAAATAGTAAAGATGAAGCTAAAGTACTTTGGACATCAAATGAGAAGAGATGATTCACTTGAGAAGGACTTGATGATGGGAAGAGTGGAGGGCAAAAGAAGAAGGGGGTGGTCAAAAATGAGATGTCTAGATGGTATTGTAGATACAATGGGCAAAGAGTTGGATGGGTTGAGGAATATGGTGAAGGACAGACATGCCTGGCGGGAAATTGTCCATGGGGTCGCAATGGGTCGGAATCAACTGTGCGACTGAACAACCAATATGTTCAAGAGGAACTCTGTCATCTCTGGAAAATACCAGAGATTTCCAAGTAAGGCTAGAAAAGAATCATTGGCGAAGACTGAGCTAGGTAAACCATAAATCTGAATCAGAATAAACCTTTATCCTTTGTTCCTAGCAAGACTAAGCTCTGGCATCCAGGATTGTGTCAGTTTCAGCAAGACCATGGACAGCTCTCAAGGAAAAGTATTGATTCTTCTGCAGATTCCAATTTATGGTGACCCTCTTGGGATTAGTATTAAGTATAAATTACTAGAGGGGGGGGGTGTTTGTTTCTTACCAGACCTTCTGATGGCAGACTGGGACTATGCAGCTTGCTCATGGCTAGAGAAGTGGCAGGGCATGTATCCCCATGAAGCATATGTGCTCCAAGTGAGCTTAGCTGGCTCTGCTCTCAGGAAGCACAAGGGGATCTGAATTCTTGGCTCCTGCCTCTGCAGCCAAGCACTCTGACTCATTAAGTAATATGAATTCATCTGAATAACTTGCTAACAAAGCAGGCCTGCATTGCCTAGGTTCCGTCCTTTAGTACAGAGATAGAAGTCCTTTCTTTCTTTTGTTCTTTCGTTTGTTCGTTCTCTCTCTCTTTCTTTCTTTCTCTCTCTCTCTCTCTTTTTTTTCTTGTTTGCTTGCTTGGTTGTTTGGCTGGCTTGCCAGCTGGCTGGCTTGGGGGACCTAAGGCAACTCTGAAACAATTAAACTACACAATAAAGTTGCTCTTCATTTATTGTGGTCTATCTCATTTTTAATAATAAGCTTTGAGACAGCCTGTAGGTGTTTAAAGGGGCTTGAAGTCTTCCTTCCTTTTATTCTGGGGTGCTTCTTGGTGTACTTGCTGTCTCAGTCATTTTCAGAGACTAATAAGAGAATGAGGGTCATCAAATACTTTAATGAAAATTATTGCTTTAATAGCAAGGTCTGAGGTCCTAGTTCCCACACTGCAGCATAGATTGAAGTTCCATATATCAAGTTTTCGAAGCTGCAAAGCCAGGTTCTGTTCCAAGCAAGAGCTTCTTACAGTAATTTCAAAACTCAACTCTATGCTACAAATTCAACCAGAGGTAATGTAACCCCTCCTTCTACCTGAAGGGAAAATAGGATTCTCTTCGGGTGTGTGGAGGCTACCTGCTTCTTATCCAAGTACGTCCAGAGGATAAAGAAGAAGCAAAGACAGAAATAGATACAGCAAAGATACCAATAATGGTAATAACAATCCCACCTACACATTTATCCAAAGAAGAGGCAGGAAAGCTGGTGCCCCTTGTGGCTCTGTGATGCTTCCCTAGGATGATTGCTTCTCAGCTTGTTTTAAAATAATCCCGACACCCACTTGCCAAGGTTTATGCCATAGAAAAAACCTCTATACCATCCCTCCCACAATGTCTTATGCCCTCCTTAAAATGTCTTGCTGAAAAGTGACTGGCTTAGAGAGACATGAAACAGCAAAAGTTTGAGTTAATCCCTGTCAAAATGTGATGATCATAGAAAACACCCAGGAGCATGTAAAATCCAAATACAGATGCAGGAATAAATGTTTTAACCTTATTTATTGGTATAATAAATTATATTAACTATGTACAGATACTGCCTTGTTATTCATTCCAGAATAAGGAGCACACAGCATGTGTGACCACCCTGATCGGAGATCAAGTCCCAACAACTGACAAGAACCAAAGAGAGAGTTGGAAAAAAACCTGAAGCAATTCTTTTCCTCACAGAAAGCCCCTCACCTTCCACATGGGGGTGGAGGCACTCTCTGCCTCCATCTAGTGTCTGAATAACGCAATTGTCAGTGGCTTGCAAATTCTTGACAGACCATTATCTTCCCTGTGGACTTCACCACCCAAGGAAATTAGTCTCATAGTTGCCAGGTTAGTTAAAATTATCACTGGGTTTTGATACTAGTTACTTTTTTGATACTAAATGGCTGTACATGCCCTTTCAGAAGCAAAGCACACACAGAGAGAGAATACTGGAGAACTGGTTAAGAAGATGCAGACAATCCATTGAATACTTCTAATTCTTCTAAAAATATGTATAGAAAAGGAGCAGTCATTGTAGTTTCAGGCTACAATTGGTACAATTTGTAAGAGAGAGAGAATTCTTGCTGATATCAGTAGTGCCACAACAGCATCACTAAAAACATAATCCTGACACCCACTCACCAAGGTTTATGCCAAAGAATAACCTTTATACCATCCCTCCCGCGATGTCTTATGCCCGCCTTAAAATGTCTTACTGAAAAGTGGCTGGTTTAGAGAGACATCATGGAACAGCAAAAGTTTGGGTTAATCCCAGTCCTAGACTTCTTGGTCTACTGTTCAGCCTTTTCTTCAGTAGCATGCAACAGGTGCCATCACCACTGCTGCTGTCTTTGTCTCCTTCAAAGCTTCCACCCCACCATATTCCACTCCTCAGATGAAAAGTATTCCTCAAACTCTCGTGTTGAACTGTTCTGGTCGTGGGCAGTTGATAGTGGTGGTAGCTCTACAGTTGCTCTCAGCTCTTAATCACCTTAAGCAACTGCCTCATTTGGCAGGGCTATCTCTCACTGAAAAGAAAATGGAGCTTATGATATGCAACCAAATCCACATGGGCTGCATGTGGAGGTTCACTACAGGCAACAACATCCTAGGCTGCAAAGACAAGCTCTGTTTCATGTGACAGCTTCCTGGGCTGTAAAATGGATACTCCACCCGCCCCATCTATGTAGCAGTTCTCAAATTCTGAGGCAGAGATCAGTCCCGTGCAATAACTCCTTGGTTAAAATTGTCTTTTCTCTCATATCTCTGATTGTTGATTGCAAAAAAAGGCTATCAGAAAAGGCTCACAAGATAAGGAATCTCTGACCTATCCTTGTACTAGGTAGTCTAAATAAATGCAGTATCTCAGGCTAGGCCTTGGGCTCATTAGGTATGAGTGGAATCCTTAAGATAGACTATATGACATCTAGAATCCAGGAACTGCCAGAAAGAAAAGAAAATGCATTCAAGGTCAAAAGATCTTATCCAATTACATCTCCAATCCCAAGGGAAATTGAGAAAGTGAGTATAATGTTGGGTTCCTTTCCTTTTTACTGCATTCAGACAATGGAAATGAAGAATGTATGCTGTTTTTCTTGTTTTGATCAAATCAGGCTGATTTGACACAAGAAGACACTTCAGATTGAAATTGTAAAGTCCCACAAATTAGAAGTGCATAAGATGACTGTACATGCCCTTTCAGAAGCAAAGCACACACAGAGAAAAGTACTGGAGAACTGGTTAAGAAGATGCAGACAATCCATTGAATACAGTAAACCACCTACTTACGAAAAAAAAGTCCGTTCCGTAGGCTTTTTGCTTAAATTGGTTTTTTTTACATAACTCGAAGCAAACCCATAGGAAAAATGAAATGTTTTTAAATATATTTTTATTGAGTTTTTTTTCAAAGACATACAAAAAAGAAAGGAAAACAATGACTAACAATACAGTACATAAACAAAACCATAATATCATCTTAACAGACATTACTAAATGTAAGCACATAACAATATCTAGACTCATTAATTACTATATAACCACCGAATATTAAAAGCCATTATTTCAAGATCCAAAATAATAAGAACTTTCTGCGCTATCACTAATCTTTGGATAAATAATAATCACCCTGTGAATATATACAATGCCCGGAGAGTTTATTTTCTACTCAGCTCCAGAAACTTCTTTGAGATGGTACTGGTCCTGAACTATCATTTGCCATACAAGAATGGTCCACAAATGGTTTCCATATATTCCAAAATCTATTCTCTCTTAAGTTATCTCTTTTCACTTTAATCTCCCATGTCAATTTATCATTCAGTGCTAAACTCCACATTTCTTTATACCATTCTCCAATCTGTATATCTATATCATTTTTCCAATTTCTAGCTATACATTGTCTACCCGTTGTCAATACAATTTCCAATAATTCTTTTTCCTCCTTGTTTAAACCCAAACCTTCCGCATTTGTTAAAAGAATGGTACTTGACACCAACTTAACACTTCTACCCATTATTTCACCAAACTCACCTTCTATTTTTCCCCAAAAATCCCTTATTTTTTTACAACTCCACCACATATGTTCATATGTTCCATCAAATTCTCTACATCTCCAACATAACTTATCTCTTTTATTGTCCATCTGGTAAAGTCTTAATGGCGTCAAGTACCATTGCCACAACATTTTAAAATTATGTTCTTTAATTCTTACAGACATTGTTCTCATAATCCTCTTTTTCCATTTATTTTTCCACTCAATCTCCCCAATTGTTATATTAAAATTTTGTTCCCACTTCCATTTCAAATCATCCTGTGGATCTGCACCTCTATTCAATATGTTATAAACCTTACTTACAAGACCTTTAATACTGCTTTCCCCTTTTCTTATCTTCCTTACCAGCTCCTCAAATTCTGTATGTATTCTATCTAACCCTACTTCTTTTTTATATTTTTTGTTCCAGTTGTCCACCTTTAACTTCTGAAACCAATTCAAATTTAATAACTCAAATATTTTTTTCCGCTCAACATCAGAATCACAAATTTTTAACCAATCCTTCAATAAAAGCATCCCATTTTTATCCAATATTTCAATTTTTTCCTTATCTAACTTTATTGGGAAACACATCATATCAGTCAATTCCAAAATTGGAGAGAGATTTGGGACCATGTCCTTTTTTACCTTCTTCCACACCTCCATGAGACCTCTCATCATAGTATTATTTGACCTTTTCACCTTATCGTTTATTCCCAAAAAAATCATATTTCCAGTATTTTTATATTCCTTCATCTCCAATTGCTCCCAAATTGTCTTTTCTCTTGCCAAAATCTTCACAACATTCTTAACTTGAAAAGCTCGATAATATGCTAGCAAATTTGGCATACCCAAACCCCCTTTTTTTTGAGACAAGTACCATAGCTTCTTTGGGAGCCTAGATTTTTTACCTCCATTACAAAAACCATTAAACATCTTTTGAAACTCATTGATTTCTTTCTCTTTCAAGTGGATCGCTAATGTATCAAATAAAAAGTTAATCTTTGGTAGCAATATCATTTTACACATAGCAATCCTTCCGAACCATGACAACTTTAACTTATGAAGCTCTTGTATTTTGTTCTTAAATTCCATTTTCAAGCTGTCATAGTTCAATCGTTTAAGTTCTTCTAATTTGTTTGAAATGATTATCCCCAAATATTTCAGCTTATCTTTAATTTGTATATTAAGTGTCGACACTATCCTACCCATCTCACTTGTTTTCAAATTGCACAGCATCAGTTCTGATTTATCCCAATTTATCTTTAATCCAGTTATAGCTTGAAATACCTGTAAGTGATCTTTAATCCTGTCCATTACCAACTCTGGGTGCTTCACCATGAGCAATGTATCGTCTGCATACATACTCACTTTATTACCCATGATCCCTTCTATATTCGAATCCTCCCTTATACTTTTAGCTAAAATCTCCATTGCCATAATAAACAGGATAGGAGATAATGGACAGCCCTGCCTAGTACCAGCCTCTAGCTTTACCACATCTGTACGCTCCTCATTTACTCTAACCCAAGCATTTCCTTTTTGGTATAATAAATCTATAACCCTATTGAATTTATCCCCAAACCCATATTTTTTAACTATTTCCTTAATTGAAGACCACTGCAATGAATCAAATGCTTTAAAAATATCCAATGATAATAATCCCACCTTTTCCTTTGTTTGATTAACATTGTCTATTATATCTAATACCCTTCTAGTCAGGTCCGCCATGTGTCGTCCTTTTAAAAACCCAACTTGATCAACATTTATATATTCTCCCATGAAACTATTTAAGCGGTTAGCCAATATTGCTGTGAAGATCTTTGCATCTTGATTTATAAGTGAAATTGGTCTGTACGAATCCACTCTTTCCAAATTCTTACCAGGCTTTGGCAGAAGAACGATTGTAGTGTTATACCATGAAGTCGGAATTGGTCCTCCATCTAATATATAATTATATAACTTCACCAATTTCGGGACCACCTCCTCTTTAAATTCTTTATAAAACTCTGTCGATAATCCATCATCCCCCGGGGCTTTCCCTATCTTCAGTCCGCTTATTACCTCCTTAACCTCTTTATCAGTGATCTTTTCCTCCATTTTCTCCCTATGCTCTTGTTTTATTCCATTCCCTAATTGTCTCTCCAATATCTTTTTAAGCTTCTCCAAATCTACTTCCTTTTTTGCATATAATACCTGGTAAAATTCCCTAACAATTTTACATTTATCTCTATTCTTATTACACCTTGAACCTTGCCTATCAACCAATACCCCAATTTCTCTTTTTTCCCTTTTAACCTTGGATGCTCTTGCTAATAATTTTGAGTTCTTATTACTAAATTCAAAATATTCTCTATTTAAATAGATCAAATCTTTTTTAACTTTATCAATATCTTTACCCATTACTTCTGCCTTAAGTCCTTGTAATTTCATTAAAAAAATTTGTCTTTGTTTTTTGCATCCTCCTCCTGTAATTGTTTTATTTCTCTTTCTTTTTCTATCTGCTCTGCTTTATATTTTTTATATTTGAAGCTTGCCAATTTTATACTTTCCCCCCTAAAAACTGACTTCATGGTATCCCATACAACGTTAAAATTGACCTCATTGTTGTCGTTCCACTGCCAACTTTCTTTCCAACTTTCCATAATTGCCTCTTTACTTTTCTGGTCTTTGAACAAGTTAGGATCGTACCTCCAATTTCTTACTCTTTGAATATTTTTTTGTGCTTTCAATTCCAAATATACTTTAGCATGGTCCGATTCCTTAATAATCCCAATTTCCGTACCTTCTATATCCCCAATTAAATTTTCGGAAAGTAAAACATAATCTATTCTTGAATAGGTCCCATGGACGTGTGAAAAAAAAGGAATATGCCCTTTCCGAGCCCTTAAACTCTCTCCACGAATCCTTCAAGCCCATAACACCCATCCAGTTATCCAACACCTTCCCTTTCAAACCACTTCCACTTCTAGCTATGTTTGTACAATCTAATCCTGACCTTATCAAATTAAAATCACCAGCCACAATAGTTTTTGCAACATTTTCCAACTCCACTATTTTCCGAATTTTTTCAAGAAACTCTGCTTGGTGGTCGTTCGGAGCATAAATATTTACCAACATAATTTCCTCATCCTCTAATTTTCCTCTTAGCAACAGATATCTACCCTCTTGATCAGCAATATTTTTTGTAATTTCAAATCCCAACTTTCTAGAAATCATGATTGCCACCCCTCTTGCTTTCGAAGTACCGAACGCCATCTCATAATGTTGCATCCATCCCAAATAAAGTTTATTCGTATCCTTTGACTTCTGATGTGTTTCCTGTAAAAACAATATATCTGGTCTATCTTTTTTCAGCGCTAATTCCAATCTCCGTCTCTTAAGAACAGAACCTGTACCTTTCACATTCCACAATATTATTTTAATACTTCCCATAACCAAATTCTTTTCCCAGCTTTAAACTCTCCATTGGGCGTGCCACCAACAACCCTACCACCATACCAACTACATAAAACACACACTTTCGCTCTCCCCACCTTCCTATAAAAAGCTGCCTCTGTCAACCAAAGAGGGGAGAGGGGGGACATGCAAGATGCGCCCTACTGTTGGCGCTACGCGCTATTTGCCCATTCTACCTCTAGCAACTACTTAAAGTTACTGAAATCTAATGCTCATTGCTCCTTACCTATCTCCTCCTCCACCATGATCAAAGACGGCTCCTCTTCCTCCTCTCCTCGCTGTGGTGTTCCACCTGTAGCCCCAGTGGCTTCCTCCCTCTCATCTTCCCTCCCCAAAGCTCCAGAATCCATCAATTCCTTCTTAAGATTTTTCCATTCTTCCGAGTCTACCTTTACCAATTCCAACAAACTCAAATATTCCAATGGATTAGTACCTTCATCAATAACTTGCATTCTTTTATCATAGAAAAAAGTGATGGTTCAACATCTGAACCATCAAATTTCAACGCATCAGGACCAACTCGTTTCAGATGGGCCATTACTTTTAACTTATCTGCCCAATTCGCAAATTTAACCAACACATTTCTTTGAACCACCCTCCCTCTTCTTGGACCCACCCGGAATACGCTTACAAAATCCTCCTGCACAAATTCTTTCCCCATATTCAAACCATTTAACCACTGAACCACCCTCTCTCTTAACAAATCCGGAGTGCGTTCCACCACCTGACGAATCACAATGTTCTGCTTTCTCATCATATCTTCCACAGCATCTATCCTTCTCTCTTGTTCCTCCAGTTTCAGCTTATTCTCCCGCACCACCTGCTGAGTCCCTTTTACTTCCTCCTTTATGGCATTTACCTCGATTTGAACCACTTTCACATTTCCCTCAATTTTTTTCAAAGTGAAATCCACCTTTTTTGAAAAATCTGCAACTGATGACATCATCTTGTCTTGTTTTTTCATCATTTCATTTCTGTCTTTCACCCTTGAATCCTCATTTTTCTCCAATTTTTGAAACAACTTGCCAATTTCCACCATAATTTGAGGCTGATCATATGACACTGTGGGCGGGGATGAAGACTGAGTGGCTTCCTCCATTGGTGCTTTTTCTTTCTTCTTAGGCTTTACAACTGGTTCTTCTTCCTTTGCTTTCCCTCTTGTACCTTTATCCATAATAATGTAATATGTAAGAAGCCCAATGCTGCAGTTCGTTGTAAAAGTTAGTCACTGAAATAAAGCTTATAACACTGCAGCCACTAGTTCCACAGATCCAATAGGAAAATTTATATGGAAACAGAAGATCAAAAAGTTATTGTAAGCCACAAAAATAAAACCGAAGGAATCAGCTCTCCCAACAGGCAGCTTAGGAGGAAGAAGAAGAGCAAATAAAAAATGTTAATCCACAGCAGGTCCGTTTCCCCAAAGCAAATAATCCAATCAGTCGTTTTCCAACTGCAATAAAAGGGCTTCAAGGGAACAGTCAGCCCAAGCTTCTCCTTTAAAAACCCAAGCCGCCAAAGAAAAAAGAGGGGGGGGAGACCAGAGGGAGAAAAAGCCCAAAATCAAATCAGCGAGGAGAAGAGGTGAGGAGCAGTATATTCCACGATAAACAAACAAGTATTTATAATCCACACGGTGAAGGAGCCAAAAAACCAAGCCACCTAGTCCTTCTCTTGAAGCGGACAATCAAAATGCCATTTTTCAGCGGCTGCCTTAACTTTTGGGTAAGAAAAGAAAAACCCTTCTCCTTCTGAGGAACGGAAAACTTTCTCCAAGTGGTTTGAGCCGGGGAACTCCCAATCACCTTCCAATATTATAGCCCAGACAGGATAATTAATCCACTTTGTTGTCGTCAAAACGTGGCGCAGTCTTCTGGTATGCAGAAAAAAACCATAGCCCAAACACGATCACTTTCGTTTTCCAGGACCGCCGCCATTAACGAGACCACCACTTGCTTTCATCCGCTTCCACCCGCTTCCATTTCAGAGTCCGAGCTCATTTAGCAGAAAACCCCAGCCAATTTTAGAATTTAGAGATCCATTCATGCACTTACATGCAGGCTATTTTTGTGCCAAACAACTTCTTGCCAGTTCCAAAGCCTTCTCCGCTGTCTCGCTAGTCCCGTTCTCGGCTCCTCGGCAGAAAAGCCGCGACTGCCATCACAGCTTCAGCCGCCCAGAGAAGCCTCCCGAACTTCGACCATCCAGCCTCAAAAGATCACAAAATTTTCCAGAAAGACAGGCAAGGTTCTTATCTTTAGAATTTACCACTTTAAAACTTCCCCATTTCACTCCGGCACATTAGTTACCACTTTATTAAGCGCGAGCGTCCGAATCTAGATGTTACTCGGTGGCCATCTTGGCCACGCCCTAAATGTTTATGTAAATCGAAGCAAACCCATAGGAAAATGAATTTTTACGTAACTTGAAGCAAACCCATAGGAAAAAGAATCTTTATGTAACTCAAAGCAAACCCATAGGAAACTGTGTAAATCGGGACATGGTTTTAGCACAAAATCATTATGTAAGTCAAATTTTATGTAACTCGAGGCATTTGTTTTACTGTACTTCTAATTCTTCAAAAAATATGTATAGAAAAGAAGCAGTCATTGTAGTTTCAGGTCCAATTTGTAAGAGAGAGAGAGAGAGAGAGAATTCTTGCTGATATCAGTAGTGCCACGACAGCATCACTAAAAAAAATAATTCCCTGGCAAAGGAGAGAAAGATTGCAGCATCTTGTCATAATGACTTCACCTGCAAGGATGATGCAAGCAAAGGCTTACAGGAAGCTGTTCCTTCAAAGTCCCTAAAGAAAGTGAACATGCTACACAGCCAGAGCTTGAAAGTCACTGATATAATTACCAGAATGCTACGTTTAGGGCAAGGGGTGTCCAAACTATGGTCCATGGGCCAGATTTGACCCCTGGTACCAAATCACCCAGCCTGCACTCCTCTTGTCACTCCCAGAAGCAGAAATAAAATGTGGGCACATTTTACTTCCGCTTACAGGAGCAATGAGGGCAACATGGGCTGAATGAATTGGCTCCAGGGGTCAGATCTGGCTCATGGGCTGTAGTTTGGGCACCCGTGGTTTAAGCAGAGAAAATGGCAGCTTAAAATCTATCTCATCCTGTTACAAAACAGATTGCAAGGCACATTTTACTTCTGCTTTCAGTGGGAGGAACCATGTGACCGGCCCGCTGAACCACATGACTGGCCCACTGAACCACATGACCGGTCCATGGCCCAAAATGTTTGGGCACCTCTGGTATAAGAATATAACATCTGAAAAGTAATTTAAGCAGTAGAAACAATTTTACTCTGATGGTGTAATCTTTTCTAATTAGTTACACAAATTACCGTTAAAAGGCATTTTAGGGGCATTTTGAAGGGAATTTTTCAAGAGTTATGGTACTACCTTTTCAATGTCTAAAGACAGACATGCCCACAGAGGGAACACCCAAAAAGAAATGGGAATATGAGGATGCAATGGCAAAATCTATAATCTCACAGCTTTATGAACAGGCAGCTAATACCCATAACAGATTATATTACAGCTACAGAGATTGTAGAATCTCTATACAAATCATGGAATTGCTAGATCCAAATCAGAGGTCGACTTTATCAGAGAAATTATTTTGATTCATCTGAATGATAAGAAAGACTGAGAAAAGCATATCTCTCACTCTTTTTGACAATTTAAACTTAGCTTGGCCTCGTACTAAATTAGGGGTGCCCAAACTATGGCCCGTGGGCTGGATCCGGCCCCTGATGCCAATTCATCTGGCCCATACTGCCCTCATCACTCCCAGAAGTGGAAGTAAAATGCACCCGGAAGCGGAAGTAAAATGGGTGCATTTTACTTCTACTTCTGGGAACAACAAGGGTGGTGTAGGCCAGATAAGTTGGTGCTGGGACCTGGATCTTGCCTGTGGGCCATAGTTTTACTTCCACTTTCAGTGGGAGGAATCACGTGACTAGCCTGCTGAACCACATGACCGGCCTGCAGCCCACAAGGTTTGGGCACCCCTGTACTAAATTATAGACTAGGTGTCTCCTTTCAACATGGATTCCTCTCAAACTATATTTTTCTTTATTACCTGAAATGGTCCAAGACTGATAATTTCTGACACAAAATGATGATGATGATGATGATGATGATGATGATGATGATGATGATGATGATGATGATGATTATTATTATTATTATTATTATTATTATTATTATTATTATTATTATTATTATTATTATTATTATTATTATTATTATTATTATTATTATTATTATTATTATTATTATTATTATTATTATTACAAAGTGCTAGCTATCAGATCAAGGAGTGATTAAGGAGGAAGACTTTTTGCTGCTAATTTTAATTCATGCATTCAGTCCTTCCATTGTGCATTAAAGAGTAATTGAGTAAATTCCTAATTCACTCAGCAACTACAACACATATCTCATTTGCCCTTGAAACACTGTGTCTACTAAAGGAAACTTGCTGTTGATATGTGTTGGGTAAGTTAGAAATAATAAAGAGGAGTGACAGCAGAAGGGGCAAATCTACCTAAAATGAACAAGAGAATGGAAAATTTGGGGTGAAAAGGAAATAAAAATAAATAAAAGGAGGCCCCAAGACTGAGTAATTGCATATTTGAGTGACACAGAAGAAGCTTCTCTGAAGAATGTAAATATTATAAATAATTACATGGGTGTCTCTTGGTAAAGACAGCATTCTGTCACCTGATTTTTCTATTAAATATGCACCTTCAGATTGCTTCTAACTCAAATGAAGAAGAAGATTGCACAAATTTGATCTAGTAAAATGAAATGAATGAGGGAGGAAAAATGGGACTGTTTCAAGTTTTGAGATTCAATAAGACATTCTATCAATATTCACAATTAACTAGTAAGCAGGAAAATCCAAGCAGCAAATAACATTGTGGAATTGATTTGATGAGATTTCGTTAGGCAAGAAAGTGAATTGAGATGGAAAGTTCCAAAGAAGGAGTATAGCAAATGACAGGATCCAGAAAATTTACTGGGGGCAATTTTTGCACCCCTTCTCTCTGATACCAGTAACTAGCTCCCCTTTGCCCTCTTGCTTGAATGTTGAGGTAATGGTCTCTTTAAGTCGCTACAGGAATAAACATGTTTTCTTTCATAATCATCACATATTTCTTGCTTCCTCTTTTGCTGTCACCAACCTTTTACTGCTCCTGTGGGTATTTATGTGCCCTTTTATTCAAGGCTGTCATAATACGCAATGGGCACAGAGTTGGGTGAGTTGAGAGGGATGGTGGAGGAAGGGGTGCCTGGTGTGCAAGGGTGCATGGGGTCGCAGGGGGTCAGAATTGACTGTGCGACTGAACAACAACAATAACAACAGCCCTCAAGCATTGAGCCTAGCACCACTCAGTTTGAATAAAACTAATAACAACTTATTAAAATAACAGGATTGTAATGTTGTTTATTCCTATGCTTTAAATTCATTCACCCCAATCACTTTACTTTATCTCAGACTGCTCTCTCTCCAACTTCTCTCTCAAATTCCCAAACTGCTCCCTCGGGCTCCAGATCCCCCAAAACACCCTTTGCCCAATTGCTCAGACTCCTCCAAAAGCCTCACCAACCCTATAGTCTGCTAGTTCCTCTCAACCAATCAAAACCATTCTGATCAAAATCCCATGCTTCTCACTCGACCCCTCCCATCATGTACTTACCAAACCATTTCATTCATTCAATTTGATTCAATTCAATTCGATTTGATTCGATTCGATTTGTATCCCACCACAGTTAGTGCAAACGCATTACTCTGAGCAGCTCACATTACATAAACCAACAAATGTATACAAAAATCATAATGATTGATAATTCTTATAAATAAAAACCATAACAAATATGACAATACAACAAATAAACAGTTAAACAATTGTTATCGTCATTGCAATTAAAATATATAACCAGCCATCCCAACTGGCCAGCCCATCAATTTTGTAGAGAAAGCATAAAGAATTGTTCATACTGGTAATGAGTTTCAGCTGATTCAAAATGGCACAGTGACAGCTGGAGATGGCAGAGCATTTCCATTTGGAGCTATTCATTGCCTAGAATGCCCATATAGTTCTGTAAACATGGCTATCATGCAATAAAAAACCTTGCTAGGAAGCAATCTGCTACAGTGGCCAAAAGGTTACAGAAAAATTTACTCAGAGGAAGAAAATAGATTATTTCTAGTATTTCTAGAAACTAACATCAGATGGCAGCAGAGTACAATAATTGAAATAAGAAAGTGCCAAGCATGCAAATATCATTACAGTATAAGGAGAATGAGAAGTGTTGATAGTCACAGTTTTGTTTTGGAGCGCATGCCCTTATTAAATCAGTACCCAATCCTTGCTACGTCACAGTCTTACTACCCACCTTACCTCATTCTGACACATGGCATTTTATGGATGACCTGTAGTTGTCTAGAAGAGGCTACATTTCCTTTGGGGTGCTCATCAATCCCATTAGTTTGTGGATCCATAAGAACAGCAAGTGGCTACATCTGCCTCACATACATTTTTCACTAACATCCAATATATCCTGCAAAAAGATAGAATAATAGGTGAACCCACTGATTTTTTTTCCTCCTTAACCTTGGAATTTCTCTAAACATGTTTCCATCACAAGCTTTTACGATCCTCAGGACCAGAAACAGGGATTATTTTCTTAATCTGTCTGCATGTACTCTTCTTTTTATGTACTAATATGCTAGAGCAGAGTGGAGAACCTGTAGTCTTCCAGAGGTTGATGGGCTGTAGTTAGGGATGCCATATTTCCCTCACCCCAAAATGGAACAGGAGTAAAGGTTGCCCTTGCTCAAAAGCCAGTCGTATCCGACTCTAGGGTTCAGTGCTCATCTCTGTTTCAAAGCCGAAGAGCCAGCACTGTCTGCTTCTGCAGACGTATTCTGTGGTCATGTGGCAGGCATGACTAGACACCGGAGCACACGGAACACTGCTTACCTTCTCCCCGAAGTGGTCCCTATTTATCTACTTGCAATTTCTTGCCTTCGAACTACTAGATTTGCAGGAGCTGGGACAAAGACAGGAGTTCATTCAGCTGTTGCTGCCACGACTACAATAGAGGCAGCAATAAAATGTAAAATGGCATGTTGTTGTTGTTGTTTTTTTTTTGTTGTTGTTGCTGTCTTCCTTAGCCACCAAGCTATTACTGCTGCGCCACCTGCTGGTCTGCTCAATGGAAGCGCAGCTCCATTGCAAGAAAAAAGTGCATCCCCCCCCCTTCCAAACTCCCTTGGTCTGAAAAGCGGGAATTTTAAATGATTTTTTTGGAACCGGGCCAGGACAGGTTCAACCCGTTAAATTTCTGGTTTTCCGTTACGTATGGCATCCCTATCTGTAGCTTCCATCAGCCTAAACTAGCATAACCAATGATGAAGGATTATAGGACTTTCACTCCTACAGTACCTGGAGAGCCACAATGAACCACCCCTGTCTTGGAGGATGACAGGAAGGTTCTCTTGTTTGTTAGCAGGATGCTATGTTTGATATTTGCTTCATTGGGTTTTATATAAGAATTTAGAAAAAATATATTTTGAATTTAGATATAGATATATAACTTGCTCCAGCTCTGGTTCACAGTGGAAAATTATAATCTACAGCTCATTCTTGATCCTTTTTAAACCATTTTCAGAGATGCATTCTACTCATGTGTAGCAATAGCAATTATACTTATATACCACCCCATAGCACTTAGAGCGATATTTGGGTTCATTAGCATTTTTGCCCCCCCAACATACTGGATATTCATTTTACTGACCTCAAAAAGATGGAAGGCTGAGTCAACCTCATGCCCATCAGGCTTGAACTCACAACATGAGCAGTTTTGCCTACAGTGCTAAAGTACTACATGTTACATTGATGCTAATTATAGTGTTGTGTCTTAGGAAACTTTGACAAAAGGTATCAAATTCTGTAAATTTATCTGTGGCATTTTCTATGGTTCATTAATCATAAGAAAGCTTTTGACCTTTGGTACTGTGTTGTGGTGGTGGTTTTTAAAATTTTATTAGGTGATACTTTTTTCTCCTGCAAGAATATAAATGGATACATGAATACTGAGGAAGTGAAAGGTCACACAGATAGGAAGATAATTCAAAGTCAGTGCTCTGAGACTGTTGTCCCCAAAGCTATAGGCTTGGCTTGGTCAATTAAGCATTTGTCAGCAATTCAACAAATAAAGTAAACAACTTCACTGAATTGTAACTACCTGCTTAATTCTCTGCTCTTGCTCTTTGTCTAGAATTCACAGATTTCTGCCTCCGTAACTTTGCACAGAAATGCAAGGACTTGTATGTGAGAAATGTATTCAACTGAAAAAAACAACAAAGACCAATCAAAACATAAACAAAAAGCAACAATTTATGACTATGTACTTTGCTCTTCTTGTTGTATTTACTGTAAATTGAACACTCAATTATCAAATGTTAGGGATAGAAGAATATAAAATTACATACTATTCAATGATTGCTTTACTAGAAATAGTCAAGACTTCAGCCAGAAGGGGGAACTCATAATATTATCTCATAATATGGGAATTTAAAGCCAGCCAACACAGCTAATCAGTGGAAAAAATCATGAGAAATAAATTAGGTACTTTTTCAGACAGGCATGATTAAACAGTGGAATTCACTACTGCAAGATACAGTGAAGACTGCCAAGTTGCCATCAAGGATGGCTATAAAAGCAAACTTTATGGGAAAGAAGGATATCAGAGCCTATTAATTAAATAGTTACAAATGCTGAGTCTGACCTGTGACTTTGGCAGAACACTCAGGGTAGAGGGGAAGAAATACTTGCTGCAGCAGGAAACCCAGGGCCAGAATCAAAAAGTAATGCAGGGCCACATCCTAGATCAAGAAAGCAATACAAAATGAAGGCATGAGAGAGAGAGAGAGAGAGAGAGAGAGAGAGAGAGAGGTGCCATGAATTAGGAGGTCTTTTTGAGCCTTTCTCCCAGAAAACATATGCTGAATTACCTATAGCTGATCTGTATGTGAAGTCCAGTTCTGGTACAAAGATCTCAATTCAAAATTGGATGAGTTGCTGGAAATAATAGCAATATTAGAACATTGAGGGCTTTTGCCCAACTTTGGGTGATTCGCTAGTTGCGCACGCTCCTGGACCGGAGCTCCTTGCTTATGGTCACCCATGCTCTGGTCACTTCCTGACTAGATTATTGTAATGCGCTCTACATGGGGCTGCCCTTGACGACCATTCGGAGGCTGCAGCTGGTCCAGAATGCGGCAGCCCGGGTGGTGATGGGATGTGGGTGATATGCCCATGCCTCACCACTACTTCAGGAGCTGCACTGGTTACCAGTTTGTCTCCGGGTACACTTCAAGGTGCTGGTTTTGACCTTTAAAGCCCTATATGGCAGTGGGCCAGGATACCTTAGAGACCGCATCGTCCCAAGAGTGTCTGCCCATCCAACCAGAGCGGACCGGAGGGGCTCTCTAATGGTGCCATCAGTTAGGGGTGCACATCTGTCCAGCACCCGAAGGAGGGCCTTCTCTGTGTCCGCACCAACTCTCTGGAACCTCCTGCCAACAGATCTAAGACTTCAAAGAGAATTGCTGCCCTTCAGGAAAGGATTGAAGACCTGGCTGGCAGGGCAGGTGTGGGGGGCCTCGAATGGTAACACGGTCCCCGCCTGCTGGCTTATGTAAACAATTAAGAACTCTCTCTTCTTCTTTTTATAGTGGGTGGGATGGGTGGGTGGGATATGGGTTTTTTAAAGTGGGTGGGATATGGGGCTTTTAAAGTGTTTTTATGTGTTTTTAGAACTTGTTGTAATGCCACCCTGAGTCGGGTTCTGCCTGAGTGGGCGGCATATATAAATATGACTATTAAATTAAAATTATATTAAATTAAATTTAAATTAAATTAAATTAAATTGTCAACCATTCTTAGAGAACCATATACTGTACAGGTATTCTGTTGCTTGAAACAGGACTCCACACTGCAGTTACAATCATTCATCTGGAAGCATTGGTTTTTTGACAGTTGGATGTCATACTATACCACCCACAACACAGGGTTAATATTCAATATTACTATTTGGGGTGATGGGATTTCTGGCTTTCTTAACAGGAGCCCATGGTCTTGGGACTTTGCCAGCAACAGAAGTCAAAGTTTTTAACAGTTTGCTACCCTTAAGAAACCAAGGCTTGGCCACCAGGACATGGCCACCACAATTTGTTGTCCATCTAGGTGTGTGTTTTTAGCAAAGTATAAGGATGTGCTGACTTGTGTGACTCCTTGATAACACACAAGACCCTGAAAGGCTGGTGATGTATAAAACCTCATACCAGTCAGATCCTAGAAATCCAATAGCATTTCCAAATTTGCCCTAGTTGATTGACCTTCTACCAAAGGTAACTGATATTCTTTTGAGGTTGTACTATTGATGTTCTTTGGCATCTCAAGGGTGGTGTAGATGGTGGCAGCATTTTTAGGAGAATTGATTGAGAAGGGCCATTGGATTTCAGTATGTAACTTTAACTAAAGGCCTGCTCATATTGGTCCTATGTAAGTCTGAGATGGACTAGCAGAGTGCTACTATCACTGTGAAAAGCACAATTGCAGGTCTGTGACCCATTCAGGCAACCAGGAACTATTTGGTCACCAGGGCTGCCTCCCAGCTTCCCATTCACTCTTACCAATTCTAACTCAGAAGATTTCAGTTCACTAGGATCCTTGCAGACAGCAATAGCCAAAACAGGTCTGATCCCTCAGGAGGTATGGTGCTTGCTCATCCAGCATTGGGTCTGGTGCCTAGGTATTGGAAATAGATCTGTTGGCAGCCAGTATCAAGCACATAGCTCAATAGAAATCATCTGACTACTTAGCTTATGTCTGCTGGCAGGTAGGGTTTGGTCACTAACAATTTGTTCTTCTAGTTCCAGCAATTCCTCCCAGTTTGGTATGGATCCACCAGTACAGCAGCAATTACAAAGCGAAAGTGTCTCATGTTATATCATTTTGGTAGTCTAGGGTCTGATCAACACACAAAAAGAAGAAAAAAAGTACAGCAGCATCCATTCACTGAACCTGTGCTTGGGAGACATGGATAGGGTTTGTCTATGAAGCTTGAGAGTTGGGCTTTAGGAATAGTTGTGGTTGCCATTGACTTGTCACAGATTTAGGCCATACTAACATACTCAGTTCTTTGGCATGTTGGGCACAGAGCCAGATTTAGCTTGTTGAGGAATGGGGGCTAACATTCCAGTGTGGGGATCCACCTTGGAATCTCTGGGAAAGCATGAAGCCCATCCCAACTAGGGATCATGATCTGATTCACACATGGATAGCAGGGGATCCACTGTGGCTGAGCACCCAAATGGTTTTCTGTTTCCTCTCAAGATTCCCCAGCAGTTGGTTGAGCTGGGGTAAGCCTTTGGACAGCAGTCAGATCATTAAATATCTGGACCAGGTGTCCTATGATGATGTGCCATGTCTTTGAAGCTGTAGCCAAAAATGTTATCAGCTGTTTTATTCTATCAAATCCCTGGATGTGTTTCCTTGCTCGGATTCCACCCCTTTTCCCCCAGCTAACATTAGGTTAGCAAAAATGTCTCATGTTATATCAGGCTGCATAAAATCAGGAAGTTAAGGTTGATGCTTTTCTTATGATCAGGAATGATGTTGTGCAATGTAAAATTTTGTGGCTGTTCTCGGTCATTCATTCCCAAATCTAGACAAGGAAGATGAGGTCCTTGGGACCAGCATAGATGTCCTAATTATAGTTCTGTCCACATTTCTGAAGAAAACACCTGTTTCTGCAAAAGCAGAAGTAGGGGGTTAAAGAAAATTACCTTATGAATAGTACTCTGCTTGGCTTCAGAATACAATAAGTAACTACAAATGGAAGGCGATACCCTACATATTTATTACAAAGTGTGAAGGTGCAGATTAAAGGTCGGAAATCTATGGTCCGGCAGATACAGTTGACTCATATGCCCACCAGTTCTAAACTGTATGGCCATTGTTTAAAGATGATGGAAGTTTTTATCCTGGAGATTCATAGACTTCCTTCTTCCTGGTGTAGATGGCTGACATCACAAATGGTAAAGTCCAATTAACCTTTCCCCATATCTCTTGTCTAAAAAGTATTAATACTCAAATTCATGAGAATACTCAGAATTCATGAGAAAACCTCAACTAAACCTCATACAATGTCCTAATCCAATAATTGGGGATTAAATAAATAAGAAATGCTTAAAATACTATGTCTCCCACTCTTAATTTAATACATTGTGACAGCTAATCCCACATTCAGCTTTCTCCCCTTTTATTTCCTATTCATCCCCTGAAATACATGTGCCAAACGTTTAAATTATCTCTATGATTAAAAAGACATGCTAAATGTTAAAAACTGTATATAAATTATTGTTTATAGTGCTGACCAGTCTTGTAGAGACATCTCTGACTGCTTCTCAGTATTGCTATTTCACATCCCATTAGAAATAATGTTTCAATTGCACAAACAGCCTGTTTGAACAGATTTAAGCAGACTGCTATTTTCATATCTCTTCTTTTAGTCTAGCCCTTTTTGGTTCATCAGGACTATCCTGAAGCAGTCAATTAGAAACATACATGTTGCTGTTCTGTCTTCATCTCCCTAAGAAAACAATAGGTTTGCATTAGAACCAAGGCCTTTAAACTATTATTATTATTAGTAGTAGTAGTAGTAGTAGTAGTAGTAGTAGTAGTAGTAGTAGTAGCAGTAGCAGCAGCAGCAGCAGCAGCAGCAGCAGCAGCAGCAGCAGCAGCAGCAGCAGCAGCAGCAGCAGCAGCAGCAGCAGCAGCCTTGGGCAAGCTGCACAGCCCTAGAGTGACCACAGAAGAAAGGAATGGTAAATCACTTATGAGTATTCTATACCTAGAAAACCTAGGGAAGGAAGGGTCACCATGTCACTTGATGAGACATTAATATTATTAGCTCTGCAAGGTTTAAAGTGGATGGTTTTAGGTACAGGGGTGGATCCAGACTAGTGCTCAGCAGGTGTGAGTGTGTTTAGGGCTACACAAAAACTATATGTCAGGTGAGACATACAATATTTCAAGATGAAAACAAACATTGGTGGGATGTGGAGGCAAATGAGATTAATGCAAAATAATAAAATAATGAATGAATTTTTACTGATTGATAGCAATCTTGTTTTTGAGGCATTTAATGCTGATGGTAGGTTGTACTCCCTTGCCAAAATATTATTGCTTAATGTAGTAAATTGCTTTGGAAATAGCCCATTGAATCAATCAGAATTTAGTAAATCAACACCATAGGTTCTGTTGATTCAAATAGGACTATTTTGACTGCAATTTACTGGACTAAAGTAAACCACAGTTAGAGTAGACCTATTTAAATCAGTAGGGAATACAGTGGAACTGAATCACCAAGTCTCAATTGGTTCAAAGAACCTATTCTAATATGAAATGTTTGAAGTGGTAGCTGTGTTAGTCTGTTCAAGCATATCAGAGTAAATAAAACAGAACAGACAAAAAGACAAAATAGTAGTGACACCTTAAGGACTCACTCCTGTATTTATGTAAATACAGGAGTTAGTCTTTAAGGTGCCACAACATTTTTTTCTTTTTTCTCCTGTTCTGTTTAATTTACTCTCAGATATTCTAATGTAATATTACTATGCTAAGCCACAGGATGTTGACCTCTGTGTTAATCTTTCTTCCAAGTTTCCCCAAGTCTTGTTTAAAATTCTTTCTGCCTGAAGCTTTGTTTTCTTCTTAAATCATTCATAATGTGCTTCCCATAAGAAGAATCAATCTGAATCAATATCTGGAGCTGTATCGTCTTTCTGACCAGGTTCCTATGAAAAGTTCACACTTTGCCATCTTTCTCTTCACTTGCATTCATAGACATACTGTTTCAAAATGCACATCATAACTCACAGCCATCAATAAATCACAAACCAAGAAGAGGAAAGTCAATGAAACATGAAACATAAATGCTATTAGCACAGGCCTAATTGCATTGTCAACATAACACTACGTTTGTTTAGTGTTTCTTTACAAGAGTGTGATACCCAAGTAAAGTCTTCTTCCGTGTCTACGCCAGACATGAAACTGCCAAAATGAAAGCACTTTTGGTGAGTAACTTCATTCTGCAGTTCCCTTCACATGACCTAGTGTGAGAAAGATTAGCTGGCAACACAAGGGTGCCATTACCAGGGTATGCCTGATTGTGGATCAAAAATACAATGATACCTCATACAACGTCCAAACTTGGTTCTACAAGTTTGGACTTTATATGGATTTGGACTTTGTATGAGGCATGCAAAATCCTAGCCACGATGCCTCATACAACGTCCAAATCCTTGCCGCGATGCCTCGTACAACGTTGTTTCCATAGAGATACATTGTACTGTAACAGCACAGACTTCAGGGCAAAGTCAAGGAAACAGACAGGAAACTGACAGAACTTTAAGAAATCATGAAGGCTAAATACATTACAAAAACATGTCAGACAACCCTGATTTTAGGGGGAAAACCATACAAGCTTTTAACTTTTGAAAACTTTATGAAGTGCAGGTTTAAAAGTTAACATGTCCCATCATGCAGCACAGTGTTAATCTGCAGCCATGCAGCCGATCATCCATTTTGTACAAGCTACTGTAAACAATTACTGGATGGAAGCAAGGACAAAATGGATGCCAACATGTCCCATCATGCAGCACAGTGTTAATCATTCAAACAGCAGCAAACACCAAACAATTGCCCACCCCACCAAACAGTGCTCACCCCCCCCCCCCAAAAAAAGAAAAATTATGGAGCATGCAATCTGTTTTTAAAAAACACAACAGCAAACACCTAACAATTGCCCATCCCACCAAAAAATAGCCCTCCCCCATCCACCTCCCCACTCTTTGCCTCGTGCAAAAGCCACAAGAGCAATGCATGCATGCATCCTGCCTTTTATACTGCTCAGGCACAATGCAACCTGGGAAAACCCCAATGCCTCATACAAAGTCGCAGCGACTTTGTATGAGGCAACTTTTTTCAAGGAATTAGGCAATGTTGTATGAATTCGATGTTGTACGAAGCGGACTTTGTATGAGGTATTACTGTACCACAATCTTCAAGGAGGCTCTCTATATCCCACCCCCCACCCCCCAGAAAAGTGAAACATAACAGAAATTCTTTCTTTATTCATGTCAGACACATCACCAGCATATAATAACATTACTGTATATGGTAAGGTTCTTCTGGATTGAGAGGATTAGCCGGCGATAGATCACCATTGCCTAAGGGGTGCCCAATCACTAAAATAGCAATCTTTGGGGAGGCTCATTTCATGTCCCACATAACAGAAATAGGGCAATTTGAATGGGATAGTGAGAAATTGGGCAAATTTCTGGATGCCTCGTGTGACTTTTCCAGTTTTGCAGTATTTTCTTCTGATTTCTCAACATTTCTGATTGTAATTTTGTCTCTGTTTGAGCAATTGTACTCTAATTGTTTGATTTTTGCTATGTTCCATTATATTTGGATTTAAACATGGAATACTGAGGAGCTAGTGCAATCAGATGCCAAAGATGGTTTTTTTGGGGGGTGGGGGAGTTGTCATTTGACAGCTGTTATCCCAAAGCTTCCACCTGCTGGTTCCTACAAAAGAGGAAAGTAAGCCAGGCTGACTCCAGGAATAATTCAAAGGGGTGACAAAGACTCTTCCCAAAATATTTCCTACTGCTACTTTTCCCAACTCAATTTTCAGCCACAATATATTAAGGTCCTGTTATGTATGTATGTATGCATGTTCATTATACTGTAAAGGCAAGAATGTAACCACTCCAGATACAAACGATACCAGCTGTAAAGGAACGCGAGCAGACAGCCCATAGAGGGTAGCTGCGAGCGTTCAGCCTCACATGGTTCACATTGCTCAATCACGGACAGCCGCGGGAAAACCTTCCCCGCATTCAGCAGCTGAAGAAAGAGGCGTGCCTGGGCAAGGCCACGCCGGTAGCAGCCAATGAGCTACCGTGCTACAAGATTCAAATGTAGAGAGCTACTGTATATATTGAGATGTATCACCGCCATTACCTCATGCTTCACTGGAACCTCATGCAATGCAATAAACCTGTGTTAAACCAACCTTTCGGTTGTCCGGTTGTCTTTGGTCCCATACACTAAATTGGCGACGAAGGTGGGATATGGCTGCCCACGGGACCAAGACATGCGCCGGCTACGAGATCAAGAAGCCGGGAGACTTGGAGCTGTTTGAGATAGACTTCAACGCAGCGCTGGTGGAGCTCGAAGTCTCCGATGAGGCCAAAAAGAGGGCCATTTTCGTCCGCATGCTCGGACACGAGACCAAGAGGACCTTGGTGGACCTGATCGCCCCGAAGAAGGTGGGCGACTTCAAAGCTACAGAGCTCCTGGCGGCATTGCGCGCCCATCTCCGGCCAGCAATAGCGATGTTCCCCGCTCGGAGCGCGTTCTGGAGGCGAGTCCAGGCACCCGGGGAATCGGTCGAGGAGTTCGCCGCGGCCCTGCGGTTGGCCGCCGGCCCATGCAAGTGGGAGCTCCCCGACATCACCCTCCGGGACTGCCTGCTCTGCGGTCTGAGGGACACAGAGACTCAGCGTGCGCTGATGAAGAGGGAGCCGCCTCCCTCGTGGCAACAAGTCCTCGACACGGCACAGGCCGCGGAGGCCACTACTGCCGGGGTGCACGAGCTTCAGGACTGGCGCCCGAAGCCCGCAAAGGCAGAGAGCTCGGTGCGAGCGGCCCGGCGAGTTGCGGACTCGTCTGCGGAGAGCGGCGACGACGAGGACGTCCGGAGGGTCCAGAGAGAGGGCCGGCGCTGCGACGGCTGCGGCGCCGCCCACGCCCGCGCCAAATGCCCGTTCCGCAAGGCCGAGTGCCACAACTGCGGCCGGCGCGGGCACATCGCCAAGGTCTGCCGGAAACGGCGCGAGGCCACCAGGAGTTCTCCAGACCGCTCGGCGAGGCAGGACCGCACCATGAGGCAGGACCGCACCACGAGGCCAAAGGACGGCACCCGGACCACGAGGACGCGGGACGGAGTAGGGCGCATCTCCGACGACAGCGAGGACGACGCGCCGGTCTGCAGCGTTTCCACGGAGCACCCCCGTTACTTCGTTGAGGTAGTAATACAAGGGGCCCCTGTTAGAATGGAGGTGGACTCGGGTTCTTCATACTCCATTATTTCCCAGGGGGAATTCATGAAAATCGCCCCCCGCGTGCGGCCCAAGCTCAAGGCGTTGAGGGCCACACTGAAGGACGTGCAAGGGAACCGCATCCCAGTGTTGGGGGTTGGGAAGTTCCGGGTCCAGTTTAAAAAGCACACCGCAACGCTTCCCCTAGTCGTCCTCAAGGGAGGTAAATGCAGCCTCCTCGGGACTCAATGGTTCCAGCCCCTGGGGTTGTTCATCGGGGGGGTGCACGCCATGGAAGCACACCCCGCCGGGACTGATCCAATACAGAGCGTGTGCGACGCGCACCCCGAGGTTTTTAAAAAGGGGCTCGGGAAATTCAAGGGCCCCCCAGTGACTTTCGACCTGGACCCTGGAGTACGTCCAATCAGACTTAAACCGCGCAGAGTGCCCTTCGCACTAAAGGACAAAATAGAGGCGGAGTTGGACAAATTGGTGGGCCAGGGGATTCTTGTTCCTGTTGATTCTGCGGAGTGGGAAACTCCAATTGTAACGGCTCTCAAGGCCAACGGGGAGGTCCGCATATGCGCTGATTACAAGTGCACCATCAATAAGGCGATCTGCCCTAATGCGTATCCGGTGCCGGTAGTCAGCCACTTGTTGGCCAGGTTACACAGGGGGAGGTGCTTCGCTAAACTCGACCTGGCCCAAGCCTACCAGCAACTCCCGGTGACCCCCGCCGCAGCTGCTGCGCAGACCATAGTCACCCACAAAGGGGCGTTCCAGGTATCGCGCCTACAATTCGGCGTGAATTCGGCGCCCGGGATCTTCCAGTCACTTGTGGAACGCCTCCTGAAGGGGTTAGAGGGGGTGTTACCCTACTTTGATGATGTATTGATTACAGGGGGGAGCCGGGCCGAATTAGCAACTAGGTTGGGAAAGGTCCTAACAATATTCGAAAAGGCGGGGTTGCGGTTGCGGAAAGACAAATGCGTCTTCTTCGCTACAGAGGTTGAGTTCCTAGGGTTCCGTGTCACTCCCGAGGGAATAAGACCAGCCCAATCCAAGGTAGCCGCCATCAAGAAGGCCCCTCGCCCCACATCCAAGCCCGAGTTGCAGTCATTCCTCGGACTGCTCAACTTCTACCATTCCTTCCTCCCGCGGAAGGCAGCCGTGGCAGAACCGCTACACAAATTGTTAAAAAAGGACGAGGCATGGAAGTGGGGCGACGACCAGGAAAAGGCTTTCAATGACCTGAAGCGACTCCTGGCATCAGATGCCGTACTGACCCACTTCAATCCCAAACGCCCGGTGGTCCTGATATGCGATGCATCCCCGGTGGGGGTGGGGGCGGTGTTATGCCACGTGCTGGACAACGGTAGGGAGGCCCCGATAGCGTTCTACTCTAGGTCCTTGTCCCAAGCAGAGAGGAACTATGCTCAGACAGACAGAGAAGCACTAGCAATAATTGCGGGGACCAAGAAATTTCATGATTTTGTGTACGGCCGCCCCTTCACCATAGTGACGGACCATAAGCCTTTGTTAGGCATTTTCACCGCAGATAAGCCCACACCCCAAATCCTGTCCCCGAGAATGCTCAGGTGGGCCATTTTTCTCAACGCGTATCAGCACGCGTTGGTGTACCGGCCCGGGAGGGAGATCAGCCATGCCGACGCCCTGTCGAGGTCCCCCATTCCTCGGGATTGCTGCCACGTGGACAAAGTAGAGAGGGACCATCAGGTCTTAATGATAGAGGTCCTAGACTCCCCTCCAGTAGTACCGGCCGACATCGCCAAAGCGACAGGCAAGGACAAAACGCTGGCCACAGTTTGCTCCTGGGTACAGAAAGGGTGGCCCGTGTCTTCCCCAGCAGCGGAATTCGACACATTTTTCAAAAAGAAACTAGAGTTGTCCCTAGAGAGGGGTTGCCTTTTGTGGGGACAGCGGGTAGTAATCCCCACGCCTCTCCGGCCGAGGGTGCTTAAACTGCTGCACGTCAGCCACCCGGGGATCGTCCGCTCAAAGGCGCTGGCCCGCAGTTACTTTTGGTGGCCCCAGCTAGACGCCGACATTGAACACATGGTCGGCACTTGCGAAGCGTGCCAAAGCTCAAGGCCAGAAGAGGCTCGCTCGCCACCTAGGGAGTGGGACACGGCTAGGGGGCCCTGGTCCCGGATACATGTAGACTTTGCTGGCCCGTTCAGGGGAACGCTTTTCCTCCTCGTGGTGGACGCGTTCTCCAAGTGGTTGGAGGTCATTCCAGTCTCGAGCACCTCCTCGGCCACAACAATTAAACAGTTAAGGAGGGTCTTTTCCACGTTCGGTTTACCCGACACCCTCGTCAGCGATAACGCCAGCTGTTTCACGTCCGCCGAGTTCGGGGCATTCTTGGAGCGCAACGCCATTCGGCACGTCACCTCTGCCCCCTTTCACCCGGCCACCAACGGCCAAGTAGAGCGCCTCGTGCGCACCACGAAAGACGCGCTACTGTGCATGGGGCCCGGAGACCTCGACCTGAAATTGTGCCAATTCCTGCTAAGATACAGGGTCACCCCACTAGCGTCGGGGTACTCCCCCGCAGAGCTGTTGATGCGCAGGAAGCTGGCCACGGGAATCTCCAAGCTAGACCCCACGAGAGTAGAGGACAAGGGGCGGAACATAGGGGTGGAACCCACAAAGAGTTTCAGCGTAGGCGCCCCGGTGCATTGCAGGAACTACGCCAGCGCGGGGCCAGCCTGGGTGCTGGGCACCGTAGTAGAACAAACCGGCCCCGTCTCATACCGCGTAGAAACCAGTACAGGCTTCCTGTGGAGGCGACACGTGGACCAACTCAGGCGCAGGGTCCCCGGAGAGCAGGACGGAGACGAGAATAGCATCGATTCAGCGTTAGGGTACTCCCCCACCCGCTTAACCCAAGGGGGAGGAAAAGGGGAGCATGGGTCCCCACCAAGGGGGGAGGAAAGGGAATCGATCCACAGAAATCTTTTGCGGGGGTCCCCGAAGAAATGGAAGAGCCCCGACCACACACATACCCCGCGGGAGTTTCCCCGAAACACAGATGCCCATAGAAGTTTAGACGTTGATTTGCAGTACCAGGGGGAGTTAGCGGAGTGGTCCCCCACCCGTCCTAGCGAAAAGAGGGGTTTCAGTTCAGCCCCTGGTACCTTCAGTCCCAGTAGCCCCTGTGAGTTAGAATGCAATATAGCGCCACTTTCCCGGAGACCGACACCCCCAAGACGGGAGGCATCAGCGAGTCCGACCACCACAGTCTCAAGGTCCCCCGAGCAGGGATCAGAAGGTAGCCGAACCGCAAGGGCGACCTCATCGGTTCCGCGGTTCACAATAGGTGGATCCCCGGGGTCAGAGAGCAACAGGCAGGGGTTCACCTCCCAACTATTCATTCCTTTCCCATCCCCGGGCGCGAGGCAGGCACGGACGCCCCACGGAGCCACTAACGAATCCCCGTTTCCCGTTGCAGGACAAGCACCCGCGGAGTCAGGGATCACAGGCTCTCCAGTACTAGGTCAGACGCAAGCGCGTCCCAAGCGCACGTGCGGCAAGCCACAATGGTTGCGGGACTTCGTCCCATCCTAGGGGGGAGGGATGTTATGTATGTATGTATGCATGTTCATTATACTGTAAAGGCAAGAATGTAACCACTCCAGATACAAACGATACCAGCTGTAAAGGAACGCGAGCAGACAGCCCATAGAGGGTAGCTGCGAGCGTTCAGCCTCACATGGTTCACATTGCTCAATCACGGACAGCCGCGGGAAAACCTTCCCCGCATTCAGCAGCTGAAGAAAGAGGCGTGCCTGGGCGAGGCCACGCCGGTAGCAGCCAATGAGCTACCGTGCTACAAGATTCAAATGTAGAGAGCTACTGTATATATTGAGATGTGTCACCGCCATTACCTCATGCTTCACTGGAACCTCATGCAATGCAATAAACCTGTGTTAAACCAACCTTTCGGTTGTCCGGTTGTCTTTGGTCCCATACACTAAAGGTCCTAAAGCCTGCAAGAGGTTAAAGAGTCACTTACTTGCTCCTGTCAGTTATCCCAGCAAAAACAGAAGACCTTTCTGCACCAGTCAGACTAGCTTAAGTCTACCTGTCCATAAGCAAGAACGCCCTGTTGTTATGCTTTGTGCCGTAAAATCACTTTTGCCTTGCGGCAACCCTCTGAATTAATGACCTCTAAGAGATTCTGTCACTAACCATCTCTTCATTTGCTTCTACTGCCTTCAACATTTCTTAGTAATATTTTCTTCTTCGGTGAGTCTTGCCTTCACATGATATACCCACAGGTATGATAGCTCCATTCATTCTTTTTAGCTGCTAGTGAAATTCAGACTTAATTTGGTCTAAAACACATTCATTTGCTTTTCTGGCCAACTATGGTATCTGAAAAGCAATCGTCCATTACCACTGTTCAAATGAGTAACTTGTTTTCTACCAGCGTTTCTATCAGAACATAGTAATCAGGAAAACTGTCTGTGCCATAAGATAGATGATTTTGACCTTGATTTCTAGCAACATATCCATATACTTGAGGTTCTTTTCTAGTTCTTTTATAGCTATCCTTCCATGTCTCAGCCTTCTGATTTCATGGCTGCAGTCTCCATTTAGACTGTTGGTTGAACTAAGGCATAGAAATATTTCCCAAGTTATTCTTTCATTGTCAACATTGAAGTTACATAACTCTCCCCTGATACACTCAAACCACCTCGTAATTCTAATGTGTGCAGTCAAGAAAAGGAGTAGATCCCTATATGCGGAGATTTTAGTGTTGAGAGAATGTCTATCAGTGCCAGATATGTGGTAACATGAGTTAAACACCAACTTTGAAAGCTCAAATTGGAAGGAGAGGACTGGGGGGGAAAATGACATGCAAGCAGAAGCTTGCTCTATTCCCACAGATAGCTTTTTAGCAGGGAAAAATGCTGTTGATGTGGCCTGATATTGGATGGATTTTATCTAGCCGGGGAAACAGGGAAGGAACCACTTTACTATTCAGATTTCCAGAGATCATGGAGGAGGAAGAGGCCATGCCAAATGGACTGGCTGTGAAAGTGCACCTTGTTAATATCTTCAAAGCTGCGGTAGTCCATTGCAGTCCCGGTGTTAAATCCTGCATGTCTCATTTCATATGTGCTGTAGGAGATGGCTCTGTGATCCACCTTAAACAAATTCACACCAGTGGCATATTTCCTGTTTGTCATTCTTCTGTGAAAATGATTATCAGGAAAAATGTTTACTTGGATACAAGTAGCAGCCGACAACGATGGTGACGATATGTTCAACTGTCGGGCATGAAAAAGATTCGTTTTAGGGCAATGGTACTATATCTTGCTTTGAGTCTTGGCTAGAGAGCTTACTTGCTTGTTTTGCAGTGACTTTTTCATAAACTGCTGTTCGAACCTCATTTCTTAAATATAATGGCTGCTTTTTTCTACATTCTCTTTAACTATTTTAGCATTCTATACATTCAAAATCCCACATCATGACAAAGCATCTAGTTGCAGTCCAGCTGAGATTTAACTTACACTGAGTAAAACTGGAAGGCTTAGCTTTGTCTTCTTTCAGTTCATTTTTTATTCTTTTGCAAAAGAAAGGTTATGGCAAGGACAAAACACTGAAATAAGTAAGTCGTTCATACCCTTTCAAGTAGAACACAGACTGATGTGGTTCTCAATTGAGTTAATGCTCAGGTATAAATTTGTTCAAAGGATCAATGAGTTCCACTTCACTTGGGCATAAATGCACGAAACACCATAAAATCATTATTAAGGACAATTGAAAAATTTACTTGACTTGAATTATAATAAGAGGGTTTTTTAACAGAAATTTGCAGATTTCTTTAAAAGAATTTGAAATTTCTTTATTTATTAAGTGGATGTGAACCTGATAGATTCTCCCATCAGGGGGATGAGCCTTTTGCTCTGAATGTTTGCTTCTGTAGGTTTGGTTTTAAATCCCTACATATTCAGCCATGTTTGTGGTGCCCAGTTAAGGTCATCAATCTTCTCTTCCAACATGATCCTCATCTTTTACACCTACATGACAGACAAGTATAACATAAGCTTCTTCGTCTGGGAAAAACTATACTTGTTGAAGCAATTGAACACTGCACATTATTAAGGCTTTTATTTAATTTAGATTTGCCAAAAATGCTCGAAGACTCCAGAAAATGCTGTGCAAGCTTGACGCAGAAAGTAGAAAAGTTAGCCTAAAAATAATGGCATGAAAACAAAATATATGATATCAAGCATCCAATGGAAATTACAAATAAAATCCAGAATGAACCCATCGAGCAGGTTAACCACTACATCGATCTCAGCCGTCTGATTGGGATGAACAATGATCAGAGCTGAACTATCCAGAAGAAAGAAAACAGGATGGGTGGCATTTAACTCCATCCAAGAAATCTTGTTAAATATAAATTGAAATAAATAAACAAACAAGAAACAATGTGCCGACCTTTTTAATTCAACATTACTACAGTACTTGCAGTCCTCTATGGAAGTGAAACATGGTCATTAACAAAGGCTGAGGAAGAAGAATTATCAAGAGCCGTAAGAGCCATGGAAAGATCGATGCTAAAGATATCTATTCGTGACCACATCCCCAACGCCAAGGTGAGAAAACAAAGTGGAATCAACAAAGCTGTTGCTGAATATCACAAATGAAAATTGTGCTGGGCTGGACACATCTTTAGAACGACAGACAGGTTTGATAATAATTGATGATAATAAAATAAAAGCAAACATCACAAATAAAGTTTTTACTTTACCCATAAAACTACAAATAAAGCTTTCAAAAGGGTACAGTTCACATATGGAGCTTTCAATATTTCATATACAGTATTTAAATCAATTCAAATGACCAGTAATGTATTTCTAGTACAGAAGTATCATTGCCTTAGGTAGGCCACAAGTCTGTTGTCACTCCTGGAGCAATTCTACAGGTACTCTGTGAGTCAGTACATCAGACTAAAAGCCTAGTGTTGAAATATCATCACCACTGACTTTTTCATTCTGTTCATTACAAAATAAAAATTGACATATACCAAATACTCAGGTTCCTTCAAGGGCTCACTCCACTGGCCCTGAGGGTGGGAGGCAGGTGCGTCCCATCAGCCCTGCTGAGCCTGCTTGCTGGAGGGCTTCAAAAGGGAGACACTGCCTGGAGCCCCACCACCGCTGCCACATTGCTTCCCCTCAGGGCTAACTCCACTGGCCCTGAGGGTGGGAGGCAGGTGTGTCCCCTCAGCCCCACCAAGCCTGCTTGCCTGAGGGCTTCAAAAGGGAGACGCTGCCTGGAGCCCCACCGCCACCGTGTTGCCTCTCCTCAGGGCTCACTCCACTGTCCCTGAGGATGGGAGACAGGTGCCATTGCAAGCTCCTTCCCCTGGTCCTGCCGGCCGGGTGAAGTGCGGGCACCTGGGGAAGTGGACTGAGATTGTTCGGTGCCTTTCTTGGGTTTAGCTGGCCACGGACTTTTTCCTCCTTGCTATGTGGATTTGGTCCCTCGCCTGCCCGCCTTTGGCCAGTTTTTGATGGGAGGGAGGAGGATTGTGTGTGATGTTAAAAGATATTTGATGCTGATGTATATTTTTTGAACTTTTTATTATGTGATTTGTACTGTTTATTATTGTACTGATATTTTTTGTATTGCTATATTGTATTTTGGGATTATTGTATTGTATTAATTATGTTATTTGCTGCCTTGAGTCGGCCTCGGCCGAGAAAGGCGGGGTATAAATTATTATTATTATTATTATTATTATTATTATTATTATTATTATTATTATTATTATTATTATTATTATTATTATTATTATTATTATTATTATTATCATCATCATCATCATCATCATCATCATCATCATCATCATCATCATCATCATCATCATCATCATCATCATCATCATCATCATCTAAAATAAAGAATGCATTAAGAATTACTCTCAATATAGAAATTATTGGGGTGAGGGTGGAGAAAGGAATATCCCAGGGTTGACTTTATCATACCAAAATGAATACCAAATCAACCTCAAATTAAGAAAGTTGGTCAGGTAATGAAAGGGGAAAGGAATTTGAAAGAAAGAAGTAAATGATGGACCAACCAGGGAATTTGAAAGAATTCATTCTTGCTCATATTTTTATTATAATAGGCAACATAAGAGCAGAAATGCTAATGATCTCGCAGATCAACCACAAATCCAATTAAATCAAGGAAGTTGGATTTTAGTCCATTGATCTTTGTGAGACTAAATCAGCTTAAACTCAAGTACTTCAGTTTATCTCAGATCATGTTTGCATTAGTTGCTACTATGCCCAAATTTGTTTTTGCAAGAATATTTGGTGTAGCAGATTAGTTTTGAATTAATGGATATGAAGCATGAGCAACAACTCTGGAAATTCTTCACTGTGGAAAAATATATATAGAAAACTAATGTTATTCTTTTAGAAAATCTGTTCAGGATAGCACAGGCAAAATAACTAAATTTGTCCATTAGACTTTCTATCTTGTCTACCATATTGCAAATCAAATTTGTTTAATGTTTCTTTTTTGATACACTCACTCTTAAACTGTACTATAATAAGGCTGACTTTTGGGCTAGGTCATCTTATGCAATTAAACATCCATTGAGTTAAGAGGTCTCAAGGTGGTGGTCGATGTTCCAGGTCTGGAGACAAATCTCAGAGTGAGTGGCACTAGAGGAAGATATTTGATTTTTTTTAAAAATGTTATATGGCGTTGAATCTTTCCCTAACCCACATGCCCAGCTGGAGCTGGGGTTCACTACTCAGGAATATATTGTGATTGTTTTCTTCTCACTCCTTTCCCCCCTGGCTGGCCCGTCATAAAGGCCCACCCTTGCAATGCCAAAGGACAGTGGTGGTGAATCTATGGCACACGTGCTAGACTTGGCACTCCCATGTCTTTCTATTGGCATGCATACCGTCACCACAGCACAGAGTTCTCCTTGCCCCTCTGCCCAGCAGCCAATTGGGAGCGCTTCTTCCCTCCCCCAGCACAGAGTTCTCCCCATCCTCTGCCCAGCAACCCAATGGGAGCACTTCTTCCCTCCCCAGCACAGAGTTCACCCCGCCCCACTGTGTAGCAGCCTAATGGGAGCACTTCCTCCCTTCCCCCAGCACAGAGTTCACCCCACCCCTCTGTCCAGCAGCCCAATGGGAGCGCTACCTCCCTCCCCAAGCACAGAGTTTGCACTGCTCCTCTGTTTGAGACTCAGTCTCTAAAAGGTTCACCATCACTGCCATAGGAGCTCATCCTCTGGTCCCAGGTTTTCTTTGGTAATGTGAGGCTGCTGACCTGGCAACCCTGGCCATTAGAGATTAATGACCAATGACAATTTGCTTTATCTCCCACATATATTTTTAATCTTTAAATAATTTTATTAAATTTATAAAGAAATTTGTGGTTTTTAGATGAGGTCTCATTTTTTGTACCCTCTACAAGAAAAAGATAATGATTTATACCATGTCACTAATCTATACCTATAAATCCAAGCGTTAACCATTGGAATGTGACAAAGGCTCCCGCACCCGGCCATACTAGTCCGTACCAAGCCTCCTGCACTCGCCCGAACCCGGTACGGAGGTAACTGTCAGGTTGAAAAATGCGCCAGTGGGGCAGGAGCCCCACGAAAGCAAACAAAGAAAAAGGACTTCACTACCCAACATCCTATGCGCCGCGCCGTGCCACAGCCAATTAGGTTGAGAAGTGTGATGAAATAGAACATTGTGAGACGCGCCGCAGCCAATCAAAATAAAGCAGTGGAAAATATTACAATATAGGATCTATAAAATCACAAATTAAACTTCATGTCCCAGCATCCTTTGCACCTATAGCATGTCAGCTAATATAGCTGAACGGTGCGAGTGCATAGAATGTAGGATAAACCGTCTAAAAAACTCAAATTTTCTCTGCCGCACCTCTCAAAACCTTTAACTCTATGAAAACACAACACATAACTACTGCGTTTCTGCTCATTAATCCACATAATACATATACAATGCATACGTAACATAATTTAAAATTAAATTTAAAAAACAAACTGCAGGACTAATGCTGACAGAACAAATTACACTACAAATCGCAGCATCCTACACGATTACAGAAATGCAGCCAATCACATTGAATGGTGCGAACGCGTCAAATGTTGGGAGAAGCGTGAAAAAATATCCCATAAAAGGCTCCGCATCACAAACCCCTCACAGTTTTGAGGAGAAATAACCGTCACGGTTATGAAAAATTGTGCCAAAAAATATTTACGGAGCATACTCTATGTACTATTTGAGCACATAAACTGAAAACAATGTACCTTTGCAATCATATTATACGTATTTCACAAAAATTTAAAGTATATCTTACAGTTATCGAAGAAAATTCAAAAGAAAACACATTTAAGGGAAGAAATAACCATCCCAATTATGCACAATAGCGCCTGAATAAATTACAGAGCAGACTCCACTAAGTATTGCAGCATACATAGTACAAAAAATATTTTCACAAACATATTCTACTTCATATGCTGCAGAACTTTAAGAAAATTCAAAAAAATGACATTTAACTTACGGACCAATAATTCTTGACTGAGAACAATGAGGAAAGAGCACAAGACTTAACATTAAAGCAACGCAAAAAGAATACTTATAATTAAGATAGTAAAAATATTTTCGCTGAAAATAATTGCCTCATGAAGAGATTACAATAAATTGGTATGAGAGAAGAAAACTAGACAAAACACAAGAAACTTCACAAGAAAGGGAAGAACAACTTCATAAATGTAGAAAGAAATATGCAGGGGGGAAAAGAACAAACATCTTCTCAGGATCATTAGACCATGTTAACAGAACATAGAGAAATTGACAGTACATCAAGGGCAAACAAAAGTACAAAGAGACAGGATATGAGATTAGAACAGAATAGAAGGACAAGAGCAATATGAATAGAGAGACAAAAAACTAAGAAATTAACATTAAAAATGGCTGCCTTCTCCTATGATCCAGAAACTAATTATTCAGAAAATGCAAATTTATAGATTGGTAATCTAGACACAGTTTGCCAATTCTGCCAAGCCAGAAAATGCAAATCAGAAACCCAATCACTATGTTGTAAAGAAGGTAAAATTAGAATTCAACAGCAAATACCACCACAAGAACTGATAGATTATACAAGTGGAGTAACAACAGATTCTAAACATTTCTTAAAGAATATTCGAAAATACAACTCATGTTTTCAAATGACTTCATTTGGAGCCACAGCCATTATACAACACAAAGGATTCACTCCAACATTCACAATTCAAGGACAGATTTACCACAATATTGGTTCACTACTACCACTACCAGAAGAAGAACCAAAGTTCCTGCAAATTTATTTCATGGGAGATGAGGAAAAAGAAACAGCACAATGATGTACATACATTGAAGGAACAAAACAACATATTGTACTAAGAATACAAAGAATGTTACATCAACACAATAATCTCATCTGCACTTTCCAAAATGCAATGCAAAACATGCCAACAAATGAATACCAAATTGTCATAGCTGCAGAAAAATCTCCAACAGGAGAACATATACAGTGATACAATGTGCCAGAAAAAAATGAAGTCGCAGCACTCATTTATAGAGATACTTTCCATCCCAGAGATACAATACTTAAATGACACGACAAAAAAGTGCAATGTATATCAGAAACACATCGCTCCTATGATGCTCTTCAGTATCCCACACCATTGGCTCCTGGGAGTGGAGACAGGTGGGAGCTGCCACCATCACTCAGCTGCCTTCGCTCTCGGGGCCCGCCCACCCAGAGAGCAGAAAAGGACACCGCTGACACTGGCCCCTCAAGGAGTTCCCTGTCTCGCCCAGGAGTCCACGCCATCAGCTCCCGGGAGTGGAAACAGGTGGGAGCTGCCACCATCGCTCAGCTGCCTTGGCTCTCAGGGCCCGCCCGCCCAGAGAGTAGAAAAGGACGTCGCTGATGCTGGCCCCTCGAGGAGCTCCCTGTCTCGCCCGGGAGTCCATGCCATCAGCTCCTGGAAGTGGAGACAGGTGGGAGTCACCACTATCGCTCAGCTGCCTTCGCTCTCTGGGCCCACCTGCCCGGGGAGCAGAAAAGGATGCCACCAATGCTGGCCGGCCCCCATTTTACAGGGATGCCCGCAGTATCGGAGGACTTCCATCATGTTTGGACCTTGCTGAGTCGTCCTCACCATCGGCATGGGGAAGGAATTGGTGGCACCTGTGGTTGCCATCCCCTCCCCCCTGGTCCTGTCTGGCCAGGGGACAGAAGAGGGATGCCCACAAGTGTGGGGGAGGGAAGCAGCCATCACCCAAGCCCCTTCCCCAACCCGGCATTGGCTGCGGGAAAGTGGGAGCTTCTGGGTGGTACCGTTGGAGGGGGCAGTATGGGGCTTATATTTTTTTGGAAATTAATTGTATGGGACTTTTTACTTGCAATGTGTTAATTTTCAATCTGTTTTTTGTAACTGTGTAATTATATTTGTGTTACTGTATTTATATATGTTGTAAGCCGCTTTGAGTGGCTCTTGTGCTAGGAAAGCAGGATAGAAATAAAACTTATTATTATTATTATTATCCCACACTTTTCCCATATGGTGAGGATGGATATCATTATAATTTGAAATGCATTGATCCAAAAACTGGAAAGGAAACTGAGAAAAAAATTTCAGCCATGGACTACTACTCCTACATTCTAATGATTAGAAATGAAGAACAAAACCACATAATCCACTGCAGAAAATTGTTAAATCAGTTTGTTGTGGATATGTATGCAAAAATAGAGAGTGAAAGACTACTTTACATTAGAACAAACCAAAAATCATTCAGAGCAGAACAGTACATACATTTAAAAGATGCTGTGGCACAAGACAGAAACCTAACAAATGTTGGAACACTGCTCATCCTGCCAGCAGCATATACCGGAAGCCCAAGGCATATGCATGAATATACTCAGGATGCTATGACCTATGTAAGGAAACATGGAAGACCAGACTTATTTATAACATTTACATGTAACCCAACATGGCCTGAGATAAAAAAAATACCTCAGAAATGATGAAACAGCTAATGACAGAAATGACTTAATTTCAAGAATATTTAGACAAAAACAAATACAATTAATTAATCTTATTACAAAAAATCTTATATTTGGTGAATGTAATTGCTGGATGTATATGACTGAATGGCAGAAACGTGGGCTGCCACATTCTCACAATTTGATATGGCTAAAAAGCTAAATACATCCCACTGAAATTGATAAAATAATATCTGCTGAAATACCCAACGAAAACAAAGACATTGAACTACATGCCATTGTTAAGAAAAACATGATTCATGGACCCTGTGGTCTTCTTAACCCACAAGCACCATGCATGGAAGAAAAATTCTGCACCAAAAGATACCCCAGAGCATTATTGAAAGAAACACAAACTTCAGAAGATGGATACCCACAATATAGATGGCATTCTCTAGTGGATGGAGGCAACACAACTAAATTAAAAATGAAAACACAAGAAGAAATAGTAATAGACAACACCTGGATAGTGCCATACTGTCCTCTACTATCAAAAATATTCAAAGCACACATTAATGTTGAATATTGTAATAGTGTTAAATCAATAAAGTATATGTGCAAATATATAAATAAAGGCAGTGACATGGCCATTTATGATATTAGAAACAGCAACAAAAAATGATGAGATTTTACAGTATCAATGTGGAAGGTACATTAGCACTAATGAGAGGGTTTGGTGCATTCTAGGCTTCCACATACATGATAGACATCCAACAGTACTACATCTAAGTGTACACCTTGAAAATGGCCAAAGAGTATTTTACTCCTGAAACAGCAACAACTATTGCAGATAATCCTCAAGAAACAACTTTAACTGTGTTTTTTTAAAAACTGTGCCAGAAAGATGAATTTGCAAAAACCATATTATATCATGATGTGGCAAAATATTACAACTGGAATAAAACTAAGAAACAATTCTGCCGCAGAAAAACTGGCACTTATGTACCTGAACATGACATTTATGAAAGTGATGCAATAGGCAGACTATACACTGTGCATCCAAATAATACAGAATGTTTCTATCTGAGAATGCTGCTCCACACAATACCTGGACCAACATCTTTTCAAGAACTCAAAACTGTGGATGGAAAACTGATGGAAACATACAGAAAAGTTTGTCAACACATGGGTTTATTAGAAGCTGATCAACATTGGAAAACAACTTTCCTCACAAACTTAATTCTAGCAGAAATACATTCAGAAGGAAATGCTGCATTAGCCATAGCTCATTCTGCACTCCAAATACCACTTGACATAGCTAAACAAGAAACCCCAACATGTAATATAACAAAAGGTAGTGCGCGTACAAAAGTACTAAAAGAAGCAAAAATTATTGTCTGGGATGAATGTACAATGGCACATAAAAATCTATTGAAGCCTTACACATAACTCTTAAAGACATAAGAGAAAATGAAAAAATAATGGGTGGACTTCTACTACTTCCTTGTGGAGATTTCAGACAAACACTCCCAGTAATACCAAAATATACACCTGCAGATCAAATCAATGCATGTATCAACCAATCACATTTATGGGAAAATGTTCAAACCATTACCTTAACAGAAAACATGAGAGTAAGGCAAAATGCAAACACTCAACTCTTTACTAACTTTCTTCCATAAATAGGTGATGAAAAAGTACCAAAAAATGAAGAAAATAACATTGAATTTCCAGAATATTTCTGCAACATGGTAACATCTGCATTCGAACTTATAAATTCAGTATACTCAAACATTAATGACAATTATCAACATCATGAATGGCTTAAACAAAAAGCTATCTTAGCAGCAAGGAACGAGGCTAAACAAATAAATCAGGACATTCTTGACCAGATCAACCTACTGTATACAAATCTATTGATACAGTGGTATACAAAGATGATGCTGTTAATTTCCCTACTGAATTTTTGAACTCCTTGGAAATACCAGGAATGCCTTCTCACCAACTACTCCTGAAAGAAGGAGCACCAATTATTTTACTAAGAAATTTAACCACCAAAGTTATGTAATGGCACTAGACTGTGTGTGAAAAACCTCATGCCAAATGTAATAGAAGCCACAATCTATACCTATAAAATGGTGCATTAACCATTGGAATGTGACAAAGGATGTTGCACCAGGCCCCACTAGCCCGTAAGGGGCCTCTGTTCACTCGCCCGAACCCGGTTTGCAGGTAACTGTCAGGTTGAAATTTTCGACCCGGGGGCAGGAGCCCCCCAGTCACAAACAAAAAAAGGGAACTTCAATTCCCAACGTTCCTTGCGACGCGCCGTGCCAGAGCAAATCAGGCTGAGCGGTGCGGCAAAAGGAACGTTCGGAAACGCGCTGCAACCAATCAAAAAAAGCCACAGGAAAAAAACCGCCACAGTAAGCAAACACGTGCAGGCAAAACTACAAGCCCCAGCGTCCTGCGCGCCATTAGTGCGCTGAACTCTGAGGCGGCCTGCGCACGAAAAATAAAAGTAAAAAATGCCTGCCGCCGCTGCCCTTCTTCCCCACAGGCCAGCCAGCATGGTCCGTGGGGGAAAAAAGACCCCCCCCCACCGCCACTGCCCTTCCTTTAGATGGGAAAGCTGGCACAAGAAAAATAAAAGTTAAAAAAACCCACCGCCACTGCCCTACTTCCCCACGGGCCAGCCAGCATGGCCCGTGGAGAAGAAAGCAAAGAAAGCACCACCCCTGCCATTGCCCTTCCTTCCCACGGGCCAGCCAACATGGCCAGTGGGAAAGAAAGCCCTCCCCCCCACCAATGCCCTTCCTTCCCACAGGCCAGCCAGCATGGCCTGCAGGAAAGAAAGCCACCCCCCCTGAAAAAGTAAACACAAAACAAAAACAATCAAAAACACTCAAAAATCCAAAAAGGAAACACAAAACAGCCAAAAACAAACAAGAAAAACATACAGACCCCCCCCCAAATCCAAACCACCACCACCACCACCCCAAAAAAAAAGCCAGAGAGCTTACCAAAAGACGTCTTCTATCCATGAGGACCGGAACTCAAATAAGAAAATTAAAAAAAACTTACCGGAAGCTACACCCAGAGGACAGAAGAGAACAATTATAGAGAGGAAGAAAAGCTCACCACCCCCACCCAGAGGCCAAAAGAGAAAAAACATTCAAAAATATTGAAAATAATAAGATTAATTCCAAAATTAATCAAATAAGTTATAAAAACATTAAAAAATAATCACACTAATTTCAAAAAATACCAAAAAAACAGAAATCACTTTTCACTCAAAAAACCCAAAACAAAAAAGAAAAAATGTGTAAACATAAAGATTTCAAAAAACAAAATTAAATTTTAAAGTAAATAAAATAAAATAAAATTAATTAAATTAAAATAAAATTTGCATAAACATAAAACAAAAACCTTTAAAAACCAATATAAAGAGCCCAGCACGCAAAAAAAACACCGAAAAACACTGGGAGCGCAAGTCCGCCGCAGGCGGACGCAGCGCCTCGAAGCCACAAAATCACAAAACCTTACAACACCATTTAAAACAGCCCAGCACCATTGGTTCAAGAAAAAAATGAAACCCTTTACTATCCAACACAATTTTAAAAAGCCCGGCACCACCGGGCAAAATATGCTAGTTATTACATGAAAAGGAGCAGGGGAATCAGTTTGCATTCCACGTATTCCATTGATTCCAACTGATCAAACAATACCATTTAAAAGACAACAATTCCCTGTACGACTAGCATTCGCAATTACCATAAATAAATCGCAAGGTCAGACACTGCAACACTGTGGAGTTCATCTTTCAAAGCCATGTTTTTCTCACGGACAATTATATGTTGTGTGTTCTAGAGTGGTTTCAGCAGATAATTTATTCATACTTGCAACAAACAATCAAACTAAAAATATTGTTCATCAACAAGTGCTGCAAAAATCAAAATAATACGCAACACATGAAATCTAAAAAGTCATCAGTACAAAGACGTTAATTTTAAGTAAAGAAAGAACCATCCATTAAACAAAAACACTCAATGAAAACGAGTAAAGATACAAAAGCTAAATCTGAAAATACTAAGAAAATGAAAGTACGCTCTTTAAGATCGCTGTAATTACATTACTCAAAAACAGAACAGTTAATTGCAAGAAACATTCAAGTTTACCGAACAACGAACAAAGTTTCCACCAATAGTTGTTTATTCACCTGTATACCAAAAAGTCGAGCAACACGCTTTCCAGCTTCAGGCGCATATTCTTCCGTAAACTAAGTACATGCTGTAAATCCACAAAAAAGGGAAAATGAAACTATAGCCACACCTACGCAATGTGCAAACAGCAAGCCAATGACTTCTATGCAAACAGACTAAAGAAACGCAAAAAACTTACGCTTGTAAACTCACAGGAGAACGAAATATTAAAAAAAAAACCTTATATAAATAGGGGACGAAAGATCCAGAAACCCTGAGGGGAGAGGGGAGCATTAGAAAGTGGCAGTAAACACGTCAACTGGACTTATTAAAAAATAAAATAATAATATTCCAAAACAAACTAACTAAAATTCAAAAATGCAACCAATAAAACGGACGCTATGCGGATGAGGATACAGAATAAGGGATAAACAAAACGAAACTAGACCAGGAGAAAGAAACCCAAAAAATAAAATGGAAGATAACGAATTTGCCATCACAACACTACACAGCATTGATAATACAGACCAAGGTAACCTTATAACACAACGAAATCTGGAGAAAACTGATGTAAATTCTAATTTAGAAAATAAATATTTTACAAAATTAAATGAATATACAATTCTTCAAACTGAGGAATTCACAGTAATATATAACAAAGTAGCAAATTCAGAAGAAGAAATGAAACAACCTATACTAAAAATGCAAGAAGCAGAACAAAGTTTAGAAAATCAACATAATATGGAATTTAAAATGCAAAACAAAAAACAACAATTACAACCATTAATGGAAAAACAAATACAATTAAATGAAAACATAACAAATGAAAAACAAAACAATATATCTGAAATTAGAAATAAGCAACTGCAAGAAATAATTGAAAAAATTAATAAGAAAGATATTAGAGAAATAGAACAGCAAAATAAAAAATAATAATAAATGAACAACAATGCACAATTTCAAAAGACAAACAAGATGACAGTAAAATACAAGAATTAAAATGCAAAGAAATCCCAATTGTAAGAAGAAAAGAAATAATACCACAGCAAACACTTAAAAATGATAAGGACAACATTTGTGAAAACCTTAATAAGCAACTTGAATAAATAATTGAAAAAAATAATAAGAAACAAATTAGAGAAATAGAACACCAAAATAAAAGAACAGTAATAAATGAACAACAATGCACAATTTAAAAAAGACAACCAAGAAGGTGACATTAAAATACAAGAATTAAAAGGCAAAGAAATCCCAATTGTAAGAAGAAAAGAAATAATACCACAGCAAACACTTAAAGATGATAAGGACAACATCTCTGATAACCTTAATAAGCAACTGCAAGAAATAATTGAAAAAATCAATACCAAACAAATACCAGAAAATGAAACAATTACTCACAGAACTATCAGGAAAGATAAACTATACACAATTCCAGAAACTAAAGAAGAAGAAGACGACATCAGGAACAATAAATCAGAACACACACACACACAAAAACATTCATTCCACAATTATACCCATCGATTTCATTATCCAAGGGCAACTTCTATTCATACTAAACCCACCAACCAACATCAACATTCCATTAGTGCTGCTAATGCTTCATCATTTCATTACTATTAAAAATAATCAGGATCAAAAATCAACAGGTAAATGAATCAATCCTTAGATCACACTTCTCCATTAGTTTTACAAAAATAATACAATGTATTTTGTCTATTTTACAGATATGACAGATTTAAATCTACTACAGAAAACAAGCAACAAATAACAGTTTTTAAGGTAAGTAATAATTATCTAAAAAAATTAAAAATTACAAATCAATATAATCAATAATATTAATTTAAAAATTTGAAATTAAAAAAATAACAACATTACATTCATTCAAAAAATAACTATACTAAATTCATTTTTTAACAGAAATTCAAAATAAAACACAGATGCAAATCAAAAGTATGTAAAGGTAAGTTAATTTAAAAAGAAGCCGAAAAAAATTTGTGAATATATATTTTTATTTTTTGCAGATTATGAAAACAACAAACAAACAATCCAACTGGAGGAAAAAATATTTATAAATGTATATAGTTAAAGTTATAAATAATTTAAATATTATACAACAAAAATGTTGATTTAAAAATGTTTATGGTTAAATTAAAAATGTTTATATATTTATTATTTTGAACAAAAAAACTTTTTGTGTGACTGAAATTAACATATATGTTAAAACAAATATTTAAAAACACATTAGAAAAATTAAAAATTACAAGTTATTATTACTTTACAGTATCAAAACAATAAAATCTATTTAACAAATGACAACATAAAAAATTGTGCATAAATAAAAAATTTAAACAAAACAATTACAAACTAACCCCTTTTTTACATACATTACCTTAAAAAAAACCTTACAACACAATTTAAAACAGCCCAGCAACGCCGGGCAACCTCTGCTAGTTATAACAAGAATATACCCATTTAAACAACAGGATTTACATAAATGTTGGCTTACCCTTATTTCGAATTATTCAATGTGTCTGCACTCCAGCTGTTACTAGCAACATGGTGCTGGTCAATGTCCCTTTATATAAATAATGTAGCTAACACTTTAAAACAAATACTGTACTTAGAATTCTGTAAAGTGATGGCTGCTGATTTAGTGAGGTATGTTTTGAGATAGTCATATCCTCAATTTCTTTCAAGCATTCTATAAAGTAAATATAAAACTTGTTGACAAGAATTATTTTACATTTAAAGATTATGAGGGACATTTGGTGCATGGACTTTTAAGGAACAAAAGCATTAGAGCAGTGGTTCCCAACATGGGGCACACCCACCCATCCATAAGTGGACTCCAATTCCCAGAAGCCTAAGTCAGTACATTGGCTGATCAGTGCTTTGGGGAATTGACTTAGGCATCTGGGAATTGAAGTCCAAAAACCAAAGGTTGGGAAAGAAGAACAGACAGAATGGTTTCCTACAGGCAATGTGTCAGATAAAGGTGCATTTTATCCAGTGGTGTGAATAAAAAATTTTTACTACCTACTCTGTGGGTATGGTATGGTGGGTGTGGCCAGGGGAAAAGCCCTGCATTGCACCTGAATTAGGACTACTTTATTTCAAAACTTGCATGGGCAGGGCCAGCCAGAATTTCTGCTACAGGTTCTGGCGAACTGGGGTGAACCTGCTGAATCCCACCACTGATTTTATCCCCTTATCTGTTCAATCAATACGCAGAGCATGTCATATAGAAAGCCGGATTAGATTGAGATGAAGGAGAGAAAATCAGTGGAAGAAACATCAGCAGTTGAAGATATGTAAATGACACCATCTTATTTGGCAAATAGCACAGCAATGGCTTAAAACAACATTTAGCGAAAGTGAAAGAAGAAAGTGTCAAAGCAGGATTGCAGCTGCTAAACATTAAGAAAACAAAAATCATGATTACAGAAAACTTAAGCAAATTGAATGATGATAACGAAGAATTTGGAGACTGCAGCTAAGTAATCGGAATAAGATTGCAATGAAATCTTGGGGGAGAGCAGCAATGAAGGAATTAAAAAAGATTATCAAATGTAAGGATGTTTCACTGGAGACCAAGGTCATCTTCGCTCTTGTATTCCCAATCACTATGTACAGGTGGGAAATCTGAAAATAAAAAAAAAAGCTGACAGGGGGAGGGGATTGATTTGTTCTAAAAATGGTGCTGGAGGAGAGCTACCTTCGACTGCCAGAAAGACAAACAAGTGGCTCCAAGAGCATGTCAAGCCTGGACTGTCTCTGGAGGCAGAAATAATGAAATTGAGACTGTCCTAGTTTAGGCACATCATGAGATAGCAAGATTCTTTGAAAAGGACAATATAATGATGGGAAAGGCTGAAGGCAGAGAAAAAAGAGAGAGGAAGACCGAATAGGAGAACAGGCTACAGTTTGCAAAAGCTGAGCAGGGCTTCTGAGGATCGGACATTTTGGAGAGTGCTCATTCACAGTTAAGTAAGAGGAAAGACCCTCTGCCTCTCTGGCCAGGTGAGGCCGTGGTTAAACTGCTGTACTGCAGCCAAAACAGTTTGAACCTGGTGGGGATTCAAATGGTTGATTGATCCTTTCATCCTTCTGAGGTCAGTAAAATGAGCTCCCAGCATTTGGGGGCAAAATGCTGATTAACCTGTGAACAGCCCAGAGAATGCACTAAGCACTGTGGGGTGGTATAGAAGTGTAATTGCTAATTGCCCAATTGCTCTCCCCTATTGATCACCACTATCTTGGCTTCTCTTTCCCATCTGGCCCTTGCTGACTCCTCCAGATCTTTCCATTATCCACATTACCCCAGCTAAACACCCTGCATTGATGACTTCCCCCAATTAACTCAATTGCTTCTCAAGCAACGCATCACCACGGGCCTCTCAATTAGCAACCGTAGGCACCCCGCACCCCTCCCCCACCCTCCATCTCCCCCAGCCTTTTATCCACCACTGAGGGGCTCATTTCCAGAAACAGAAGATATTGCACATGTTCATTTTTAGTTATAAATTATATGCCACAATAAGAGCCCAGTGTTTAAAGTCATTACTAGACAGGAAGAAATACTGATGTCTAAGAGGTGACCTGATTGAAGTTTATAAAATCATGCACGGTGTGGACAAGTGGACAAGGAAAAACTGTTTTCCCTATCGCATAACACTAGAACTAGGGGGTACTCCATGAAACTTTTGGGTACTAGTTCTCAAACAAATAAGAGAAAGTACTTTTTCACCCAGAGGATCACTGGTCTATGGAACTCCCTGCCAGAAGCAGTGGTGACAGCTGTCAGTCTTGACAGCTTTAAGAAAGGATTAGACAAGTTCATGGAGGACAAGGGTATCAATGGCTATAATTATGGATACCGAAGGACAACCTCCGGGTTGGAGAGATAGGCAGGATATCTCTCAATGCCATTTCCAGGGAATCCTAAGCAGGTGAAGGTATCTGCTTGGGAATACCCTGAAGCAAATGGTGAGCCACTGGATGGGCCATGGCCTGTTCCAGCAAGGCTGTTCTTATGTTCTTAGCTTCCTTCCTTCTGGGCACAAATAAATATGTAAACATTGGAACGCTCAAGTTTATAGTTGGGAGCCTTCAAAAGAGAAGATGTTTTGTTGGCCACATAAGGCAGGGGTCCCCAAACCTTTTGGGCCACGGGCTGGTCACCAATTCATCCAGCCCACAAAGCCTTCGTCACTCCTGGAAGCAGAATTAAAACATGCCTGTGTTGGGGGGGGGGCGCTTCCAGGAGCGATGAGGGCTTCATGGGCCAGATGAATTGGTGGCAGGGGCCGGATTCGGCCCCCAGGCCATAGTTTGGGCACCCCTGACACAGGGGCTGCATGCAAAGGTGTCGAGTTTGATTGAGTAAATTTTATATCTCGTTTCATTGTGAGTAGATCATTCTACTTTTAATCCTGTTTTGGTCATCCTGTTTTATCAGATTTTTTTTTTAAATGCTGAGATGATGACTAATCAGTTGATAAAGGATACTGGATAAGGAGGGAAGGATGGAGGCTGCCAACGAGAGCCTTGGCAGTGGCTGGGAAGAAGAGGTCTCCCCACCACCCCCTACCCCACCCAACAACACTTCTCCTTCGGTGCGCGCTCCCGGCCCCGCGCCTCCAGGGGGCGCGCGCGCGCGCTCCGCCCGGGCCGCGCGCTCGACGGTCTCTGCCCTAATGCGGAGGGAAGCCTGAGCGGGGAAGCGCTGCAGAAGAAGGAGATGGGACCGACCTAGGGCCGGGGACAGCCGAGAGGTCCGGGAGCCTGGCGCGGCGCGGGTCCCTAGGCGCGGAAGCCGGGCGGGATGAGCCAGCGGTGAGCCTCGGGCCTGGCGGCGTCGCGGGGCAAACGGAACCAGGCGGCGGCGGCGGCGGCGGCGACAGTGGCAGCAGTGGGTGGCCAGGTGAGGAAGGGAGGCTCCCAAGAGGAGGGGGGGCACGATCCCGGCGAGGAAGAGGAGGCGATTGGCAGGATCGGTGCTTTGCGGGGGAGACCGGGTTGGGGTGGGTAGGGTGGGGGTGGGTCATCTCCCATCCTTGACCTCTCGTCCCTCTCCCCACACCCCCGCTTCCTACCTGCGCCCCCCTCCCCCAGCACCGGTTCTCCCAGGTTGTCCTTGGCCTCGGCCCGTGGGTCTGTCTGGCCGACGGGCTCTTTGGTGCGTCCAGCGTGGGGGTGCAACAAGGAGAATGGGTTCGCTCTAGGGCCGTGATGGCGAAGCTTGGCACTCCAGATGTTCTTGGACTTCAATTCCCAGAAGCCCCCTGTGAATCCACACGAATGGGTTTAGTGCGATTCATCCGGCCCGCGCTGCCCTCGTCGCTCCCGGAAGTGGAAGTAAAACGCGCCCGTACGGGCTCGTTTTACTTCCGCTTCCGGGAGCGACGAGGGCAGTGCGGGCCGGATGAATCGCACTAAACCCATTCGTGTGGATTCACAGGGAGCTTGGGTTTCTGGGAATTGAAGTCCAAAAACATCTGGAGTGCTAAGCTTCGCCATCACGGATCTAGGGGAAGGGATGATGCTAACCAGATCTTACTTGTTTGGAGGAAGGGGTGGTGAATCAAGGATGGGGAGATGTTTGGGCCACAGCCTTTCAACATGAAATTTGGGGAGGGGAGGGGTTCAAGAGCCCCCATCCATCTTCTCACCATGGATTAAGAATGGTTGCCTTCGACCTGGGTGCCCTGTCCTTTCTTGATGGGGAGACTCTTTTTGGTGCTGCAGATGCAGAGAATGGCTGCTGTTTCCTTCTTCTTTTTCCTCTTCCGGTGTCTTTTCATTCAGTTCTTGTTTTAAAGTAGGTTAAGGCTGACTACTTTGCAGGCAAGGGGGGAAATGGGGTGCAGAACTTGGAACTAGCATCTCCCCCTCCTCACCTTGTCTGCTCAAGTGGCATTAGAAAGATTGTATTAAAGTCAGCATCTGAAAGCATTGCTTCCCTTTAAAAAAAATTGTTCCTCTTTTTTCTATTAACAGGCTCAGGTGTGGTACCCAGAGTACCTTCCCTTTTATATGTCAGTTTGCTTTAGAAACCAACAAGGGTGCAGAGTCAGCAAATAAGCAGAGGTCTTCGTCTTCCATAATTCCTTATCTCTGGGTATTTAAAGAAATCTGTTCTCTACCGCACCTGAATTGATTTTGGAATGGGAGGGCAAATATATTTCTTAACCTTCTGAAAGTCAAATCTGTGATAGAAACAGGATATAGTACTAGAATACAGTGCAGAGAAGCCTCTTCTGTGGCTAGGCCAATATTTTCAGGTTTGCAGTGGAGTACGGAAGATATGTAGGCTATGTTAAAAACCCAGTTAAACAACCACACAAGCTGCTAAGAGGGGAACTGTGGTCTTCTTCAGAGAAGTAAATCTTTGCATGTGTAGTTAGAGTCAGCTTTCATTGATTAAGGAGGATGAAAGTGCTGAATCATTTGTACTGTTCTTCCTCCAGCACATTTTGTTCATCGGTTCCTTTACAGTCTTCAGGAAGTGAGAGATCTAGTTTGCTGAATCTTCAGTTTCTTGTTTCATTTAAACGAGTGTTTCCCAACCTTTGGTTTTTGGACTTCAATTCCCAGAAGCCTAAGTCAATTCCCCAAAGCACTGATCAGACAATGTACTGACTTAGGCTTCTGGGAATTGAAGTCCCCCTGCGGGGCAGGGTCCCACATTGGGAACCACTGATTTAAAGGAACACTGGCCTAATGATGGGTTCCTTTGGGCTTGCATGGCAGGTTTATACTTCATTGTAAAACCCCTTTAGATTCCATTTTGGTTTAGCCACTCCTCTTCTCAAAGTATGTTAATAAGAATTCTCATATAAAAATTGCACCCAAGATGGTCTCTGACATGTATGCTGAGAGTGATTCATTTTATTTTACCTTGTCTTTAAATTCTAGAAAATGAAAGGATTTCACATCCTGAACTGCATCTTAGCATTAACAAGCAACATTCATGGCATCCATCAGTCACTGATCAATAATTAGTACTGGCATTCATTACAGAACTGACACAATGTAGCTAATATGGAATGTTTAAAATTCTTCATTGATTTTGATAGCAAACAGTTAAACACATGATTAACTTTCCCACTAAGATTAATTTATTGCAGCTTTCATACTGCGATACAAAACAGAATGTTTTGTTTGAGTATAAAACAGGTTGCAGACTAAAATTCTTACTTTTAGTGCAATGTATTACTATAAAAATTGTACATGTGTGTCTATCCAGTCTTTTGGTCAGCTATGTTTACAAGAAGGCCTAGGATGAATTGTATGTGCTTATATATTTGGATCAGTACTAAGTTGTGATGCACAAACAAGCAAGTGCAGGTTTTTCCTTGGTGCTCCCCTTCTCACTGAAGTTAAATTTGTAGAAATAAATATAAAAGGAACCAATCTATAAGAACAGTGTGGCTCAGAGAACCTGGGCCTTCATATGGGTAAAGTGGGCAAAGTGGTTGATGAGCCAGAAAGGCATGGTTGTACAATAATACTATTGAGGATTTTGGATTTTCATCATGCCATATACTATGTTTCAGAAAATAAAGCCATTTATGAGAGAATCTCTGACTATTGTGAAGTAAAGAATCTTTGTTTGGTCAGAGAGGTGTTTACTTAGAATGTTACTGTAAATATTCAGCTATGACAATGCACTCATGAATTGTTTCTATTGATTTCCAAGTCTCTTACCTGTTCTGTGTGGGTTGTGTGAAAGTGTGTCTCCCAGATGATTTGCAGGCTTTCATATGCCTATAAATTAAACTGCAGCAACTGTCTGCCGTAAGAGTGTAATTTCCACAGTGAAACACCCCACTAAGGCTGCAATCCTACAGTTCTGTGATAGCCTTCCTAGGTGACTTGTTGTTGTTCAGTCGCACAGTCGATTACGACCCTTTGTGACCCCATGGACCATTTTCCTCCAGGCACCTCTGTCCTCCACCATTCTCCTCAGCCCACCAAGCTCTGTGCTGATTGTGTCCACAATACCATCTATCCATCTCATCTTTGGACGCCCCCTTCTTCTCTTGCCCTCCACCTTTCCCAGCATCAAGGCCTTCTCAAATGAGTCCTCCCTTCTCATTTGACGTCCAAAGTACTTTAGCTTCATCTTGTGACAAGACAGAGCAAGAATGCCTTTCCACAGCTGATTATGTTCCCTTCCAAATTCCAGGTCTGATTTGAGAGATGCTCTTCTGGCCTATTCAGGCACTATAGAGGTTGGCATGGTTCCTTGTTCCCAGGTGACAGAAGGGAATAAACCTTTTCGGGGTCTTGTGTTCAGAGGGTGAAGGAGAGGATGCTGAGTCACTGGATTCATGGCTCCCAAAACCTTCCCCTAATGCCCCCGCAATGTGGGAGAGAATTTAGACTGCTTTGATGATAATGAAATTTAATTCTCACATTGCTTTTAGTGCAAAACATATACGTTTCAAGTGGACAACTTCCCATTGTCCATGCATGTACTTTATGTAGGTGCTAAATTGTTTCTTTCAAAACTTCGCCTTGTCAGCCATTGCCCAGCAGGGATTTGGGTTTAAACTGAAACCTCTAAGAACAAAACATTCCAACACCAGGGACCTTTTTCCATACGACTGCAGCCTAAAAGGCTTACATTGCTTCTTGGATGTATTCTTTCCAGCTGAGGCTTGGGACTTCTATAACAAAGAAGGAAGAAGCTGCCAAGAATTCAAATTTGTAATGCAGTCTAGGAGCTGCTGTTAAAATTCCCTGATGAATGCAAGACTGTCTTTGACATATAGACTAACTTCATGTTTAGCTTTAGTGTTACTTGGTCTGGGCAATAAATGATCCCACCCCCCAGATAAAAACAAAAATTCAATGGTCTTGCTTGAGAAGTTGATGCCTTTATTGCAAACCATGTCCCTGTAAAATGCCTAGCATTAGACAGAGCTAAACTGAATGCCAAGAAAAACCAGCATGACTTCTTTGTTTCTTCCCAACCTAGTCTTAGCACTAGTCACATTTAGTTTCATGCTAATCTTTTCTGAATGCATATCCACTGCCATCTTTCTATGTTTTTACAGAATGTTATAGTTTGAAAACAAAGTATAAACCCCAAGATTTTAGATATATTAAAAAAAATTAGGCTCTGCCTGTATTGTCCAACAGATGACCACAGTTTAAGGAGATTTGTTTGTTGTGTCTGGTATTCATTGGCTCTGATAGAATGTGATTTGCTGGGGTGCCATAGCTGAAAATACTTTTGATTTATCTTAAGGCTTTCTCCTGCTCTAGATTCTGGAATGTAGGACTCTGTCACTCTATATTTATCTAATGTAATTTCAATACAGTATATATTGTTCCATTAAGGAACAGTTGAGGGTAACCTCCCTCTCCTCTCTTTTGACAATCTGCATGGCCTGGGGAACAAGAGCATTTGGCTAAGCAGAAATTCAAATGGTTGGAAGTTCTAGTAATAGAGAATGAGTTTTAGAAGGAACACGTAGCACATTGCAGTAGTGGTTTTAATGCCTTCAAGGCATTACCGTATTTATTCGAGTATAACGCGCAAAATTTTATACCCAAAAAAGGACTCAAAGTTTGGGTGCGCGTTATACACGAGGACTGGGTGCGCGCCTCTTTTAAACGAGCCTCAAGGGTAGGCACGGAGCACGCCGCGGCCCTCCTCCCAGGCGGCGGCAGGCGCCCAGGTCCCGCTGCCGCCGCCGCTCACCTGCACGCACCCGCCGGAACGGTAAGGGGGAGGCACTAACGCCAGCCACCCGCGCTCCCGGGCCGCGCGACTGAAGCCGGCGCCGGGTAGGCACGGAGCACGCCGCGGCCCTCCTCCCAGGCGGCGGCAGGCGCCCAGGTCCCGCTGCCGCCGCCGCTCACCTGCACGCACCCGCCGGAACGGTAAGGGGGAGGCGCTAACACCAGCCACCCGCGCTCCCGGGCCGCGCGACTGAAGCCGGCGCCGGGTAGGCACGGAGCACGCCGCGGCCCTCCTCCCCAATTGTCGTCTAGCGCCCAGGAGCTCCACCCGCCGCTGCCCCACTGGAACGGTACGGGAACCCTCTGGGGGAGGCGCTACCGCCAGCCACCCGCGCTCCCGCGCCGCGCGACTCAAGAGCCGGCAAGGGTAGGCACGTTTCTTATGTCAATTTCAATGCGTGGTGTGAAAAAAATTTTATACCGAGATTTCATGGAAAATTAGGGGTGCGCGTTATACACGAGTGCGCGTTATACTCGAATAAATACGGTAGCTTTATTGATCTGAGGCAGCAAAAGCACCAGAGTCTCATGGCAACTTCACAAATTTTGTTTCACAGACTTTTCATGGATGGTAATCTCGTTCATCAGCACGGTTGCCATCAGGGCAGTACTGCCATATAGGGCCCAGAGCTGACAGGGGACCTGCCGCCACCAGCCATAACTGTAATATTACTGTTGGGGAGGGGGGCAATAGGATTGTTCAGTATTGGGCCCAGAAATTTCTGATGGCTGCCCTGTTCATCAGATGCATTGTGTGAGATGGACTGTTGGCCCTGAAAGGTTTTGCCAAACAAAGCTTGAATAATTTTAAGGTGCTTTATTAGTGGCCTGATACATTGCAATCTGCTGCAGTCTTTAAATGCAAAATAGAGTACTGTACTGTTCTTGTTTTCAGACATACCCAAATTGCTTGACATATACAACTCATCCTTAGCACTGAACCTGGGACTTCTAGGCCCTAAGCTAACCTGCTGTTATTAACAACCTTATTCTGGAAAGACTATGTGTTTGTACTGTTCAAACTAAAGATAGGAAGGGCCACCCACTTAAAATTTACTTGCAGTGGCCATGCTGAGCGAGAAATTTTCAGAATTGTAGTCCAGAAAAGTAACTCTTCCTATCTCTGTTGCAAATGTTACTGGACTGCAAATCTCATTACATTCTGCTTTAACTGTTCTGGCATGGGCTGATGTTCATGGTGCCCCGTAGGTCCCAAAGAGAGTAGGGCTCTGCTGGGGGAGGGAGGAAGCGTTCCCATTTGGCTGCTGGGCAGAGGGGTAGGGTGAACTCTGTGCTGGGAGGAGGGAGGAAGCGCTCCCATTGGACTGCTGGGCAGAGGGGTGGGGCGATTCCTGGGGAGATGATGTGTGTGCCCACAGAGAGGACAGGTAGGGACGTATGGGCCACCCTGTACATTCTCCATCCCTGGAATCAGTAATAAATCCTGTTATTGGCAGAACCCATAGATTTCTCCTTCTCTTTCAATAGGGAATAAGGAGTTTTCCTACTTTGTGTTGGCCAACCAGCTAGTCTGCTTCTACTGTGACTCTTTTGAGAAATTGTTAAACAAATGGGAGCAATTCTGTCCCTGTATGGAGGTAGTGTGGTATCACTCTGTGTTGCACTATATCATTACAGAGTAGAATCATTCAGTGAATTAGATCATGTGATCCACTTTTGTGCCACATGTTCTCAATTTTGCCTTTTCCTGGATACAAGTTTGAACTTTCATCTTGAAATAGAGGATTGTTTTATATCCTGATCATCAAAACAGAATCCTGGCTTGTTTTACTGAATATTATCCTTTTAGACTCTGTTTTCTGCAAAAATCTTTTTTAAAAATAGTATGCTGTCAAAACTGATCACATTTTAATTTGTTAATATTAGACATAGTGAGCTCACTATTCCTCTCTGATTCTAATGCCTAACTCATTCTCTTGCTTTTATACTCTGGGTAACCATGTGTGTCTGTGTTTTGCACATGCGTAAAGGGACTGACTGGGCAGATCAGATTGCAAGGCCTGAGCTTTAATTAAAGAGTTTCTCATCCATCCTTGCTTTACAGATCCCCTGCAGTGGATCTGTTCACTTGACAGCAGTTAGGCAGCTGCATTGCTGAGATCATTGCCTCATATTCTGACTGGCATTGTCTCCTTCTACTCTGCCCATCTGTCTGTCATATCCACCTGTTCTCTTTTGTTCTGGACTTAACTTTTTTGAAACTGCGCTAATTTTGATTTGTTCCGCTTCTGTGCAGCAGTAGGCTACCAACATAAAGTTCTACAGAGCCAGCATACAATGTCAAGAAAGTGACAGTGCCAGACAATATTTTAAATTATTGCAAGAGAAGTTTGTTTTGCAACCATTTGCAACAGGGCCAGGCTTTGCAGCAGGTTTGAATAATAATGGGATTTTCCATTATTGTCAGTTGCAAAAAGCTATAATGTTACTTTTCTGTTAGACAGGCCAAACGTTGTGTACCTGATGTGTATGAATTGATACTATGGGACCTCACTCTTATGTCTGATGAAGTGGACTTGGTCCATGAAACTCACATTTAAATACATGAGTTAGTCTTCAAGGTGCCACAACTTTTTTTGTCTTTTTGCTGTTTTGTATTGTTTACTCTCTGATATTGGGTAACCCTATGTCTTCTCATAAAAAGTAAATGCTACTAAATGTTTATCCATCATAATCAAGACAATCAAGTTAAAAGAATTAAACAAACACCAACATTTTTTATCATTATCTTCTTTAGGTGCAAATGCTTCTCTATTCCCTCCTTAATTTGCACTGGATATTACTTTACTTTAAGTCCTTCCACTCTAAAAAATTGTTTCAAGTTCCAACAGCTCTCCAAAACACAGAGAGAGGTAGTTTCTTTGTTTCTTTAGTGTTAATTTAAGATCTCCTTGCCCTAGAGATTATTACACATGTGTACATAGCTTTTTCAGTAGTGCCCCAGGAGGCTTTAAAAAATGTTACAATTGCAATCAAACAAAAACATTAAGACATAAAGAATGAAACAACTTAAAAACTGTTAGTATTTAGGCCCAGCAGTTTCCCATATTGTCATCTTATTATTATGTCTGAGAGGAATGTTTTTAAGGAGAGGACTCTAAGGCCATAGAGCTGTGGTTTCCAATGTGGAGCAAATACCCCACAGTGATTTTTAAGGAGGGCAATTTGAGAATGAGTTAAACCAGTGTTTCCCAACTTTTGGTTTTTGGACTTCAGTTCCCAGAAGCCTAAGTCAATCCCCCAAAGCACTGATCAGCCAATGTACTGACATAGGCTTTTGGGAATTGAAGTTCCCCAGTTAGACCAAGTTAATGGCTTTTTAGTCTTTCTCCATGTGAATAGTTCACTTTTTTGAATAGTAAGAATTATATGTCACTGGGTGGTGGTGGTGGTCAGGATTTTAGAGACTCTAAAAAAAGGCTGGGAAAACCCTTCTATAGAGAAGTACTACTGACAATTAGGCTTCATATACACAGGGGGGAAATTGGCATGCCACCAGTTTACTCCTGTTTGGCTCCTAGTGAAAAACAGAAACAATTTGCTTAGTGGACCTATTCAGGCATGAAGACTAGTTGTTGAGCTAAATGCATTTTCATGATGAAGGATCACATATAAACCTTTGTCTTGTTCAGGATGTACACATTTCTCCATTCCTCATCCTTCCCAGAAGTAAGGCAGATGCTCATACGTTTACTGTGAAAATATGCAAAGTTATGAAAACATGCTTACAGAATCCATTTGATCTGGAGCTCTACTTGATGAGGAGCACAATCAGCTGAACATGCTTACAAGCTGATGATGAAAATATGAAAGCCTGTCTTTCTTCTAGGGACCTGGAACTTATGGTATATGCATGCCTCTGTACCAAAGCTGGTCAGAGCCTTCCTTGGTTTCAGTATTAACACCTGAATAGGGCTGATGTGCTGTCTGATTCAAAGAAGTTGGTTTGCTGCATATCTACAGGTCAGGGATGTAAACAGTGAATTATTATTGGCTTATGGGTCTTGGCCTAGGAGGAGCAAGGCATAATACTAAATTTGGTTGTCACATTAAGCAAACATTTTTAGACTATCTAGCTACTTTGCAACAAGAGTCAAATGAACAGGCTGACTATGTTAATATGCAACTCATTCAGATTTGGTCAAGATTGATTGACTGATTGATTGATTGATTGATTACATTTATTATAACATCGCAAGGGTGATGAACAAGAAAGTTAAAACAACAGTCATATAAATAAATCTTAAAATACATTAAACAGTAGGTAAGTTGAAACAACTAAGTTAACAATACAGTACAAGTAAAAATACAATTGGGCCAAACAGTTAACAAAAAATATATATTGATTGATTACATTTGATTAATTAGAATTCTACTTTACCCTTTTGTGTGAATTCAGCCACCATATGTATTTAATCGTGTGTATCAATCAATCAGTCTAATAGTCAACATAGCACTGTCTTTCACTTACAGTATTTCCATTTCTCTCTTCTAGTTATCTGGGATGATTTCATGATCCTTCCAGGCACATGTTTCAGAGTGAGCTTGCTTTCTGCCATTGGTATTCTAATCGGGTACTTTTGTTTTTAGAGAGATTGAAAGCATCAAACATTATGATGGATTAAAAGAAAAAGAGGATTTTAGAGTCTGAGATCTCTGATAGGACTCACAGTAGATATTTAATGAGATAAGATGTGGGGAATTAAGAGCCTTATGGATAGTGATGCCATGAAATGACTGATGGTGAATTATTTGTAATGATAGTTTTGGAATCAAGCTTTGATCCTAGAGTACACAAGAAAAATTTATTTTACCTGCAAATTTTTCATTAACCTAGTGAAACATTGTACAATTAAAACTAGTCTGAATGTTAGTAAAAAAAATGCTAAGCATCTTAATAGTTATTACTACCTGTATTAGTATTGTAATATTACAAATAGAGGGAGCTGTTGCCTGCATAAGACCTGAAAACTTGGCAAAATCTTTCTTTTTGAGTAGACTACAACTCCAAAGATAGAATATTGATATAACTATTTCAAGCCATGGACTGAAACTGTCAAATTTCTAACAACACTATGCCAAAAATACAGAAAACAAAACAATGGTCCACAGACTGGGAACATTCCGTATTCATTGCCACAAAGAATTCTGCCTGGTGTTCAAGTTAGATTCCTAAAAGAAAGAGGCACTCAACATCATATTGCAAATATATACTGGCCTCTGAAGTGCAACAAAGAATATCAGAAGATCAGTTTGTGCATCATAAACTATAGCAAAGCCTTTGACTATGAAGCGCATGAAAAGCTGTGGATTGTTTTGAAAGCAATGGATACGTATCAGCATCTAACACATACTGGCTATAACTATTTTGTGGCAGCCTATTTATTCTGCCCCTAGATTCTCACAGAGTTTATATGTTCTGATGTTTTTTTTTAAAAAAAAAACCAACCCTCTCTTCTGTATAAGCTCGGTTGGAGACATCATAATGTCATGAAATTAGTATTTTTGTGTGATAAGTTGGTGCTTGGAGCACTTTCCTTGGTTTTTTAAAAAAATCAAAATTATACTGTATTATAGATAACTGAGAATTGTTTTAATACTGCTTGTGCATCTATTTTGTATGAAGTTTTAATTAAAGATATGAAATTGTTAGGGTTAAAGGAATGAGTTTTTTGGGGGAAATGAACTCAAATGATTGCGTGCGTGCATGCGGCATGCGTGTGTGTGTATGTGTGTGTACATTTTTGCCCTGAAATCTGTATACCCAGGGATAGTTAACCTATTTTTTTTTGCCCTTTCATCTTATCACACACACATTGATTCTCACTTGCATATGGAAAAATATTCTGTATGATGCAAATGCCAATTTTTTTCAGTTTATTGCTGAAAGATTAATACATTTCTGCTCTCCACTTTCCTTGCCTAAATTTGTGCATATTATTTCTCTGACTTTTCAATCTGTACCTGCTTTTCTTTAAATCTGTTATATTGGTGTGTAAGAAAAGAGTCTAGTTAACCTATGTAGCTAAAACTGTTATAGTCTTTGCCTGAGCTGCATTTAGATTTTTTGCCTGTGCAATGGAAGGAGAATATTTTAGGTTGGGCTTCCCTTCTCAAAAAAATCTGTCCCATGCATCATTCTATCAAAATATCTGGCTTATACGTCCGAGGAAATTGCTACTGGTGCTTTATATGATTTGTTTCCCAGTCAAAATTTGGAGATATTTTTGATTTGTATTTTTGTGTCTATTGTTTGATCAAAAGCATTGAAGAAGTAACATATGATTCTGGGTGTATTGCCATATTTCCACTGATTTTAATGTCAAAAAACTATAATGGTTTTCAAAGGAGTTTTGAAAACTGTAGTTTTATGAAGGCACTGAGAACTCAGTTGGAATTCTTCACACAACCTTTGTTTCAAGAGTACTTTGGGGAGATATGTTATGAGTTTGTACAGCAAGTGCGGTTTAGAACACTGTGGTTATAATAAAATTTATTGAATATTAAAAGAGAGTGTTACACATGTTGTAAAGGGATTCCCATTAAGAGATTTTGGTGGGGAAAGGGAACTCGATTGGCATAGAAATATTTTGTTTTGTTTGAATTTAACATCCCAGTTTTGGCAATTTTGAATGTTTTGTGTTCTTGAGACTTATTTTCTTATTCTTTTTTCTACTGTAGAATGTGAGTGAGATAAATGTGAAATTGTTAGGGTTAAAGGCAAGAGGTTTGTTGTGAAATTAAATGGGATAAAAGGATGCTTCACATGCTATATAATGAGTGTTTTGAAATACAGTAATGTTCAGAATTGCTTCCTCCTAAGTCATCCAATGGAAATATGAAACAAATACTGTAATTGAAATCAAAACAAAAGTAGCAGCAGCCACCAGAGTCAAGATAGAAGGTTTAAAAACCAACAAAAATCAATAGGATAAAAGCAATGAAGCTTTTTAAAAAACTTGTAGAATTAGCAAGGGATGGTGTTACCTAGGGTGGGCAATTTTGGTGGGTCACAGCTTGAGCTTTCTGCAACAGAATTGTTCTGGCGGCCACATGGATTGCCCAGATAAATAAATCTGGAAGTACCTGGAAGTCGTTTTCTGATTTTATTTGTTCCTTTGCTGTTGCTGCTATTTATGGAATTAAACAATACCAGAAAATTCTGTGAAGTATTTAAAAAATGAAGCACTTTTCCTGGAGATGTCTAGAAGAAGCAAGTTACCAATTATTTTATAGGAAACCCATGTTTTGGCAGTGTGTAGGACTACTGATGGGGCTAGGCCAGTGATGGCAAACCTTGGCACTCCAGGTGTTCTTGGACTTTAGTTTCCAGAAGCCCAAGTCAGCCCTCCTGCTGATCAGGGCTTCTGGGAATTGAAGTTCAAGAATACCTGGAGTGCCAAGGTTCCCCATCACTGGGCTAGGAACTGCAAAAACTGTGCTGCTGGTGGTGGTGCTACATGCATAGCAATGGGGAAAGCATTGTAATACAGTTCCCTCACCCACCCCCAACCTCGAGATGTGGGTGGATGACAAGAGACTGTGAAATTGAAGGATCATTAAGTCTTTTACTCCTCTGGAAATATAGGCTTTGCAGTCAGTGCCTGCAACTGGCTGGCTGAGAGAAGGGGGAGGTGGGTACCCACCAGCAATAGGAGAGCTGAGTAATACCTGAAGCTTATCAGTGTGAAAGTGGCCTTTAAGGCCAAGCTGGCCTGATCCCTGGTATTTTGTTAATTGGAAAGAAAATTTCAGCTTTTTGTGAGGGAGAGAAGAAACTATTCTTGGCTTAATGAAGGTTCAAGAGAACTTGACATCTAATTGAAGATTCAAGCCCAGAAGCTGAAGCTTAATGTATAAAAGAACAGAAGTTGCATTAGTTGGCTTAGTTATGTTTTAGGAGAGGCTGTGCTCATTTGCTGGCATGCTGCATCAGATGTACTTTGTATATGCTCAGAGACTATGTTGAAACTATGCCAGAATATAAATACTAAATAGTTTAGTTGGCTTTCTTATTTTCTTTTGTGTTTACTCTGTATTGCTCTTGCCTTACACTTTTACTGATTATTTGTTCCAGGATATTTCTGAGGTTTTTCTGTTTGAAATAGTTTTTGAACTCTCCTGTTCAAAACCCTAACCCACCCCAAGACAAAAAGGGTAGTTTGGCTTAGAAGTTCTTGTGGGCCTCTCTGAACCCAATAGTATTGTGACATTGGATCTGAATCTAAAGTTGTTGAAATTGATAGGTTCAAATCACCAAATGTAGGCAATTGCTTAGTTGGACCTGCATTTAAATAAGGAAAGAAAAAAGGGAGAGGCATTAGATACAGGACAAAAGTAGATAGAGAAATTCTTGATTCACAGAAATGTCTGTTGTGCCTAACTCTCCTCCATATCTTTTGTAACTAAGTTAGTGGTCAAAGATTCAAATTGGCTGTTCCTAAAGGTTTATGTGCAGAAGATATTCACCATACATTGGGCTCAAAGATTTATTTTTGAGCACCCTTAGGATTCCTCCATATGCCCCACCTCCAGTACAGTATCAGCCGTATTTAAGCAAACTTGACAATATTTATGCGGACAGCTAGTCTGAGATGTAGAACCCTACCACTTAATATTTATGGTGTTTTTTCTCTTTGATCAAGTGTATTGTTGCAGTGAGACCAATTTCTGTGACTATGACATCTTCAGTTTCATGTTTTGATTTGAACAGAGCTCAGATACAGTCTGCAGGCAATTGTATCTATTGCCATCATTTATAACCCACCCACCCCTAATTTGCCAGAACCCTTCAGGCAGCAATGTATGAGTGGAGAATTGCTACTTAGCCAAGTATTATCAAAAGACTATACTTGGTGCATATTCACCCACTTAAATGTGCTGGTTGTCGTGTAGATAGAAATGATTATCTCCACCTCCTCTTCCTCTTGGATGAAAGGACTTTGGGTTTCATTTGGCTACAAGCCATGATGAAGAGAAGATAAGCCTTGAATGTTAAGAGATTTAAATGCAATCACTGCCTTCTTTAGTTTTATAATGCCAGGATTCTTGAAAGAGGGAGCACTAGTCTGGTTAACTGTCCGTGGTGCTGAAACCCTTTATGCGCACCTTTTCCTAGTTCTTCTACAGCAGGGGTGGCCAAACTTTTCGAGCTGTGGGCTGGTCATGTGGTTCAGTGGGCTGGTGACGTGGTTTCTCCCACCGGAAGTGTAAGTAAAACATGCCTTGCAATCTGTTTTGCAACAGGATAAGATAGATTCTAGGCTGCCATTTTCTCTGCTTAAAGCAGGGATACCCAAACTACATCCCATGGGCCGAATCAGGCCCCTGACACCAATTCCTCCATCCTGCCCTCATTGCTCCTGGAAGCAGAAGTAACATGTTTTACTTCCATTTCCTGGAGTGACAAGGGTGGTGTGGGCTGGATGAATTGGTGTTGGGGCCAGATTCAGCCCATGGGCCATAGTTTGGGTACCCCTGTTCTACAGTGTGCCTGTGCCATCCAAGTGTAATATGAAGAGAACTGTTGTTCAGAGTACAGGCAATAGTGTAAAATGATTCAGCAGTTCTTCTGCCTTCTGTATGTTTATGTAACTTGAGAGAACACAAAAGGAAGGGGGCCCTAAAGAAAACTGGAAAGGCAAACAGTAAGGCATTTGTATAGCTAATATATTGGTCTTCTTTCAGATAAGCTAGGGTGAGAACATCAAGCACCATTTTTGTGGTAGCTCAGCTGCAAGGATTTGTAGATGTGATCTGCTTACATAAAATGGTAATGCACACTGTATTGTATTGTTGCAGCCATTAATGTAGTGTGTGAATTGTATTGACTTCATTCTGCTGAGAGTAAGAGACATCAGTGGCATTTTGTCAGGCTAAACCTCTCAGTTATATATGGTACCACCAGCTCCTAATATTTTAGTTACACTGTTCTCTTTGTGGAGAGTCTGGAGAGCTGGCAATGTTCTCAATGGCGCAGAACGGCCCCACCATGTTCAAGAAATAAGTCTGTATACCGAACTATCCTCATGTGCTCTTGCTTAAATTGCCTTGTCCAGAAATAAGAATGCTTGTTGTGAGCTTATTGGCCTTTGTGTTCAGGTCCTTGTAATGTGCCCACAGATGTGTACAGCAGGCACAGAAATGAGCCTTTGTGATAGGCACATGTGGAGGAGGGCTAAGCCTCAGTAGTAAACCATGTGCCTTTTATGCAGGAGATCCACAGTCAAATCCTGGTATCTCCAGGTAGGGCTAGGAAAGACTAGCCAAAGCAGAAGGCAAAGTGTTAAAACTCTTCTAATCCAACTCACAGCCCAAGAGTCCTGATTCAGATCAAGTCTCTTGCACTTACTTTTCCAGAGAAAATATAGCTACCAGTTATACTTTAGGAGACACAGTGGGAAGTTAAATACCCATCTTTTAACTCTGCAGCCAAGTACCTAACTCACAGAGCTATCCAGATAGCTTTGCAGGCGCACCCCCCAAAGAAAGACTCAGACACCGGTATATGGATAAAGGCATTGGGCCACTTTTATTGAATAATGCCCTAGTCCGAATTATAACTTTCAATTGGTACTCATCCAATTATAATTCTTAAGGCAAGCAGGCCGCAGTAACACTGGTAAGGTTCCTCCCAAAATTGCCAATGGCAATTGGCTACAATGTATCCATTTGTATCAATTTGTTTGTTGACACAAACAAATTGTTGGCCGTAGTCAATAAACTATCTACTGACCCCACCCTCTGACGTGTATCCATCAAATCACGGGGTGATGCATGCTGAAAAGCTCCTGCCATCACCCCTTGCCTGGTTCGTCGTTGACCGGTCAACGTTATTACACCTGTACCTGTCTAAGTGTTGGCCAGTCAATTGCGAACCTGCCGGATACCTATGGGTCATAAATCTTTACCTTACCAGTGCTACCCGCCACACAGGGAGGCTTCAATGAAGACTCATGCCCCCCCCCGACCGTCAGCTCGGTCAACAGGCCTGCTTGCAAATCTTCCAAAAAGAGGTTCATACCTCTAGCCGACAGGTGGACCCCATCCCCTGCATAAAGATCATAATTTTGTAAACTAATGGTGGGGTGTCGGATGACCATCCCCAAACCCTTGTCTGCCAAGAACCGGGCAACTGCCCTGTTCACCGAGCGGCGAGCGTGGTCAAGGGCACGGAGGTCAATACCTCCCCTGTAAGCGTGACGTGGTATGATGTCCGACCATAGCAGCCTTGTGGATGGCCACACATAATGCAAGTGAGCTAGGTCACTGCAAATCGTGAATTTTAAAGAAAGGCCAGTGACCTGGCCAAGGTCATTGCCCCCGAGGTGCAGTACAAGGACATCAGGCGGTTCAGCATCCCTGATGGAGAAAAGGAATGGCAACAGTTCCCGCCATCTCATTCCACGCTTACCGTACCAACGTATGCATGCGGATGCACGCAGTCCAAGCTGGGTTCCCCACTCTGTCACCGCAGCATACTGCGCTGCCCAGTGCACGTAACTGTGGCCCACCAGCCATACTGCCACCGGTGTGCGGGGACACACAGGGTCTGTAAGAGAAAAAAGAGAACAGTCACTTAACTGGTACTCATACCTGAAGAGGGCAAACATATAATGCAAAATGCATAGATCCCCATCTTCCCATACGGCGTATATCAGCCTCAGAGTACCCAAATGCAGCCGCAGTTGAAGCAGCACCTATCCTAAACGAATGGGTGCCGTAACGAGCCCCTGGGAGGCCAACACTGGATAGTGCCATACCGGTCACCTTCCAAAATTGAAATTTAGTAAGGGGAGACCCATCCTGGTGTCAGAAAAACGGGCCAGGGTGCATGCCACGCACTACCAAGAACTCCTGTAGGGCACCAACCGGACAGATGTCTGCAATGGAACATCGTAGCAGTCTAACTCCACTGCCTATGCCGTGCTGATCAACTTTTGAGGACCGTATCCTCAACTGAGCCCACTCATTAGAAACATAGACATCGTCGAGTTCCAGTGCCCTACGAGTCGCATCCGCCTTAGACAGTCGTACCAACTCACTGATGCGGAGCGCTCCAAAGAAGGCCACCGTGGTAGCCGCATGAAAAAGAGCCGCCTCATACCTGTCAAAACATAGGTTATGCCAGCCTCGTGCAAGGTGGGTAAGCACCCCTGGGGAAATTGGGTGACGAGTGTCCGGGCGGCATCCACGTTCCCGTGTCCACCCCTCCAAAACATGTCGTATGCGAAAATCGTTAATGCTGTCAGCAAAACCCCTCACCTTGGCAATAAATGCCAGTGCTGACAGCCTGGATGCTATAGTGTGGGGAGCGAGGCCCTGACTGTGTAGATAAAAAATTAATTGTAAAACTTGTTACACTGGAATGGACCACACTTCGGGCAACTGAAGTTGCACGCAAAAATTTATAAATTGAACAAAAGCATGATGATACCGATCGCCAGGTTCACCTCTCTTTGCCAAATGTCCAAATCTCGGCTGGGAGTGGCGAGGGGAATTCCTCTGCGTCCGGAGCCAAGGCGCGGAACCGGGGGATCTGCAGGCGGGATAAAGCATCAGCAATATCATTATTAATGCCTGGTACATGTCTGGCCCTAAAAAGCACATTCAGGCGTAGGCTACATAACACAAACTGGCGAACTAAAGCCATCACCCTGGGTGATTTAGACGTCTGAGCATTAACAATGTGCACTACCGCAGCATTGTCACACCAAAAGTGAACCACAGAGTCGGCCCACTCCTCGCCCCATAGCATCAAAGCTCCCAGGATTGGAAAAAACTCAAGGAATGTAAGATCGCGGAGGCGGTCCGTGCCCCGCCATGCTCGAGGCCATTGGCCATAAGCCCACCTCCCCTGGAAGTAAATCCCATATCCCAGGGAGCCGGAGGCATCCGACTGTACTTGAAACCTAGGGGAAACTAAAAGGTCGGATCTCCAAAAGGAGACCCCGTTGAAGTCCCGCAGGAATGTGAGCCAAACCAAAAGGTCAGCCCGCATGCCCCTGGTCAGTCTGACCCTATGATGGCGCCTCGACAGGCCAGACATGGCGTCTCATAGGCACCGAGCAAATGCCCTGCCAGGTGTAACCACCCTGCAGGCAAAGTTAAGATGGCCATGTAGAACCTGAAGCTCATGAAGTGACACTTTACGTTTGGCCAGCAAGGCCAAAACCATCGCGGAGATCCGGGTGACCTTATCGATGGGTAACCGGGATGCCTGTGCGACCATGTCAATTTCAATACCCAGAAATGTGAGGGTAGTGGATGGGCCCTCAGTCTTTTCGGGAGCTAAAGGGACAACCAGTTTCTGCATTAGCTTCTGAAATGTGGTGAGGAGACGCGTGCACGTGTCCAAGCCCCGTTCACCCCCGAACAAAAAATCATCGAGGTAATGGGCTACAGACCGAGACCCGGACCTGCGAACAAAGGCCCACTGAAGGAAAGTGCTAAAATGTTCAAATGCTGAGCAGGATATAGAGCAGCCAAAAGGCATGGCCTTATCTACATAAAACTTCCCTTGGAATCTAAAACCCAATAGCTCAAAGTCCTCCGGGTGCACTGGCAACAATCGGAATGCCGATTTAATGTCGCATTTTGCCAGGAGGGCACCAGGACCACAAGAGCGCACCATTCGCAGGGCTTGGTCAAAGGACGTATACCTGACCGAACAAAGGTCATCAGGAATAGCATCATTGACAGAATAACCCGCCGGGTACGATAAATGGTGGATTAAACGAAATTCCCCCGGGGCCTTTTTGGGTACCAACCCCAGAGGGGAGACCTTCAGGTTGGGAAAGGGTGATACAGAAAAGGGGCCTGCCACCCTCTTGGCCTCAACCTCCTTAGCAATACTCAGGGCAGCCACCTCTTCTCTACCCTTCAGGGACAGTAAATTGGGTTCATCTTGGGGTCCCCGCACTCCTTTGAATGGGATACGGAAGCCCCACTGAAAACCCTCGAGGAGGTACCTCGCGTCCTCTCTCCTTGGATAAGTTGAGAGCCATCGCTCCAACATATACACATTAACTGGGGAGGGGGCCTTTTGTCTGGCTAGCTCCATCAGCAGAAGCTCTGCCCACTCCCTGTACACCTCTACCTCTGCCCCGTGACCCACCGGCACGCGGGCACGCGGCGGCGGTGTGGGGGCCAGCGCAAGAGGGACACTCATGTTTGTATCGGCACTGCCGCTTATTGCACACGCCATTAGCCGAGAAGCTCCAACACAGCAAGCGGGCTGGAACCCCCTGCCCCGCCGGCTGGCGGGAAGCCTGCGTTGGAGCAGCTCGCTGCACGGCATGGCCACAATGGTACCTATCCCCAGGCGCCGGACGCGTGGGGGTCATGTACAATAGCCACAATTTCTGACAGGGCTCATCCCATCTCATCTCCGGGTGCAAGGGCACCCTCATTCTAAATTCCTCATCGTAAGCCAACCACAATGGGCCAGGAAAATCCACCATTGCCCTGTAAATATTGTCCAAATATTGGACCATAGGAATGGCCAGGTCAGGCCGGGCCCTAAGGTACACCGCCATATAAATAAGATATGCGGGCAACCAGTTGGCCCAGGTGCGTGGTGGCTTACGACGGCGGGACAGCTCTTTGTCTTTGTCGTCCTGTCCCTCTCTCTCCTCCTTAGTGGGCTCACGGTTCAATAGGGAGAATATATCCACGTACTCCCCCCGCCAAATCTTTTCCCTCGTGACCTGGGACAAATGACCACCAAGGGGCAATGAATAGCCAGCTGTCGGCAAGGCCGTCTCCGGCACATTAGGTACACGGGGCATACGCAGCGGAACCTGGACAGCCCCTGCGATGCCCGGCACTGCCCCGAGGGCGGAAACCCCCACCCCAAACGTTGTGCCAGTATGGAACCAAGGGGTACTGGGATAGGCTGGCAACTGATGCCCACTCGACGAGGCCACGGCCACTGAACCCCACCACTGGAAGTGGACTGTGATGTGGGTGCATTAACTTGAACCTGATACTCACTAGGTGCACCCCCGTGAGCTGCCCCCACTGGGGGTTCCGGCCCACGGCGAGCGTCGGAGCTCACGAACGGAATCGAGCTCTGGGGCCACACCTGACCACTCTCCTGCTGTAGCTCTGGACGAACAGGGAGCTGCGAGACACCGGCAGGCGCAGGCCGGAGCGTCTCAAGCAGCTCAACCCGGCTGGCCGCTTGTTGCAGTGTGGCGGCCGTCGAGGTAGCTGGTGAACACGAAGGGCCCCCGGCAGAGAGAGAAGGGCCTTCTGTCATGGGGTTGTGTGCAATCCCCAAGGATGCCTCAAGCACAGCTAAACGCGTTAGCAATGCATCCACTGCCACAGATCCCCCAGTATAAAGTGGGCCGGGTGGGCCGGACGGCCCACCAGGCATTTGACCAGGAGCCCCAAAATGAGAGCCTGGGCCCGAATAGGGCCATGACCAAAACTCCGGCCCATGAGGGGCCGGAGGGGGAACGTGCTGTGCACCAGCACCGGGCCCTCCCCCGCTGACCTGACCCGTGGCCGGCAACTGCGGGCCGAGGGCCGAAGCCCCTGAAGGGCCGGTCGGAGGCTGGCCAGCCGAGGGCCAAGCACCAGCCTGCATCGCCCCACCGGTATCGGTGTGGGTAGTGCCCTGCGGCGTGGGCGCAGCCCTGGTCCTCTGACCTGAGGGCTGCCCCCCGCGCTGCGCAGGGCCGGCAAAAGTCCTCCCCGTTGGCCGCGGTTTTGTCGCCGGGGCCTTCCGTTTGGGAGGCATATCGTAGAAATAGCAGGATCCCTGTCCAGGGATCACCTATGCCAAAAAGCACAGAGCAGCCAGCAAGCCAAAGGCTCTGTGTAACTCCTTCCTTCCCAGCCGGGAAAGCTAAGGGCTAAAGAGCCGAAGAATCGAAGGAACAGCGACGGAGAAAACTTCTCCTCTCCGTCGCTATTTTAAAATGGCAGCTTGGCTGCCTCGTGGCCACCCCTTTTATAGAGGGGTGGCCACGCCCCCTAACTCACCCGGATGTCTGAGTCCGGGTGGGGGGGGCCTGCAACGAGTGCGGTGGCCATTTTGGCGCCGCGCTTTCATTCTTCTGTGCTCAGCATACATTAAGCAAATATTTCAGATTTAGCTATTTTAAAAACATCACTTTATTGAATTCTTCACATTTACTTTCACTGTACCATAATGCTAAAATCTTACATTTTATGCTGGTCTGCCTCAATTTCAGCATTTATTGATGTGTGTCATGTGACTTGTGGCAATTTGTCACTGGTATGTATGCTGATTGTATTATCTAGTTGTGAGTAAAGGGATTTTGGCCCATGTTATAAATACACAGAGAGAACAATTTCTGGCTGTATATTTTGGATGTCTTCATACTTTTCCTAGAGCCAGGGCATGTAGCAAATTGTTTTGACATCTCTTTCCATGAGAATTCTGGTCCTGAGTTTTTGGTCAGCTCTTTATATAGAATAGATGGACTGACTGCGGTTACTTCTTCTTCTCTTCTTCCTTTTTAATTTTAATTTTATCGTATAAAACATGAAATTGTTTCCTCTTTTACCCCATAGAGTGTTGAGGGAGAGTCAAGGTTCTTGTTCTGGCACTTCTAGTGGCCTCCTGGTGTTATTTGGTGTTCTTGTAATATTTTATTTGATGTTATCTCGCCACTTTTTTCTCGGTCTGTCTCATGGTCTTTGTCCTTCTCCTCTTTCCACATACATCTTGTAATGTATGGAATTCCAAGACATTCTCTCCAAATGGGCAAACTGTTCCAGTTCTTTCTCTTACAACATCATTCCTGATTTTATCTCTCCTAGTCACCCCAGCAGCCCTCCTCAGACATCTCATTTACATGGTGACCAACATTTGTTTATGTTTTATTGTGTCCATGTTTGGTACTGGTAACATAAGGTGGAAATGAATATGCTTTGTATGAGGCATTTCTTTGTGTTGATTGGTATTGCCTTATGTTGTAAGATCAGAGCTAACTGTCCCAATGTTTGGTTTGCCTTACTGCAAAATATGTTAATCTCTTCATCCATTTTGCCATTTTTAGTTAATTTTGTTCCTAGGTATTTGAAATCTGCCACTTGTTTTATACTTGCTCACTCTATCTCAATATCAGAATATGCTGTTTCCTTCCTCTGGTCTTTAAAACATCTGTGATGGTTATCTTTTCCTAACTGAAGTATGTTTGTTGAAGATAGCTATAAATATTGTGTTGTTCTGGTTCAAAAATTCAAAAAGATTGTTTTTAGGATTCTTTCAAGTTAATGGGCTTTTGAAGGAACCAGTCAACAAAGCCAAGGTGAAAGATTGCCTTTATGTAGGACTGTATTATTCCACAAATAAGTAATTAACAGTAGAATGTCAGGGTAGTCTGGAAGGCAACTAATTGCATCTCACATATTATCTTGTCAGTTCCTATTTTTTCTGCTGAGCCTTTGTGTAGCTGTTTTTTTATTTTAAATGGCAATTATAGATGCTGAAGGATTATATAATCCATTTGGTAGCTTGAAAGGTTATTTGGTTCAACATTCTTTGAATTCAGTGTTCTTGGAATAAGTACAGTAGGTTGTAGAACTGCAGCTATTCAGAGGAAAATTAAATAACAAACAATGCTTTTTGGAAGACCATATATTTGTCATGTTCTGCATTTACAGGCGACTGTTCCAAAATATGTGGCCAAGTTCCCTTTAAATATGGGGAAACATAGCTTTGTATATTATACTTGAGCATTGCTTCAGAGTAGGGCTGTATTCTGAGTACATTTATTTTCTCTGGGGAATAAGTATAAAGAGAGAGAAAAAACAACAGTATATGCTAGGCCAGTGATGGTGAACCTTTAGAGACTGAGTGCCCAAACTCAACAGGCTGCCATCTGAGTTACAGAGAGGGGAGGGCGGACTCTGTACTGGGGGAAGTGCTCTCATTGAGCTGCTGGGCAGAGGGGTGAACTTTGTGCTGTGGGGGAGGAAGGAAGTGCTTCCATTGGGCTGCTGGGCAGAGGGGCAAACTCTGTGCCGGGGTGATGATGTGAATGCCCACAGAGAGGGCTCTGAGTGCCCCCTCTGGCATGCATGCCATAAGTTCACCACCACTGTACTAGGCTCTTACTGTTAGATATAGGAATATGGTGTCAAATTCTTAATATGTGGTGGCAGCTTGCGAGTTGGTACAGTCCCCCTGCCCCAATGTAGCTGTCTTTTCTTGAGCCGGGTCATGCCCTCATTTTGCATATGTCTGAACAGTTGCATATATAGCAGCTGTCCTAACCTGCTCCTTGAAAAGCTATGGGTTATAGCTCTCAGAAACTTTAGGAAACTGCAGGATTCTGGGACTCATAGTCTCAAAGACAATGTTTTCAAGCTCTGGTCCTAAGAAGGATATGGTGCCTCCTTGAAATGGAACAATCCAGGCAAGCAGCAACTTTGTTCCCCAAGAAGTGTGTCATTTCTAGGTTTCTGGTGGCTAAGCTAAATTGTCCCAGTGAATTACATCATTCTTTGGGGCCAATAATGACTGTAGATATCTTGTAATTTATGAGAAGCTCAGATTTTATGTTCAAATAAATATACTGGATGGCCTAATAGCTTTTGAAATTAAAAGCAATTCATGCAAATCCATTAATATTTCACTCAGTGACTTCCACTCCTTGTTGATAGAAGTTATCCCTAACTATCTATGGTCTTCCTTTATCTAATAATAAGTAGTTATTATAATGAATAGCATTTGGCAGGGTACTTTAACAACAGCTCTATGGGGTATGTTGACAAAGGTTGATAGAATAGCAGCTTACCTAAACCAAGCATTCATTTGTTAGCCTTGGATTTGAACTCTTGATTTCTCAGTTCATATTCTTAGGCATGAACAAGCAGCAGCCCTGTAAACAATGCTTGACACCTGGGATATTTTTGCATACTTGGGCTCTGAGATCACTATAACCTCAGCACCAATTATGACAGCATATTTTATGATGAAGTCATGTTCAACATCACTAAGTTGAGACCACTAGATATATCTATCAAACTGTAACACCATCCCCAAGTGTCCTCTGTACCCTGCTGATTGGAATTGGGTTCAGGAGCCATGGAAGATGGGTTCTGTGGCTTCTTGCCAGTTCTTCTGGTCAGTCAACACACAAGCAACTCTTTTTGATAAGGTAAGAAAAATGCTCTCTTGTTCTACCCATCCTTTCAAAATCTGAAAAGTCTTCAGAATTGGTGGTCTGCCATTGGAGCTGTGACACCATCTGAAAATAAGCCATTAATTGCTCTGAAAACTGTATATGGGGATGGGAAAATAATAATGCTTGGAAACACTATATTTTTCAAATTATCCTTCTTGGTAACATTACTATATACCATCAATTCACACCCAACTTAAAGACAACCCTTTTAGTGAAATATTGAAGAATGTCTTTTTTCATTGGCACATCCCTACTTAATTCCCATGACCAAGTGAGGATCTGAACACAGGCTTCCTTAGACAGTTTATGTGGGAGGGTAGTCTGGAACTGTAGGACAAGAAAGAAAGGAAGGACTTTTTCAAATCATGGTGTGGACGGGGGAACATGACTATGCAGGCTGGTCAAGCCTTCATGCTGGGTATGCCTACTGTGCATTTTATTTTCATGAGGAAAAGCCCTTGGAAGGAACTGTACAAGGGTGAGGGCTTTTCTTATTAATAGTATGTGTGGAAACATAACAAAAATATGCGGCAACTTAACGACTAACACATTTTAGTCTTACACTCTTGTGGGCGACAATCCACTTCTTAAGATGCATGCAGAGTGTATGTGTATACTACCTGTAGATGCTATTGGGCATGTTCAATGAATGTATGGAAAAGGATATCCTTTTGAACAGTTGTTTTAGGCTTTAGATACAATATATGCTAGTATTCAGAGAAAGATATTTCCTTTGATATTTCTCTACACAGACTGGTCTCTGCCAAGGAGTCTGCTTGCATCTGGTTTATCATTTGCATTAAAGGTTGTTTTGTTGTTGTTGTTCAGTTGCACAGTCGGTTCCGACCCTTTGCGACCCTATGGACCATAGTTCTCCAAGCGCCTCTGTCCTCCACCATCCCCCTCAGCCCTCCCAGCTCTATGCCCATTGTGTCTACAATGCCATCTAGCCATCTCATCCTTGGCCTCCCCCTTCTTCTTTTGCCCTCCACCTTTCCCAACATCAATGCCTTCTCAAGTAAATCCTCCCTTCTCATTTGATGTCCAAAGTATTTTAGCTTCATCTTTACTATTTGACCTTCCAATGAGCAGTCAGGGTTAATTTCTTCTAAGATTGACCTATTTGTTCTCCTCGCTGTCCAGGGGACTCTCAAAACCCTCCTCCAACACCACATTTCAAAGGCATCTATTCTTCTGCGTTCAGCCTTCCTAATTGTCCAGCTCTCACATCCGTACATTACCACTGGGAATACCATTGCTTTGACTATTCTAATTTTTGTTTTCAATGTGATGTCTCTGCTTTTCACTATGTTCCCCAGGTTTCTTATTGCTTGTCTCCCAAGAATCAGTCGCCTTTTTATTTCATGGCTACAATCCCCATCTGCAGTGATCTTTGATCCTAAGAAAGTAAAATCTGTCACTGCTTCTACTTCTTCCCCATCTATTTTCCAGGAACTGATTGGGCCTGTTGCCATTATCTTGGTTTTCTTGATATTTAGTCTCAAGCCAGCTTTTGCACTCTCCTCCTTCAGCCCAATCAATAGATTCTTTAGGTCTTCCTCACTTTCTGCCATTAGGGTGGTATCGTCTGCATATCTCAGATTGTCGATGTTTCTCCCAGCAATTTTAATCCCATATTGTGATTCCTCCATCCCTGCACTGCGCATTATGTGCTCTGTGTATAGGTTGAATAGGCATGGTGACAAAATGCAGCCTTGTCTTACTCCTTTTCCTATTCCAAACCACTCTGTCACTCCCTGTTCTGTCCTAACTGTTGCTTCTTGGTTCATGTACAGATTTCTCAGGAGGCATATGAGGTGCTCTGGTATTCCCATCTCTTTAATTACTTGCCACATCTTGTTGTGGTCCACACAGTCAAATGCCTTAGTGTAGTCAATAAAACAAAAGTAAACTTGTTTCTGGTATTCCTTTGTTTTCTCCATGATCCAGCGTATGTTGGCAATGTGGTCTCTAGTCCCCCTGCCTCTTCTGAAACCGGCCTGCACCTCTGGTAATTCTCTTTCCACATGCTGCTGAAGTCTATCCTGTATTATCTTGAGCATCACCTTGCTGGCGTGTGGGATGAGCGCGATTGTTCGATAATTTGAACATTCTTTGGCATTGCCCTTTTTTGGGATTGGGATGTATACTGATCTTTTCCAATCCTGTGGCCATTGTTTTGTTTTCCAAATCTGCTGGCATATTGAATGCAGCAATTTGACGCCGTCATCTTTTAGCGCTTTGAAAAATTCAACTGGGATACCATCAGCTCCACTAGCTTTGTTGTTTGCAGTCCTCTTTAGGGCCTTTATGACTTCGCTCTCCAGGATGTCTGGCTCAAGTTCTACTTCTTCATCATTGTGATTGTCAGGAGTGTTGAGGTCCTTTTTGTAGAGTTCCTTTGTGTACTCTTTCCATCTTTTCTTAATCTCTTCTGCATCCGCTAGCTCCTTTCCTTCTTTGTCCCTTATCATGGTCATTTTTGCTTTAAATGTTCCCTTAATTTCCCCGATTTTTTTTGAAAAGATCTCTGGTTCTGCCTCTTTTGTTGTTTTCCTCCATTTCTCTGCACTGTTCTTTTAGGTAGTTTTCCTTATCTCTCCTTGCTTTTCTTTGAAATTCTGTGTTCAAATGATTGTAGTTTTTCCTTTCTCCTTTGGCTTTTGCGTTCCTTCTTTCCTCTGCTATTTTAAGAGCCTCATCAGACAACCACTTTGCTTTCTTACTCTTCTTTTCTTTTGGTATGGTTTTCTTTGCTGCTTCCTGCATGATGTCCCTCATCTCCGTCCATAATTCTTCTGGTACTACCGAGTCTAAGCCATTAAATCTGTTCATCACCTCTACCGTGTATTCTTTAGGGATGCTGTCTAGGTGATATCTTTCTGGTCTCCGTGTTTTCCCTATTTTCTTTAGTCTAAGCCTGAATTTTGCGATCAATAGGTTGTGATCTGAGCCACAGTCTGCTCCAGGTCTTGTTTTTGCTGACTGTATGGAGGTTCTCCATCTTTGGCTGCAGAGTATGTAGTCAATCTGGTTTCGGTGTTGGCCATCTGGTGATGTCCATGAGTAAAGTTGCCTCTTGTGTTGCTGGAAGAGAGTATTTGCTATGACCAGTGCGTTCTCTTGGCAGAACTCTATCAATCTTTGCCCTGCTTCATTCTGTGTTCCAAGACCAAATTTGCCTGTTATTCCCTCCACTTTTTGATTTCCTACTTTGGCATTCCAGTCTCCTAATATAATTTGGACATCATTTCTTGGTGTCTGTTCTATGAGGTGTTGTAAGTCCTCATAGAACTGGTCCATTGTGGCTTCATCTGCACCAGTGGTTGGTGCGTATATTTGGATCACAGTGACATTGAAAGGTTTGCCTTGAATTCTGACTGACATCATTCTGTCATTTTTGAGATTGTATCCCATTACTGCTTTTCTCACTCTTTTATTGACAATTATAGCTACTCCATTTCTTCTAAGGTTTTCTTGCCCACAGTAGTAGATATGATGGTTTCCAGAGCTGAATTCCCCCATCCCTGTCCATTTAAGCTCACTGATGCCTAAGATGTCAATGCTTATTCTTTCCATCTCATTTTTTACCACTTCCAGTTTACCTTGGTTCATTGATCTCACATTCCATGTCCCTATGCAGTATTGTTCCTTACAACATTGCATTTCCCCTCCCCCTTTCCTGTCCCTCCCCTTCCTCCACTCTGTGGTGTTAAGCATCCTGTATCACCTAGCCTGCCCCTTTGTTTTGCCTTTTGTTTTGGTCAATAGGGTTCTCTTGGCAAGATTTGTGGCGTGGTTTGCCGGTGTCTACGCCATTTTTACCAGTGGCAAAATTTACCCCAAGCCTTAGGTGGCCACATAAAAAAGAAAACAGGGTTCCTGTCTCTTTAATAGTTGCGTAGAAAACATAGTTTCATTAGGTATAATTTGCTAGTAATATAAACAAAATAGAATGAGTGGGCAGGAGAGTGTGGAAGAACAGTTTTCTTCTGTTTTTTCCTAAAGAGAAGCTTTTATCCTTTCCTGCACTAATATGACTAGAAACTTTGAGGAAAACATTCTAGTGAAACAGTTTCTCTTTTAAAATGAGTGAACTGATTTTTAACACAAAAACACTTTCCACTTAAATGCCAGTGGCAGTTTAGGATTAAGATCTTTAGGTAAGACTTTCTACAGAATTAGACATGTACATGTACTGCACTCTGTTTCTAGTGGTGGTGGTGGGGTCACCATTACAGTGGGAGCTTAAGGGTGCTTTATTGCTTGTGGGTTTCAGTGTATGTGATGCAGCAGTTCACAGCTTTCTAAGAAACAAGCAGGAGTTTTGCTTGTACAGAATCAGGACTTTGATACATTTAAACTTCATAACATGGAAATTGCATATTATGAAAACTGAATTAAACTAAGTTATAAATGGAGCCTATGATGCTGTAGCAGTAAAATAAAGTTAGGTTTGATATGAAGAAATTTTTTTTTTATTTCAGTTTATATCCCTACACAGCAGCCCATTTCAATTCCACTTTGGACCACCCTACTTCTAGAGCTGATATGGAGCAACAACCTGTTGTTATGTGCCTCTAAAATGATGGTGAACCTTGGCACTCCAGGTGTTCTTGAACTTCAATTCCCAGAAGCCCTGATCAGCAGAAGTCCTTTTTGGCTTCTGGGAATTGAAATCCAAGAACACTTGGAGTATCAAGGTTCACCATCACTGCATGGCAACCCTATGAATGCAATGCCTACAAAATGTCCTGTCATTAGCAGCCCTGCTAAGCTTCTGCAAAATAAAACCCATGGCTGCCAATAGAGCCAATCCAACTCATATTTGGTCTTCTTCCTTTCTTTGTCTTTAAGTTTTCCTAGCATTATCATTCTAAGAGCTTTGTGCCCAAAGCATGAGAACCTCACTTTTGTTATTTTTGCTTTTAGTGAATGTTTGATTCAACCTAGGACATCTCTCTGGTGGCCCATAGTATCTGTAAAGCTCTCCTCCAGCACTGTAGTTTGAACAAGTTGACTTTCTCCTGTCAGCTTTCTTTTTTTCCTGCCTAGCTTTAGGTTTCTCACCTATACTGTACTTAGTAGTTGTAAATGCAGCAGCATAGTTGATATTGACCTTGATTTCCAGTGCACATCCTTATACCTGATGATCTCATTACTCTTTCAGTTGCTCTTTCAGTTGTTGCTCTTTCAGTTGTTAATCTTCTTCTGATTTCCTGGCTATAGTTTCCATTTGGACTGATGCTTGAACTGAGATGTATGGAATCTTTGACAAATCTCAATTTCTTCCTTGTTGGCATTAAAATTATGAGGTTCTTTTGTAATAACAATTTCTGTCTTCTTAACATTTAGCGGCAGACCATCCAGCCTAAGGGCCAGATCACCTAGTCGGGCTGACGGCCCCTCCAACACCAAAATCTCCATCTTGTCAGGGTTCAGTCTCAGCTTGTTAGCTTTGGTCCATTCAAAGAAGATCTGAGAGAAATAACTTTTCAAAATGGCATTCTTAACACTGTTCTCTTTTTCTATTCCTCCCTAATGATAAAGATTAAGGGGAAACAAAAAATCTGTGCCAGCTAAATTGTCTCTCTTTCTTGTGACCTTTCTGTCTTTGCTATAACCTTAGAATTTCTGTGATGTCATAATGTTTCATGTTGCTTTGTCATTGTGTTGGCATTCTAAAAAGCTGAACTCAAGTGGTAAAAAACTTCTGTGGATTCTAGTATATCAAGGTTAAGAGCCAAGGATACAAGGGAAGGGGGAAATTATAGATGATTCAGCAATTGAGAAAGATAGCTGTGCTGAAGTAGTTCCCACTCATCTTTACATTTAATTCAGACAATCTACATTAACAGTAATAGAAGTGAATGTGTCTTAGATAATCAATCACTGATATTTTGCACCAGCCATGTTATTTCTTCTCAGAATGACTAAAGATTAATTGCAGTTAATTTTGTATTTTTTTTTCTTTTGGAGACTTGTGTAAGATTTATAATCTTTTGGCAGTTTTTGTTTGTTTGTTTGGGGGTGGTTTTCTTTTTTTTGCTCTTGGGAATCAATAGTTCATTGACCATGATTTTTGTCAGCAAGTTATTTTTCAAATTTGGTAGTATAATCTGTAGATTTAAAGAAACTGTTAACTTTTTGAGGCTTCAGAGTAGTACTCAGGCATTTTATGCTTGTCAAAATAACTAGAGCTAAATGATGCATTCATCTTTTTGACATATAGAAGATCACATCATAGCCAGTAGCTTTTTAGAACTGTACTTCTAAAATAACTGCCCAGGATAGTTCCTAAAGCATCATCATGAAGAGAAGGAATGGAGAATGGATAACTTTCAACACTTTGGACTCAGTTTCTATAATCTCTTTCTTTTGGCTATACTGGCTAAGGTTGGTGGGAGTTACACTTTAATTTCAGCAATATTTGGTGGGTTGGATGGGTTGGACTCACATTTCACACTCCTAATGCCACAGATCCATTAGAAAATTTCCCATTTGTTCCTATCTCACATCCAGTTCTAGTTTCAAGATGCAAAAATCATTTTGCTTGGCAGGTTTGGTGCAATTCATGAAATCATGCCTCTTTCAGTAACTTTAGGATGCATGATGGAAGGGAGAGGAAGGGGGAATGTAAATAATACATGCATCAATGATTATCTTTTGAGTGATTGTTTAACAACCAGTTGGCAGCTGGGAAAGACATCCCAATAAACCAATTCCTATAGAAAGACTGATGAACAGCCTTAGTCTCCCCAAACACACACACATAACAGTTCACACGGAAGCTAATTCACTTGAGCTTTGGCCCCAAAAGGTAAAGGTGTATTCCTCCTGGAAATGTGTTTTGGCTCCTTCTCTAGTGTGCATTGGCAACTGGCTGTAAAGGATAGATGAATTTATTTGCTTACAAAAATGGATTGTGGCTGAGGGGGGAAATGTGAAAATTTGACTTGAGAACAACAGTTAGCTTCAAATTGGCGGGGACATTAAAAAGAGCTAAAATCAAGGGGATAATTTGAGGTAAAGGCATAAAAATTGTTGCAAGTTTTGAAGGTGAGTTTGCAATGGCAGCATCTTTAACTCTTTGCTAAATCTCAAGGGGGAAAGACTGTCAGTATAGGCACCACCAAAAGTATGTCTTGTCAATCATCATCCTCCTTGTACCTTATCTACTGCTACAGAACAATTCTACATCATGAAGCAGCGTCCTATTGAGATACCCCTTTAACAGAAGCTTTCAAGTTGCAAATATAGCCAAGACAAAATTTCAGTACAGTACATAAAAATAAATGTTTATTTATTTAATGTTTTTACTCATTCCAATTCAGCACTGGATGGTGGTGTTTTGTTTTTTAAACTTTTCCTGAGCTCCTTCATATAAAGAAGCATTTCCTGGAAAGTGCATTTAATTGACCTGAATATTCCATGAAAGCCACAATGCACAATAGTCAATTTGTGGCTGCACAGATGACAAATTAATCTGCATCAACAGCTGCTGCTATTTTTGAAATGCTGAAATATAGCTAATTGGCAAAATATGTTTTTAAAGAAAGATCTGAAGATGCTTCAGGTAACAGAATTGATAGAGTAAAACCAGTCTGAGTGTAGCTAAAGTGAAATAACATCCACAGTCTTCTTTACCTTGCTGAATAGTTTGATGAATGTCAAGCCAGAGATTGAAGGTTTGATTCCCCACTATTTCTCCCACAAGAAATAGTCAACCTCTGAAGCCTTGTAGATAAATCACTATTGGACTATTGTCTGGCCAGACATCCCACTATGGTAATGGAGTAGACCATACAGCCAGCAACTCAACGCGGAATGTTGGGTAGTGGTAAATAACCTGACTTTCTAAAGGGGCCAATGGCTACGGGGGATGAGCCCCTTTAGGTCAGGTGATGGTCCCCTCAGTGGAGGAAATGCCACTGGAAACCATCATATTGGGTCCAATGACAAAATGAGCAGAGGAGGAAATTTGATTCCCAACAGTCTTGGAGCTGGAAGAGACCATGCCAGATGGACTGGCTGTGAAGGTGCACCTTGTCCATATCCTCAAGGCTGTGGCAGTCCATTGCAGTCCCGGTGTTAAATCATATGTGTCACAGGAGATGGCTCTGTGTTCATAGTGTGTTGGTCACTTAATGGCAAGCTGGGATCCACCTTAAATAAATTCACACCAGTGGCATTTTTCCTGCTTCAGGAAAAAAAATGCATTCTTGAATACGAATTGCAGCCAACATTGATGACTATCCGACTAGAAGACTCTGAAAAAAAGTACCATATTCTTTTAGTGGGTGAAGAAGCCATCCCTTGAATCATCTCATCTATAATTTCCCCATAGGAATAGAAAGAACTTATTCCAAATTCAGAATTGGAGTATGAGGGGTGCTGGACATGGACCCTTCTGCTATGACTTCCTGATACCAGAATTTCAGAAGGGTTAGGTCAGTGGTTCCCAACATGGGGCACATGCCCCACAGGGGGACTTCAATTCCCAGATGCATAAGTCAGTACATTGGCGGATCAGTGCCTTGGGGAATTGACTTAGGCTTCTGGGAATTGCAGTCCAAAAACCAAAGGATGAGAAAAACTGGGTTGTCATTTAATGCAAATCTCAAACTATATTGCTCAACCGAAAGATTCCTGGATTGCTTATCTAGTTGCATATGGAATTACTGTTGAAAAAATTCTTAACTAATGTAAGTGTCTGAATGTTGGAACACTTTTACCTTTGGCATGGAAGACTTGTGATAGGGAAAGGAGAAATGTCCCCCAGACATTTTGTAACAATGTATCTTCTCCATCTTGGTACATAAAATGCTCTTGCCTCTGGGATTATGCAAATTAGTTTTTTTTAAATTTGGTGATTAAGATTCAGTTTTCTTTGAAGTCTGATTTCACAAACATGGACAGACTGCCTCCATCCTCTCTGCATCATTAATGTGCTTTCAGTTATACTAATACACACATCCCTCTGGCACAGAGGACTTCTGGATGGGGTGGGGTGAGGTTCCCCCCCCCCCGAATGTATATGTATTGTTCTGTGTCTTTGCCAGACATGAAAGTGCCAAAACGAAACCACCTTTTGGTGAGTTCATTCTTCAGTTTATTTGGCCTGACCTGGTGTGGGAAAGATTAGCCTACACAAGGTGGCCGTTGCCCGGGTACACCTGATTGAGGTCCCAAAAATATCACAATCTTAAGGGGACACTAGCTGAACCTTTAAAATAAAGAGGGGGGGAGAAAAAGCTTTATAACATTACATTATTGTCTTGTCAACAGTTAACCCTTTTGCCTACTTTTCTTTGAGCAGCAAAAAAAGTACACACGGTTGCTAGAGTTTGCTGCCTCACCTTGCTTTGTTGTCCTGTTGTTGCTAATGAGGTTAAAATGCTAAACCATGTTGAAGTAATAAAAAAGATAGATCTTGGACACTTTTGGAGTAATCTTCATTTCTGAGGAGATAGGCATAAATTGAGGAAATATGCACAAACTGGATTTTTGTATAGCATTGCTCCTCAATGGTTTTCTTTCATAGTTATTTAGGAGGATGGTTTGTAGTATGTTTTTGGGTGAACAGGCAGGAGGATATTGTGGATGCTTTCAGAATCTGCTGCTGGCTTTTGTGCTGACCTACCCCAGCAGGCACCGTCAACATGCAGTGGCGCTACACAGAGAGTCTATTCAAGGAGAGTCCAAAGGGCAAAGTCCAAAGAGCAAGCTGAGGTCTGGTTACCGGTGGGTCAAGCAAGCATCTAGTCTTCAGGATGTCCAGGGGCATTGTCAGGGTTGGCAGAGAAGTCAGGGTCACGGAAGGTAGGTCAGGTTCTAGGCAGGCAATCTGAAGTCAAGCAGGGTGTCTGTTTTTGCACTGAAGAATTGTACCGATGCTGGAATGCTACAACAAGCTTGCTTATAAGCCTCCCAGCTAATCGCTATCAGCTGGGAGTCTTCTCTGGTACTTAGCTCTAGCTTGCTTGCATCGCAGGTGCAGCTCCTTTCTTGCCCTTTTCCTAACTGAGGGCTGATCACTGTCATAGTCAGACTTCTGATCTGACAGGTCGTCTGCCTGGGGAAAGAGTTGAGCGAGGAGCAGGCTGAGATTCCTGGCTCAGAACATTTGGAGGTTCAGGTGCAGGCAGAACTGGGCTGGCCATAGGAAGTGCCTCCTGATCCAGGTTGTGTTCAGAGTCAAAGGAGGGCTGGATCACAACAGCTTTTCTGTGTGGACATCCATCCATCTTCACCCAGTCCCTGCACCCTCAGTTTTCAGGCTTGCTCGCTATGCCTTCTTTTGCAATCAAGCATGTTAAGGTTATTATTTGTGTGGGTTATCAGAGTGCGTGTAAGCTTTACACAAACAGAGCAGTATGCCAATGGACTGCCCACACACAAGGAAGACGGCAGCGTTGTGCAACAGAAAAACAGCTTTATTTTCTTGTGCTAGTATATTTACAGTGGTCAAACATAAATATTGATATAGTCTCTGCAAAACATATATACATGGAATAAACAGTCTCTTTGCCTCAGCAGTAAAGGACATTGGAAACTTTCAAGGTCCTTCAAGAGGCTAACTAGAAACAGTTCAGATAGAAGCTTGCACATTGCTTACATTTCTTTGGTAGATAGTTCAACAACAAAACAAATTCTTTCACAGCAGTTCAGAAGGGTAGAAGCCAAGAACCATTCAGGCTTCAAGTACACTGGCAAAGCAGTTCAGCATTCAAGCACAAACAAACACTCTGGCAAGAGAGAACAGACGGTGCTTACTCAGAATGTTTCCTCTGCTAGACATCCAGTGTAGTCCAATGCAGGTTCAGTCCAGTGCAGTTTTAGAAGAGCTTCAACTGAGCTCCTCTTCAGTAGTTCAGCATGAGTTCCACATTTAGTCCTCTTCCAAACAAGTAATTTGCACACGCTATTTTATAGAACATTACATGATTGCTACATACATCAGTGAGATCAGCTGTGCTAGTCAAACACAAGCTCTTAAAGCTATAGTACATATAATCACATACATACATCCTATACAATACCTAGTGGTAATACTTTATCCCTGACAAAGCACTACTACCATTTTATATCATTGTCATCCTGTACAACTGCATGAGTTTCCCAGCCCCTTCTGTTTTGCATTCTTAATTTTACAGTCAATTGATTCGAAGTGTGTCGAAAGGAATGTCTTTATGTTGCTATGTGGATTCTCACATGTATGATCTTAGGTTACACCTGCAGACTGGTGGGGATATGTTTGCACACTTTATCTTTCCTAAGAGCTAGCGCTGTGATGGTGAACCTTGGCACTCCAGATGTTCTTGGACTTCAATTCCCAGAAGCCCAAGCACCCTGTGAATCCACACGAATAGGTTTACTGTGATTCATCTGGCCCATGCTGCCCTCATTGCTCCTGGAAGTAAAATGCATCCGTATGGGTGCATTTTACTTCCACTTCCAGGAGCGACAAGGGCAGTGCAGGCTGGATGAATCACAGTAAACCCATTCGTGTGGATTCACAGGGTGCTTGGGCTTCTGAGAATTGAAGTCCAAGAACATCTGGAGTGCCAAGGTTCGCCATCGTAGAGCTAGTGGATAGAAATGTGAAGCTATGCTTCCCTTCTGGTGTCTCTTTGATTTTAATTTTTTTCATTTCACCAGTCTAACTTGGTAGCAGCTGAAGATGGCATAAATTTTAAATTGTTCAACTAATATTGAAGACTCCACAAGCAATCCTACAATGTGGCAAAATCATAGCCTTTTGCCCTCCACATTCACATATAACCAAAACACATCTTTATCCCACTCATCCTTCCTCTTCCAGGGTTTTAACCAATTGAAGCACAGCATACAAAGTTCATCAACTTAGTTCCAGTCCCACAGTATTCAGCCTGTTATAACTACATTCATAGTAAACTAATCAGCACCTGCCTTGGAGGCCAAAATCCCAGGCTTCTCTAGCTCTGCCCAGGGAATTAAGAATGCAAAGGAATTACTTTACTCATTAAAAGCAAAGACCAATATCATTTCATTACAGTCAACATGTCAGGTTTGTGTGGATGGAGATCACAGCACTGTTTGGCTAGGGATAGACCAATGCATACTGCTCTGCCATAGATGAAAGACAAGAGAGTGCTGTCTAATTTCATCTAAAGAAGATGTTTGGGCTGACCGTGGAATTTTACTTGTGTACTAGAGATGCAGGGGTATACATCAACTGACTCAAGGGCTGTTGTTCTTCAGTCACACAGTCAGTTCTGACCCTTTGCTACCCCATGAACCACCGCATGCCAGGCACCTCTATCCTCCACTATCCCTCTCAACCCGCCTAACTCTGTGCCCACTGCATCCACAACATCATCTAGCCATCTTGTTTTCTGCCGCCCTCAACCCTTCCCAGCATCAAGGCCTTCTCAAGTGAATCTTCTCTTCTCATTTGATGACCAAAGTACTTTTGCTTCATCTTCACTATTTGACCTTCTAAGGAACAGTCAGGTTGGATTTCTTCTAAGATCGATCTGTTTGTTCTCCTCACTGTCCAGGGTACCCTCAAAACTCTCCTCCAACACCACATTTCAAAGGTGTCTATTCTTCTGCGCTCAGTTTTTCTTATGTTCCAACTCTCACAGCCATACATTACTACCGGGAATACCATTGCTTTGACTATGTGGACTTTTGTTTGCAATATGATGTCTCCACTTTTAACTATGTTAAAAGGGTGGTAGGCTGTTTTATCAGTTGACCTAGGTCAATGACAGGGGCTGCTACCCTACCATTTGGCAGAGAGGAGACATTATCTCAAGAAAGAGATTGCAGCAGTGGCAGGGCACTGCAATTCATCTGGCCCATGCTGCCCTCCAACTACCACTCTCCATTGGAGGATACAACAATATGTACCACATAGTCTGTCTAGTAACTAATAAAACAGCCTACCGCCCTTAGGTCAGTTGAAGTATACCTCTGCATCTCCAGTACACAAGTAAAATTATATGGTCCTTGGTCTATCATAATACCAAAGCTTCTATAAACACTGGACTCCGTAGGCCAAAAACATTTGTAGGAATTCATAACGATTATCTGCATTTATTTCTGAAAATAACTTGAAGTAAAGCTATAGAAAGTGGAAGCTGAGTAGTAGAAGCAATCCTGCAAATCCGTTGAAACTATAGTGCTAGTAGCCATAGTTTTTTGAGCTAGAGATCTTTCCCCTCTTTCTTTCACAGTCTTGTCAGCACTGGTTAGTGGAAACAATGCTTATTTGTATCCTGGCTTTGCAGGCTGCGATTGTGTTGCTGCAGGCTTTTTTCATGCATGTCCCATACTGTCTTAGGAACCCTGTGGTCATATTTCAGGCTGTGCTAAGTGGACTGTGCTTCTTATGAACCATTCTTTAGCAGAATTAATTTTACAAGAGAGAGGGGAAAAGGTGGAGAGGAGCTGGTTTCTGGATAGCTGGGACACAAATGCCCTGGCTCAGAATCCAGCAAAACCTAGAAAGGAGGATACCCAGTTAGGAGTTGCTCAACCAAACCCAAACGAACAGAAGGGAGCTTCTTTGCAGGCGCACCCCCCCAATAACGGACACAGACAACATTGAAAGTGGATAACAGCATAGGGCCACATTTATTGATTCAATGCCCTAGTCCGAATTATAAATTTGCATTGGTAAAACGACCAATCGTAATTCCTAAGGCAAGCAGGCCGAAGTAACACTGGTAAGGTACCACCCCAAAATTGCCAACGGCAATTGGTTAATGTATCAATTTGTATCAATTTGTTTGTTGACAACAAACAAATTGTTGACCGTAGTCAATAACTAACTTATGACCCCACCCTCTGACGCGTATCCGTGAAATCACAGGGGTGATGCATGCTGGTTAGCAATCGTCATCACCCCATCGCCTGGTTCGTCGTTGACCGGACAACGTTTAACTAATTTATTCCTGTCTAGTGTTGTCCAGTCAATTGCGAACCTGCCGGATACTTGTGGGTCATACTGTTTACCTTACCAGTGCTACCCGCCAATGTGACCAAAGTCAACAGTAGGAACACAGAAAGCCCCCTATATCAAACCATAGCAACAGTGTGGGATGGGCAAAAAAGCCAGGACCCGGAGCCAATATGTGTCCCAACCAAAAATTCCCACCCGGCCCCGAAGCGACCATAATATCACACTGTTCACTAGGGAGGGGGTGGAGGGGAAAAAACTTCTCCGCTCCGTCGCTGAGGTAAAATGGCAGCTTGGCTGCCTCGTGGCCACCCCTTTTATAAGGGAGTTGGCCACGCCCCTAACTACCCGGATTCTCTGTCCTGTGGGGGGGGCCCGCAAAGGGCGCGGCGGCCATTTTGGCGCCGCGCTTGCATTGCAGGCGCACCCCCCCAATAACGGACACAGACAACATTGAAAGTGGATAACAGCATAGGGCCACATTTATTGATTCAATGCCCTAATCCGAATTATAAATTTGCATTGGTAAAACGACCAATCGTAATTCCTAAGGCAAGCAGGCCGAAGTAACACTGGTAAGGTACCACCCCAAAATTGCCAATGGCAATTGGTTAATGTATCAATTTGTATCAATTTGTTTGTTGACAACAAACAAATTGTTGACCGTAGTCAATAACTAACTTATGACCCCACCCTCTGACGCGTATCCGTGAAATCACAGGGGTGATGCATGCTGGTTAGCAATCGTCATCACCCCATCGCCTGGTTCGTCGTTGACCGGACAACGTTTAACTAATTTATTCCTGTCTAGTGTTGTCCAGTCAATTGCGAACCTGCCGGATACTTGTGGGTCATACTGTTTACCTTACCAGTGCTACCCGCCACACGGAGGGGCTTCAAAGAAGACCTGACGCCCCCCCCCCCAGACCGTCAGCTCGGTCAACAGGCCTGCTCGCCAATCACCCAACAGGAGGTCCATACCTCCTCGCGACAGATGGACCCCATCCCCTGCGTACAAGTCATAATTTTGTAGACTAATATCGGGGTGATGACTAACCCGTCCCCAAGCCCTGTTGGCAAGAAACCGCGCCATTGCCTTATTGACCGCGCGCCTAGCGCGGTCAAGGGCCAGGAGGTTAACGCCCCCTCTGTAAGAATGGCGCGGGACAATGTCCGACCAAACCAGGGTTGTGGCAGGCCAGACATAATGCAAGTAGGCGAGGTCCTCGCGAATCGCATGCTTAAGCGATAAGCCGGTGACCCGGCCCAAATCATTGCCCCCCAGGTGGATGATTAGAATGTCGGGCGGGTCAGCACCCAGGCCAGAAAAAAGGAAAGGCCGCAGCTCCCGCCATAACATCCCAGGCTTACCATGCCATGCGAGACTGGCGTGGTCACCCAGTCCCAGTCGGGGTCCCCATTCTGTCGCCGCAGCGTAACGCGCTGCCCTGTGCACATAGCTGTGGCCCACCAGCCATACTGTCACCGGTGTAATACGACACCCAGGGTCTGTAAGAAAATTGAGAAAAAAGGCGGTAAGGTGACTGGATTGGTACTCATGGCGGGAGTGGGCGCACATAAAACTGAAAACATTGCGAGCCCCACCTCCCCATGCTGCGTATGTCAGCCCCAGAGTACCCAAAAGCAGCTGCTGTAGAGGCTGCACCAATCCGGAACGAATGTGTGCCATAACGGGCACCTGGTAGGCCAACCCTGGTGAGGGCTCTGGCTGTCACCTTCCAAAACTGAAATTTAGTAAGGGGAGACCCATCTTGGTGACAGAAAAACGGGCCGTGGTGCATGCCACGCAGTGCCAGGAATTCCTGTAGGGCACCAACCGGACAGATGTCTGCCAAAGAACAACGTAGCAGTCTTACACCACTGCCTACGCCATGCTGATCTGTTTTAGAGGAGCGTATCCTCAACTGGGCCCAGTCTTTGGCTACGTAGACATCTTCGAGTTCCAGTGCCCTACCACTTGCATCCGCCTTAGACAGCATCACGAGTTCGCTGACGCGGAGCGCTCCAAAAAATGCCACCGTTGTGGCTGCGTGAAAAAGGGCTGCCTCATAATGATCAAAACAGAGGCCTGGCCAGCCCCGGGCCAACTGGGTAAGAACCCCTGGGGAAATAGGGTGCCGGTCATCCGGGCAACGCCCGCGCTCGCGCACCCACCCCTCCAAAACATGTCGCACACGGAAGTCAGAGGTGGTATCCACATGACCTCCCACTTTGGCCATAAAAGCCAACGCCGAGAGCTTGGATGCTATGGTGCGAGGTGCAAGGCCCTGTGCATGCAGGTGAACCATGAACCGCAGAACATGGTCCACCGGGATAGGCCAGGTCTCTGGCAAGAGAAATTGAGTAGCAAATGCCCTGTAAGAATTGAATGCTTGTTGATACGCCTTACGCGTGCGTGGCGCTAATGACAGGCCAATCGCCCGGTTCACCTCTCCTTGCCAATAGTCCACATCTCATCCGGGAGTGGCGAGGGAAATTCCTCCGCATCCGGGGCCAAGGCGCGGAACCGGGAGATCTGCAGGCGGGACAAAGCGTCAGCAATATCATTATTAATCCCTGGGACATGCCTGGCCCTGAACAAAACGTTGAGGCGCAGGCAGCGCAGCACAAAATGGCGCACTAGGTCCATGACCCTGGGCGATTTGGAAGTCTGTGCGTTGACAATGTGGACAACAGCAGCATTGTCACACCAGAAATGCACCACCGAATTAGCCCACAGTTCGCCCCATAGCATCAAAGCCCCCAGAATGGGGAAAAATTCCAGGTATGTGAGATCCCGCAGGCGACCTGTGCCTGCCCATGCCGGTGGCCACCCACCACAGGCCCACTTCCCATTGAAGTACATCCCATAACCCAGGGATCCTGAGGCATCAGACTGGATCTGGAAATTGGGGGACGCCAGGAGGTCAGACCTCCAAAATGAGACCCCATTAAACTCCCTCAGGAATTGCAACCAGACGAACATGTCTGCCCTGATACCCCGGGTGAGCCTGACTCTGTGGTGGGGCCTGGATAACCCTGCCATGGCGTCGCATAAGCGCCGGGCAAAAGCCCTGCCCGGTGCGACCACCCTGCAAGCAAAATTAAGGTGCCCATGTAGCACCTGCAGTTCCCTCAGTGATGCCTTACGCTTGGCCAGCAATTCCGAGATAAGGGCCACGATCCTGGACACCTTATCACCCGGCAACCTAGAAGCCTGCACTACTGTGTCAATCTCAACCCCCAGGAATACTAGCTTGGTCGATGGGCCCTCGGTCTTTTCGGGCGCTAAAGGGACACCAAGTTCCTCCATTAGCGTCTGAAATGTGTTGAGGAGACGTGCGCACGTGTCCCAGCCCCGTTCACCCCCGAATAAAAAGTCATCCAGGTAATGGGCTACAGACCGGGACCCTGACCTGCGGGCGAAAGCCCACTCTAGGAAGGTACTAAAACGCTCGAAAGCCGAGCATGATATGGAGCAGCCAAAAGGCATGGCCTTATCAAAATAATATTCCCCCTTAAATTTAAAACCCAGCAACTCAAAGTCGCCCGGGTGCACTGGCAGGAGGCGAAAAGCTGACTTAATGTCACACTTGGCCAGCAGGGCACCCGGGCCACACGAGCGCACCATGCGCAGCGCATGGTCAAACGATGTATACCTGACTGAACAAAGGTCATCAGGGATAGCATCGTTGACCGATCGGCCGGCTGGGTAGGACAAATGATGAATAAGGCGAAACTCACCTAGGGACTTTTTGGGAACCAAACCCAGTGGCGAGACCTTAAGATTGGGAAACGGGGGTACGGGGAAAGGTCCAGCGACCCTGCCCGCGACTAACTCCTTTTGAATGCTGGCCGCAGCCACCTCCTCCCTTCCTCTAAGGGATAAAAGGTTGGGAGCATCCTGAGGGGACCTATCACCCACAAAAGGGATACGAAATCCCTGCTTAAAACCTTGAAGAATATACTCCCTGTCCTCCCCCTTCGGGTACGATGCGAGCCAACGCTCCAGCATGTCCACCTTAATTGGGGAGGGGGCCTTTTGGAGAACTAGCTCCATCCGTGGCAGCCTTGCCAGCCCACTGTCCACCCTTCCCTCTGCCTCGCGCCCCCCCAGGCTTGGGGCAAGCAGAGGCTGCGTGGGGGCCAGAGCATGTGGGACACTCATGCTTATACCTGCAGTTCTTTCGATTGCAGGAACCAATTGACGAGAAAGTCCAGCACAGAAGGCGGGCTGGAACCCCCTGCCCCGCCGCCTGGCGGGTAACCTGCGCTGGAGCCGCTCGCTGGACCGCATGTCCGCAATGGTATCTATCCCCCGGGGCAGGGCGTGTGGGTGTCATATACAAAAGCCAAAGCCTCTGGCACGGCTCATCCCATCTCATCTCGGGGTGAAGGGGAATCCTCATACGGAATTCCTCATCATATGCTAGCCATGAGGGGCCCGGGAAATCGACCATCGCCCTATATATGTTGTCCAAATATTGGACCATGGGAATAGCTAAATCCGGCCGCGCCCTCAGATATACCGCCATGTATATTAAATAAGCGGGGAGCCAGTTGGCCCAGGTACGCGGCGGCTTACGGCGGCGTGCCTGCTCCTTGTCCTTCTCATCCTGACCCTCCCTTTCCTCCTTGGTGGGCTCTCTGTTGAGGAGTGAGAAGATATCTACGTACTCCCCACGCCATATCTTTTCCCTAGTAGCCTGTGCCAGGTGATCACCCAGTGGCAAGGAATACCCTGCCGTCGGCAAGGCCGAAAAAGGGACAGCCGGCCTGGTAAAAGGGGCCTGAACTAATCCAGCCACCCCCAGAACATTCCCTGTAGTGCAAGGACCCATACCCACCCCGGTGCCCAAGGTGGCAGTCGTCGTCGCCGGGTGGGTCGCCGACAGCGTGGCTCCCGCACCACCCGCGCGAGGCCAAGGCCATTGAAAGGTCCCCCCTAGATTGGGAATGTGTGTGGATGTACTCGCTTGCACCGTATACTCACACGCTGCACCCCCGTGGGCCGCCCCCACCGGGGGTTCCGGCCCACTGGGAGCGTCGGAGCTCACGACCGACGTAGAGCTCATCACCGGGGCTTGACCCGCACCTGGTTGCTGGCTGGGGAGCTGCGAGGCAGTGGCCGAAACCGCGCCACACGCCTGCAGCAGCTCGACCCTCCCCGCCGGCTGTTGTCCTCCAGCCGACAGCGTCTCAAAAGGAACCCCGAAAGGGGCGCCCGCCTGACTGGCCCGCGCCAACGACGCCTCCAGGGCCGCAATGCGGGCCAGCAAGGTATCCACATTGACCATGGGCAAAGGGCCGGCCGGCCCGCCTGGCCCAGGCATGGGTCCAGGTCCCTGTACCCCGGGACCCACATATGGCCATTGGCCAGCACCGAATCCCGGCAGGGTTGGTGAAGAAACCTGCCAAGGCAGGGGGCCGCACCACCCCCCAAGGCTAGAGGGCCCCGGGAGAGGCTGCAGCCCAAGAGGAGTAGGCCCGACAGCGTGGGCAGGAGCAGGAGCGGTGTCCACCGCTCGTGGGCCGCGGGCCAGAACCCCTTCCGCGCCCGCACTCAGATCACGCCAAGGGGCAATAGACCCCATTCCGCCGGCCCCGGCCGGGGCTGGCAAAGGTGGCTGCTGAGGAGGCGGCACCGCGGTCCTCCGACCTGGGTTGCGCCTCCTAGCAACGCGAGCTGAGCTCGAAGCTGCCTTCTTCTTCGAAGGCATCTCCACCAGAGCAAAAAGGGGAAGCCGGAAAGGCAGAACCGCTACCAAAAGGCTTCCCGGTAAGCTAACGAGCGACGGAGACGCAGAAAAAACTTCTCCGCTCCGTCGCTGAGGTAAAATGGCAGCTTGGCTGCCTCGTGGCCACCCCTTTTATAAGGGAGTTGGCCACGCCCCTAACTACCCGGATTCTCTGTCCTGTGGGGGGGTGGCCCGCAAATGGCGCGGCGGCCATTTTGGCGCCGCGCTTGCATTCTCAGTAAACGGACATAGCATTGAGCTGTGTCCTTCTCCCTCAATAATTTCTATTTTAAAGAGCTAGTTGGTTTTGATATGGTTGCCATAATTTTAACAATCCGTGTACTTCATATTCCCTCAGGGGTCTGGTCCTTTTCTTTCTTGAACATTCTCTCATCATGCACTTTGTGCTGCTCCACTAAAAAGATACTGTAAGTGCTCCTTCAATTTATGGCAAGTGTTAAACATATAAAATGCTACAAAATGCTTTGCAGTGCTGAGAGTTTGAAAAACAATGTGAAATGTTTAGACTGGTGTTTTCCAATCTTTGGTTTTTGGACTTCAATGCCTAGAAGCCTAAGTCAATTCCCCAATGTACTGACTTAGGATTCTGGAAAGTAAAGTCCTCCAATGGGGCATGCACCCCACATTGGGAACCACTGGTTTAGACTGATATGGAGACAAGACAAGAACTTTCTCCTCACTCACTTCTCACTGTCGGCACAGCTTCAGGTGCTGACCCTGAGACTGGCTAGAAAGGCCGTGATGAGGAGAAGGGCCTTCTTGGTGGTGGCACCAATGTTGTGGAATGCCATTCCAGCTGAGCTACGCCAGGCTCCATCCCTGAAGTCTTTTAAAAAACAACTTAAAACACTGCTCTTTGAGGAGGCTTTTGGGAATGTGTTGTCTATTTCTGTTTGTTAGATACGCTGCCCGGCTCCTTTTCACCCTAAATAGGTTGCGTTTTAAGGGTCCTGGATTGCGGTACTTTCTGGCTATTGTAATGTGTGGTGATGATTTTATTGGTAGTTTTATTGTGTGTAATTTTTAACTTTAGATTGTTATATGACTCATTTTATGATGTTAGCCCCTTTGAGTAGGGATGATTTTCCCCCCTAGAGGGGCAGGATATAAGTGTAAATAATAAATAAAAATAAATACATTATATCTCACCTTTGCAAATGGAGAAATAACAAGCAACTCACAACACCATCCAATTAAACCTTTGACATCTAATAACCAAACCAGTATCCAGAAATGACCCACATCTATACCTATAAAATGGTGCATTAACCGTTGGAATGTGACAAAGGATGTTGCACCAGGCCCCACTAGCCCCGTTCGAGCCTCCGTTCACTCGCCCGAACGGGGTTCACAGGTAACTGTCGGGTTGAAATTTTCGACCCGGGGGCAGGAGCCCCCCAGTCGCAAACAAAAAAAGGGAACTTCAATTCCCAAAGTTCCTTTCGCCGCGCCGTGCCAGAGCCAATCAGGCTGAGCGGTGCGGCAAAAGGAACGTTCAGAAATGCACCGCGGCCAATCAAAAAAAGCCGCAAGAGAAAAACCGTCGCAGAAAGCAAACACGCGCAGCCAAAAATACAAGTCCCAGCGTCCTGCGTGCCATGAGCGTGCAGAACGCTGAAGAAGCCGGCGCGTGAAAAATAAAAACAAACCCACACCGTGAGCGCAAGTCCGCCACAGGCAGACGCAGCGCCCAGAAAACACGCTAACCCTGAAATCACTATACTATGAAAACCCACTGGGCATCTTGCACGGAGCAACGGGGAAGAGAGGGACACCCTCTCCCCCACGCTGCCCCGCTGAAGACACGGCGAGCCCAGTGAGACAAACTCGCTGGAAAAAAATTAACCCCCCCCCCAACTGTTGCAAAAAATGCTGTGGCGGCAGCAACCAAAAACAAGTCAAAAAAGGCCAGCAAGCAAACCCCCACCCTCCAAACACACAAACCCCAACCAAGCCAGGGCCGCGACAATACCCTCCCCCAAAAGCCACATGAAGCGGCGAGGCAAACACCCACCCAACAAACAGTCACACCGCAACCCAGCCCGGGCCACGGCAATACCCCCCCCCCCAAACGCCGCGTGAAACGGCGATGGTATTTCCATGGGCCAGCCATCAAGACTGGCCCATGAAAATACCCAAAACACAAATCAAAAACATTAAAAAAAACAAAAATATACAAAAACACACACACAGAGAAACCCCCACCTCAAACCCAAAAAAAAATTCAAAAAGACACACACAGAAACCCCCACACAAAACCCTAAACAGACACAGAACGCCCACCCAACCCAAAACAACCCCCCCTAAAATAAAATCCGAGATAACTTACCATTAGACGTCTTGCCTGGATGAAAACCGGAACTGAAATGAAGAGAAGAAGAGACTCACCGGAAGAAGCAATAAACAAAAATTGCTCAACACCACCACCCAGTGGCCAAAGGAGAAAAAACATCGAAAATATTTCCAAAAATTCAATAAATCCCCAAAATTAGGTTAATCAATTCCAAAAACATTCAAAAATATCCAAAAAAGTCAAAAATAATTCACAGATAAATAAATAAATTTTCAATAAAAAACACTGTAAAATACCTTCAATTTAATAAAACATATATTTACACATTTTTAAAATTATTATCCAAAGTAAAACTATTTACAAAAATTCACAAAGTAACACATTCGTTATTAAAATACAATAATAAAAAAACCAACAACCTGTCCTCTTTTTAAAATCCAAAAAAAACCCCATAACAACACAGTGTAAAACAGTCCGTGTGTATAAATAAACATTTTCACAAACACAAATAACAGACTAACCTCATTACCATAAACAAAAAACAAAAACCTTCAAAAACCACTTTAAACAGCCCGGCACTGAGGAAGCCGGCACGCAAAAAAAAAAAAAAGGCAAAAAAACCCAATGGGAGCGCAAGCCACAGGCGGACACAGCGCCTTGAAGCCCAAAAAACACAAAACCTTACAACACCATTTAAAACAGCCCCGCACCATTGGTGCAAGAAAAAAAATAAAACCCTTTACTATCCAACACAAATTTAAAAAGCCCGGCACCGCTGGGCAAAATATGCTAGTTATCTATATTGCTACATATATTCATTTAGCTTTCCTTTTGACGTTCTGTCATTGGTGCCAGGATGCAGGGCAATTTTGCTGTAATAATCCTGCTAAGGAGAATAATTTTCCTTGATCCCATTTAGCTGTTTTGATCTAATTTACTAGAAGCAAATGAGATTATAATGTGTCTTGTTTGCAGTTGTATGTGTTTCCTTGTTCATCTTTCAATTATTTGCTTTTTTAAAATATTGTGCGCTACTACTTACTAAAATGTTAACTGTGGTTTGGAGCATTATGCTAAACTAAACATTGCAAATTAGAAGCTTTTTTTAAAAATGTGCACTTACCTTGTTTGTACTGGGCACCTATGCTCCAAGGTTTAAATGTCACATTTGGCTGAGTGTAATTTTGTACAATCAATAATTTTGTCAGCTATGTTTCTAACCTCTTGCTGGTTTCCATAGATACAGATGGGAAGTGACAGTTTCTCATTGTCCGCAATGACCCTGTTGTGACCCCTTGGTCCTGGATTTTCTTACTGGAGAATATGCTTACTGTACATTGCTTACATTGCTATTTGGGTTTCCTCCACCACCACGGAGTTGCGCCATAGTCATTTTACTAATTCTTCAGATTTCCTTCAGGATAAAAGTACTGTATAAATCTGAGTTTGCTTGTTTGCTGGAGTAACTTTGTTGGATTGTCAAACCACTTTAGTGTGCATGAGTTGTTGATAATCATCTGGCGTAACTAAACCAGCAAGGCAGATTTGTAACCCTCTTGCTGCTTTTATCAAGGAGGCTATTTTTATATATATATATATATATATATATATATATATATATATATATATATATATATATATATATATATATATATATATATATATATATATATATATATATATATATATATATATATATATATATATATATAAAATTTTTTAAATAAATAAATCTTATAATTAGATGATAACAGCATGGCCAATTGTCCTAGTAGAATTACAGAATCACCAGCAGTTCCTCTTCGATTGGGGGTTTGTCATTCTTATTGCCATGGTTACCATGAAAAATGCATCCCATCAGCTTCTGATATACATTCTAGCAAGAACCCCAACTGTTACCTCAAGTTCCAAATGAGGGAGGAGATGAAGGTTATGTTTGAAGTTCAGTGTAAATATATAAAGATGGTTGCACCCTGCTTAGAACAGCTGTGTAGGAAGTTTGGCCTTGCCCTTTGTCAGTACATTTTAATGACCTCCAAGCATCTGCACCTTGAAAACAAGTTGTGACCTTCTCCTCTCTCTCTCTGGAGGGGAAGGTCAGAATCTATTATTACAGTCCAAGGTGACTGAGATACTTAGAAAGGGTTTTATGGGGATTGAAACAGGGCAGAAAGGGACGGGCAAAATTCTGGTGACCGCACATTTTGGTTTAGTTATGAAGGTTGCACAAAAACAGTTTATTTCTAAATCAATGCACACTGAAAGGGTAATATAGCACCAAACCCATCTATTTCATGGACACCAACCCACTACATGATGGCTAAAATCAAGGAAGTTTTTTGCATACCTCTTAAGCTATAAATATTAAACCAGAAGAGGCTAAACCTATGGAGAAGAAAATATACTTTGCTGAATGGGAAAATGCTAAGTATCTCCCATCAAGAATGATTCTGGCTGGACTATCTAGAGGCACATAATAAATTTCCAAGTGAAGTAGGAAGATCAAAGAATAATTAAGTAAAATGGGGCTACTTGGATACAGGACAATTTTTTTGTGAATGTGGAGAAATTGTATCAATGCAGAACTTATATGCATACAGTAGATCCTACTGAGACGATCTAAGAAATGACCATGATAATGTTATTGAAGTAGCCAACTTCTGGTCAAAAATAGTCTTAATTATTTTAACTACATTTTATATACATTCATAATTTTAAACTCTGAAGTGCTGCTATATGAAGAAAGAAAAACTTCAAACTCTTTTACAATAGAATGGAAGGGAAATCTCTTTTCATAAATCTATCTCTTATGTTTCTAGATTGAGGGATTTTTCCAATAAGTCTTAACCCAAGCATCTCTAATTTAAATAGGTAAATAAATGAGAATGCGATTTCCATGTTGGCTAATTTTCTTAACATTTTCTTATTAATTTTCTTATGAAGGTTGCCAACCATTTTCCTTTGAATGGTCCCTCTTATTGTGTTGCCATAATTCTCAGAATATATAGAGAAACTTCTTGAAGAAAAACGTAGAGAGTTTGTAGGGTTGGGATCAAGCTGCCCTCTGACATTGTCAAAGTTATTGAACAAAGAGGATTGGAAAACATCCAGCTTCTTTAAATCAGTACATTATCAATATAGATACAGGAAGCTGTTCATTTATGCCAGGGATTCTCAACCTGTGGCCCATGGGGTGGATGCGGCCCACGGCACCATTTCATGTGCTTCCCCATTGCCTCCACCACACCAGGAAGTGCCATGTGGCAGAGAAAGGGCAAAATGGCCATCCAGCCCCCAAAGCTGTCTGAGGGAATGTGATCTGACCCCTGGCTTTAAAAGGTTGAGAACACCTGATTTATTCCTTCCTTGTGATCTCCATTACTGATGTTCAGTAAAGTAAATGTTTTTGAAAGGTTTTTAATATTTTAGTGATCTTTGTTTTATTGTGTCATATGCTTTGGATAATATCTGTCTTATCAAAATAATATATACTTCTTCCTAGAATTATAAATTTTGTTTCCCTACAGCTGTTCTGGATTAGTGAATGCTGAAATTATTTGAAGTGATACTTTTATATCATGCATACAGAAGATTGTGCACTTCCAAATACAGCTGGACATCTGGACAGCTGGCCAGTCAAAAATGTTTCATCAGTTATCCAATCACATCTTTACCTATAAGAAGGGACGTTAACCATTGGAATCCGGCAAACGCGCCCGCGCCCGTCCATACTATCCCATACCGAGCCACCCACACTTGCCTCTACCTCGCCTGACCATTGCTGCAAGGGTCCGGCAGTTGCCAGTGGGGCAACCACCCCACGAATGCAAACAAAACAAATCAACTTCCAATCAGGCTGACAAGCGAGAGCAAGGAGAACGTTAGGAAAGCCGGCACGCCCAATACAAAATGAGCAGTGGAAAAAAGCCACTGCATGAACGCGAACAAAAGAAAGACAACTTCAAATCCCAGCGACCTCCACACCGTGACCACTTCAGCCAATCAGGCTGAAGGGCGCGAGTGCATAGAATGTTGAAAAAGCCGGTGTGTGAAAAATAAAATAAAATAATGCCCCATGCAATGGGAGCGCAAGGTCGCTGCAGGCGGACGCAGCACCTCACGCAATGGGAGCGCAAGGCCGCTGCGGGCGGATGCAGTGCCTCACGGCCTCACTAACCCAAACATGCAAAAAACATGGTGAGACAACTGCCGACCTTCTTTCCCAGAGCAACGGGGAGAAGAGGGACTCCATCTCCTCCCTGCTACCCTGCCAAAGGCATGGTGAGACCGCCGCCGCCCTCAAGGTAATTTGAGGCAGGGGGAAATCAGCATCAGGCAGCACTTCATCAGGGGAAGCACACTCCCTGGCGAATGACTGGTTGCTGCGTTTATACTACCCACATCACTGTTTCGAAAACTAGAATAAAACAGCGGTGGAGGTAATAGAAAAGCAGCAGCCAGCAATCCTCTTAATCACAGCCCCACCTAGAGGCCAGATGAGTATAAAATAGTCAAGAAATATTTTAAAAATCCAAATAAAAAATAAATAAAATAAAAAATTCAAATAAATTCAAAAACCACAAATTCAAATCACCACCACCCAAACCACCCCTAACCAAAAAAAAACCACAAAAAACTGCCCAGCAAGACTGGGCAAAATATGCTAGTATTAAGATAAAATGGCAGTTAAATGTTTTAAAATATGAATTACTTTAATAAGAGATGTGCTCTCCAGAGTGATTTTGATGCTTATGCTAATTATAAAACCAAATGTTATGGTGGAAAATGTGAAATAAATTTCTAAGAGAAAGAAAGAGAGAGTTTTGGGCGGGCAGGTCTTTCTATTTGTTATAACTCCAAGACAGTAAACTAGATATGGATGCTTAGACCTGACATAGATGTTAAAAGACGCTAAGAGCATATCCTGTGGTCATTTTGTTTCTAGAAGAGACTGATTCATTTAAAACAATTTAAATTTTTCTATAGTTTTCCGTCAGTAGGTGACAGACTTCAGTCAGGAATGCAGAGGAAGTTGCAGCCATAACAGTAATGTTTCAGAGTGCTTGTAATTGGCATTGTGTTTGGCCAGGACAAATGATTGGGAATTTATTTCCAGTAAGAATTGCAAGGGGTTGGTAGAATAGTAGAGGACTGCCTCTAAGCATTTCCTGTTGACATAATCTCTGGAAAGCAAATAGCTATTACTTTCAAAATTCTTCTTGATTTATCGATCCTTTTGATTTTTTTAAGTTGTCCTAGAGCAGCTCTACCCAATAAATAATCTGCACGTATACAGAAAACCCTTGGTTAGAAAGCTGCAAGAGTATCCTCTCCTCTTATCTGACAGGTTTCTTCCTATTCCCTCCTCCCACAACATGTCTGGGAAGATGCAAGGGAACAGAGAAACTGGCAGGCAGGGGGACATCAGGCAGGCCACATCCTGAGCTCTGGAACATTCTTGGGGAGTTGAAGTATTGGTGTTTTAAAAGAAAAGCTTTAAAAGACCCAGTTCTTTCTGAGTCTAGATTGGTGAACTTTATCATCAATATACTATCAGTATCCTTTTGTTGTTGTTAGCGCATAATTCTGGATGAAGACACATTTAGTATTTGAAAAGGAGCCAGATCTGGAGAGATGCCATCCTCTTCAAGCTACACACACTCCTGCTCTAATTATCCTTGGATTCTATCTTGGTGCCATCACAGTTGGGCAGTGCTATATGAGTTAAGCACTGGGACAGCTTGACTGAACAGTGTTCCAGGTCTAGAGTACTGCAGGCCTCTCAAAATATATCCGGCATCATTGCCAGCGATGCAGTATGTGATTCAGCAAAACTGTTCCAATGCAGGGAAGCAGTGCAAGGTTGTTGGTGAGACCTTTACCTCTATGTGAATATGATCATGCTCAAACTCTTTTGGAATCTGTCATCTTGTCTTCAGCTGGTTCACAAAATCTAGGCCATGCAGTGCCATGAGATGGCTTCTTATTTTGTGAGTAAGTCCTAGCGAATTCAGTGAAGTGGCTTCTGTGTTAAAAAGCATAGGTAAAGGTAAAGGTCGCCCTTGCTTGAAAGCCAGTTGTATCCAACTCTAGGGTGCAGTGCTCATCTCTGTTTATAGCCAAAGAGCCAGCGTGGTCTGCATCTGCAGACCTTTCTGTGGACATGTGGCAGGCATGACTAGACACCAGAGTGCATGGAATGCTGTTTACCTTCCCTACTTATCTACTTGCAATTTCTTGCTTTCAAACTGCTTAGTTGGTAGGAACTGGGACAGAGACAGAAGCTCACTTTTCTTGCAGCACTCAGGTCTCGAACTGCTGATCTGCTAACCTTTGAGTCATTAAGTTCAGTGTCTTAACTACTAAGCCACCACAGCCCCTTTTAAAAGCATAGGACTGTGCTGTTGATGGAGAAACTGAGTACTTACTCATATCCTTTTAAACTGGCTCTGAAACTTATACCAGTCAACACTTTCTTTACTATGTTTTGCAGTTAAACAGCCACCAAACAGGCAAGTGATAACTATAATTGTCTTTGCATTTTGAATGCCTGAGAATCACCAGTTCATTGCTGTGATGGGAGAAACTATGAGGTTTTGCCTGTAATGAGAATTTTGTTGTAGCTCAGTAGTAGAGCAAATGAAGCCCCCAGTTTCAGTCCCTGGCATCACTCAGTAGAATTATGAATAGATCCTGCCTGAAATATTAGAGCAGGGGTACCCAAACTACGGCCTGGGGGGCTGGATCTGGCCCCTGATGGCAGTTCATCGGCCCACGAAGACCTTGTCGCTCCTGGAAGCGGAAGTAAAATGTGCCCATACGTGGTTCAGGGGGGCGGTCACTATGTCCCAGGAGCTGGATCCAGACCCCAATGCCAATTCATCTGCCCCGCGAAGCCCTTGTCGCTCCCAGAAGCGGAAGTAAAACACGCCCATACAGGTGCATTTTACTTCCACTTCTGGGAAGTACGGGTACGTTTTACTTCAGTACGGGCGCGTTTTCCTTCCGCTTCTGGAAGTGACATAGTGACCAGGGGACATATTGTCGCTGGAACATAATGTCACTTCCAGAAGCAGAAGTAAAATGCGCCCATACTGAAGTAAAACGCAGCCGTACTTCCTGCAAGCCGAAGTAAAATGCACCCATATGGGCGTGTTTTGCTTCCGCTTCCAGGAGCAACAAGGGCTTTGCTGGCCAGATGAATTAGCATCAGGGGCTGGATCCAGCCCCTGGGCCATAGTGACTGGCCCCCTGACCCATGTGACCAGCCCGTGGGCTGAAAAGTTTGTTCACCCCTGTTTTAGAGAGCATCTTCTAATCAGAGGCAGCAGAGCCAAGCTAGGTGGATTCAAGTTCTTGCTTTATATAAGAAAACTTCCTCTTCAGGCAAGAAAAATAATTTTGTATTGTACCAATATATCTGATGGAAGTACAGTAGTTTTGATTTAGGATGATGCCGGGGGGTGGGGTGGGGAGCTTAAGGATGAATACTGTTTGTTTCTGCAACATCTAAACCCCCAGATTGCTTGCAGATGCTTTATATTTGTAAATAAGAAGATTATGCAGAGTTTAAATCTTCAGTATGTCTTCACTCCCCATAGAAACTGACTCTATGAAAAGCTGCTTTAGACTCACTTCCTCTCTAGAAAGGAACATGACATTTCTCTCTCTTTGAAATATCTCTTTCAAATATTGAAGATAAAGCTAAAGTACTTTGGACATCAAATGAGAAGAGAAGATTCACTTGAGAAAGCCTTGATGCTGGGAAAGGTCGAGGGCAAAAGAAGAAGGGGGCAGCAGTAAAAGAGATGGATAGATGGCATTGTTGATGCAATGGGCACAAAGCTGGGCAGGTTGAGGAGGATGGTGGAGGATACGGGTGCCTGGCATGCAATGGTCCATGGGGTCGCAAAGGGTTGGACTCGACTATGCAACTGAACAACAACAAAAATTGGATTCCCAAACACAATGCACCCAATACCTCATGAGCTTCTGGTGACTAGAAGAAAGTCTCAGCCTTCTCAGTCCCTTGTCACAGCGAAAACTATGATTGTAAAGTTACATAACACATCAGCATCAAAACGATGGGCACTATAGTGTTTTTTAAGCTCCCATTCTGTGGTAACATTTTCAGTGTGATCAGCCTAGTGGTGATATAGTTCATAATTGTGTACTGTCAAGTCCAGTCTAGAGAGTACTCATAAATGTTTTATCATATCCTTTCTCTGGAATATCCTGAGATGGTGCAGCTTACCCATGGCCACATAGGCTGGCTCTTCTAGGATGAGCAGTGGGGAATCAAGCCCCCAAACTTTGGCTCTGCAGCCAAATACTGTACTTAATTTACTGAGCTATCCAGCCAGTAGCAGTGCTGATGTGACAGCTCCAGTAGAAAATGAAATGTGAGACTGCAGCATGTGTCCTTCTTTGCTCTTTTGAGGAGTGCATTGCACTAATATTAAAAACTGAAACTTATTTTATCTGTAGTTATTTTATCTGTAGCTATCACTACCTCATGGTTGCATGCAACATTACACAGTTGATATGAAGCATGTAAAATGAGGAGTTGCTATGCACTTTTTCAGCTCTCATTGCTGTCACCACTCTTAGGCTACATTACTTGAACCTTCACCTGAGTTTTTGAGATAGATTTGCTCACTTCTGTTGCTGAATCACCAATGCATGGCCAGCCTCAGTAAAATGCACTTATGATTCTTCTTCTTTGCTTCCTCTTTTACCCCATCAGATGTCAAGGGAGATACAAGGTTCTTGTTCTGGAACTTCTAGTGGCCTCCACTGGTGTTATTTGGTGTTCATGTAATATTTCTTTGATGTTCTCTCTCCACCTTCCTCTGGGTCATCCTTGGTTTTTGTCCTTCTCTCAAAGTCCAACCCCATGTCTATGTCATAAGAGGTGGTACCAGGTCCAATTAAGGGATTGCTAGGAGTGGGTGAAGTGTGGTGTGGCCTTGTGCCATAGGACCGGTACACCAACCATGAAGGCCATTCTGGATAAACCTGAAAGGACCTGGCCAAAGGGGTTCTGGTAAAGTTGCAGCAGGCACAGCAAGCCGGCATTGGATAACCTAATGCTAAAAAACTACTACTGATGATTAGTGCCCCTTTTCTTACAAAAATCTTTCTTACAAAAATCTTTCTTTCACACACAAAAATCAAGTTTTGCAGTCCATTATGTGGCAGAGGTCAGGATGGAATAGAAACAGGGTGGGACAAGAGTGCAGGATCAAAGGAATTATTGGTGCTAATGAACAGGCCAGCTTTCTCCTGTCAGTCTAAACAAGTCCAATTTCCTAGCCTGGCCTGAGGCAGGGGAAAATACAAAAAAAAAACATATGTAAGTACTGAAACTTGAGCAAAAGGTAGATGTGGCCTATTAAGACAGGGGTTCTCAGCCTTTTCAAGCTGAGTGCCAGATCATGCTCCCACAGACAGCTTCGGGGCTGGATGTCATTTTGCCCTGCCTGCCATGCATGGAACTTCCAGGTATGGCAGAGGTGGTGGTGGGCCACATGAAGTGGTGTTGAGGTTCACATCCAGCCCCCAGGCCATAGGTTGAGAGCCCATGTGTTATGAGTTTCCAGGAGAGTGATGTCACTATAGCTGTAGAGGACCATGATGCCTTGTTTGCTTGTACAATGCTGCTTGCCTTTAAAAGGTGTCTGAGGGATTTGAGAAGACATCCCCCCCCCTCAGCTTATTTTGTACAACACTACTGTCTTGTCCTGCACAACTGCTTACTTTCATAGCCAGGCCTGGTACAAAAGGGGACAGCTTCATTTGGAACAAGAGGTGGTGGTGGGGAGGCTGTCATACAAGCATCTCTGGCTTTCACTGGGCTGAATGTGGGGACTGGCCCTGGCTGGCACACTGAGCTTGTTTTCAGCTGACTCTGAGAGAAGCATAGAGTGGGCCGTGTTGTGAACGAGAGCTCCTGCATTATTCACAAGGGCAAATCCACAGAGAGAAGGGAGGAGGAGTAAACAAGGAGGGTGTGGGGTTGCTTTCCTTATGTGGCTGTGTGTGTTCTCCTATTTGCTGTGGTACTTGCAGGCTTGGTGGGCTTGGGATAATGAGCCTCTATGTGATCCATACTGAAAGAGGGATGGGAAGCAAGGAGTGATTTTTTTTCCTATCTCCTGCACATTACGTCTCTCATTGACCTCAGGAAAGATCTCTTCGGTTCTCTCAGCAGCTGAAGGCCAGAGGTTTGCTTCCTTGGAAACAGTCAGGGGGACAGGATTTGGCACACAGCTGATCTGCTTGGATGTTTCCTTGATCTTTGCACTCATGATTAAAATATTCATTGTCTCAAATGGAGGATCTTCTCATTTGGGTGAAAAGTGATTTTAAAGACAATTGAAACACCCTGAAGAGAGATGGCTTAAGTGTGAAAGGTGCAAAGGTAGGCTGGTGTACTTATTCAATACTTTGACCATTAATGACAGCAGTGTTAAATGGGTTTGAACAAATGCTTTAATTTGAATTGATATTGAAATCGGAGAGTGTCATTGAATGGCTTGGTTATAGCTATGTCTTGTATGGTACCCTAGTCTAGAAGGAAAGTAGTAACATAATTGAGTTGTTGACTCTGATACAATCTCAGAATAATTTGGTAATCTATTATGCAGCTCTGCATTGGTATTGCTGGAGTACATTGGAAAACAGCATGATTGCCGTTTGTTTTTCTCTTTACCTTTTGGGCTTTTGCATTTGTTAGTGTTGCAATGTGTTTTAGTATGATAAACAAAATTGTTGTTGAATCTCTCTTTGATTTTCTGAAAGCCTCCAAATCCATAGAGACTTCACATGAACTAATTGAATTCAAAATTATTTAGGCCCATGAAGGAAACAAAGATATCTGGCCCTCTATCTGACAGTGGAAAACTAAAATTACAGTATTTGGTTTTAGGATTGCCTGTATTATACTGACTGAAGTCAACCTAGGTTTCAACTTCAGATCTTGAATGCTTCTGCATCCCCTTTCCATTTTTGTGAGTGTGATATTAATTATAAAATATTTCCCCTAAAATTTTTGGTTTAAAAATAAAAGTTTTCCTCTGAATATCTTAATCCTTCCTGAAATATATATAATAGAACTTTTTATTTTATTTACTCTTTGGTAAAGCATCATTTTAAAAAATGATACATTTTTTCCAGTTTTTTCCTGTTTGTAGTAATCTTGTTTTCATTTATCTTAGCCTCTTATTTCTACCTATCCTGGGTTTTTACAGGAAAAGTGTTAATATGTTAAATAAATAACTATAGAGTGTTCTGCCATCATGATAGTAGGGATCAATCAAGTTTCCATTTTAAAAACATTGTTTCAGACAATGAAATGTTAATGTAAAGTACTCATCAAAGTAGATAGCTTCCAAAAGTTTTAATTATCTTTTTCTAGCCAACTATATATTTGATATATGCAAGTGTGTATACATATTTAAACTTCATTATTAGAATTATATTGATTCATTGTTGTGTTACTCAAATACTTCAGAAACGAGTTCAAGTCAATTCACTGTTGCAGAACAAAAATGCTTGACATTTTTGTGACATGTACAACCTTTACCTTTACAATTAAGGAGACATTAAGGGACTGCGGTGGCTTAGTGGTTAAGAAACATTCAAAACTTCACCTTTAAGGGACTGTGGTGGTTTAATGGTTAAGATGCTGAACTTGATGACTGGAAGGTCAACAGGTCAGCAGTTCGAGACCTGAGTACTGCACAATGGAGTGAGCTACCGTCTCTGTCTCAGATCCTGCCAATCTAGCAGTTTGGCAGTTTCACATCTGGCCTAGACATGGAAGAAAAAGATGGGGCTGTATGTACAGGAAATGAAGTCTAACATTACTGTAGTTGGAACAGCTATAAAGCTACACATAAGATATTTCATGAATTGATTAGAGCAGGTCACAGTTTCTGTTAGCTGCTTGATAAAATAGCCTCATTTTAAGAAAACAGTAGTATAATGTAATGTGTGAAGGGCAGCACAAGCCTCTGCCACCCTTCAATACTGTCCTCCTTCAACTCAAATTATTGTAGCCTTTGTTCTAGCACAAGATAACCCAACTGGTTATGTTCCAATTGTGGGTATGCTGAAAAATACATACCTAAGGTACAAACTTTCTGGTGTATTTTTACTCTACTTTTGAAATGCTTAATAATTGATGTATTATTATGCAAAGTGTGTTCTTTGCTGCTGGGCCATAGTCTTTCTCTTAATTACAGTTGCTCAGTCTACACCACGACTGCATTGTTTAAAAGAAGGCTCAGAAACCTTTATCTTTCCTAGTACAGTATTTTGCAAATCAGCTTCCAGATACCTTGTTGTTGTTGTTCAGTCGCACAGTCGGTTCCGACCCTTTGCGACCCCATGGACCATTGTTCTCCAGGCATCTCTGTCCTCCACCATCCCCCTCAGCACTCCCAGTTCTGTGCCCATTGTGTCTACAATACCATCTAGCCATCTCATCCCTGGCCTCCCCCTTCTTCTTTTGCCCTCCACCTTTCCCAGCATCAGGGCCTTCTCAAGTGAATCCTCCCTTCTCATCTGATGTCCAAAATACTTTAGCTTCGTCTTTACTATTAGCCCTTCCAATGAGCAGTCAATGTTGATTTCTTCTAAGATTGACCTATTTGTTCTCCTCGCTGTCCAGGGTACTCTCAAAACTCTCCTCCAACACCACATTTCAAAGGCATCTATTCTTCTGCGTTCAGCTTTCCTAATTGTCCAGCTCTCACATCCGTACATTACTACTGGGAATACCATTGCTTTGACTATTCTAATTTTTGTTTGCAATGTGATGTCTCTGCTTTTCACTATGTTCCCCAGGTTTCTCATGGCTTGTCTCCCAAGAATCAGTCGCCTTTTTATTTCATGGCTGCAATCCCCATCTGCCGTGATCTTTGATCCCAGGAAAGTAAAATCTGTCACTGCTTCTACTTCTTCCCCATCTATTTTCCAGGAACTGATTGGGCCTGTTGCCATTACCTTGGTTTTCTTGATATTGAGTCTCAAACCAGCTTTTGCACTCTCCTCCTTCAGCCCAATCAAGAGGTTCTTTAGGTCTTCCTCACTTTCTGCCATTAGGGTGGTATCGTCTGCATATCTCAGATTGTTTATGTTTCTCCCAGCAATTTTAATCCCATATTGTGATTCCTCCATCCCTGCATTTCGCATTATGTGCTCTGTGTATAGATTGAATAAGCAGGGTGATAAAATGCAGCCTTGTCTTACTCCTTTTCCTATTCCAAACCACTCTGTCATTCCATGTTCTGTCCTAACTGTTGCTTCTTGGTTCATGTACAGATTTCTCAGGAGGCATATGATGTGCTCTGGTATTCCCATCTCTTTAATTACTTGCCACATCTTGTTGTGGTCCACACAGTCAAATGCCTTAGTGTAATCAATGAAACAAAAGTAAACTTGTTTCTGGTATTCCTTTGTTTTCTCCATGATCCAACGTATGTTGGCAATGTGGTCTCTAGTCCCCCTGCCTCTTCTGAAACCGGCCTGCACCTCTGGTAGTTCTCTCTCCACATGTTGCTGAAGTCTGTCCTGTATTATCTTGAGCATCACCTTGCTGGCGTGTGGGATGAGTGCAATTGTCCGGTAATTTGAGCATTCTTTGGCGTTGCCCTTTTTTGGGATTGGGACGTATACTGATCTTTTCCAATCCTGTGGCCACTGTTTTGTTATCCAGATTTGCTGGCATATTGAGTGCAGTAATTTGACGCCATCATCTTTTAGCGCTTTGAAAAATTCGACTGGGATACCATCATATCCACTAGCTTTGTTGTTTGCAGTGCTCTTTAGGGCCTTTCTAACTTCGCTCTCCAGGATGTCTGGCTCGAGTTCAGTTTTTCCATCATTGTGGTTAGCAGGAGTGTTGAGGTCCTTTTTGTAGAGTTCCTCTGTGTACTCTTTCCATCTTTTCTTTATCTCTTCTGCATCAGCTAGCTCTTTTCCGTCTTTGTCCCTTATCATGTTCATTTTTGCTTTAAATGTTCCCTTTATTTCCCTGATTTTTCTGAAGAGATCTCTAGTCCTGCCTCTTTTGTTGTTTTCCTCCATTTCTTTGCACTGTTCTTTTAGGTAGTTTTCCTTATCTCTCCTTGCTTTTCTTTGAAATTCTGTGTTCAGAAGGTTGTATTTTTTCCTTTCTCTTTTGACTTTTGCCTTCCTTCTTTCCTCTGCTATTTTAAGAGCCTCATCAGACAACCATTTTGCTTTCTTACGCTTCTTTTCTTTTGGTATGGTTTTCTTTGCTGCTTCCTGCATGATGTCCTTTATCTCTGTCCATAATTCTTCTGGCACTCTGTCTATTGCGTCCAGGCCATTATATCTGTTCATCACCTCCACCGTGTATTCTTTAGGGATGCTGTCTAGGTGATATCTGTCTGGTCTTCTTGTTTTCCCTATTTTCTTTAGTCTTAACCTGAATTTTGCGATCAGTAGGTTGTGATCTGAGCCACAGTCTGCTCCAGGTCTTGTTTTTGCTGATTGTATGGAGGTTCTCCATCTTTGGCTGCAGAGTATGTAGTCAATTTGGTTTCGGTGTTGGCCATCTGGTGATGTCCATGTGTAAAGTCGCCTCTTGTGTTGCTGGAAGAGAGTGTTTGCTATGACCAGTGCGTTCTCTTGGCAGAACTCTATCAATCTTTGCCCTGCTTCGTTCTGTACTCCAAGACCAAACTTGCCTGTTATTCCCTCCACTTTTTGATTTCCTACTTTGGCATTCCAGTCTCCTAATATAATTTGGACATCATTTCTTGGTGTCTGTTCTATGAGGTGTTCTAGGTCCTCATAGAACTGGTCCACTGTGGCTTCATCTGCGCTAGTGGTTGGTGCATAGACTTGGATTACGGTGATATTGAAAGGTTTGCCTTGAAATCTGACTGACATCATTCTGTCATTTTTGAGGTTATATCCCATTACTGCTTTTCTTACTCTCTTATTGACAATTATGGCTACTCCATTTCTTCTAAGGTTTTCTTGCCCACAGTAGTAGATATGATGGTTTCCAGAGCTGAATTCCCCCATCCCTGTCCATTTGAGCTCACTGATGCCCAAGATGTCAATGCTTATTCTTTCCATCTCACTTTTTACCACTTCCAGTTTTCCTTGGTTCATTGATCTCACATTCCATGTCCCTATGCAGTATTGCTCCTTACAACATTGCATTTCCCCTCCCCCCTTCCTGTCCCTCCCCTTTCTCCCCTCTGAGGTGTTAAGCATCCTGTATCACCTAGCCTGCCCTTTTGTTTTGCCTTTTGTTTTGGTCAATAGGGTTCTCTTGGCAAGGTTTATGGCGTGGTTGCCGGTGTCTGCGCCATTTTTCTCTCCTCATACATTTTATCACAGTTTTTTAGAGGTTTAAAACATTTAAGACAACATATTATCATGCATATTATCACACTTTAAAACCTAGATACCTAGATACCTAGAGTTGCTATAATACCCATTCTTCTGGTCTAGCTTTGATTTTATTGGTTTCATACAGAGCCCATTCGCATCAGTCTCTGGTCTGAATTTCCAGCCTTCTTCTTTTTTAAAGTACTGTATGTCTCTAGCCCTTATGCAACTAGAGTTACAAGGAAAATCTCTGTTAATGCTTTGACCTGTTGTTTCTGAGAAGTAAGGCTTTTCCATGTCATAATCCAATGTGTGAAGCTTTATACTGTAGAGTAAAAGTTCCTTTTTTGAGAAAATATAATCCTCTTTGTGAACATCTGAAATCTGCTGAAATCAGTTTACAACGGTTCCTGCACTTTTTCTCTGCAAACAGTGCATAGGAATCAGTTGACCCATAGCAATGAATGCTGTCTGGAGAATTATGGGAACTGTAATTCAAAAAGGGAACTTTTACTACATTTACTGTTTTAGTAGGTAATTGAATTTGATGCCTGCTGTGATTCCGTTTAGCTCTACATACAATATCAAGGCATGTTAATTTCCGCCTGGTTTCTGAGAGCATAACTGGGTGGGTGAGTGGGGAGAGAAATGAAGAGGGTATATAAATTGTTATTATTGTTACTGCTAGTGACCTTATAGTTGCTACAAATTTTAAATTTCAGGAAAGAGTTTTCAGACATTGAGAAGGGATCTACAGTAGAACCTCTGATAAAATCCAAACTCCGTTCCACAAGTTTGGACTTTATCCGAATCAAATAGGCGATGCATTAGATAACGTCCAAAAATGGACTTTATCCGAGGTTCCTATACCAAATACCTCGGATACCGTCCATTTTTAGCAGTTTTGGACTTTATGCGATGCATCACGTGTGCATGAAAACCACGACTTTATCCGAACCGGACTTTATCCGAACCGGACTTTATCCGAGTTACCACTGTATTTTGTTTTCATATGATTTCCTGGCCTGCTTACTCAAATGTATGACCTATTAAATTAAAGAAGTCTTATATTGTACTTCAATAAATCCAGCTAGATAGCTCACTTCCCCCACTATGCCTTTTGGAAGAAGAGGCAGTCTTTAGCCATGGGCAAGCTGCACAGTTCCAGTTTACAACTGTTTTCCATCAGAAATTCACCTGACAAGCTGACTGCATTTTATTACCGGTTGTAAATAACTCATTGATTTACATGTCTGTCTTCTGAACCAACCAAATTTGCACAGCTACTCTGGGCCTCTGTATCAAACGTATAAATGTATACCATGAAAATCCACTCTTATGTCTTATGAAATGGACTTGGTCCACGAATGCTAACATTAAAATACAGGAGTTAGTCTTTAAGGTGCCACAGCGTTTTTTGTCTTTTTTGTTTTGTTTTGTTTTTGTTTACTTTCTGATATTTTTTCACCTAGTATCTCTGTTCTCTATTTTAATTCTATTATTAACATTCATATTGTTTTGTATTTTTCACTTTTCATGTGAAAACATGTTGGGTGTTTATTAGCTAAGTAAATAAAAAAACGTAGCTGAAGACATTGAGTAGGAATGAACTGCCAAATATAGGCAGAGTTTAGAAAAATCATACCTATTCACCACCCCCACCTAAAAAAAAGGAAAGGAAGAAAAAGGGGGGATATCAAGGCATTCCTAAGGCTAGTACTTAGAACAGGTGTTCTCAATGTTTTTTAGCTGTGGACGGCTGAGCAGGCCAGACTGGTGGTCCCCCCACCCCCCACCCCCCACCCCCACCCGGTCATAAAGCCTGCTGTAAAATGCATCCATGGCTGTCGTAAATGCATTTACAATGGCCGCAGACTCATTTATGGCTGTAGTAAACACATTTACGATGGCTGTAAATGAGTCCACGGCCAATTCCAGTGGCAGGAGCTGGGCGGCTGGAGCAAGATCAAGGGCTGGATTATTTGGCACCACAGGCCAGATCTGACCCACGGGCCATAGGTTGTAAACCCCTGACTTAGAATATTAACCTTGGTTTTTAAAATGAAAAACTTTATGTCCCTTTACATCTATCCCTCATATTGTAGATGCATGTTGTCTTTGTTTTGAAAGCATCCATCAATTATACTTTAGTTTACATGATTAGCCATGGAACAAAGGCAATATGAGCTATTAGTCATACTTCATTGAAAGAAATGAAATACTGTATGGTGTAGGTGAAATATGCAATACTGTACTGTTCTTGTCGGTTTTCATAAATGAACCATTCATGTGTGACTTTTGAAAATGCAGGAAGAAAGAAAATGGGATTTTTTCAAGGTGTTAATGAGATGTGCCAATGGGACCACTTTGTACCAAGGTGGTGTGAGCATGATTCATAATAAAAATGCAAAACACCTGGGGTGGCAATTATACTTCCTACAGTTCATTGCTGATGCTTCTTAGTTTGTGACTCTGTTAGCCACTGCAGTGAGCAGAGCAGGTGCTGATTCCTTTTGCCAGGGCACAACTGAAACCCCTTCTCTTCCAAGGCTGGGAATCAGTGCACAGAGCATTTCATTTCAAAAGCAAAAAAATTGCTATACTCACTTTTCGGTTCCTTCCCTTGTGCACAATACTGTACTGATGTGTTGTATTGTCATTTCCATCATTTCCATCATCATCATCATCATCATTTTGTGTCAGAAATTATTCTGGGTTGAAAGGATTTCTGTGGAAGAAACTCCTCTCAGGGGATGCCCAAATGGGGCTCCTTTCACGTCCCTAAGATCTGGGACAGAGACGGGTGCTCAAACCGTCATGCAGTACTCAGGTCTTGAACTGCCGACTTGCCAGCCTTCCAGCTAGCAAGGTGAGCTTCTTAGCCACTGAGCCACTGCAGCCCCTGACAGTCTGAAATATATATTACAGTATACAGTAGTAAAATGCCTAGCGGCCAATTCTGGTATTGCACTTTGGAAATGTTTCTGAAAAGACAGAGAGCAAAACCAACTGTAGCACTTAGAGCTAATAAGAGAATTGCACAGAAACTGAAAAATTCCAGACAAAATTGCTTTAAATATGCCTTAACATGTTAAAAAGCAATGGATGAAAGGAATTATATGTTAATTTGTTATATCCAAGTAATTAAGGATTGAGCTGGCTGGATAGCTTAGTGGTCTAGATGTCTGGCTGTGGAGCCAGATGTTGAGAGCTTGGTTCACCACTGTGCCTTCAGGAAGAAGAGCCAATCAATGAACCTGTGTACATGGTGGGGGTGGGGGTCTGTATATTGTACATAAATCCTAAGTGGAGGGAGGACTATATCTAAGCTGTTTCTTTTGTTCATATTATTAGGAACCTGAGCATTGGTGTTATATTCCTTTCCTTTTTAGTATTGATAGACCTTTAGTCTTTTTATCACAAAGTTGACATCGCTGTTAATGAAGCCATGCTTCAAACCTATACCAGTTGAGAAAATATATCCTCTTGTTGGTATCTCTCCACCTAAGATCAGGAGAGAAGTAGTAGTGGATGCGACGCCGAGAGAACTAATCAAGAGAATGACCCTCAACATCCTCTGAATGGATATGAGTCTCAAATCTGGTGGCTCAGATCCAGAAAGAGCTTTATAGCAAGAACAAACATTCTTGACATTACACAAAAGCAAACACAAATTAGAAGAAGGAAGGAGCTCACTGGACAAGGAATAACATTAAAGGAGGGTATAACTGAGGAGCTCAAACTCCCCTACATCACTTGGAGAACCCTGAATAGTCTGAGGGTTGGAGTCCCTAAACGCAAGACCAACATGCTCAAGTGGGGGCTGCTGGCAGACAACAACATGCTGTGTGAATGTGGAGAGATACAGAATCCGGCTCATTTACTGGTCTGCCAATTACTGCCAGAAACATGCACCGATAAGGACTTAGGTTTAGCCAATGCCAAAGCCAAGAAAGTGGCTTCATTTTGGCAATCAAGGGTTTGATCAGGACACAAAAGAAAGAATTTTGTTGTAAATGCTGAGTTGGGATATGCAGTGGTGAAAATGAGTTCTAGCCCTTTAAAAAAAATTTACATCAGTTTACATTCCTGTTAAGTATCCCGTTTTCGCTGGGATTTCCCATAATTCACCGCTCCGTCACGCTTCTTCCCGCCGTCATCCCATATTTGAACGGCCAGGAAAGGGGTTACTGCCGGGCACACATGCGCAGTAACCCCTTTCCTGGCTGAAGGGTTTTTTGTGCATGCGTGCAGCGGTTACTGCACATGCGCACAGAGGTTACTGTGCATGTGCATCACTGCCTATGATGTCAGAGGCAGCGGCGCGCATGCGCCAACATTGGTGCCCAGAAACCTTCCTCTATTTGGACACCGGCAACTTGACAGGTATGATCAGTTTACATTTTCTCACAGTCTTCTATGAAAAATCCTGTGCAAAGTGAATGCTGCAGTCACATTGCATGTCTGTTGAATGTTTCTTTGTTTCCCCAGTGCATTCTACTAAGTTGGGTAGTTTGAGGTTTGAAAATACCCCAGCCCTGAAAGTCTGAAATTTAGAGGTGGCTCTTCTCTCGCTCTCTCTTTTTCCCATCTGTTCTTTGTACCCCACAGAGCCCAGTGTTTATTTTCCTCATGTAAATGAAACTGCATAATACTTTTCTCCCTGAAAATAGAAGCATTAAGATTAAGAATAATGAGATCTACTGGAAAGCACATAAGGGACTCTCCCTTTCTTTTGATTTTTCAGCTATGATGGGTTAGGATGTAAAAATCTGGAGAACTTAACCCATTTGAGGTTCTTTGGTTTCCACCTCAAAGTTCATTCCAACTCATGACCCTATTATTTATTTTATTCTTGCACAGAAATGTGTCTTTTTATGTACATTTTCCAAAATCAATATATTAATGGTAAATGTCTGGCTATGGTAACGGAGTAGACCGTATAGCCTCAATGTTGGGTGGTGATAAATAACCTGACTCCCTAAAGGGGCCAATGACTATGGGTGGATTAGCCACTTTAGGTGGGGTGATGGTCCCCTCAGTGGAGTAAATGCCAATAGAAACCATCATATTGGGCCCAACAGCAGAGGAGGAACTCTGATTTCCAATGGTCATGGAGGCGGATGGCTGTTCACAAGTCCCAGTGTTAAATCCTGCATGTCTCATTTCATATGTGCCACAGGAAATGGCTCCATGGTCATAGTGTATGGGTCACTACATGGCAATCTCGGATCCACCTTAAACAAATTCATGTCAATGGCATTTTTCCTGTTTCAGGAAAAAAACAATGCATTCTCGAACACAGGTTGCAGCCAACAATGATAATATTAATCGTCTACATTTATAACATGTACTAATTTTCCTTTGTTGGTCAAGGTGCAGCTGTGTGCAATGTTTTAACACATTTGGATTTTTTGAAACACATTTCTGTTGTGTGGTTTCATACTAAGCTCTAACATGTTTAGACTCCAAATCTTAGATTGAGGTTGGGCCCAGATTTTGTTGCAGAAAGTGAGGACTAGATTAATTCTGTTTAATAAAATACAGTAAAACCCCTACTTACGAATAAAAGTCCATTCCATAGGCTTTTGCTTAAATTGTTTTTTATGTAACTCGAGGCAAACCCATAGGAAAAAATATTATTTTTACATAACTCGAAGCAAACCCATAGGAAAAAGCATCTTTATGTAACTCAAAGCAAACCCATAGGAAATCGTGTAAATCGGGACATGGTTTTAGCACAAAATCATGTTGGAAGTTAATTTTATGTAACTCGAGGCATATGTAAGTCGTGGTTTTACTGTAGTGTACTGATTGACAGAGGTGACAACAAGGGAGGGGGTAGAAATCTTGCCTGGCAATTTCTATGCACTGCTAGAGGCAAGAGTTCCACATATTTTCCCTGAATATTTTTCATCACTCCTTTCACTAGGGAATTCTTCTTGTGCATAAATTCAGGTTGTTATGGATACAAGAACTGGTTGTGCTCCCTATAGTAGTTGATTGAACTGTTTTTACTGAGGGCAGTGTATGTTTTTCTGAACCGTGATCTGATTCCTTGCCTCGTGTAATCACTTGCTGATTCCAGAAGTTTAAAGATAATATGCCCCTGAATAATAATGGCTTGGTTTTTAAAACACAATAAAATTATTAAATTAAAATCATTTGCATGTTTTTAAATGTCATAATTGAATGTTCTGGCACTTTAGAGAACTTTGTGTTTAGAGAAAGCCACTCTAATGAAATGTTTAGCATGTAGCAGTGGCAAGTCTCTTAATCTAGCAGTTTAATGCAGCTGTGTAGCCATATCTCCAGGACAGTTGCTGCTAATAGAATAAACAAATTCTTTAATTAGTTGCTTCAGTTGGCTGTTTCTAGTTATATCTGTCAGGTGTTCAGATTATGATTTAGAGCATGAATGAAAATATTTTAAAAGCATAGCATATTGATGGGTCTACAGAATTGTGACTTGTACTTCTCATGATAAAAGTCACAGTTTATTTCCTCTTTCCATAAGTTAGATAGCTTTAATTAAGGTGCTTACCAAAACTCTACACACATTGTTTTTGTTATTTTTTTTTAAAAAAACTTATTTACGCCAACACCCTGCACTGCAATTCTGTCATTGGTTCGCTGTCATTTTGAACCAACAACATCCAAACTGTGGAAGGGGCTGTATTAACTAATGGGAAGTGTTTGGTTGGGAAGTCATCTAAGCAGCTATTTGACCTGTGAGATTTAGGAATATGAGCTTTATCAGCCTCCATCAATCTGATACCCTTCCAGTATATTTAATTGCATATTCTATCATCTCCAAGCCATAATGAACATTAACTGTTACATCTGGAGGTGGCATGACTGAGGAGAGCTAGGCTATTTTATGACAGGACACACATGGACTAAAGTTAAACAATCTATTATAAGATTAATTATTCCTCTGATTTCAGTGAAATTTACAATTAAACATAGTAATGATCAGACTACAAGAGATTTGAGAATTATTATTCTAAAGTCTCCCAGCATAAAAAGATGAAGTAATAAAAAGCTTGAGTATGAATGCATGAATTGTTCTTTGACTTTTTGGTCTTGCCTTTGCTTTTTTGCTTGCAAATATTATTTGAATTTTATGCATGTTTGAGAATGAGAGAGTCATTGTGGCTTTTTGGCATTCAGTCACCACGGTGACATGAAGTTAAAATGCTTCATAAAAAGGCTGAGGTAACCTCCCTCCAGTAATCCATTTTTGTAAAACAGAAGCTTTTCACACTTCTGCAAAGTTTTTTGCATCTTTCCCCAAAGTGTGAAAATACCTCCTCTGGTCATAGTTTTATTGAGCTGTTATGCTTTGCAGGCGCACCCCCCAAAGAAAGACTCAGTATATGGATAAAGGCATTGGGCCACTTTTATTGAATAATGCCCTAGTCCGAATTATAACTTTCAATTGGTGTATTCATCCAATTGTAATTCTTAAGGCAAGCAGGCCGCAGTAACACTGGTAAGGTTCCTCCCAAAATTGCCAATGGCAATTGGCTACAATGTATCCATTTGTATCAATTTGTTTGTTGACTCAAACAAATTGTTGACCGGAGTCAATAAACTATCTACTGACCCCACCCTATGACGTGTATCCGTCAAATCACGAGGTGATGCATGCTGAAAAGCTCCTGCCATCACCCCTTGCCTGGTTCGTCGTTGACCGGTTAAAGCTATTACACCTGTACCTGTCTAAGTGTTGGCCAGTCAATTGTGAACCTGCCGGATACCTCTGGGTCATAAATCTTTACCTTACCAGTGCTACCCGCCACACGGGGAGGCGTCCATGATGACTCACCGCCCCCCCCCCCCGACCGTCAGCTCGGTCACCAGGCCTGCTTGCACCACACCCAGAAAGAGGTGCATACCTCCAGCCGACAGGTGGACCCCTTCTCCTGCCTACCAGCAAAAAAATTTGTAAGCCTATCCGCAGGTGTCCAGTGGCTGTCTCCCAGCCATGCTCAGCAAGGGACCGAGCAACAGCCCTGTCCACTGACTGCCGGAACAGTCCGGACCACGGAGATCCACGTCTCCCCTAGATTGGTGTCTCGGCACGATGTTAGACCATAGCGACCGTGTGTAAGCCATACATGATATAAAACGCCAGGTCACTGCCCCTCGACAGTTTATGAATAGCAGTGATCCGTATAAGATCATTGCCGCCGAGGTGCCTAATAAGAACATCGGGCGGTCCAGCATCCCTGACGGACATCAGGAATGCCCACAGTTCCCGCCCCCTTGTGCCGTGCATACTATACCATCGCATACGTGCGGATGCACACAGCCCAAGTCGGGGTCCACTCTCTGTCGCCGCAGCATATGCTGCTGCCCAGTGTACATAGCTGCGGCCCACCAGCCCCACTGCCACCGGTGTGCAGAGATACACAGGATCTGTAAAAGAAGAGAAGAGGTGAAGGACATAACTAGGTACTCATACAGTGAGGGGACATACATAAAAGAAACTATGCGTACACACATATCCGCCTCCGAGTACCCCAAACGTAGCCGCAATCAACGCGACACCTATCCTAAATAAATGGGTGCCAAAATGGGCCCCACACCGCAAAGTGCAGCACCGGTCACCCTCAGTAACTTTACTTTGGTAAGGGTAGACCCATCCTGGTGGCAGAAAAACAGGCTGGGGCGCGCAGCAGGCACTGCCGAAAATTCATGTAGGGCACCAACCGGACAGATGTCTCAATGAAACTTCGTAGCAGTCTAACTCCACTGCCTACGCTGTGCTGAACAACCTTTGAGGACCGTATCCCCAAGTGAGCCCACTCATGTGTGACATAGACATCGTCGAGTTCCAGTGCCCTACGAGACACATGCGCCTTACACAGATGGTACCCAACTCTGGCACCCAATCACTGATGCAGAGCGCTCCCAAAAAGGCTACCGTGGTAGCTGCGTGACCAAGAGCCACTTCACACCTATCCGAACATAAGTCATGCCAGCCTCGTGCAAGGTGGGTCAGAAACTCTGGCGAACTGGGGTGGCGCGTGTCCGGGCGGCGGACACGTTCACGTGTCCAACCCTCCAAAACACGCCGCATGCGGAAGTAACTCACGCAGTCATTGAAACCCCCCCCCCACGCTGGCTATAAATGCCAGTGCCGAAAGCCTGAAGGCTATAGTACGCGGGGCCAAACCCTGACTGCGAAGATAAACATGCATTGTATAACCTGGTCCACTGATATTGACCACACTTGAGGTAACTGTAGTTACTCGCAAAAGGTTCTAAATCGCATAAAAGCATGGTGATACGCCTTATGCATGCGAGGTGCCAATGACATGCCCGGTTCACCTCTCCTCGCCAAACGTCCAAATATTGGCCGGGAGTGGCAAGTGGAATTCCTCTGCTTCCGGAGCAAGGCACGGAACCGGGGGATCTGCAGGCGGGATAAAGCATCAGCAATATCTTTAGTAATACCTGGAACATGTCTGGCCCTGAACAGCACATTTAGGCGTAGGCTTCTCAAAAAGACTTGACAAACCAATGCCATGACCCTGGGGGATTTGCACGTCTGGGTGTTGACAATGTGCACCACTGCCGCATTGTCACACCAAAAATGGACCACTGAGTTGGCCCATTCGTCACCCCATAGCATCAGTGCTCCCCAATTTGGGAAGAAACTCAAGGAAGGTAAGATTGCGGAGACGATGCGTTCCCAGCCATGCATGAAGCCCTCGGCCGTAAATCCCCCTACCCTCAGAGTAAACCCCCATAATCCAGGGAGCCGGAGGCATCCGACCGTACTTGAAATCTAGGGCAGACCATAAGGTCTGATCTCCAGGAAGAAACCCCGTTAAATCCCTGGAGGAATTCGAGCTAGACCGGAAGGTCCGCCCATATGCCCCTGATCAGCCGGACCCTGTGGTGACGTTTAACAGGCCAGCCATGGCGTCACACAGGCGCCTGGCCAATGCTCTGCCGGGTGTAACCACCCTGCAGGCAAAGTTAAGGTGGCCATGAAGTAGCTGCAGCTCACGAGGGGACACTTTATGTTTGGCAATCAATGCCAAAATCGCCGCAGAGATCCGAGCCACCTTATCCATGGGTAACCCGGATGCCTGTGCGACAGAGTCAATTCCAATGCCTATAAATGTGAGCTTAATAGCTGGGCCCTCTGTCTATTCAGGCGCTAAGGGGACACCCAGTTCCCACATGAGTGTCTGAAATGTAGTGAGGAGACGCATGCACGTGTTCAAGCCCCGTTCAGCCCCGAACCAAAAGTCATCGAGGTAATGGCCTAGAGACCGGGACCCCGACCTGCGAGCCAAGGCCCACTGAATGAAAGTACCGAATCGTTCGAATGCTGAACATGGAATAGAGCAGTCAATAAGGCATGGCCTTATCTAAGTAAAATGCCCCTTGGAACCTAAAACCCAATAGCTCAAAATCCCCTGGGTGCACTGGCAATAATCGGAAAGCCGAGTGCATGTCAGACTGTGCCAGGAAAGCACCGGGACCGCATGAGCGTACCACCCTTAGGGGCTGAACAAACAACGTTTTCCTGACTGAAAAAGGTCAGCAGGAATGGCATCACTGACCGAAGAACCTGCAGGGTAAGCTAGATGGAGGATTAGACGACATTCACCCGGGTTCTACTTCGGTACTAGTCCCAGAGGGGAGACCTTCAAATTAGGGAAAGGTGGTTCCAAGAAGGGGCCCGTTACTCTCATAGCCTCAACTTTCTTAGCTGTGCTCAGCGCAGCAACCTCCACGTTACCTTTCAAGGGAACTAAATTAGTAGCATCTTGGGGGCCCTAACACCCCAAATGGAATATGAAAGCCCCATTGGAAACCCTCCAGCAGGTACCACACATCATCCCTTTTTGGATAAGCTGAGAGCCATTGCTCCAGCATGAGTACACTAATTGGGGAGGGGGGCTTTGACATGGCTAGTTCCGTCGGACGGAGCTCTGATCACCCCCTGTGCACCCCTACCTCTGCCCCGTAACCCACCAACCTGCGGGCACGCGGAGGCGGCGTGGGGGCCAGCGCAAAAGGGGACACTCGTGTCGGTAACGACACTGGCACTTATTACACATGTCGCTAGCTGAGAATGTCCAACACAGCAGGCGGGCTGGAACCCCTGCCCCACCGGTCAGCGGGGAGCCTGTGTTGCAGCAGCCCGCTGCACAGCATGACCCCAATGGTACCTATCACCAGGTGCCAGTCACGTGGGAGTCATGTACCAGAGCCACAATTGCTGACAGGGCTCATCCCACCTCATATCAGGATGTAGGGCCACCCTCATCCAAATTCCTCATCGTAAGTCAACCATCGCCCTGTAAATATTATCAAGGGATTGAACCATCGGGATGGCCCAATCAGCCCGGGCCATGAGGCATACCGCCATATATATAAAGTATGCCGGCAACCAGTTGGCCCAGGTGCGCATTGGCTTACGACGACGGGACAGCTCTTTGTCTCTGTCGTCCTGTCCCTCTCACTCTTCCTCAGTGGGAACACGGTTCAATAGGGAGAATATATCCACGTACTCCAGATCTTATCCCTCGTGACCTGTGACAAATGATCACCCAGGGGCAAGGAATAACCAGCCGTCGGCAAAGCCATCGTCGGCACATTCTGTATAGAGGGCATACGCAGCGGGACCTGGACAGCCCCTGCGATGCTCGGCACTGCCCCCGGGGCGGACACCCCCACCCATAACAGGGACCATTTAGAAACCACGGATACTGGGATAGGATGGTAACTGATGCCCGCTCGCATCAACTTGACGAGGCCAGGGCCACTGAACCCCACCACTGTAAGTGGGCCTGATACTCACTAGGTGCACCCCCGTGAGCCGCCCCCACCGGGGGTTCCGGCCCACGGCAGGCGTCGGAACTCGTGACCGGAATCGAGCTCTGGGATCACCCCGACTGCTCCCAGCCTGGACATCAGGTGGAACAGGGAGCTGCGAGATACCAGCTGGGGCCGGCCAGACCGTCTCAAGCAGCTCGACCCGGTTGGCCGCCCGCTGAAGCATAGCGGCCGGCAAGGTAGCCGGGGTCGACAAAGGGGCCCCTGTTGAAGAAAGAGTAGCACCCCCCTCCGAAGGAGGCTGTGCAATGCCCGGGGATGCTTCCAGCACTGCTATCCATGCTAACAGAGCATCCACTGCCCCAGAGCCCCCAGTACAAAGCGGGCCGGGTGGGCCGGACAGCCCACTAGTCAGTTGAGGAAAAGGCAACCCAAAGGAGAGCCAGGGCCAGAATAGGGCCCTGCCCAAAGCTCTGGCCCATTGGGGGTCAGAGGAACAGTGGGTTGGACACCCGCACCAGCCCCCCCCCCCGGGCTGCCCTGTCCCATGCCCGGCAAAGGCGGGCCGAGGGCCGAAGCCCCAGAGGGGCCAGCCTGTAGCTGACCAGCTACCAAGCTGGAACCTGGCTGCCAAGTGGTAGCCTGACCAGCCCCACTGGTACCAGTGGGCAAGGCTGGCACATCGCCCTGCCGTGGGGGCGCAGCCCTGGTCCTTCGACCCAAAGGCTGGCCCCCATCCAACGCAGGGCCGGTAAAACTTCTTCCCCTTGGCAAGACCCCATCCAGTCCTTTCAAGAGGCATTCCACAAGCGACTGGAAAATGCCGGGCGCCGAGTTCACGCCGAACTGTAAGCGCGTCACCTGGAACGCCCCCTTATGCGTGACTATTGTTTGCGCAGCAGCTCCAGCTGGGGTTACTGAGAGTTGCTGATAGGCCTGCGCCAGGTCAAGTTTTGCGAAACACTTTCCCCCATGTAATCTGGCCAACAGATGGCTGACTACCGGCACCGGATACGCATTAGGGCGGATCGCCTTATTAATGGTGCACTTATAGTCAGCACATATGCGAACCTCCCCGTTGGCCTTCAGTGCAGTTACAATCGGAGTCTCCCACTCCGCGGAATCAACAGGAACAAGAATCCCCTGGCCCACCAATTTGTCCAGTTCCGCCTCTATTTTGTCCTTTAGTGCGAAAGGCACTCTGCACGGCTTGAGTCTTATTGGGCGGACCTCCGGGTCCAGATCGAACGCTACTGGGGGTCCCTTGAATTTTCCGAGTCCTTTCTTGAATACTTTGGGGTGCGCGTCGCGCACCTCCTGTATTGGGTCAGTCCCAACGGCATGCACCCCCCCAATGAACAAACCCAGGGGCTTAAACCATTGAGTCCCGAGGAGGCTGCAATTTCCCCCCTTGAGAACAACCAGGGGCAGTTCTGCGGCGTGCTGCTTGTACTGGACCTTGAATTTTCCAACCCCCAACACCGGAATGCTATTACCCTGTACGTCCCGCAGCGTGGACCTCAACGCTTTGAGCTTAGGGCGCACGTGGGGGGAAATCCCCAAGAACTCCCGCTGGGACATGATTGAATAGGAGGAACCCGAGTCTATCTCCATCCTAACAGGGGCCCCTTGCACCAGTACCTCAACAAAGTAACGGGGGTGTCCCAAAGACACGCTGTACACTGGGGCGTCGTCGCTGCTGTCGTCAGAGATGCGGCCTACGCCGTCCTGCTCCCTCGTGGGCCGGGCACCCTCCTTGGTCCTCGGCGAGCGGTCTGACGAGCTTTTCCGGTCCCTGCGCCGCCGTCTTCAGACCTTGGCGATGTGCCCCCGGCGGCCGCAGTTGTGGCATTCGGCCTTCCGGAACGGGCACTTGATGCGGTCGTGGGCCGCTCCACATCTGTCACAGCGTCGGCCTTCCTTCCGAACCTTCTGGACATCCTCGTCGTCGCTGCTCTCTGTGGAAGATTTCGGCGTCCGTCTGGCCGCATGCACCGATCCCGCTGCCTTGTCGGCCTGTGGGGGCCTTTCTCTGAACCCCTTGACTCCGGCCCTCATGGCTTCCGCGGCCTGCGCCGCCTTCACAACCTCGCACAGCGTTGGGGGTGGCTCCTGGTTCATCAGCTTTCGCTGAACCTCCTCGTCCCACAGGCCGCACAGCATGCGGTCCCTGAGGGCGATTTCCAGGTTTTCCCACTTGCATGGGTTGGCGGCCAACCGCAGGGCCGCTGCAAAGGCGGCGATGGACTCACCAGGTGCTTGGACTCTCTTCCAGAACGCGTCTCGAGCCGAGAACATCGAAACCGAGGGCTGGAAATGGTCGTGCATCGCCTTCAGGAGCTGCTTGACCATAGGCTCGCTCACCTTCTTTGGTGATACCAGGTCCACCAATACTCTTTTGGCGGCATTCCCGAGCATCCGGGTGAGGATGGCCCTCTTCTTTCCCTCGTCCGTAATGTCGGACACCACCAGCGCATCTTGGAAGTCCATTTCGAAGAGTTCCCAATCTTCCGGCTTGTTGATGTCGAAGCCGGCATGACTAGCGTGTGTCTTGATCTCGTGGGGATCCATTATCCCACCTTCGTCGCCAATTTAGTGTATGAGAAACAAGACACAGGAACAGCCGAAGTATTGGCTTAACACATCTTTATTGCATGGTGGTCTGGGGGAACATGAGGTAATGGCGGACGAACAGCTCAATATATACGGTGGCTATACATTTGAATGTGGCTCCACGATAGCCCATTGGCTACTGCCGGCGTGACGTCATTCCAGGTCACGCCCTTCTTGTCCAGGTGAGGTAGTGGCGGGAATCTTCCCGCGCTGCAGTTCTTTGGGGATTGGAACCTTGTGAGCTGGGCGCTCGCTATTGCCACCAGGTGGTCATTAGCTCGCGTCCTAATTACAACGGGATACATTGATACAGTTGGTGGTTGTTTTAATGCATAGAACTGAGAACACAACAACTACAGTATATATCGAACAAGAAAAGTTCTTTTGTCCAACATAACTCTAACCACAGCATGCTTCCTTAAAACCATCTGATTGCTGTTAAAAAGATTCTACATAATCAACACTCTGACTGTTCGTTACTGGTGTTAATAGTGGCACAGTAATTTTATAAGCCAATTAATCAGTGTAATTACCACCCTCTTTTCCTTGTTGTACTTGGTCCCCCTCCATTGTCATTTGTAGATATAGACCTGTGACCCAACTATTCTGCTCTGTATATCTGGGGGATAGATTGTAAAACCATGAAAGCTCACATTGAAATAAAGGTTTTCTTTAAGGTGCAACACCAATTTTATTTTTGGAAAATGGTTAATAAGCCTTTTCTTCTGTCATGCTATACCATATTTTAGTATGCTATACATAGGCTTCAGCAAAGCTTCAGTATGTTTGCTTCTCACCTTCCTCTCCTACATAAAGGTAAAGTTCACTCTTGCTCAAAAGCCAGTCGTATCCGACTGTAGGGTTCAGTGATCATTCTGTTTACAGCCAAAGAGCCAGCATTGTCTGCATCTGCAGATGTTTCCATGGACATGTGGCAGGCATGACTAGACACCAGAGTGCATGGAATACTGTTTACCTTCTCACTGAAGTAGTACCTGTTTATCTACTTCCAATTTCTTGCTTTTGAACTGTTAGGTTGGCAGAAGCTGGGATAGGTGATAGGTGCTCACTCTGTCACTGCAGCACTTGGATCTTGAACTTCTGACCTGCCGACCTTCCAGTCATCAATTTCAGCTTCTTAACCACTTGAGCCACTGCAGTCCCTCTATCCTACATAGCTGATAGAAATTCAGACTTTTTGGTAATATTTTCAATTAACAGCAGCTTCCCATTGAAACAATTCACTAATTATTGTCAATTTCAAGAAATCATGGTTTGACATTGGTTTTTTTGAAATTAACCATAATTAACTATTGTCAAACACAACTGTAGACTGTGGTATAGTGAAGGCATACCCCCTTGATTAAAAACCTGGGTTTTCAGAGTAGCAGTATCTAACATAACGTGTTCTTGCATTGTCATCCTGCTTTTTGGGGCTTGCAGTTTCTCTTATTGTGGCTGTTGCCACTGGTATACCTGCCATAGAAATTTGGCAGTATCTGCTATCCCTCGGTGGTACTGTGTAGTAGTGTCCTTACACAACACCAAGATCTCTTCCATCTTTCTTTGGAATATCCACCTTCTAGAAGCACTTAAAGGTGCTTTTAAGTTGCTACTTGTGACAATCATTATTTTAGTATTGCTTTAGTGGCAACATCTGGATTTAGGGTCCACATATCACACACAAGCATTGCCTTGCCTGCATTCTGCTATAAACTGTGGTTCATTGTGATATGTAAATTTGTGGTTAGGAAGTCCCAAAGCAGTCCACTATATATTTCCTTTTTCACTATCATTTTGTTCCCATAGTGTTTGGAATAACTTCTATTAAAATGATTTCCAAACGAAAGGCTGCATCACAGATGAGATAACATGGCTAGTAGCTCTATTGTCACTCTGCATTTTCTTGAATGTATAAAGTGGACAGATTGACCACAACAATCCTGATATTAAACTGTTGGTACAAGTGCATGCATTTGAATCAAGTGTTTATGAACGACTGTGCATTCAATGTAGAGGTGAAGCCAGAAGCGATCCAACCCCTAATCATAAACAAACAGAATTGTCACTGCTAGGCTGTCATCCTTTTTTTGCTAAGCTTTTCTGGCAGGACCGATGCCAACATTTCTGTCTCTTTTTATAGATGAAATAGTAACAGCATTAACCTAGGATTCTTCAGTTACTTACTAAACACAAAATAGACATAGAAAACTAATGAAATGCACCTTGTAAGCTTAGTGTATATGTTTGGAAATAATGAAACAAATCCCTAAATCTGTACCAGAGCAAAACTTGTATAAGGCCAAATGGAACATGTCAGGACACTGTGCAGACTTTCATGTTCTCCGGAACTCGCCAACATGCTATATGTTAGTTAAGGAAGGGATGGGTGGGTGGGAGCAGAAGAGGGCAAGTGCTACCTTTAGTCACAAAATAGAATGTGGGAAGAGAGAACAAACCATTCAGAATTGGTTCTAACAGGTGCTGTGGTGGTCAGGCTATACCTAAGATTACCCCTAGAATGAAGAAACATTTTTAAGTGAAAAAAATCAAATACCAAAAGGACTCAGGTTTCATTCTAGTTATATATGAAGGTCAGGTTTCTCTCTTCCACTGTCTTTTCTAACAGGGTCACTTTGAAACTTTGATTATTATTTTTTTGTAGATCAACACAAAAGCATCGCATTTTAGGGTACCTACTGTTAATAATGAGGTTGTAATTTTGATTTTCTAATTAAGCTGAATTAGGTTGAGGTGAGGTTGGGAATTGCCCTGGCAGCGGAGCCTCCTCTTCTTCTTCCTACTCCTCCTTCTTTTTGCATGTTCATCCTAGAGCTGGCCTACAAAATACAGAGTTAGTATAACAATGATGCATCCATTGCCTCTACTGGCTAAAGGTAAAGGTCACCCTTGTTCTAATGACTACTGCCACAGAAACCCAGTCAAGGATTCTGCCAGCAGCAGACATGTACTTACACACACTGAGAGAGCCAATAGTCTCATGTTGATGGAACATAAGAACATAAGAACAGCCTTGCTGGAACAGGCCACAGCCCATCCAGTCCAGCATTCTGTCTCACACAGTGGCTCACCATTTGCTTCAGGGTATTCCCAAGCAGATGCCTTCACCTGCTTAGGATTCCCTGGAAATGGCATTGAGAGATATCCTGCCTATCTCTCCAACCCAGAGGTTGTCCTTAGGTATCCATAATTATAGCCATTGATACCCTTGTCCTCCATGAACTTGTCTAATCCTTTCTTAAAGCTGTCAAGACTGAAGCTGTCACCACTTCTTCTGGCAGGGAGTTTCATAGACCAGTTATCCTCTGGGTGAGAAAGTACTTTCTCTTATTTGTTTGAGGGTATTTGCTCCCATGTATCTCTTTATGACATCACAGGAGGTCCTGAGCCATTTTGACGCGCAAAGTCCTCCTCAGCCTCAGGACAGAATCGATGAAGTTGCTGCCCTCCATAAAGATGGATTCAAGTGGGATTTAATCCACTTGGGGACCATTACCCTTCCCTGTGGACTTTGTCACCTAAGACTCTTAGTCCTCATGGTTGTCATGTTAGTTAACTGCCACCTGTCAATTGGTGTTGAGTCACTGGCAGTATGATCTACTCTACTACCATAGTAGGATAACCTGGTCAGACTTCAGATCTGTGACTGGTGTGATGTATTATATCATAATCTGAGTATTGTTTTGGCAAAGTGGGTATGCTTGGTGGGGCCAATTTGAACCCTTGTGCAGATGTCCCATTGGTCAAAGTATTTCTTTGTTGTGCAGAAATGGGCAAATGTAATGAAATATGTCAGTAACAAATAAATTAATTAAATTCAAGCTGGAGTTCTGGGCCTTGAGATTATTGCTGCTATGGCCATGAACTGAAGGGGCATAGAAAGTGATATACTGTAAATGTATTTCTTCCTTATACACCCCTCCCTGTCTCTGTGCTATGCTAATTATTTTACCAGCACATTAAGCAGAACAGTTCTGTAGACAGGGTGTTCTGCTGGTATCCAGTATATTATATATCCCGCCCGTTGGCTCTGCTGTAAGCAGTTGTCCCCTTTTTATTGTTGGGTGGGAAGGGACAGTCTTTTAATTGTGAGATGGTCATGGATTGTTTTTATTGAAGTTTTTAAAGGGGATTTTACAGTTTTTATGTGTAATTGAGCCGCCCTGAGTTGCCCTAGGGCAAGAGGGCAGGATATAAATCCAAATAAATAAATAAAATATTTCATAGTACCTGCCATTCCAGCAGTGTATTAGAGCTTCTGCCAAATCCTAATGCTTTGCAGCATGCAGATCATAATCATACATTGAGAATCACAAGCAGATTTTTTTGTAGAAAATGAGAAACATTTAGTAAGGAAAAAAGATCAACTGCTAGAGGGATGTTTATGTAAGGTATTGTGAAATAACATCATATACAGTGCCTGCTCAAAAACAATTAACAAATGTGTGGCAATTTAAAATTGCAAGGTGTTATGTATTTGCAGTTGTAATCTGAGACAAATTACTATCCATTTCAGGATATATATATTTAAAGAAGAGGTTTTATTACAGTATTTTGAATCTTCTATATGTTAAGATGTACAACATTTGGCCTAATAGTCAAACTGAATTTTATGGGTTGATACAGTAATGTGCTGTTGAAGTTGCTTCTTTATGGTAATTCTCCTCCAGTTTTCTGTGGAGATGAGCCAAACTCCGTGGGTTTGGACAAACTGTACAGTACTAGATGTTCCTCAAGAAGAAGGGAATGGTAAACCCCTGAGTACTCTGGCAAGGGTCAGTGTATGTTGGAACCAGTTTGATGACATATTATTAGTTGTACTGTAATAGGATTTTCAAATTATGTGAGGTGTTCAAGAGGTGTTCAAGGAGTAGTCTGGTATTGTCACCACCACCATAAATTTCTATGGCTGGGTGGGGATTTGAAATCATATCCTGAAGATGAAGTAGATAACTGCATCGATTAATTATTAGATATTAATAAAAATAATAGTATTTATAATAAATGAAAATTAAAATATGTTATAAAGAAGATATCATATATGTATGAAATATGATGCAAACAAAGCTTATTTTTGTATGTTTATTGTTTAACTTTGTTAATTTCAGTTCATTGCACTAGATAAAACTGTAGAGTTAGAAGGGACCCCAAGAGTCATTTGATTTGTTGCTGCCAAAGCAGAAAATCGACAGTTAAAGTATCCCTGATGAGAGTCAGCTAACCTGTATTTAAAAACCTTCAATGAAGAAGAGTTCACCACCTTACCAGGCAGTCCATTCCATTGTCAAAAAGCTGTTCCTGTCAAGAAGATTTTCATAATGTTCAGGTGTATTCTCCTTGTTCTGTTATTTGAAACCATTGTTTTAAGTCCTGCCCACTGGAGCTATTGGAAAACAAGTTTGTTCTATCTCCAATATGGCAGCCTTTCAAATATTTGAACATGGCTGTCATATTATCTCTTGAGGCTTCTCTTCTCTAAACATATCAAGCACCTTCAACGATTCTTCATGAGGTTTGGTTTTCAGAACTTTTCTCATCCTGGTTGCTCACCTTTGGGCATATTCCAGCTTGTCAATATCTTTCTTAAACTGTAGCAGGCATAATTTGACACAGTATTCCAGGTGGGGTCTGACCAAAGGAACGTTGAGTGACATTATTACTCCCTTTAATATGGACAGTGTAGTTCTACAGGTACCACTGAATACACTCACTCAGTGGACATTATGGTAAATGTATTGAAATATATTTTTAATAAAATAGCTATGTCTAGGATGGCAAAGGTTAGACAAAGGATATGACTGAAATCATTTCATGGAGGGAGGTTCTGTAACTTGCAACAGAACTAATAAAAAGTCCCCAGTAGGAAAAATAGCAGCTTCTACTTTATGACAAACTAAATAGCAGACTCAGTATGAGGCAGTGTTTCCCAACATTCAGTTTTTGGACTTCAATTCCCAAGTCAGTATATTGGCTGATTAGTGCTTTTGGGAATTGACTTAGGCTTCAGGAATTGAAGTCCAAAAACCAAAAGTTGGGAAACACTTGTGTGGTTTTTTTTCCATTGAGATTACAACAAGAAGGATAAAAGCCAGTTGCCCTCTATGTGTTGCATTTATGATGTGGTTTGCCATGGAATTTTTTTCCCCCATTTTTAAAAGCCAAGTCATATTATGCAGGTTCATATACCGTACATATGGCAGCAAGTAGCCTAGCCCTAACCTTCCTGCTTTGCTTCTCCAGGCAAATGTGCAAAATGTTAGGGTGGAAGTCGAGGTTCTCAGTGGACCTTTAGCAGTTTTGCATAAGAGCAAGTCTTGGCAAAAGCATCACATCTTATACAGGAGTGAGAAAAGAAGCAACACCTTCCTCTCCACTGCACTCTGCCTTTCCAAGGCAGAGGAATCCTTTCTTTGTGTCTGGTAAACTGGAGACCTGCTTCTCTTACAAGTGTCCTAGTTGGCTTGCAGTTTTAACTTCTGTGGGTTTGAAGAAATCAGACTGTGGTGCCTTCCTCCAGGTTGCATTTTTACTACTTACTCAGTAGAGGCCTGTACAATGTACAACACCCTAAAGAGCATTAGTTGATCTTGAAGTGGTACAGGCTTTTGTTTAATCTTTTCCAATGTGTCTCGACTGAGGCCTGAGGCACAGGATTAACTCATGTTCACCCCTTTAATAGCAATGAGATAATATAAAAGGTGACTCTCACATCCTTTTTTTATAGCTACATGGAATGTTCTGTTGCTGAGTTAAGAGTTCAGATGATTTCAAATGCAATGTGTCTCTATGGATGTAGAATATCTACAAATAATTCTCTGATCATTTGGTAGGCTTTTGGATGTCTTTAGATATAGAGTATGTTAGATTTAAGACTGAGGGAACGCTAGGGTCTAGAGATAGTTCTCTGATCATCCATGTTTTGAACTTTTTCTCCTAAAGCAACTCTTTCTGTAGTAGCCTGAAGTCTTTGTTGAAGCCGTTTTTGAACAGCAAGAAGATGAAGCCCTTCATTTTACCCAACATTTTAATATGCACTCACTACCAGACAATCAATCAGCAACTGAGCATTGATTGTTTTGCTTTCACCAGCACCATCCTTTTCAGGTCTCCCCTCCCAAATTTCTAGAGTCCTGCAGGCTGGTCTTTCAGCTCATCTCTATGGTGGTAAATAGCTCTCTTTTATGTGTGAATGGTACAGATTGAGATGGGTTGGATAGCTTAGTGGTTTGAGTATCTGGCTGCAGAACCAATGGCTGATTGGGAATCTGATTCCACCCTGTACCTTCAGGGTGAATAACCAGCCTGTATGATCATGGGCAAGCTGCACAGTCCCAGGACACCAACAGAAGAAAGAAATGGTAAATCACTCCTGAGTACTGACTACCTAGAACTCCCTGGAAAGGGTTATTATAAGTCAGAATCACTTTGACAACTTGCAAATGCTATTAGCTAATCAGGCTACCTAAGGTGCTGTCCTCAGAGAATTAATTTGCTACATGGAGGTAGCACACTTGCGCAGCCTTCAGTGGTTTATAGAGCCATTCCTTCCCATCCCAAGATATTTGAGGGCTACTTCCATGAGGAGCCTCCATTTATGGCCAGGTTGTTGGCCACTTTCTAGAGAAGGCACAAGAGTACTTTCTGGACCTTTTTTCACCGATGCATGAAAACTTGTTTATGCTCTTAGTCCCTTTACTCCATTGGGTATTTTTGCCATTTCAGTACACTGGGTTTTCAACTAGTTTTATTAATATGATGTTTTGGGGTTGTTGTTTTTGTGTGTGTGATACCTATTATTTTAGATGAGAGATGAGCAAATTCTGCTCTTCCAGATGTTGTTGTACAGCAGCTTCCATCAGCCTCAGCCACCATAGCCAATCAGAAGGGAATGATAGAAGTTGAAGTCGAAGGACATCTACAGGGCAGTACTTTACTCTCCCCCAAATGGAACTGCAAAATGAAAGGTGCCTTCATTTTGGCAGTTTCACGTCTGGCCTAGACACAGAATAATAATAATAGGAAAAAACCTACTGATTTACAATTTCCTGTTGAGTCAAGCCATTTTTCATTTGACTTTTATGCACTCTGGCTTTTATTGTGTTTTGATTATGTGTCACCCTGAGATCTGTTAGCTGTAGGGAAAAGATTGCATCTTACAAATAAAGAAATAATTATTCAGTGACTCATTTATCTAATGTTTGCAGCTGGGATCAGCACTCTCTTCTGCTTGCTGCTATCTTCACATGTTCATGCCACAAATCTGTCCTAAGCATTTCCCATGTTTGATGGTAATGATGACAGATGTGCTGAAAGGGTCTGGGATCTGTCTTGTCATCAATTTGTACCTTCAGAAGAAAAATTGCAAGGCAGGATTAAATCAGGCAATCTATGCATAGCAATCACATTTGCAACTAATTTGCAAAAAAGTTGTTTACCTTTTTGAAGAGAATTATGTTGACATTCAACTTACCTCTCTTTCTTTGGGTACATTGAAAAAGAGGCTACTATTAACATTTGCTGGGCAAGAAAGAGGAGGAATACTGATCTTTAGGAATCTGGGCCTTGTCTGAAACACTGTGTACTATTAGAATGAAAAGAGTGAACCAAAGGTAAATTGAACTGACTGCTTGAAAGTCAGTCATATCCAACTCTAGGATTCAGTGCTCATCTCTGTTTATAGCTGAAGAACCAGCCCTGTCTGTGTCTGCAGACATTTCCGTGGACATGTGGCAGGTATGCCTAGACACCGGAGAGCACGGAAAACTGTTTACCTTCCCACCAAAGTGTTACCTATTTATCTACTTGCAATTTCTTGCATTCAAACTGCTAGGTTGGCAGAGCTGGGACAGAGATGGGAGTTCACTCCATCGTGCAGTACTCGGGTCTCAAACTCTGACCTTCCAGTCTTCAAGTTCAGCATCTTAACCACTAAGCCACCACAAAAATCTGCTAAAGCAACTAGTTTGCGTGCCTAGAACTTCTTGCCACTGAAAAAAAAGTTAGTTCCAAAATAGACAATTGTGGCCCCAGAAGCCCTGTAGGCATTTCTGTCCATTGTAATTCTGTCCTCCCTTTTATGGGTTAAAGTAGAATTACCATCATTTGCAAGGGGGGGACCAAGTTGCAACCAAGGAGCCAAAGGGATAGTTAGGACCCTGGACAGCCCCCTTTGTTGCTCACCCATGTTTTATTCCAGAGGTTCCCAATCTAAGGCCTGCAGGCCGGATCCAGCCCATGGCACAATTTCATGTGGCCCCCACCCCTCCAAGGGCATTCAAGAAACCAAATGGCTACCCCTTTGAAGCTGTTGGGACAAAATGGCCAACCACATTGTGTGTACAGGGCAAAATAGCCACCTGGCCCTTGAAGCTGCCTGAGAGAGCGTGACCCATCCCTTGGCTTGAAAAGTTTGGGAAACCCTTTTTTATCCTATCCCTGTATTTATAGGGTGTGGTTAAAAGTGCCCTTTTAACACAGTTATCCTTTGATACCAGAGGAAGAAAAGCCCACTTATGTCTGCTTCATTAAACTAATGCCAAACACTTGAGCCAATTAACAGCAATTAAATCATCTGGATGGGATTCAAAAACCAGATGGAACGGTGTGTTGAAAACCTTTCCTGTGCTACCAGGATGCAAATAAATAGTGAGAAAATATTCAGCTCCCAGAAGTCAGGGAGACTGTGCAGAAACAATTTTCTCTTTGGCAGTGAGTAAGAATGGCTGCTTTCTGGTGCTCGGTAATTAACGTTATTAAGAGGCAAAAACGGCACTAATTCTAATTAACCATAGGCACAATCCAAGTAAAATTGTCTACCTTTGAAGCTCCCTTGATTTTACTAAGAGTATGTATTGCCAGGGCTTTGTTGCAGTGGAAACTGCTTTGTTGCTTGTTTTTTTTATCTCTCATAGTAGATCTAAGAATATAAGGGACAATTTTTAACCTCACAAGCAAAGTGCATTATTCAACTGCTTACATAACCTGCATCTGCCTTCCTCCAATCTCCTGTAGGTTTGAATGTGGGCTTGATACATTGGTTTCAATGCCTGATTAGAGGCAGTCTTTATTGGAAACTGCTGTAAAAGCCTTCTGTCATGGATCAGAGAAGACACATAATGCAAAGTATAACCATAAAAGAGCAGCTGCCCTTGGGCTTTTCTAAGCATCTTAATCATTTTTCTGTTGAAATGGGGACTTTTGCCATGGGGTGGGCACTACCTGAAATAGGGGATAGAAGGGCAGTCATATAGGGAGATAATAATGCTCTTGCATAACCCACAGTACATGCAGGTTTTCAGTTATTATATGCTGGTGGTACATCTGACATGAATAAAGTGCAGAGACCTTATTCAGGCCATGGGAAGATTAATCTATCTGCTGTTTTGGGGATGTAGTAGAGAAAAACCAGTATCCAAACCACTGAACAAGTATGCAACCCTGATACTACTTGGTTATTTGGTTGATCCGTACTTCACATGTCTAGTTTGATGTGGCAGATTGAAGCATCATCTCCCATGAGATTTTAGCAGCTTCTCAACATTGGGAGGTCCTACCGTACCGTAGCAGGGTCCAATGGTGCACGGGGGACTGAGTCCCATGTTCTCGATGCTCCTTTAGCCATTTTAAATACAACAACACAGCTGGTTAGGCTCTTGTCAAAGTTTGCCATGTTAGAGCAATGCACTGACCAGGTGCATTGCCCAAGTACCCAATCTTATTTAGCTGACCTGCAGTTCCAGAATGGAGAACCATTCCAGACTGCTAGCCAACACTTTTGTGGCATTGTTGAACCCGCCAAGAGAATACACCCCCACCACCATAGCTGTGGAATGGCCAGGGTCACTGCTGTGCCACATTGAAGCATGAGGTGGGATTTGCAGTGGTGCAACCCTTATAGGCACTGAAATTTTTAAACAATTTATATTTTTAACGTTTTTATCTCATTGTTTTGTATAAGCTGTATTGTGATTTATATGTGTGTAAGCTGCCCGGAGTCACCTAAGCAAGAAGGCGGCAGCATAAATGTGACTAAATAAATAAATAAAGTTATGCAACAGCTAAGGACATTTTAAAACATTGTTACTACTGAAGCTTGAACATTAGAAGATTCTAATTTGTAATTTGTAATTCATTTCTTTACCCAGTAATTGTGGTATAATTAATTTTTCTTGCAGCAGTCATTTAATGAGGGATGGCATCTCTCCTTTTGTGATACAGTGGAACATCATATAACAAATGTCCGCTATAGCAAAAAAAATAAATGCACAATGAAAAGATTTTGGAAAAAATGGCGCCTCACATAATGAATAAGCACTGTTATGCGAATATAGTGCACCCTATGGGGAAAATTGTATAACGAAATTTTTTGCTATTCGATATGCGTCACTATGGGGACAAATTGTATAATGAAGATGTCAATGGAATGGAGAAAAGTTTGCTTACCGAAAATTTTTCCGTTATACAGTTTTTTCAATAGGGATTTTTGTTATGTTGGGGGGGGGAATCATATAGCAAATTAATCGCATAGCAAAAAGCCTTGTAGAATGAATTATTTTTGTTATACAAGGTTTTACTGTATAACAAGCTTTTCAGTTATTAGTTTTAAAGTCTCCACCTCCTCCTCTTCACTTCATCCACACAACAAGCTGAGAAAAAGAGTGGTTGACATGAGGTCATCAGGAGGGGTGCTTGAATGGAGACTTGGCTCATGATACAAAGTTGAGTGAAATGGCTTTCAGATCTTAGTGGAAACTTGAACCTGGAACTTCCATGTCTCAGTTCATCACTGCACCCACTACATCACATTGCTTTCTATACCATATTGCTCAGGTGTTCAGAAACATTTGAGTGAGTGACATTAAAGTAGATTCTTTCCATTGCCTTAGCTTAAGAGGTCTTTTTTCAATTGTAACTGTTATAACAGTGTCTCTCTGAAAGAAGTTTGTTAAGCCATTGCCCCTCAATCTTCAACAACACTTGCCTTGTCCCTTCCACAATTATTAATGAATGAAGCAGCACAAAAATCCATGAATTAAACATTTCAGTAACCAAACAGTCTAGTATTGTTGCTTTGTTGATGAGCTCAGAGACCAATTTTGTTCATGCTATTTAAATATATTCAGGAAGCAAATGTAAACACTTGCTTTATCTGGCCAGCTAGGAGCTTGCATTATTGTGTGTGTGTGTGTGTGTTGGGGGGGGGGGGGGGTAGGGGTAGAATTAGGGGTTGAAGATTTCAGAATGGCACATGCCTGTTTCAATGGTCAGTTGTTATCTGTTTGTGGCAGGTTGACACCACAGATTCCATTTTGGTTCATTGTTGGGCACTAAAAGCTTTATGAGAAGGTCTTGTATTACTTTTAATTAGGGTAGGTCTAGCTGAAAAATGGTGGGTTTCACTTCTAAGTACACTATTGTGACTCACCAGTCATGCAGGCTAGGTATTCTGATTGTTGTAGTCCATAAAAGTACCTTTTACCATCTCTGTTTCTAGGTGGCATATACTTTACTACAGTCTTCTGTACTTCTTAGTTTTGACTGGTAACTTTGTACTCAATGTTTCCATCCCTTTTTTCAACATAGTTTAACAATTGGATCTAACAGACGACCTGGCTCACTAGAATAGCAGGAATAACTTTATTACTTTATTGCTGTTTATTAACTTTATTACTTTACTTTATTACTGTTTATTACTATTTTTGTTCTTATGCTCAGTCAAGCCAGTAAGTGAGATATTTAATGAATTATTTTATCAATTCTCCCCACCCCATTACTCCACCCCAGTGAGTTGCCATGGCTGAGCAGGGAAACAAACCCAGGTCTCCTGAGTCCTAGCCCTTCACTATATCCACTACACACATAATAAATATTACAGATAAGATGGGTGTTTTTGTATTGTATTATAATTAAGCATAAATATTGGAATAGTGGGTGTACTGTATTAGAAAATCATGAAAAAAATCTTACAGTTATATTATATAATTATATTTTATTGCTACAGAGATTAAACATTTATGTAAGTCTGATGAAGGAAGAGAGTTCCGAAAAAGTACCTAAACCGGTGGACTTTTACAGCTGTTTCAATTTCCTATTTTTGTATAGTTATCCACTATAGAAGACCTTAGGTGTGTGATTAATATATGGACTATTAAATACTAGATTTCCTTTTTCTCGAGCCTCGAACATATATTTTGTCTATTATGTTCAGCAGTAATTATTCTGTAAAATGATAAACATTTTTGAATTATTATTATTTTACTTTAATTGGTCTAGTTGATTCAGGAATGCTTCAACTGGGCTTACCACTGCAAAATAAACCTGGAAGACTCAGTCTGACTGAAGATGTTTTGGATAGATGAAGACAAATGAAATAATAATTTTAAAAAATTCAAATAAAAAGGACACCTAAAATCCATAGTGAACTAGTGAAATAAGTACAAAATAGGTTGGTTAAGCATAAAATATATGCAGATAAACCAGATAATCAACTGGCAGCCTTGCTCCTATTTTATCAGCACCAGATCATAATGCAATGGGGGGTGGGGTGGGGGGGGAGAGGTGCTTTGGGGTTATTCAGAGTGAGGATGCAGGTACACCCCTTGTGCCTACAACCAGAGAGGAATGTGGTATATCATCCAAAGGCAGCATAAGTCAGAAGCAACTGGGGTGGGTGTTAATTGTCCAGAGAATTTAGGTCAGTGATGGCGAACCTTTTAGAGACCAAGTGCCCAAACAGAGGGGCAGGGTGAACTCTGTGCTGAGGGGAGGAAAGAAGTACTCCCATTGGGCTGTTGGGCAGAGGGGTGGGGCAAACTCTGTGCTGGGGGAGGAAGCGCTCCCATTGGGCTGCTGGGCAGAGGGGTGGGGCAAACTTTGCTGAGGTGAGTTGAGGAAGTGCTCCCATTGGGCTGCTGGGCAGACGAGCAGGGTGAACTCTGAGCTGAGGTGACGGCATGTGTGCCCACAGATAGGGCTCTGAGTGCCTCTCCTGGCATACCACTGACCTTGGTCCTGTCTGCACTAAGGCATTTAGGATGATCTATTTTTCACTGAAAAGGTTCATCTCTGTACTGTGATGCATTTTATCTCTCACTTGAGTGATCTTTCCATCCACACTGAAGATATTTATTCTCCAATAATGAGAGTCCACACTGTCATCAGATTGCTTCAATTTGTCCCCATTCAATTACTGACATTCTCCTTCCTGTGGTGCAATGGTTGAACTGCTGTGATGCAGCCAAGGCCTTGTGAGTTCGATCCTGGCAGGGTTCTGGGTGGACTCAGCCTTCCATCCTTCTGAAGTCGGTATAATGAGTATCTAGCATGTTGGGGGCAAAAATACTAATTGCCTTGTGAACCACCCAGAGAGTGCACTAAGCGCTATAGGAAGGTATATAAATGTAATTTCTAATTCCTGCCTCTTCATCCCCATCCACTCCCTTCACCTCCTCTGGTGGAATTCTCCCTGAGAAACAATTTCATGTGCTTGAAGCAAGATTTGTATCTCTTTCTGAGAGGAAAAAGAGGGAGAGTAAAATAATGAGTTGTTTATTATGTTTGTGCTTTCCTCCTTCCTTTTGGAATTTTCTCTAGCTGCAGTGTATGTGAAAGAGAGAAAGACAGACAGAAAGAAAGAAAGAAAGAAAGAAAGTGGGTGTGCCTGTAAGAGCACATTTCTGTAGGAAGTCTGCCTGGTGGACATAGAACCATTTCAGTTCACTGGTTTTCCCATAAATAAAATTTACCTGGTCTGTTAATGAGAAAGAATGGGACACAAGCAGTGGCCATCATTTAGCGGGCCAAAGTTACTTTTATTTTATTTTTGTTAAATAAAGTGACATAGTAAAACAGCGATGCATCTGCCTAACATAATATACCTAGAATAGAGAACTAATTAAATATAGACTTGAAGAAAGTACGCGGGGGGGGGGGGGATTCTCCATCATTTATTTTAATGTCAAATCCTAATCAGAATTGTCACTTCTGATAACACTGCTCACGGATCTGTTTGGGTGTGAACTGTCTACATAGGCTACAGAACAGGATAATTAGCAGCATGCCAAAATAATGCAGCCTTGATGCTGTAGTAGAAAGTAGCAAGACAGCCATAAAACGAGGTGGGGCAGAGCACTTTAATTTAAAACTTGTGGACGCCATAATTTGAGCTGACCCAAATCACAGCAAAAATGATCCAAAGAGTGAGATATCTGCCAGTGTAGACAAAGAGGAGATGATCCAGTTCTTTTAGCTTTCTCATCCAGTTTTGCTAGCTACTTCAGTTTTCACTCAATTGTTTCATTTTCTCGCACTCATTTTCTACAGTATGTATTGCAATGTTATCTAAAGGTTGCACATCACATAGCTGAAGGATAGAATGTCAAATTCAATACCTCTTTTGTCTGTCATTGCTGTTTAGAGGGCCTCTGGTTCATAACAAAATGTCATAGGCATTTTTGCAGCACATGGAAACCAGATGTGCTTGGAGGATGGACTTTGGGAAGAGGAGGGCAACTTAAATGTATGCATTTAATCTTTCTGGTCAAATAGGCTTATGGCACTTTTAATAGATGAATGCAATAGAATGGTATTGTGATATGAAAGTCAGTTATCTAGTGATGCTCTAATACATTGAATTTAATTAAGATTACTATATTTCCTCCTAACTAGATTCACTGTCTTTGCATTTGTCTTCAGATTAAATGAGGTTTTAGTGATCAGTCATCACCAACCTGCCATGATATCAGCTCATGCCTCTTCTGAGAAGTTTATTAATCTTTTGAGAAAGCCTGTCCTTATTTTTAAGTATGCAGTGGTTAAGAAGCTTACCTTGTTAGCTGGAAGGCTAGCAAGTGGGCAGTTTGAGATCCGGGTACTGCATGACGGAGTGAGTGCCCGTCTCTGTTCTAGCTCTTGGGGACATGAAAGGAGCCTCATTTGGGTGTGCCCTGAGTGGAGTTTCTTCCGCAAAATTCCTTTCAACCCAAAATTATTTGTGAAACAAAATTATTATTATTATACCATGAAAAGAAGACTATTATGTTGCCAAGTCCTTCTCAATGAAAGGAAGATACAGATTGGTGAAATATGGCTAACTCATGACATAGAGCATGTCCAGACCACCCCATGGGCTCACTCAATTTTGGGTTGCTAGAGGGTGGGGGATGGCCTAAATTACATTTAGACTGTTCCCCCCCCCCCCATCCAAACACCCAAAGCAACCCTTTGCCTGTATGGTGAAGTGGCTGTCTAGCAGTAACAGTTTTTATTGTCAATCAAAGGGGGAAATAGAAAAATATTTTCTCCCCTTTTTATCAATCCAGTGCTATAACAATTAGCAGGGGGCAATTACACTTTCCTTGCCACTCTGCAAAGGAGTAGGAAAAGTGTTAAATGAAAACACCTGATATGATGACAAGACTAATTGTTTACTCTGGAAGCAGTCTTTGAAGGCTGGTGCCTTTCTTGGTGCCTGGAACACTGAATTTTTCATCATTGTAAATAAGTAGGGGCCCTTGACAGGGGTTCTAGAAGAAAAATTCAAGAGGGAGATCATGACACTCCAGCATCCATGAAGTGCAGGCATATGTCCAAACTGGAAAGAGTGCTCAAGTCTAAGTGAATGTCTAGACATGCTCATAGTTAATGTTGTGAATTTACCAGCAGAGCTCTGCTTCATGGAAATTTCTTTTGACTAGACTCTGAGGTGCTTTGCATCTTTTGTCAATAGCCATGCGATTAGAGCAGTGGTTCCCAACATGGGGCACATGCTCCACAGGGGGACCTCAATTCCCAAAAGCCTAAGTCAGTACATTGGATGATCAGTGCTTTGGGAAATTGACTTAGACATCTGGAAACTGAAGTCAAAAAGCTAAAGGTTGGGAAATACTGGATTAGAGATTCTTAGGGGATTTTAACAAGACAGGTGATTTAGCCTCCAAGGGACATGTCTAAATAAAAAAATACTGTCATTTGCCGGCATAGTGTCTCTTTGTGTTGGAACACAAGTAAAAGCCAAGCACAAGTCTGCATTGATATTGAAACAATAATGAACTGTTCTTATACTTGCAACTCAAAAAAGGTATTTGTTCATCTTCTGTCTTTCGCATATCTGCATTCCTCTTTGTATAGATTTTATTAATTCCAAATGTTATAGGCATGTTCAGGACAATTGGTTCTGTGCAGAACATAACATTTAATTGGGGAAATTACTTTTGTTGGACTCCAGTACACACAAACACACACACACACCTGTTTGCCTTCTAATCCAAAAGCAATTACAATCCAATTAAATGTTTCCAAACTTTGGTCCTATATAGAAAAATGTTGCCTGGTGAAATCTGAAGGTTTATTTCCCTCCTCTACCCACATCCCCATCAATGGGTTATATTTCTTAGCAGAAATTGGGAGCAACTAGTTCATTACAAAGAATTACAGTAAAACCTCGCATAAAGAGTGCCTTGCTTAGAGACTAAATTGCTTAAAGAGCAGAATTTTCTCTGAATGGTCACCTCGCTTAACAACTAAAACCAACCAAAAACTCACTTAACAACTAAATCAGGGTTTGCAATCCCCCTTGCCAGAAGTCACAATTGGTTACTTACTGTAAAGATGGAGAGAGAAAAGCAGATATGTTTGCACAATTGAGGTTGAACTGGCTCCAGATTGTGTTGGTAAATAAGTGGAATAGTAAATATTTGACGGAAGTCAGTTTGGAAAGAGATATGACTGAGTTTGAAGAATTGATATTAAAGATAAGAAATGGAGAAAGGGATATTAAGGGCTTAGTAAGTAAATTATATATAATGTTAAATAAAGATGGTAATCCACAAGAAGCGTTGAAAATAAATTGGGAACAAGAATTGAAAATAAAGATAGTAGACGAGGTTTGGAAAAATAAATGGAAGAAAAGGATCATGAGAACAATGTCTGTTAGAACAGCAAATATCAACAATGCCATCTAGCAGCCCCCTTCTTCTTTTGCCCTTGACCTTTACCAGCATCAAGGCTTTCTCAAGTGAATCCTTTCTTCTCATTTGATGTCCAAAGTACTTTAACTTCATCTTCAATATTTAACCTTCTAAGGAGCAGTCGGGGTTGATTTCTTTTAAGATCAACCTATCTGTTCTCTTTGCTGCCTAATATATGAAAGAACGTAATTATAAAATCTTGTGGAAATGGTACTTGACCCCAGTGAGGTTACATCAAATAGACAAAAATAAAGATAAAATGTGTTGGAGATGTAAGGATACACCGGGAACATATGAACACATGTGGTGGGGTTGTAATGTGGTAAAGGATTTTGGGGAGGAAATTGAGAAAGAGATTTGTGCTGTTATGGGTATGAGACTTAAATTGGGGCCAAGTACTGTTTTGTTGACAGATGTGGAAAATATGGATTTAAATAAGGATAAAAAAAGAGCTGTTGTCAATAATGTCGACAACGGGCAGACAGTGTATAGCCAGGAATTGGAAAAATGAAGCAACTCTGAAAATAGAAGAATGGTATAAGGAGATGTGGGATTTTGCATTGAACGATAAGCTAACATGGGAAATGAATAAGAAAAAGGGTATAGTTAAAGAAAATAGATTTTGGAAAATATGGCAACTGTTTGTGGATTACTCATTGAAGGGGGATGAAGGGAATAGACCAGTACCGGATCAAATGAGTTTTTGGGGTTAGAAAACAACTGTGACACTCTGTTTTCTCCAGGGCATTGTAAATAACACTGGGTGTATTAGGTGAAAACCTAATACACCCAGTGTTGTTTATTGTATTTTATTGTATTGTTTATTGTATTTTAATTATTGTATTTTTACTTTGACTTAATAGTTGTATCAAATTGATGAGTTTAAGAATAGAGTTTGAATATGTATATCAGGATAGTTATGAGTATTATAATGTATTAAAAATTTCGGAAATATAACTAAAGATGTATGGAAGAAAGAGGAAGGTAGTATATTACTAAGTCGTACTTAAATTGTACTCTTATGCTTTTTTCTTTTTTGTTATATATGTTGCATTTGTAAGTATGATGTTTGTATTTTCATTTATAGTTGTTCTTTTTCAGTTGTATTAGTGTTAAAAAATTAATAAAAATTATAAAAAAAACAATTGGTTACTTACAATGGTGTTTTGCTTAAAGAGCAATCCCGCTTAAAGAGCAATCCCGTGGAATGCATTATGCTCTTTAAGCGGGGTACCACTGTATATGCAAGTAATTCCTTTTTGTAGAAAATAAAGCATAGCTAAGTTAGCCTCCTGTCTTTGTCCCAGATCCTGCCAACCTAGCAATTAAAAAACAAGAAATTCCAAGTAGATAAATAAGGACCACTTCGGTGGGAAGGTAAACAGCATTCCGTGTGTTCCAATGTCTAGTCAAGCCTGCCACATGACCACGGAAATGTCTGCAGAAGCAGACATCGCTGGCTCTTTGGCTTTGAAACAGAGATGAGCACTGAACCCTAGAGTCGGATACGACTGGCTTTCGAGCAAGGGAAACCTTTACTTTTAAGTTTTCCTATTATTTTGGTACTTTGTGAATTGTTTTTACTTTTGATGTTGTTCTGGCTTAAATGTCATTCAGTATGCTTGCTGGAGTAATTTAAGATAGCAAGAATAAAGAACCCATGTTTCATTGTGAACTGATTATCAGTTAAAGAACAGCACAAGTGTTTAAAATACAATGTATGTTTTCAACTATGTTTCAGCAGTTTTGTTACCTTTTGTTTCCTTATCTATTTTTTTTGTAACTTTAAGACAGTTATGCCTGTGTACTGTATTTAATGTGTGTGTGCGCATGCGTGTGCACACACGTGTGCACAAGTGCATGCATGCACCATCAACTCTATTATAGGTTGTGTAAATTAGGTTCGGACTGGGGAAAAGAACAATGGTGGTCATTTTCACATGGTATGAACTTTGAACATTAGCATGAGATGCTGTCTGTAAACAGATATGGTGAGGAATTATGAGGCCCTGGAGGATTTTACATTTCAAAAACAAAATGTAGCTGTAGTGTATTTATTTGCAAAGCCAAATCTGCCTCAAGGAGATGCCTTTCCCATTGTGTATGGTGCAGGTTAAAGGATTTGCTGTTGTCCACAGTTGCTGTCCTCACTGATGCTGAAGAAAGTGGATAGCAGGAATAATTATTAATGTTGACAGCTAAATAGTTTGCAAAGGCAGTGATGATGTATCCTCTCACAGCGATGAAAAAGAAAGTTTGCTTGACTTTGAGCTATATTTAAAAATCTCTCTTAAGTTCAAGACTGAAGAAGAATATATTACACATAGCACATAATTAGGAAGAGAGAATTCTGTAAGTGCTGAAAAATGTTTCATAATTATTATTATAATAATTTTTGTCAGAAATTATTATGAGTTTAAAGGTTTTTTTGCTGGAGAAACTCTGCTCAGGGGATGCCCAAATGAGGCTCCTTTCATGTCCCCAATATCCCCCCCTCCCCAAGTGGTCCCTATTTATCTACAGTAAAACCCCAGGTTACGATTTCCCTGGGTTGTTTGCCGTGGTTTACAACGGCAAATTAAATTAAAATAATGCCCCAGTTTATGGTGTTTTTTTTTGTTTACAACCAAAAATCACACTATTTTAAACTCTAAAGTGGTGGCTGGTGCCATTTTAGAGTTTAGAATGGTGCCCACCACCTCCGCCGGAAATCACAATTCAGTGCTTATGGCTGTGGATGTGCCGTTGACATCGTTTCTGCCACTATTTCTGGACTGTCCACCACCTCTACCAGCAGCGGGAGAGTCTGGGGACCTTATCTGCTCAGTTCCGACCTTCGTCTGAGCTCCCTACACAGCGCTACAGCCGAAAATGCGTGCCTGTTCTTTTAGTTGGGGAGGTGCATGTTTTCATCTGTAGCACCATGCAGGGAACTCAGATGAAGGTCAGAAAGGTATGGGAAAGGTAAGGAGATCTTTTTGTTGCTTTTGTAGGGGTAAGGGACAATCATGTCTGGGGGTTTTTTCTGGGGTGGTGGTGGATTTTTTTGGGGGGGTCCAGTCAGGACCGTTTCCCCTTTGTAGGGGGTGGGGGGATGATCATGTCATTTTTTGGATGTTTGGGTGGGGTTTTGTATATATTTTTACATATTTTTGGTCCAGTCAAGACCTTTTTTAAATTTTCAAAGCATTCCTATGGGATCTCATAGACAAGACTTGTCTCATACTAATGTTATTTTTTCAGGTTACAATGGAGGCTGTTGGAATGGACCTCCGCCGTAACCTGGGGTTTTACTTTTGCAATTTCTTGCTTTCGATCTGCTAGGTTGGCAAGAGCTAGGACAGAGACGGGTGCTCAATCTGTCATGCATTACCAGGGTCTCGAACTGCTGACTTGCCGGCCTTCCAACTAACAAGGCAAGCTTCTTAACCAGTGAGCCATAGCAGCCCATTGCTTCATAGTTATAACATGACGTTTTGCACCTACCGTAGTTTGCAAATCATTTACTTTTTCTATTAATTTTTCTAATTCTATTTTTCTAATTCTGTTAAAAGCACAGCAGCAAGAAGACATCTATACATTAATTTTAAAAAGTCTAAATTTCTATATACGTGTCTGTGAGATTAATGCTTGCATGCTACAAATGCTAGGGTTGAAAGGTTTATAAGCTCCTCAAGACACTGATTAATAGAGGGTGGTTATTTGCTAGCCAATGTTGTAGTAGAAGTCTTTTTGCAACCAAAAAGGTTACTGTAGCCCATAACCTGGAAGGGCTGTGGTGACTCAGTGGTGAAGAAGCTTGCCTTGCTAGCTTGAATGCCAGCAAGTCAGCAGTTTGAGACCCAATTACTGCACAATTGAGTGAGCACCCATCTCTGTCCCAGCTCTTGCCAACCTAGCAGATCGAAAGCAAGAAATTGCAAGTAGATTAATAGGGACCACCTCATGGGAAAAGATCTTAGTGATATGAAAGGAGCCTCATTCAGTCGTCCCCTAAGCAGAGTTTCTCCAGCAAAAATCCTTTCAACCCAGAATAATTTCTGACATGGAATTACTTATTATGCTGCCAAGGTTTGTCATAGCCTGCCTCCCAAGAAGTACATAGGGGACTGCAGAAGGTCAAAGTATGGAATACATTGGAAATATGGTACTGGATTCTTGCCATGAAGTCTTCGGGCTACAATTTTCAGACTAAAAATTAATCATATTCCTGCTTTTTTCTGTAGGCACTTCAGTATTAAAACAAGACGAAGACAAGACTATTTAAATAAACACCAGGAACCACAGTATTAAGGTAAGACATTGGCCATTTTAATTAACTCTACTTGTTAGTACTCCAGCTCAAACTAAGATCTGTAGAACCACTTTTTCAGTTGTGCATTTCATAACACTGAAGAATTTTCAGGATTCTGTTGTGACCTATTCAAGTCACGACAGCTTCATTTCTCAAGACATTTTTGCACTGGAAGAAATTAAATCCAAATACTGTACAGTGAAACCTCATACAACAATCACCCCATATAACAACGAAATCGCATAACAATTAGGTTTTGGGGGGAAATGGCATCCCGCTTAACAATTTTCCCTATGGAAAAAATTGTACAACAAATATTCAATGGGGAAAACCACTTAGCAATAAAAATCGTTGTACGATGCATCCCATAGGGAAAATTGCTATACAATGCATGCATCATATAAAAATTGTTTTGTACAACAACGCACCCTGTGGAATGGATTAAAATTGTTGCATGAGGTACCTTAGCTTTGTAACCAACATATAGATGCTTCTTCTGAAAGGTCCTTGGAAAATTGTGACTGTTATCTTGATAATAATTGTTTCGTCTTCAACTGCCAAAGTACTGGGTGTTCTGAGATCAAGGTGTAATTTGCTGACCTGTTAAACATAAGGACAAAGCTATTTTTTCAATAACACTTTAAATGTTAATACTTGAACATTTGAATTATTGTATCGGGCCACCCATTCTTATGTGAGTTCTAGGCAGCACACTAATGGCTTTTAAGGAACAAATAGAAAGAAAGAAATGAAACATTTTTCTGTCTTGTCTATTTCCATAGGCCATTGTTAGGCAATTACATAAATGCCTGTTTACAAAATTGAGTCACATAATGATCACATGTGTTTTCAGTGCTATAAAATGTGCAGCATACAGGAATGCAAATGGATTAAATTTTGGGTTTCCTAACAGAGCTCTTTTGCTGGCTTTTGTAGTGGTACAAACTTTTTTATGCATGACTATAAGTGAAGAGTGAGCAAATCTCTTTTTTTGCAACCAACAAGAAGTGTCAATGCTCTGGTAGTTCATCACAGCTTTACTATGGTGGAAGTCTATCATATCTACTAATAAAAGGCTACAGTTGGTGTGGCAGGGCTGCATCTTTCTTCTCTTAATATTTGCTTCCAGCACCTTTGTTTCAGTCCACCAGAGAGAAAGATACAGCATAAAACATCTCTCACTGTTCACACCTTCTGATGATGGCATAGTTTTCCATTACAAATTAAGCTGAGCAAAACAATCAAACAGACCAAAACTTGTACATGTTATGTATTGGCCTATTTCACTCCAGATGCCATGAGAATATTTCCACAATCTTTAGCCATTCTTCCATGGGTCCCACTGTGATAGTAAGAAAACCTCAGCAGAAAACTGATGGTCACAGTACTAGTGGGACTCCAGAAAATATGTAATAAATGAACAGTTGTGCTGGGAAAATGATGGAGAATTGAAGTTACCCTTGTTTATATCTTGTCTGAAGACAGTCAGATTTTAGGCACAGGTCTTACAATATAATAAATCTATTCATGGTCTCTACCATCCTGATTTGGGTAGTTCTGTGTGCCAAAGAAGTTAGAATGATGTAAAATACTGTATATGGACATCTATTAAAGGACTTATATTACAACTTTTATTATGACGTTCCAGCTCTCATATTGCTTGAAATATAGTTTTGTATTTTTCAGAAAGGGTCATTTGACAAGGTTTGAGAACAATTAGTGTGTACTTAAAAAGTCCATTCAGAGACATTCTCTGTACATCAAAATTTCAGAAGCAGCTGTCTTGAAAAGTTATTCACTTTTCTGAAGATCCCAAATAGGTAAAACTGCACAGTTATTTTTTAACACAGAAAAGCAGAAAGGAGAGCTAGCTCTGTTGATGTTATATGACTTACTGTTTTATTAGATTTTTTTTTTGTCACACAGTGTCCTGGACTTGTACACATGAATGTTCCAATATTATATCTAGGAAAGAGGATGAGGGAACGAAAGAATACAATTGAAAATATGTTGTTCAGCCTCACAATATTTGACTGTTCTATGTAATTGAAATCCTTTCAGTAAAAGATAAGGAACAGAAATGGAAAGGGTGGTATGTGCACGATAAAAATATTTTGTTTCATTTTGAGTTCTTTTGTGAGTGCCTCTTCTATTTATTTATTTTTCATACATTGGTTTTCTTTCATTTAACATGTAAGTGCCCACCTCTTCTTTGGGGTTATTTGCTTTCACTTTCTCCCATTCATGTTTTCTGACACTAGTCCAAAAAGCCCTGAAGTAAAGGTAAAGGTTTCCCTTGCTTGAAAGCTAGTCATATCCAACTCTAGGGTTCAGTGCTCATCTCTGTTTCAAAGCCAAAGAGCCAACGCTATCTGCTTCTGCAGATGTTTCCGTGGTTATGTGGCAGGCATGACTAGTCACCAGAGCACATGGAACACTGTTTACCCGGAAGTACTGTACCACAAAAAAAGCAGAGGCAAGGTAACAGAACTACTTCAAAAGCAAGCAGCAGTACAGACAGCAACCACCACCAAAACATACAACTTTAATAGAATAAATAAAGAGCAAATCAATCAAATAATAATTTCAAAAACAACAACAATCAAACATCAGAAGCATCCACACATAGGTAAAGGTAATGGTTGCCCTTACTCGAAAGCCAGTTGTATCCAACTCTAGGGTTCAGTGCTCACCTCTGTTTATAGCCAAAGAGCCAGCGCTGTCTACATCTGCAGATGTTACACATGGCAGAAATGCCTCAACACCAGAGTGCATGGAATGCTGTTTACCTCCCCACCGAAGTGGTACCTATTTATCTACTTGCAATTTCTTGTTTTCATACTGCTAGGTTGGCAGGAGCTGGGACAGAGACGGTAACTCATTCCATCGTGCAGTACTCGGGAATTAAACTCCAACCTTCCAGTCATCGAATTCAGCATCTTAAGCACTTGAGCCGTCCAATTTACACACCTTCTGGGGTGGGTGGGGTGGGGGGGAATAGCTAAATACAACACATGCATACAGAACCCCATCTCTCAAAAATCAGGAAAAGCAAGCGAACAGAGAATGGAAAACAGTAACGATCTAAATCCTCAAGAACCAAAATGATTAGAATATAGAGCGATTTCTCTTTGCAGGCGCACCCCCCAATAAAGGACTCAGACACTGGTAAAAGTGGATAACGGCATTGGGCCACATTTATTGATTCATGCCCTAGTCCGAATTATAAATTTCTATTGGTATTCAACCAATTATAATTCTTAAGGCAAGCAGGCCGAAGTAACACTGGTAAGGTTCCACCCAAAATTGCCAACGACAATTGGTTACAATGTATCCATTTGTATCAATTTGTTTGTTGACAACAAACAAATTGTTGACCGTAGTCAATAATCTAACTAGTGACCCCACCCTCTGACGCGTATCCGTAAAATAACGGGGTGATGCCTGCTGCCCAGCTCATGCCATCACCCCATTGCCTGGTTCATCGTTGACCGGACAACGTTAACCAACTTGTGCCTGTCTAGTGTTGTCCAGTCAATTGCGAACCTGCCGGATACCTGTGGGTCATAAATGTTTACCTTACCAGTGCTACCCGCCACACGGGGAGGCTTCAATAAAGGCTCACCGCCCCCCCCCCCCCAGACCATCAGCTCGGTCAACAGGACTGCTCGCCAATCTCCTAACAAGAGGCTCATACCTCCCGGCGACAGATGGACCCCATCCCCTGTGTACAACTCATAATTTTGGAGACTGATGGTGGGGTGTCTTATGATGCGCCCCCAACCCTTGTCCCTAAGGAACCGGGCAATGGCCCTGTTCACCAGACGCCGAGCCCGGTGAAGGGCTTGGAGGTTAAACCCACCCCTGTAAGCGTGCCGCGGTACCATGTCCGACCAAATCAGGGTTGTGGCGGGCCACACATAATGCAGGTAGGCCAGGTCACCGCAAATCACATGCTTCAGCGATAGGCCCGTGACCTGTCCCAAATCATTACCCCCGAGGTGTATAATCAGGACATCAGGCGGGTCAGCATCCCTGATGGAGAAAAGGAATGGCAACAGTTCCCGCCATAACATTCCGCGCTTACCGTACCACCTGAGACTTGCGGATGCACCTAGTCCCAGTCGGGGTCCCCACTCTGTCGCCGCAGCAAACTGCGCTGCCCTGTGCACATAGCTGTGGCCCACCAGCCATACTGTCACCGGTGCAAGACGACACCCAGGGTCTGTCAAGGAAAAAGGAAACAGGGCCGTGACTGAACTGGTACTCACTGTTGAAAACGGCGAACATACAACTGAAAACATCGTGATCCCCACCTTCCCATGTTGCATATCTCAGCCCCTGAGTACCCAAACGCCGCTGCGGTGGAAGCTGCTCCTATCCTAAATGAATGGGTGCCGTAACGAGCCCCAGGGAGGCCAACACTGGCTAGTGCCTTACCGGTCACCTTCCAAAATTGAAATTTAGTAAGGGGAGACCCATCTTGGTGACAGAAAAACGGGCCAGGGTGCATACCACGTAGTGCAAGGAACTCCTGTAGGGCACCAACCGGACAGATGTCTGCCATAGAACATCGTAGCAGTCTTACACCACTGCCTACACCGTGCTGATCAACCTTAGAGGAGCGTATCCTCAGCTGAGCCCAATCATCGGAAACATAGACATCTTCGAGTTCCAGTGCCCTACGACTCGCATCCGCCTTAGACAGTAGCACCAGCTCACTGATGCGGAGCGCTCCAAAAAAGGCCACCGTAGTGGCCGCGTGAAACAGGGTTGCCTCATACCTGTCGAAACACAGGTCATGCCAACCCCGTGCCAGTTGGGTAAGGACCCCAGGGGAAACAGGGCAGCGGTCGTCCGGGCTACGCCCACGTTCCCGCGCCCACCCCTCCAAAACATGTCGTATGCGAAAATCATTTGTGCTGTCAGCAAACCCACCCACCTTGGCCATGAATGCCAGCGCTGACAGCCTGGATGCTATGGTGCGGGGGGCCAAGCCCTGAGCATGTAAATAAACCATAAATTGGAGGACATGAGCCACTGGGATGGGCCAACTTTCCAGCAGCCGTGACTGGGCACAAAAGGCCCTGAATGAACTGAATGCATGGTGATACGCCTTACGCGTGCGGGGGGCGAGCGACATGCCGATCGCCCAGTTCACCTCTCCTTGCCAAGTGTCCATATCTCGTCCGGGAGCGGCGAGGGAAATTCCTCTGCGTCCGGGGCCAAGGCACGGAACCGGGGGATCTGCAGGCGGGACAAAGCGTCAGCAATATCGTTATTAATACCTGGAACATGTCGATCCCTAAAAAGCACATTGAGGCGTAGGCTGCACAACACGAACTGGCGTACCAGTTCCATAACCCTTGGAGATTTAGACGTCTGTGAGTTGACAATGTGGACCACCGCCGCATTGTCACACCAGAAATGGACAACCGAATTAGCCCACTACTCGCCCCATAGCATCAAAGCTCCCAGAATAGGAAAAAACTCCAGGTACGTGAGATCTCGCAACCGATCCGTGCCCCACCAGTCTGGCGGCCATGTGCCGTAGGCCCACTTCCCTTCGAAGTAAATCCCATAACCCAGGGACCCTGATGCATCCGACTGAACCTGAAAACGAGGGGAAACCAAAAGGTCGGACCTCCAAAAGGAGACCCCATTGAATTCCCTCAGGAACTGGAGCCAAATGAGCATGTCATCCCTCATGCCCTTGTTCAGTCGAACCCTGTGGTGGGGCCTAGCCAAGCCGGTCATGGCATCGCACAAGCGTCGAGCAAACGCTCTGCCCGGCGCAACGACCCTGCAAGCGAAATTAAGGTGGCCATGTAACACCTGTAACTCCCGAAGGGACACCTTGCATTTTGCCAGCAAGTCCAAAATGAGTGCAACAATCCGTGAAACCTTGTCAGCAGGTAACCTGGATGCCTGCACAACCGTGTCAATCTCAACCCCCAGGAATGTGAGCTTGGTTGAAGGGCCCTCGGTCCTTTCGGGCGCTAAAGGGACACCGAGTTCCTTCATTAGCATCTGAAATGTGTTCAGGAGATGTGTGCACGTGTCTCAGCCCCGTTCACCCCCGAATAAGAAATCATCAAGGTAGTGGGCTACAGACCGGGACCCTGACCTACAAACAAAGGCCCATTGGAGGAAGGTGCTGAAGCGCTCGAACGCCGAGCAGGAAATGGAGCAGCCAAAAGGCATGGCTTTGTCAAAATAAAATTCACCCCGAAACTTGAAACCCAGCAACTCAAAATCGTCCGGGTGCACTGGCAGGAGACGGAACGCGGACTTAATGTCGCACTTAGCGAGTAGTGCACCCGGGCCACATGAGCGCACCATGCGCAGGGCCTGGTCAAAAGATGTATACCTGACCGAACAAAGGTCGTCAGGGATAGCATCGTTGACCGAACGGCCAGCCGGGTAAGACAAGTGGTGTATCAAACGGAACTCCCCCGGCGACTTCTTGGGCACCAACCCCAAAGGAGAGACCTTGAGGTTGGGGAATGGCGGGAGAGGGAAAGGGCCAGCGACCCTGCCAGCCGCAACCTCCTTAGCAATGCTGCTGGCAGCCACCTCCTCCCTTCCCCTGAGTGATAAGAGGTTGGGTGCATCTTGAGGGGACCTGACCCCCGTGAAAGGAATGTGAAACCCCTGCTGGAAACCCTCAAGCAGGTAAGCTGCGTCTGCCCTCCTCGGGTACATCGTGAGCCAACGCTCCAACATGTCCACGTTAATTGGGGAGGGGGGCTTTTGCCTGACCAGCTCCCTCTGCGGCAGTTCTGCCGGCCCCCTGTCCACCTCTACCTCTGCCCCGCAGTCCGCCCGCCTTAGGACATGCGGCGGCAGCATGGGGGCCAGAACAAGAGGGACACTCGTGCCTGTATCGGCACTGCTTCCTGTTACACGCACCATTAGCCGAGAAGCTCCAGCACAGCAGGTGGGCTGGAACCCCCTGCCCCGCCACCTGGCGGGGTGCCTGGGCTGGAGCCGCTCGCTGGACCGCATGTCCACAATGGTACTTCTCCCCTGGCGCCGGGCGTGTGGGGGTCATGTACAGAAGCCACAGCTTCTGGCAGGGCTCATCCCACCTCATCTCAGGGTGTAGGGGCACCCTCATACGGAATTCCTCGTCGTAAGCCAACCACGACGGGCCAGGGAAATCAACCATCGCCCGGTATATGTTGTCCAAATACTGGACCATCGGAATTGCCAGGTCAGGCCGGGCCCTGAAGTACACCGCCATGTATATAAGATACGCGGGTAACCAGTTGGCCCATGTGCGTGGCGGCTTACGTCGACGAGACTGCTCCTTGTCCTTCTCGTCCTGCCCCTCCCTCTCCTCCTTGGTGGGTTCTCTATTCAGGAGGGAGAAAATGTCCACGTACTCCCCCCGCCATATCTTTTCCTTGGTGGCCTGGGCCAGGTGGTCCCCGAGGGGCAACAAATAACCTGCCGTCGGCAAGGCCGACACCGGAACATGGGCAGTACTGGGCACCATGAAAGGAGCCTGGACCAGCCCCGCCACCCCCAGTAAGTTCCCCGAGGGACAGGGTACCCCGCCCCAAGAGGGGCCCTGGAGTGGAGGGGCCGTTCCCAGATGGGCCGGCTGCGGCAGACCCGCCGCCCCAGCCAGGTGAGGCCACGGCCACTGCAAGCCTTCCCCCATTGTGGGTTGTGTCGTGGGTGCACTAGATTGGACCGTATACCCACAAGTTGCACCCCCGTGAGCCGCCCCCACCGGGGGTTCCGGCCCACTGCGGGCGTCGGAGCTCGCGACCGCAACCGAGCTCAAAGATGGGACCTGACCACTACCTGCTGGTGGCATCAGCTGCGTGGGGAGCTGCGAGGCCGCGGCTGACGCCGACCTGTTTGCCTCAGGCAGCTCGACCCCGGCGGCTGCCTGCCGAGTACCGGCAAGCGCTGAGTCAACCTGTAAACCAAACGGAGCCCCGGGTGGATTAACTACCCTTAAAGATGCCTCCAGGGCCGCTACACGGGCCAGTAGAGCATCCACGTTCACATAGCCCCCAACACTAATGGGTGGGCCGGCCGGCCCACCGGTCACTGGTGCCGGGCCAGGTCTCTGGACCCCGGGGCCCGAATATGGCCACGCGCCAACAACCGGCCCCTGCGGGGCTGGGGGCATGCCCTGCCAGGGAAGGGAACCCAACCAACCCCCTTGATTGAAGCCCACCGCTGGAAGCTGAACGCCCAGGCCCGAAGGCCCAGTCTGGCTGTGCGCCAGGCCTGAGCCGGTGGCCGCTGATTGCGGGCCGGGGGCCAAATCCCCTGCAGGGCCAGGCTGAGGCTGCCCAGCCTCAGGCCAAGGAGCAACCGTCCCCATCCCGCCGGTCCCGGCGGGCGCCCCCGGAAAGGAGGCCTGCTGAGGGAGCGCAGTCGCGGTCCTCCGACCCGGCTGGCGCCTCCGCGAAGAACGAACCGCGTTCCCCATCGCCTTCTTCTTGGAAGGCATTGCGGCGAAGTGCTGGGAAGCCGAAGAAAGGATCGAAGAAAAACTGCTGCCGAAAAGGGCTTCCCGGCTAAAGGGAAGAGCGACGGAGCAAGTGGGGAAAAACTTCTCTCCGTCGCTTCGCAAAATGGCAGCGCGGCTGCCTCGTGGCCACCCCTTTTAAAGGGTGCTGGCCACGCCCCCTAACTACCCGGATGTCCAAGTCCGGTGGGGGGGGGCCCGCAAAGAGCGCGGCGGCCATTTTGGTGCCGCGCTTGCATTCTATCACTTGGTGCCTTATTCTTGTCTTTCTTTTTTCTTTTTTTAGTCCAGTCTAGGCAGGCAACACAAATAATTCAAGAAAGGGATGGATTAAAGAGGGGAAAGATCTGCAAATAAATCTAGGGTAGGCAATTCCAAAAAACAATCCTACGGAGGTACACTGGCCCAGACAGATTGCCTGCAGCAGCAAAAATAAGTCAAAGGAATGGAGGAAAAGTCCTCCCAGAAATGAAGAAAAAAAGAAAAGGTCCAAAAGAGAGCAGCAAGCATTTTGATCTTTCTGATTTTTAATTGGGTGCAGAGAAAGATTAGGGGACTTTGTGAGAGTCTGCCTTCTGCTGACTCATTGTGTGTTTGGCTGTAGGGATTTTTCACAGACAGCCACATGTGTCTGAGATGCTAAACTGGTTCACTGCTATTCAACCCTGGCTGTTGTCTGCCTGCTTCTGTGTTGCTGGCTCTGCCACTACAAATTGAAATGTAACTCGTGCTGTGATCATCATTATTTAACATCACAAACAGCACGTAGAAAGGAGAAGTCTGGCCCAGTTACTTTGGTGAATTTAGCCGAATGGACACTAATGTTCCATCTGGAGGCTTTCAGGGACAATGCTTTCTTTGCATATGTTCACCTTAGCTTGGGTTCCATGTGCTCAGCATCTTCAAGCAGATGAGTCTGGCAGGGTGGCTGAGCATGGGCAGTAAGGAAGATACAAATGCCTCAAGGGTTTAGGAAGCAGAGCAATAAGACCAGGTCTAAAATCCTTATTACAGTGAACTGGTCTTATAGGATTTATTGGGGAAGGCTGTGGATAAAGCTCTCTACTAACTACTGCATGAGAGAGGACTATTGTTTTAACCTGTCTTTTTTGTTACTGTACTATATTGTTTGATCCCTTTTGTCCAAGAGAAACTTTAGGCCATGCAGTATCATGGGATAGAAATGGGGCCTGTGTGTTTTTTGAATCTGTAAAGGAGATTTCTGTGTGCTGTTCACCAGGAAGGAGGTGGCAGTGTTGCATTATGGGTTGTCACTGGGCAGAAACTGCTTACTAGTTAAAACATTCTAAACCCTCATGTTCTTGGAGAATTGAAACTTAGAATTGGATAGACATGTAATACTGCATAGTCATTTGCTGAAATCCTTTAAGGGAATGACCAGAGGGTGGAACTTGTTGGAGGAGATAAAAGCCAGAGGGAGGGGGCAGAACACTCTCTTAGTCTGGTGCTCCACATTGTGTAAGTCTATGGAGGGGGGGTGTTTGCTGAGAACTCTGCAATCATGTAGTTTTCTAAAGTAGAGGGTGGGGCCCTTTAGGGCTTCAAAGCTTAGTCAGGTTTCATTGTTTTTAATATGCTCTCTGAACTAAAGATGTTTCAATTTGCCTAGAATTATTTTGCTTCCCGAAACTTTGTTTATGTAACCTACTTTTGCTACAATATACTTTTACAAAGACATGAAGATGACTGGAGCTGATTATTTTACTATCCGCTACCTTACTGACAGCTAGGACTATGGTCAGGACCTGTAAGAGGGCAAGCTAAAATCCTGGATTGCTTAGTTGGAGGACGTCAATGCAGGTGCGGTCCCGCTTATAGGTCCAAGGGTCTACTCAGGAGTAACGAGTCCGTTACAACTTGTTCCCTCAGTTGTGAGATTGCAACTGCAGAAATGTTCCATTTGAGGAACTATTATAGCCATAGAACTTTTATGTACAATTAGACTGTCATAATCTGTATAACATATAGAGGAAATTGGTTTTGGAAGAATCCCTAGTAAAATAAAATAATGCCTGATTTTGAGAATGGCAGAAACAGAATGTACGTAGTCAAAACGTTCTAGAATGAGTTCTTCAGGTGTCAGACAATATGCTTACAGAGCTAATAACAGAACCTAGGGGCCATTCAACAATTACATGATCCTTGAGGGGGAAGGGGGTCTGCCATCTGAATTACGGAAAATTACGTGGGGGCGGGGGGAGGTTAGGTCAAAGATTACATTTGGAGCTGTTGTGGTTTTGAAACATGGCACTTTTTAAGGTTTAAAAATGGTCTTTGGGAATTTTGATCCGATTTGAGATTATTGAATTGCTTTTGCAGTCTGCATTAGGCACCAATAGTGAAAACCTCTAAAAATAAGAGTTTCGATACAAAAGCTCTGGATTACGTAATTTTAAAGGGAGGGGGGTTTGAAGCGAAAATTACGGTTGGATTACAGGGGAGGAGGGGGTCAATTCCCCCCCCCCCAAAAAAAGGATCACGCAATTGTTGAATGACCCCCTACCAATGTCAAGTCCAACCACTGTATATTTGATACCATCTTTCTCAATCACACAGCTGCTGCTTGAACTTAAAACTGTATATCTCTATTTAGACCTGATAGAACATCTTGAATTTTTATGTATGCATTTTCTTATATATGAATTTACAGATGTATTTTCTTAGACTTTTTACATATTTATTTACTTAGTATTTCTATTGAAAGACATAACATTCCCCGCTCCAGTTTCCAAAGATTTATATTCTCTATGCACTGTCTGGTGCTTTCTGCGTGCCCCTATTCTACCATGTTAATGCTGAACTGGAAAAATTATTTCTCTTTCTCTGAAAGACGTATCATTTTTAACACATGTATAGAAGGCAGCCGTATCTATTATATTTCACCAGCAAAAATGGAAGAGGCTTTAATTCTAGTTCATTTTGAGGGAAATTACCCAAAATTTAACAAGGGAGACAGCAAAAGTTGTAAAGGTCTAGAAAGCCTGCTGTATGAAGGACAATTGGGGGAATTAGATATGCTTAGCCTAGAAACAAAAAGACTTGAGAATTAACACAATAGCCATTTTCAAATATTTGAAGTGCAGTCACGTGGGAAGGAAGATCAAGCTTGTTTTCTGCAACACCAGCAGGAAGAATTCAAAGTAGTAGTTCTAAATTACAAGATAGGTGATTTTGCTTAAATATTAGGAGAAATTCCTCATAGTAAGAGCTGTTTGACAGCGGAGCAGACTGCGCCTGAAGGTAGTGGATTCTTCTTCGTTGATTGTTTTTAAGTAGCAGTTGGATACGTATCTGGCAAGATTGAAAGCGCGGCGCCAAAATGACCGCTGCGCTCTTTGCAGCCCCCCCCCCCGGACTCAGACATCCGGGTGAGTTAGGGGGCGTGGCCACCCCTCTATAAAAGGGGTGGCCATGAGGCAGACAAGCTGCCATTTTAGAAATAGCGACGGAGAGGAGAAGTTTTCTCCGTCGCTGTTTGCTTTCCAGTCTTCGGCTGTTTAGCCCTTGAGCCTTTCCCGGCTGGGAAAGGAGGATTCGAGCACACAGAGCCTTGGTTCACTTGGCTACTGCGTGCTTTGGCGCTAGGTTTTGATCCCTCAAAGGGATCCTACTTTTTCTTGCCTCCCAAATGGAAGGGACCGGCGATGAAGCTGCGGCCAAAGAGGAGGACTTTTCCTGGCCCTGTGCAGGATGGGGACAGCCAACGGGTCGGGGGACAAGGGCTGTGCCCCTGCTGCAGGGCACTATGCCAGCCTTGCCCACCGAAACCGGTGGGGCGATTCAGGCTGGCACTTGGCAGCCGGGCTTGGCTGGCCAGCCACAGGCCAGCCCCTCAGGGGCTTCGGCCCTCAGCCCGCCTTTACCGGACATGGCTCAGGACAGTGGGGGAGGGACTGGGGCGGGCGCACAACTCGTTCCTCCTCTGGCCTCTCATGGGCCGGAGTTTTGGGCATGGCCCTATTATGGCCCTGGCTCGCCTTTTGGGTTACCTTTCCAACTGCCTAGTGGGCCGTCCGGCCCACCCGGCCCACCTTATGCTGGGGGCTCTGTGGCAGTGGATCCTCTGTTAGCACGTTTAGCAGTGCTGGAAGCACCCTTGGGCATTGCACAGCCGCCTGTGGAAGGGGGGCGCTTCTCTTTCTTCAACAGGGGCCCCTTCGTCGACCCCGGCTACCTTGCCGGCCACTATGCTTCAGCAGGCGGCCAACTGGGTCGAGCTGCGTGAGACGGTCCGGCTGGCCCAGCTGGTGTCTCGCAGCTCCCCGTTCTACCTGATGTCCAGGGTGGGAGCAGTCAGGGGTGATCCCAGAGGTCGATTCCGGTCACGAGCTCCGATGCCCGCCGTGGGCTGGAACCCCCGGTGGGGGCGGCTCACGGGGGTGCACCTAGTGAGTATCAGGTTCAATTTAAGTGCACCAACACCACAGCCCACTTACAGTGGTGGGGTTCAGTGGCCATGGCCTCGTCAAGCTGATGCGAGCGGGCATCAGCTACCATCTTATCCCAGTATCCCATGGTTTCTAAATGGTCCCTCGTTAAGGGCGGGGGTGTCCACCCCTGGGGCAGTGCCGAGCATTGCAGGGGCTGTCCAGGTCCTGCTGCGTATGCCCTTTATACAGAATGTGCCGTCGATGGCTTTGCCGATGGCTGGTTATTCCTTGCCCCTGGGTGATCATTTGTCGCAGGTCACGAGGGATAAGATCTGGAGGGGAGTACGTGGATATTCTCCCTATTGAACTGTGAGCCCACTGAGGAAGAGAGAGAGGGACAGAACGACAGAGACAAAGAGCTGTCCCGTCGTCGTAAGCCACCGCGCACCTGGGCCAACTGGTGGCCGGCATACCTTATATATATGGTGGTATGCCTCAGGGCCCGGCCTGATTGGGCCATCCCGATGTTCAAGCCCTTGATAATATTTACTGGGCAATGGTTCATTGATGGGCCCATCGCAGTTGGCTTACGATAAGGAATTTGGATGAGGGTGGCCCTTACATCCTCAGATGAGGTGGGATGAGCCCTGTCAGCAATTGTGCTCGTGTACATGACTCCCACGTGACTGGCACCTGGTGATAGGTACCATTGTGGTCATGCTGTGTAGCGGGCTGCTCAGACACAGGCTCCATGCTAACTGGTGGGGCAGGGGGTTCCAGCCCGCCTGCTGTCTTGGACCTGCTCAGCTAGCGACGTGTAATAAGCGCCTGTGTCGTTACCGACTTGGGTGTCCCCTTTTGCACTGGGCCCTATGCCGCCTCCGTGTGCCCGCGGGTTGGTGGGTTACGGGGCAGAGGTAGGGGTGCACAGGGGGCAATCAGAGCTCCGTCTGACGGAACTAGCCTTGTCAAAGCCCCCACTCCCCAATTAGTGTACTCATGCTGGAGCGATGGCACTCAGCTCATCCAAGAATGGATGATGCGGGGTACCTGCTGGAGGGTTTCCAATGGGGCTTTTGCATTCCATTCGGGGGTGTTAGGGGCCCCAAGATGATACTAATCTAGTTCCCTTGAAAGGTAACGAAGAGGTTGCTCCACTGAGCACAGCTAAGGGAGTTGAGGCTATGAGAGTAGCGGGCCCCTTCTTGGAACCACCTTTCCTAATTTGAAAGTCTCCCCTATGGGACTAGTACCGAGGTAGAACCAGGGTGAATGTCGTTTAATCCTCCATTTAGCTTACGCTGTGGGTTCTCCGGTCAGGGATGCCATTCCCGATGACCTTGTTTGGTCAGGTACACGTAGTTTGTTCAGCCCCTATGGGTGGTATGCTCATGCGGTCCCGGTGCTTTCCTGGCACAGTGTGATATGCACTCGGCTTTCCGATTACTGCCAGTGCACCCAATGGATTTTGAGCTATTGGGGTTTTTAGGTTCCAAGGGGAATTTTACTTAGATAAGGCCAACCCCTTCTGACTGAGTTATTTCATGTTCGGCATTCGAACGATTCGGTACTTTCATTCAGTGGGCCTTTGCTCGCAGGTTGGGGTCTCGGTCTCTAGCCCATTACCTCGACAACTTTTGGTTCGGGGGTGAACGGGGCTCGGACAACTGCACGCATCTCCTCACTACATTTCAGACACTCAGGTGGGAACTGGGTGTCCCCTTGGTGCCTGAAAAGACCGAGGGCCCAGCTACTAAGCTCACATTTCTAAATTGACTCTGTCGCACAGGCATCTGGGTTAACCATGGATAAGGTGGCTCGGATCTCCGCGGCGATTTTGGCATTGATTGCCAAACATAAAGTGTTCCCTCATGAGCTGCAGTTACTTAATGGCCACCTTAACTTTGCCTGCAGGGTGGTTCCACCCGGCAGAGCATTGGCCAGGCGCCTGTGTGACGCCATGGCTGGCCTGTTAAAACGTCACCACAGGGTCCGGCTGATCAGGGGCATACGGGTGGATCTTTCGGTCTGGCTCAAATTACTCCTGGGTTTTAACGGGGTCCCTTCCTGGAGATCAGACCTTATGGTCTGCCCTAGATTTCAAGTACGGTTGGATGCCTCCGGCTCCCTGACTTATGGGAGGTTTACTCTGAGGGTAGGCGGACTTACGGCCGATGGCATCACGCATGGCTTGGCACGGATCGCCTCCGCGATCTTACCTTCCTTGAGTTTCTTCCCAATTTGGGGAGCACTGATGCTATGGGGCGATGAGTGGGCCTACTCAGTGGTCCATTTTTGGTGTGATAATGCGGCAGTGGTGCACATTGTCAACACCCAGACATGCAAATCCCCCAGGGTCATGACATTAGTTTGTCTATTCTTTTTGAGAAGCCTACGCCTAAATGTGCTGTTCAGGGCCAGACATGTTCCAGGTGTTAATAACGACATTGCTGCTGCTTTATCCCGCCTGCAGATCCCCCGGTTCCGTGCCTTACTCCGGAAGCAGATGAATTCCACTCGCCACTCCCGGCCGATATTTGGACGTTTGGCGAGGAGAGGTGAACCGGGCATGTCATTGGCACCTCGCACGCGTAAGGCGTATCACCATGCGTTCATGCTATTTAGAACTTTTTGCGAGTAACTACAGTTACCTCAAGTGTGGTCAATATCTGTGGACCAGTTTTTACAATGCAATTTTATCTTCGCAGTCAGGGTTTGGCCCCCCGTACTAGAGCCTTCAGGCTTTCGGCACTGGCATTTATGGCCAACGTGGGGGGGGGGGTTCAATGACTGCGTGAGTTACTTCCGCATGCGTCGTGTTTTGGAGGGGTGGACACATGAACGCGTCCGCCGCCTGGACACGCGTCACCTCAGTTCGCCAGAGTTTCTGACCCACCTTGCACGAGGCTGGCATGACTTATGTTCGGATAGGTGTGAAGTGGCTCTTGGTCATGCAGCTACCACGGTAGCCTTTTTGGAGCGCTCCGCATCAGTGAGTGGGTGCCAGAGTTGGTACCATCTGTGTAAGGCGGATGTGTCTCGTAGGGCACTGGAACTCGACGATGTCTATGTCACACATGAGTGGGCTCAATTGGGGATATGGTCCTCAAAGGTTGTTCAGCATGGCGTAGGCAGTGGAGTCAGACTGCTACAAAGTTTTATTGGAGACATCTGTCCGGTTGGTGCCCTACATGATTTTTCGGCAGTGCCTGCTGCGCGCCCCAGCCTGTTTTTCTGCCACCAGGATGGGTCTACCCTTACCAAAGTAAAGTTACTAAGGGTGACCAGTGCCGCGCTTCGCAGTGTGGGGCCCGTTTTGGCACCCATTTATTTAGGATAGGATAGGCGACACGTTGATCGCGGCTACGTTTGGGGTATTCGGAGGCGGCTATGTGTGTACGCGTACTTTCTTATATGTACGTCCCCTCACTGTATGAGTACCTAGTTATGTCCTTCACCTCTTCTCCTCTTTTATAGATCCTGTGTGTCTCTGCACAATGGTGGCAGTGGGGCTGGTGGGCCGCAGCTATGTACACTGGGCAGCAGTATATGCTGTGGCGACAGAGAGTGGACCCCAACTTGGGCTGTGTGCATCTGCACGTATGCGATGGTATGGTATGCGCGGCACAAGGGGGCGGGAACTGTGGCCATTCCTGATGTCCATCGGGGATGCTGGACCGCCCGATGTTCTTAATGGGCACCTCGGCAACGATCTTATACGGATCACTGCTGTTCCTAAACTGTCGAGGGGCTGTGACCTGGCGTTTTCTATCATGTATGTCTTACACACGGTTGCTATGGTCTAACATCGTGCCGAGACACCAATTTAGGGGAGATGTGGATCTCCGTGGTTCGGACTGTTCCGGCAGTCAGTGGACAGGGCTGTTGCTCGGTCCCTTGCTGAGCATGGCTGGGAGACAGCCATTGGACACCTGAGGATAGGCTTACGAAAACTTTGCTGGTAGGCAGGAGAAGGGGTCCACCTGTCGGCTGGAGGTATGTACCTCTTTCTGGGTGTGGTGCAAGCAGGCCTGGCGACCGAGCTGACGGTCTGGGGGGGCGGTGAGTCATCATTGACGCCTCCCCGTGTGGCGGGTAGCACTGGTAAGGTAAAGATTTATGACCCAGAGGTATCCAGCAGGTTCGCAATTGACTGGCCAACACTTAGATAGGTACAGGTGTAATAGCTTTGACCGGTCAACGATGAACCAGGCAAGGGGTGATGGCAGGAGCTTTTCAGCATGCATCACCCCATGATTTGACAGATAAATGTCATAGGGTGGGGTCAGTAGATAGTTTATTGACTCCGGTCAACAATTTGTTTGTATCAACAAACAAATGGATACAAATGGATACATTGTAGCCAATTGCCATTGGCAATTTTGGGAGGAACCTTACCAGTGTTACTGCGGCCTGCTTGCCTTGAGAATTACAATTGGATGAATACACCAATTGAAAGTTATAATTCGGACTAGGGCATTATTCAATAAAAGTGGCCCAATGCCTTTATCCATATACCGGTGTCTGAGTCTTTCTTTGGGGGGTGCGCCTGCAATGAAAGTGTGGCGCCAAAATGGCCACCGCGCTCTTTGCAGGGCCCCCCCACCCGGACTCAGACATCCGGGTGAGTTAGGGGGCATGGCCACCCCTCTATGAAAGGGGTAGCTACGAGGCAGACAAGCTGCCATTTTAGAAATAGCGACGGAGAGGAGAAGTTTTTCCCTCCACCCCCTCCCTAGTGAACAGTGTGATATTTTGGTCGCTTCGGGGCCAGGTGGGAATTTTTGGCCTGAACCCACAATTGGCCCTTGGTTTCTGGCTTTTTTGCCCATCCCACACTGTTGCTAGTGTTTGAGCAAAGGGGTTTCTTTGACTTTGCTCACTTTAGGCGGGTAGCACTGGTAAAGTAAAGATTTATGACCCAGAGGTATCCGGTAGGTTCGCAATTGACTGGCCAACACTTAGATAGGTACAGGTGTAATAGCTTTGACCGGTCAACGACGAACCAGGCAAGGGGTGATGGCAGGAGCTTTTCAGCATGCATCACCCTGTGATTTGACGGATACACATCATAGGGTGGGGTCAGTAGATAGTTTATTGACTCCGGTCAACAATTTGTTTGTATCAACAAACAAATGGATACAAATGGATATATTGTAGCCACTTGCCATTGGCAATTTTGGGAGGAACCTTACCAGTGTTACTGCAGCCTGCTTGCCTTGAGAATTACAATTGGATGAATACACCAATTGAAAGTTATAATTCGGACTAGGGCATTATTCAATAAAAGTGGCCCAATGCCTTTATCCATATACCGGTGTCTGAGTCTTTCTTTGGGGGGTGCGTCTGCAATGTTTTTGTGGTGGTTTCCTGCTTCTGCAGGGAGTTGGGTTTAATTACTCTTGGGATCCCATCACTACACTTCTATGATTCTATGGGGGGGAGGGGTTCATTCAAATCAGCTTACATTGTTTGGTGACTGTCTTTTGGATTTAAACATAGGTAACCTTTTAATTACGATTTCACAAACACTGTGATATTGCCTCAGTCATCTCTTACTGGCTGTCTCTCAGGTTTGTTTCTAGCCACAGTGGTGGAGACCACCTGTGACAGAACGTTGTTGGCATTTTGCTTCTGCATATGTCATAATGATGAGGGACTGATTTATTAAATATATATATATCCATTATAATTATATAGAAATGTACTACACTCAAAACACATTGTATGTACTTTATGAAACTTTATAGAATTGTAGCTTGTAATATTCTTGAGAAATACCATGCAACAAAATAATATTGTAAGAAGGTTTTTTTATACACGCACGCACGCACGCGCGTGCATGCGTGCGTGCGTGCGTGCGTGCGTGTTAGCCTATATACTTAAACACAAGGAAGGTATTCCATTGATATCAACCCTAAGGAACATTGTCAGCTATCAAAAGCTGGCCCCTTTGATTGTATGGTTCATATTCAGTGCTAAGGTTGTATAAACTTTTAAGCTAACTCTGGACTGAAAGGTTAAGGTCTAATTTGACCCCAAAGATGTTAAATCTTCAACTTTTCTGCCAGAAGACATGAGATTACCAAGGAGTGGGAACCAAAAAGCCCTTTTGTAAGCATTTCTAGGTTGTTAAGAGATAAGGAAAAGGAAGGAGTAACTCTAGGCATACTGGTCTTGGAGTTTGTCCAAGGCTGGCACTGTATCTTCCATCACCCACATGAACTCATGGTCTTAAATCAAAAGCCTCCTTGCTTCTTAAGTTTCGATTTACGCTCAGAGACAGGCAAGAATTCCAAAGGACCAATCAGAGAAGAGAATAGTTTTCAGTATGTTTGTAACCTATAAGGTCAACTTGAACATTAATTGCTTACAAACTAGACAAGTTGTTTTCTAAAGGGGCATGGGAAGAGGAAAAGAAATTGTATAAAATCTGTACTCTTTTCTTTGTTCAGCGCCCCACTCTGAAACACCTCGGTCGTAGGATGGGTGCCAATCACTTCTTTAACATGGGCCAATAATAAAGAATTCTGATTTGAAATAACTTCTCTCCCTGACTGCTTCTAACTCAATTGAACTATGAGGGTTTGGAAAGCAGAGAAGAAGCTCTCCATGATTGGCCTATAAGTGGCGCCTTATGGTGAGTGAAAAAGGAACTCACCAAACCCCAAAACCTTTCTAGGAGCATTTGGACTATAAACTCTTAGAATTAAAATTAAAGCTCTGGGCATAATTGGTTATAAGTAAAAATTGGACCTCAACAATAAAAAACAGCCTGTCTTTGTGTGCATGTACTATGCCCTTGTTCCTCAGATGCTTTGAATTTTAGATTAGTAAATTTCACAGTGGAATAGTGGAAAATCCACGGTCACAATGTCTGTGACCTCTGTGTGCCTTCCTTGAGGCAGAGACTTTGCAGAACAGATGGAAGCCAGATAGCATGCCATTGGGAGGGAGAAACCTAAGCTTTCCTACTGTTATTTCTGCTTGAAATTATAGATTGATAATCTGCTAATTTTCAAATAACAGATGTTGTTGCCTTCAGGGAGAGTTGATGAAGGGTATTTCTGCCCATTTAGCAATCTCCTTTACAGTCTGTCCTCCTCTGCAGTCTACCTCAGTTGATTTGCATTGTATATCTATTTGGCTAAGGCTGGAGTTCTCAACCTTTTAAAGCCAGGGGCCAGGTCATGCTCCCTCAGACAGCTTTGGGGGCTAGATGGCCATTTTGCCCTTCCTCCACCACATGGCACTTCCTGGTGTGGTAGAGGCAATGGGGGACCACGCGAAATGATGCCGCAGGCCGCATCTAACCCCCAGGCCACAGGCTGAGAATCCCTGAGCTAAGGAATATCAGGGCAAACATTTGGCATTTGCTTCTCATGCTGTGGTCTTCTTTTTTCTATAGTTATCCAAACTGAAATGTATGTAAACAAGGCATGTGCCTGCTGTGACCTTTGTGTATTCCAAAATAATCTAAAGGAAATGGCTTGAAAGGACCATGTCTATATACTCATGTCTATACACTGTAATGCTTCAGGTGTGTTTCTGAAAACAAGCAAAGCAAACACACAAAAACCCTCATACACTTAAATTTAACAGTTTGCAGTGCTCAGTGATGACCTTTGGAAAGTGGCCAGCTTGTGTTGCTTTTCCAAATTTTGTTTTATATTGCGTGATTTAGCTTGATGCTTTTATATTTTGTTGTTTGGTTTGTGGGCAATTTTAGAAATAAGCCATTCAATAATAATGCTTTTCTGTAACATCCATTCTAGCAGACAGCTGGTTTTCACAACCCTCCAGCTGTAAACAACCCAGAGCAACCTGACCCTGGATGTTTATCTGTAGCACATAAGCAAGATGGAGAGAATGAGGTTGGATGGGAAGGATGGAGTGGCTTATTAAAATAGCAGTGGCACATAGTATCAGTGACAGTGATAAATAGGTTTAATTCATTTCAGGTGTTTCTTAATAGGGCATCAGAATTTAAGACTGTAGTGTGAAATATCATCCACCTCTTCCTGTTATTTATTAAAATCATAGTATCTTTATTATGCATTATGGTTCTTGAGCTTCTGCAGTCTGTGCAAACTAAAGTTTTAAGGAAATGGATTCATATTGAACCAGGAAAGTTGTAATACTACAGCAGAGTTGAACAGAACCGAATTAAACATATATTGGATGAAGTGTACTTGATTACCAAAATGAAAAATAACAGCCGAAAGGAAATGGTGAGACCACAGGTGGGTAGCTTGTGACTCCAGATATTGTTGGACTGCATTGACATTTACGGAAGTTATTTTAGAGGACTACAGTTCTTAGCATCCCCCAGCAAGCTTACGTAAAATACATTATATTTTAAAAGGAGCATTTCTGTTCAGTGTTAAGGAGTAATAAAGTTAGTACTTAAGATTACTAATATTACAATTACTACTAAGCCTATAATGTAGCACTGGCAGTTTATTTAGCTAAGGACCTGCCAAGATTGTTCTTCTGGTCCTACATGCTGCGGAGCAGAACCTAGCAGTGTTGTGGGTGAAGGTGGGGCTTTCATCAGAAAGCAGCCAGTGGGTGTATGTGCTGTTTGACTGGCCAGGATACTTGCAGAGCAGCGGAGATATGAATTTGTTCTGGATAAAAAGGGCAGATGCAGAGAACACGTTCCATGGTTTCAATTTCTCTGGTGTCACAGGGGTACCATCTCTCTGAAATTGGTGTCCTTTAAAAATTTCCCTCAAGAACTGCAGAAGGAAGATCCTGGCAATGGGTTGGCGTAAATGCCCTCTGATCGGGCCAGGGCAACAATGTGTCTCCAGGTCTCTGGAGCCAGAAAGGCTGAAGCCCCGGCTAGATTGGTTTGCCTTTCCATGTCTAGTGTTCTATGTTTATTGGCCTGTTTCGCCTGGTCATGAAAATTCTAGAATGAATTGTTCTTTTCCATGCTGATTGGAAGCTATCCTGGAGATTTACAGGAGCCATGCCACTGGGATTAAACAGAATCTTAAACCAAAGGTTTAGGGTAGCTAACCACAATCTCACCTCAACCTTTATTGTACTCATTTCCAGGTGAAAGGTGGAGTTGGACACCGTGGGAGGGAAGAGATCCACATAAGAATTTGGATTGCACTCTTTCCATAAGGGCCAAGTTGTTGAGGGGGGAAGATCTGATTGGATTATGTAGAGCAGCTGTAACAGGATTTTGGCTTCAAATAGTTTGAGTGCAGCAGGGATGTATTAGCCACCTTTTGTCCACAAGAATTTAAGTATGGTGAAGGCAGATCTCTGGGCTGTGTGTGGTATGGGCATTTCTTGAACATGAAGCCAAGAGGACTACTCCAAAGTATTTAAAGCTGGTACCCTGTTCTATCTTATGTCCATTTATTCTCTTAGGCCTTATAGCAAAGGTTATAACTTTAGCTTTCTGATAGTTGATCTCTAATTGGTTGCTGTTGCAGTCATGAGCCAGAGATGCCAGTGACCCTCTGAGACCTATTGGGGTCCTAGAGAAAATTGTGGCATCATATGCGTATGGGTTTGTCAGCAAGTTTGGGAAGCTAGAAGGCAGGGCTTTTTAAATGGTCAACCACATCATTGATGAAGAAGTTAAATAGAAGTGAGATCAGTATGCATCCTTGCTTAACGCCCTTCTGTGTGGGTACTGGCTCTGTAAGGTGCCTCTGCTGGGAGCATCTGACCTTAAGGTTTGTGTTTGTGTGGAGAGCGTGGATCAGGTAGAGCAGCCAGTAGTCAATGGAAGATTTCTCTAGTTTTTCCCAACAGCTTGATCCTGGAGATTAAGTTGAAGGCAGCCTTTAAATTGATGAAAGCAGCATACAGAGATACTGGGCTCTTGGAGAAGTATTTCTCAATGAATGGGTTTACTGTGATTCATCCGGCCCTCGTTGCTCCTGGAAGTGGAAGTGAAACATGCCCTTATAGTAAACTTTTTCTTGGCCTCTATGCAGTCCTTCTCAAACCGTGTCCTGGAGGGGTATATGATTGCCTTGGCATGGGGGCTGGTTTTGCATCTTAGATGCTGCTGGCATTCCCAGATTATGTTCACATAGATTGTCAATGGATCCTGGATGGTGTCCATGGACAATAATTCCTATTGAATGTTCTGCATGGTTTGCTCCATTAGCAGGTGTTTCATCTTCTTGTCAAGGTGTGGGGTCCATCTGGTGTGGCATTTGCCTTATCTTGAGGGTAGAGGATGGGTAGAGGAAATTGTTTCTCCAGATGGACTTGCCCAGTAAGGAGCAAAATTTGTAAGCAGTTAGGGAAGAGTCTGCCTGACCCACCAGGGTGGACCGGAGGGGCTCTCTCAGTGTTCCATCTGCTAGAGGGGCCTGCCTCTCTAGCACAGGGAGAAGGGCCTTCTCCGTGTCCGCCCCAACCTTGTGGAACCTCCTGCCAGCAGACTTACAGCTGCAGATGGAATTGCTGCCCTTTAGGAAAGGGTTGAAAACCTGGCTGGCTGGGCATGTTTGGGGGGCTGATGGGGTGTTGACCCCTGCCCGTTGGCTCTGCTAGACCTTTTGGCCCTTTTTACTGATGGGTGGGGAGGAGGGTTGTTTTAAATTCAGGATCTTTGTATATAGTTTTTATTGTATTTTTATTGTCTGATTAAAATTTTTAAGGGGGTGTTTTATGGTATGTATGTGGCTGTGCACTGCCCTGAGTTGCCCTAGGGCAAGTGGGCGGGATATAAATCCAAATAAATAAATAAAGTGGTTGCTTTCAAGATTGGATTGACATCAAAATTCTTTGCCTGGGGAATAGGTTCATAGAGACAAAGAAGCAGGCCACTGTAATAGTTTGGGAGCCTGAGAGGAAGGTGAATTCTTCTTGGTGATCTGTGGAGAGAGTGCCATTCAGTATCTAGAGGTGGAGTCTGCTTATCATTTTTGCTAGACAAAATCCTGTGTAGTTTGCCTTCTGGTCTATTAGAGAGGTGGTTGAGGTGAGGGAGTTCGACCTTCAGGTTGGGTGGAGGGAAATGGTAGCATTCAAACAGTGCACTGTTTTCTCACCCCATTCTAGCATTGAATACCCCTCTCAGCATTAGCTCAAGGATATAGTTTTCGTTTTTGGTCCAGATGCTATTGCTTTTTGATTTCTTGTGTTGAGGGAGATGGGTATATGTTATAGTGTTGTGGCTCTTAGCTGGATCTTGGCAGCCATCACCAGAGGACTAAGTGGTGTGATGGTTGCATGCAGAGAGGTGGAGAATAGTAATCCCAGTCCACCTTTGAGACGTCTGCACCCCAGTCCTGTGGATGCCTCTGTTGTGTGTGAGTGATGTCCATTTAGAGAGATGTCTGTCCTTGTCCAAGTTTCTTGCATTAGGATGATGTCAAATTGACAGAGGACATTTAGAGTGTCTGATTCCCTGTGGTGGTGCCATCCTATGATATTGAGGGAGATTATTTTCATCCTATGCTGGCCGGTGGGCTGTCAGTTGGTGGATAGGTGTGTAGCAGCTGAGATAGGATAGCTAATGTTGACTCACACAGTTGTTTTATTAATAATCATACTTGGAAGGTGTTAGACCCTGGACCCTAACAAAGACTACTAGATGTCTTCAATATGAGATCTTACTTAAAAGAAGAAAAATTGAAAGTATGCATATAATTTTGATATTAGCTCTAATTCTGTTTTTGTTACTCACATACAAAGATATACCATGCAAAATCTCAAAAAAACTGAGGTGATATTTTCTCTGTTAGCTGTTTTGAGACTGTGGTTAAAGAAACTGATATGCCTGCAGTTCCTATTAAAAATAATGGTCCTTTTTATTTTGAACTCTTGTTCATTTAAGATGGAAAGGTGATTTTTTTTAAAAAAAATAATCTTGAGGCTTTCCGGTTGAATGCCAATGAAGGGTTTCAGAAAAAAGCAACTTATCCTCAATACACCAAAAGAGTGATACTATAGTTCAGGGGTGGCCAACCTTTTTGCACTGTGGGCCTGATCATGCCCCTGGAACAGCTGAGCAGGCTGGACCATGCCCCTAGAAGTGGAAGTGGGCGCATTTACAACTGACGTAAATGCGCCCTCTTCCATGTTTACTTCAGCCATGGTTGCATTTACGCATGTGTGGGTGTGTTTTATGGCTGATGTAAATGGCTCACTTCTACTTCTGAGTGCGAGGGAGACAGCGATGGACCGGTTGGAATGGTGTAATTGGCTAGGTCCAGCCCACAGGCTGTAGGTTGGGAACCCCTGCTATAGTTTCTTTGCTTTGGTGAATCTAGTAGATATAGCTGAAAGAGCTGAACAGAAGTATCATTTGTCTCCTGTCTGAATCAGAAAATACAGTCAACAGCATGTAATTCTAACAGGGATTCAGGGATCAAACCATATTTTTCACTTCAAAATGGGAACAAATGGGCCTCTTTCTTTTGTTATCTTTTTGACCTCTCCCTTTTGTTATCTTCTCTGATGAACAACTATTGCATATTGATTCCTGTATGAGGCATTTTTACAGTGAGGCAGATGGAAAGCCTTGACAAAGGAAAAACAAAAGCTACCAGTGGGGGTGCCAGCTGCATATCTCCAGGTTTTGTGAAATAGGCATTGATGGGGAATTTTCCCATTTCACAGATGGGCGAAGGGATTCACTGCTTTGCATTCTTTAGCTTCATCAGGCCTGTGTGACAGAAAGGATGTGGATGTTGAGATAAGAGAGAATTGATGCTGATAGTTTATCCCAAAAGGCTAGAAAGGAACCCTAGAAAGGAAGAAATGGGCTAGGGCAAAATAAAAAAATACATTGTGTCTGAAAACTTTCCATATGAATGGAAGCCAAACACAAAATAATGATGAAGACATTTTTTATTACTTACGTTTTGTGGGTTTTAGGTCATAATGACACTTTACACATGTAACCACTCTGAAAAAAATTATCCTCCCTTTTCATTCATAAATTGAGGGTGGTTCAGGGAAGAGTAGCAAAACAGTACAGTGGTACCCCGCATAATGAATGCTTCGTATAACAAAAAATCATATAACGAAGCATTTTTGAGCTATTGGCGATACCCCTCATAATGAATTTTTTTTGTTATACAGAGTATACCCCGCATAACAAACATTTTTTCATTATACAGGGCATACCCAGCATAATGAACATTTTTTTTAATGCAGGGTATCGCCAGTAGTGATTTGCATAATGGAAAAATCATATAACAAAGTGCTCCGTCAGACAGAGCTTTTTCGTTATACGGGGTTCTACTGTGAGTAGGATCTGAACTCTTTCAGTTCATTCTAATTCTGTGCCTGTGATGGGTCGATTTTACAGTTTTAAATTTTTTTGCAAGACGAATCAAAAGACAAAAATGTAGACATGTTTCAAAAGTGACAATCTCTTCTACATAGTACAGGAAGACATAGCAAGTTAGGAAGAGAGATGAAGAAATAAATCTAAACACCTTAAATATGATTCTTCCACCAGATGATATTTTAATTAACCCTTTAAAATGTTAATTTGTTTTCTTCATTAACTTGTGGGTGTCTTGTTTGAAATGTGATGCAAAAACCCCTGCAGGAACATATTCATTACTGAATCACTTGTATTTATGTGATATACGCCATAAAACAAGAACAGCAAAGTGTCTTTCTGGGAACATTGGCAACTGGCATTACACTGTTCATCCTGTATGTTGTAAATAAAGATTAAATGTGTAATTGCAACACAAACTGTCCCGGTGGTTCTGAAAGGCTGTTGAAAAACTGTTGTAGCTATGACTTATTTCATTTGTGTAATGCTGCCAAAGAACTTTTATATTTGTTTCTCTGATGTCTCATTCTCTACTAGTGTTTATTTTCAATTTGTTGAAATGCTGCCTAGGTTTCTTCATCATTTCTTTACTGTAATTTTCCAGGCTGTATTTGAGCCAGGTTACAGAATGTCCTGGATCTATTCAGATGGTTACAGAAGGAAGAGTGTCATTCCCTTACCATAGTTAAATTAATCTTAACCTATAAAACCAAGGGTTAACTGTTGGAACTGGCTATAGGTTGCAATGCCTCGCCCTACTTGCCTGCACTCACCCTTCCTGCACACGGCCGATCTGGGTCCACAGGTCAACGAAGGATTGAGAAAACCGGCAGTGGGGCAACAGCCCCACAAACGTGAAAAAAGGGAAACAACTTCACTTCCCAACATTCCTTGCACCGCGCCGCACCAGAGCCAATCAGGCTGAGAGGCTCTCGCATGGCACAGCGTTCGGAAACACACCGCAGCCAATCAAAATAAAACCATTTAAAAAAAACGCAGCACAAACACAAAGCACCAACCCATAACTACAAGCCCCAGCGTCCTGCGTGCCATGAGCGCGCAGAACGCTGAGGAAGCCGGTGCCCAAAAAATAAAACAAAAACACCGGGAGAGCAAGTCCACCAAGCCACGGGAACCAAAGCCCCCCTCCCCAATAGCGCCTAAAGCTCCCGATCGGGGTTTCCCTTTTAATATCACTGGGAGGGGGTGTTGTGCTCCCCCTCTCTACTGGCTCCCCTGGGGTTGGGAGGGTTGGGGGGACCAAAGGAGTCTGTCTCCCCAACCCTCCTAACCCCAGGGAACCTGGCAGAGAGGGGATTCCCCTCCCCACACACACACACGCCCCATATTAAAGAGAAGAAACCAAGCGGTTACTTCTCTTTAAAAATGGAGTTGGGGGGGAATCCCCCTCTCCGATGGCTCTCCTGGGTCCGGAAGGGTGGGGGAGACAGACCCCTTTTCTCCACCCAACCCTCCCAAACCCAAGGAAGCCAGCGGAGAGGGGGATCACAACCCCCCCACACTGATATTAAAGGGGAAACCCCAATTGAGATTTCCCTTTTAATATTAGAGGGTGGCCTGGATTCGATCCCCTCTCCTGGGTCCCATGAGTCTGGAAGGTTTGGGGGGACCAAAGGAGTCTGTCTCCCCAACCCTCCTGACCCCAGGGGACCTGGCAGAGAGGGGATTCCCTTCCCCACACACACACACACATACCCCATATTAAAGAGAAGAAATCAATGGTTACTTCTCTTTAAAAACGGAGTTTGGGGGTGGGGAATCCCCCTCTCCGATGGCTCTCCTGGGTCCAGAAGGGTGGGGGAGACAGAGACCTTTTGTCCACCCAACCCTCCCAAACCCAAGGAAGCCAGCAGAGAGGGAGATCACAACCACCCCCCACTGATATTAAAGGGGAAACCACAATTGAGATTTCCCTTTTAATATCAGAGGGTGGCCTGGATTCGATCCCCTCTCCTGGGTCCCATGAGTCTGGAAGGTCTGGGGAGACAAAAGGGGTCTGCCCCCCCAAGCCTTCCAGAGGCAGGGGAGACGGCAGAGAGGGGATCCCCCCCGTAGGACACAAAAAAACACAAAAACAAACAATCAAAAACATCCAAAAATACACAAAAACAAACAAAAATAACACCAAAAAAACAATTCAAAGTAAACAACAACAAACATTTCCAAACACACCCAGCACCCAGCCAAATACCACAAAATCCAACCACCACCACCACTCCAAATAAAGAAAAACAGCCAACTCACCACCAGACGACCTCACACAACAACTACTGGAAAAGAAATGAATAAAGAAAGAGACTACTTACTGGAAGAAGCTCCACCCAGAGGCCATGAGAGAAAAAACAGCCAAAATACAAGGTAACCCCTACCAGCACCACTTGCTGCCCACAATAGTAAAAAAAAAATCAAAAAGACACAACAGCCCCACACAAAAGGCCCCAAGAGTAAAAACAAGTAAAAATAAATAACAAAAAATCACAATTTTATACAAATCAAAAACAGATGTCAATCAAATAAAATAAAAACTATTCAAAAATCCTGTGCTGAATTTTTACTCAAATAAAAAACAAAAACATCAATACACAGTTTAAAAACATTTATTGTGAAAAACATGTACTTTCACATTTCTTAAATTATTACCTATGGTACAACAATTTTAAAAAATACATACTAAAAATTATTGGGTTAAATAATTTTTTGGGAAAAAGTATATCATCCTTTATTCTTTTTTTCATCCACAAAACCAAAACACCAAACAAAACTCATCACTGTTTATAACAGGCCACCAAAGAAATTTGGATAAATAAAAATTTTAAACATTTCAATTATAGACTAACCTCTTCTTTACAAACATTAACAACAACAACAAAAACTTTCCAACACCATTTAAAACAGCCCGGCAACGCCAGGCAACCTCTGCTAGTATAAGATAACAAGAACAATCACCCTTGGTTTGTTAGATTGTTGTCCTGCATATTTAAATATCCTGGATATTTAAGCCCCAAAGAGTCCCATTTTGTTGAAGAACTATACAGAACTAGATAATGTTGAAGTTCTATAACTTTGTCCCTGACATGGTGAAAAAAATAATAGTTTTCACTGGAAGCATACAGCGGTTTTATTTAAAAGACCAGAAATGTCTGCGACAGGAAATGTGCCAATAAATCTGTAGCACAATGTCCTGTTACAAATGCCTATAAAGTAAATTTCCCTGTCTGGGTTTCAATCCTTTATAATTATATACTTAAAGGTGTATTTATTTGTATATATTTATTTATTCACATTTATACCCTGCCCTTTTGGTGCAAGCACCACTGCATGTACTTAAGCTTTTGCTGTAGAGATATATGTTAATGCTATCTTTGGAAATGTTTGTTTTTATGAATAGCAAAAGTTCTGATTACACTGATAGTTTAAAAAAACAGTTGAACTTTCCTTCTTCACCATCTGCACATATTTTTGTAGTGGTCTAATACATGATAATTGTGGTTATTTTTGTTCACTGAAGTCAAATAGTACGTGGTTTTCTTTTGTGTCTCAAATTAGTATGCCAATGAGACAAAGTTTACTTTTAGATTCTCATTCACATAGCATTATAATTATTCACCAGTTCTGGAAATTAATTATTTCAGAGCTAAATGTTCTTCTTTGGCATAAAGTGTATGAATACTTTTCCCCTCCCCCCTTGCTAAATGTTGAGAGAGAGAAAGAATCTGGAAATGGTAATTTCAAACATTTTGAGTTTACAAACAAGGCACGTATTCTAAGTTTGAGGAGCTCTGGTTGAAGCCTAGGGGTAATGTGAATAATCATTTTTTAGTTGTAATGATATGGAGAAAATGCATGGACCTTTGAGAATGAAAGGGCATTGGTCCTTTGATAATCAGCTGCAATACATTTTGCATGTGCTTTGTTCAATAGAATACACAGGTATTTTGGGACCTTTATAGCCTTAGTTTATTTCATTGATGTTGCCACTACTGTCTCCCAGCATCTGCTATTTCAGATGGTGGCCCTTTTCTAAGGATAGGAGTTGCCCTGTTGTTACCTACATGCACACTGCCAACCTTCCCTGTTCAGTAGCAGTGGCACAGTGGAGCACACTGTGTGTGCTATGCCCTGAGGACAACAAAGATATAGCAGTTATCATTTTGAGAGGTTCTTATATTAGATGCAATTTAAGAAATAATGACTGCTTCTTGGAAGGACAATGCAAGCGCGGCGCCAAAATGGCCGCCGCGCTCTTTGCGGGAGCCCCCCCACAGGACGAAGGCATCCGGGTAGTTAGGGGCGTGGCCAGCTCCCTTATAAAAGGGGTGGCCACGAGGCAGCCGAGCTGCCATTTTGCGAAGCGACGGAGCGGAGAAGTTTTTCCTCTTACTCCGTCGCTTTTACCTTGATCGGGAAGCCTTTTGGCTGCTGACCTTCCTCTTTTCGGCTTCCCTTAGGTCCGACTGAGATGCCTTCGAAGAAGAAGGCGGCCACGAGCGCGGCTCGGGCGGTTCGGAGGCGCAATCCGGGTCGGAGGACCGCGGCTGCACCTTCCCACCAGCCGCCTTTGCCGGCTCCCACCGGGACCGGTGGGATGGGGTCTATTACCCCCTGGCCGGAGGCTGGGGACCCGAGCAGGGGTCCAGTATGGGCTGCGGCCCGCGGCCCGCAAGCGGCGGACGCCGCTCCTGGTGCTCATTCTACTGGGCCTCCCTCTATCGGGGTGCAGCTCACTCCAGGGCCTTCCAGCCTTGGGGGGGTGTGGTCCCCTCCCTTGGCAGGTGCCTACGCCGGCCCTGCCGGGCCTGGGTGTGGGGTCATGGCCATATTCGGGCCCCGGGGTGCAAGGACCTGTACCCACGCCCGTAACGGGCGGGCCGGCTGGCCCGTGGCCCCACGCCAGTGTGGAGGCCTTGCTGGCCCGCGTGGCGGCACTCGAGGCTTCCCTTGCTCGGGCCAGCCACGCTGGGGCTCCTTTTGGGGTGCACTTTGACGCGTCGTCTGCTGGGCAGCGGCAGGCGATGGGACGGGTCGAGCAGCTTGAGGCGCGTGGCGCGACTTCGGCCACTGCCTCGCAGCTCCCCGACCAACAGGCCAGCACGGGTCAAGCCCCGGCGGCGAGCTCTACGGCGGTCGTGAGCTCCGACGCCCCCAGTGGGCCGGAACCCCCGGTGGGGGTGGCCCGCGGGGGTGCAGCATGTGAGTATGCGGTACAAACTAGTGCACCTACACATGTGGCTACGTTGGGGGGGGGCTTTCCAATGGCCTTGGCCTCGCATGGGTGGTGCGGCGGTACAGCCGCTGACGCACCACCAGGCGACGTCAACCACCACCCAGGGCCCCGGGGTGGGGAGCATTTCCTACCCTGTGGGGAATGTTTTGGGGGTGGCTGGGCTAGTCCAAGCCCCTTTCCAGATGCCCGCAGTTTCTGCTGTGCCTGTCTCGGCCTTGCCAACAGCGGGCTATTCCTTGCCACTGGGTGACCACTTGGCACAGGCCACCAGAGAGAAAATATGGCGGGGGGAGTATGTTGATATCTTCTCACTCCTAAACAGGGAGCCCACCAAGGAAGAGAGGGAGGGGCAGGATGAGAAGGATAAGGAACAGGCACGTCGTCGCAAGCCACCACGAACGTGGGCCAACTGGCTGCCGGCTTACCTCATCTACATGGCGGTGTACCTGAGGGCCCGGCCGGATCTGGCAATTCCGATGGTCCAGTATTTGGACAATATCTATCGGGCGATGGTTGATTTTCCGGGCCCGTCGTGGTTGGCTTATGACGAGGAATTCCGTATGCGAATTCCCCTGCACCCTGAGATGAGGTGGGTTGAGCCATGCCAGAGGCTTTGGCTTCTGTACATGACGCCCACGCGCCCCGCGCCAGGGGAAAGATACCATTGTGGACATGCGGTCCAGCGAGTGGCTCCAGCACAGGTTCCCCGCCAAGTGGCGGGGCAGGGGGTTCCAGCCCGCCTGCTGTGCTGGACTTTCTCGTCTAATGGTTCATGCAATAAGAAGAATTGCAAGTACAGACATGAGTGTCCCACCTGTGCGGGCCCCGATGCAGCCTCTGCCTGTCCCAGGCCTGGAGGGACGCAGGGCAGAGGGAGGGGCGGACAGTGGGCTGGCAAGACTGCCGCAGATGGAGCTGGTTCACCGAAAGGCTCCCTCCCCAATTAATGTGGACATGCTGGAGCGTTGGCTCGCATTGTACCCGAAGGGGGAGGATGCAGATTATCTCCTTCAGGGCTTTAGACAGGGGTTCCGTATTCCTTTCATGGGTGATAGGTCCCCTCAGGATGCCCCCAACCTTTTGTCCCTTAAGGGGAGGGAGGAGGTGGCTGCCGCCAGCATTAATAAGGAGGTCAATGCGGGCAGGGTCGCTGGCCCTTTCCCTGCACCCCCGTTCCCTAACCTCAAGGTATCGCCCCTGGGCTTGGTTCCCAAGAAGTCACCAGGCGAGTTTCGCCTTATCCATCACTTGTCCTACCCAGCCGGCCGATCGGTCAACGATGCTATCCCTGACGACCTTTGCTCAGTCAGGTATACATCTTTTGACCACGCGCTGCGCATGGTGCGCTCATGTGGCCCGGGTGCGCTGCTGGCTAAGTGCGACATTAAGTCGGCTTTTCGCCTCTTGCCAGTGCACCCGGACGACTTTGAATTGCTGGGTTTCAAATTTCGGGGCGAATATTATTTTGATAAGGCCATGCCTTTTGGCTGTTCCATATCATGCTCGGCTTTCGAGCGTTTCAGTACCTTCCTAGAGTGGGCTTTCGTCCGCAGGTCAGGGTCCCGGTCTGTAGCCCATTACCTGGATGACTTTTTATTCGGGGGTGAACGGGGCTGGGACACGTGTACACGTCTCCTCAACACATTTCAGACGCTAATGGAGGAACTCGGTGTCCCTTTAGCGCCCGAAAAGACCGAGGGCCCATCTACACAGCTAGTCTTCCTGGGGGTGGAGATTGACACGATAGCGCAGGCGTCTAGGTTACCGCGGGATAAGGTGTCAAGGATAGTGGCCCTTATCTCGGACTTGTTGGCCAAGCGCAAGGCATCACTGAGGGAACTGCAGGTGCTGCATGGTCACCTTAATTTCGCCTGCAGAGTGGTCGCACCGGGCAGGGCTTTTGCCCGGCGCTTGTGCGATGCTATGGCAGGATTATCCAGGCCTCACCATAGGGTCAGGCTTACCCGGGGTATCAGGGCAGACATGCTTGTCTGGTTACAGTTCCTGAGGGAGTTCAATGGGGTCTCATTTTGGAGGCATGACCTCCTGGCTTCCCCTCAATTTCAGATTCAGTCTGATGCCTCGGGAGCCCTCAGTTATGGGATGTACTTCAATGGGAAGTGGGCCTATGGTGGGTGGCCACCGGCCTGGGCAGGCACGGGTCGCCTGCGTGATCTCACATATCTGGAATTTTTCCCTATCCTGGGTGCTTTGATTCTATGGGGCCAGGAGTGGTCCAACTCGGTCGTGCATTTCTGGTGTGACAATGCGGCTGTGGTCCACATTGTAAATGCACAGACTTCCAAATCGCCCAGGGTTATGGATCTAGTGCGCCAATTTGTGTTGCGCAGCCTGTGCCTCAACGTACTGTTCAGGGCCAGGCATGTCCCAGGGGTTAATAATGATATTGCTGACACTTTGTCCCGCCTACAGATCTCCCGGTTCCGTGCCTTGGCTCCGGATGCGGAGGAATTTCCCTCGCCACTCCCGGAGGAGATATGGACCATTGGCAAGGAGAGGTGAACCGGGCGATTGGCCTGTCGCTAGCGCCACGCACCCGTAAGGCGTATCACCACGCAATTAATTCTTTCAGGGCATTCTGTACTCAATTTCAATTGCCAGGAACCTGGCCGATCCCGGTAACCCATGTGCTGCGGTTCATGGTTTACCTGCATTCTCAGGGCCTTGCACCTCGCACCATAGCATCTAAGCTTTCAGCGTTGGCTTTTATGGCCAAGGTGGGGGGTCATGTGGACAGCACCTCTGACTTCCGTGTGAGACATGTTTTGGAGGGGTGGGTGCGCGAGCGCGGGCGTTGCCCGGACGACCGCCACCCGATTTCCCCAGGGGTCCTTACCCAGTTGGCCCGGGGCTGGCCTTGCCTCTGTTTTGATGCATATGAGGCAGCCCTGTTCCATGCAGCCACAACGGTGGCATTTTTTGGAGCGCTCCGCATCAGCGAGCTTGTGATGCTGTCTAAGGCGGATGCAAGTCGTAGGGCACTGGAACTCGAGGATGTCTGTGTAGCCAAAGACTGGGCTCAGTTGAGGATACGTTCCTCTAAGACCGATCAGCATGGCGTCGGCAGTGGTGTGCGACTGCTACGGTGTTCTTTGGCAGACATCTGTCCGGTTGGTGCCCTACAGGAATTCCTGGCACTGCGTGGCACGCACCATGGCCCGTTTTTCTGTCACCAAGATGGGTCTCCCCTTACTAAATTTCAATTTTGGAAGGTGACGGGCAAAGCGCTGGCCAGTGTGGGCCTCCCAGGCGCCCGCTATGGCACTCATTCATTCCGTATAGGGGCGGCCTCGACCGCTGCGGCTTTTGGGTACTCAGGGGCTGACATACGTAGCATGGGACGGTGGGGTTCGCAATGTTTTCAATTTTATGTGCGCCCACTCCCGCCGTGAGTACCAACCCAGTCACCTTACCTACTTTCCCTCATTTTTTCCTTTACAGACCCGGGGTGTCGTATTACACCGGTGACAGTATGGCTGGTGGGCCATAGCTATGTGCACAGGGCAGCGCGTTATGCTGCGGCGACAGAGTTGGGACCCCGACTGGGACTGGGTGCATACGCAAGTCTCACATGGCATGGTAAGCCCAGGATGTTATGGCGGGAGCTGCTGCCTTTCCTTTTTTCAGGCCAGAATGCTGACCCGCCTGACATTCTGATCATACACCTGGGGGGCAATGATTTGGGCCAGGTCACCGGCTTGTCGCTGAAGCATGCGATTTGCGAGGACCTCGCCTACCTGCATTACGTCTGGCCCGCCACAACCCTTGTTTGGTCGGACATGGTCCCGTGCCATTCCTACAGAGGGGGTGTTGACCTCCTGGCCCTTGACCGCGCTAGACGCATGGTGAATAGGGCAGTGGCGCGTTTCCTTGTCGACGGCTTGGGGGAGGGTCAGTTGTCACCCCGCTATTAGCCTCCAAAGTTATGACTTGTATGCAGGGGATGGGGTCCATCTGTCGCGAGGAGGTATGGACCTCCTGTTGGGTGATTGGCGAGCAGGCCTGTTGACCGAGCTGACAGTCTGGGGGGGGGCGTCGAGCCTTCTTTGAAGCCCCTCCGTGTGGCGGGTAGCACTGGTAAGGTAAACATTATGACCCACAGCTATCCGGCAAGTTCGCAATTGACTGGACAACACTAGACAGGCATAAGTTGGTTAAACGTTGTCCGGTCAACGATGAACTAGGCGACGGGGTGATGGCTATAGCTAGACAGCATGCATCACCCCGTGATTTTACGGATACGCGCCAGAGGGTGGGGTCATTAGTTAGATATTGACTACGGTCAACAATTTGTTTGTGGTCAACAAACAAATTGATACAAATGGATACACTGTAGCAATTGCCGTTGGCAATTTTGGGTGGTACCTTACCAGTGTTACTTCGGCCTGCTTGCCTTAAGAATTATGATTGGTCAATTACCAATAGAAATTTATAATTCGGACTAGGGCATGAATCAATAAATGTGGCCCAATGCCGTTATCCACTTTCATTGGTGTCTGAGTCCTTTATTGGGGGGTGCGCCTGCAATGCAAGCGCAGCGCCAAAATGGCCACCGCGCTCTTTGCGGGAGCCCCCCCACAGGATGAAGGCATCCGGGTAGTTAGGGGCGTGGCCAGCTCCCTTATAAAAGGGGTGGCCACGAGGCAGCCGAGCTGCCATTTTGCGAAGCGACGGAGTGGAGAAGTTTTTCCCTCCACCCCCTCCCTAGTTAACAGTGTGATATTTTGGTCGCTTCAGGGCCGGGTGGGAATTTTTGGCTGGGACCCATATTGGCTTCCGGGTCCTGGTTTTTTCGCCCATCCCACACTGTTGCTATGGTTTGACATAGGGGTTTTTCTGTTGCTGCTGTTGACTTTGGTCACATGGGCGGGTAGCACTGGTAAGGTAAACATTATAACCCACAGGTATCCGGCAAGTTCACAATTGACTGGACAACACTAGACAGGCATAAGTTGGTTAAACGTTGTCCGGTCAACGACGAACTAGGCGACGGGGTGATGGCTATAGCTAGACAGCATGCATCACCCCGTGATTTTACGGATACGCGTCAGAGGGTGGGGTCATTAGTTAGATATTGACTACGGTCAACAATTTGTTTGTGGTCAACAAACAAATTGATACAAATGGATACATTGTAGCAATTGCCGTTGGCAATTTTGGGTGGTACCTTACCAGTGTTACTTCGGCCTGCTTGCCTTAAGAATTATGATTGGTCAATTACCAATAGAAATTTATAATTCGGACTAGGGCATGAATCAATAAATGTGGCCCAATGCCGTTATCCACTTTCATTGGTGTCTGAGTCCTTTATTGGGGGGTGCGCCTGCAAAGCTAAAGCTCAAATATTTTGGCCACCAAATGAGAGGAGAGGATTCACTGGAGAAGGCCTTGATGGTGGGAAATATCAAAGGCAAAAGGAGAAGTGGGCAGCAGAAGATGAGATGGCTAGACAGTATTATTGACATGGTGGGTGTTGATCTGAGTGGACTCCAAAGGAGGGCAGATGACAGAAAAGCCTGGCATTCTGTGGCCCATTGGTCTGCAAAGGGTTGGACTCAACTGTATGACTAAACAACAGCAACAGTTTCCCTCTTCTAAAATACAAAAAGATCCCTATTGGGTTCTCATGCAAACAGTCTTAATGTAGTAGGTTCCATCTGCCTTTTTACTTATTCTCTGCAGTAGTACTTTACAGGCGCACCCCCCAATAAAGGACTCAGACACTGGTAAAAGTGGATAACGGCATTGGGCCACATTTATTGATTCATGCCCTAGTCCGAATTATAAATTTCTATTGGTATTCAACCAATTATAATTCTTAAGGCAAGCAGGCCGAAGTAACACTGGTAAGGTTCCACCCAAAATTGCCAACGGCAATTGGTTACAATGTATCCATTTGTATCAATTTGTTTGTTGACAACAAACAAATTGTTGACCGTAGTCAATAATCTAACTAGTGACCCCACCCTCTGACGCGTATCCGTAAAATAACGGGGTGATGCCTGATGCCCAGCTCATGCCATCACCCCATTGCCTGGTTCATCGTTGACCGGACAACGTTAACCAACATGTGTCTGTCTAGTGTTGTCCAGTCAATTGCGAACCTGCCGGATACCTGTGGGTCATAAATGTTTACCTTACCAGTGCTACCCGCCACACGGGGAGGCTTCAATAAAGGCTCACCGCCCCCCCCCCCCCGCCCCCAGACCGTCAGCTCGGACAACAGGACTGCTCGCCAATCTCCTAACAAGAGGCTCATACCTCCCGGCGACAGATGGACCCCATCCCCTGTGTACAGCTCATAATTTTGGAGACTGATGGTGGGGTGTCTTATGACGCGCCCCCAACCCTTGTCCCTAAGGAACCGGGCAATAGCCCTGTTCACCAGACGCCGCGCCCGATCAAGGGCTTGGAGGTTAAACCCTCCCCTGTAAGCGTGCCGCGGTACCATGTCCGACCAAATCAGGGTTGTGGCGGGCCACACATAATGCAGGTAGGCCAGGTCACCGCAAATCGCATGCTTCAGCGATAGGCCCGTGACCTGTCCCAAATCATTACCCCCGAGGTGTATAATCAGGACATCAGGCGGGTCAGCATCCCTGATGGAGAAAAGGAATGGCAACAGTTCCCGCCATAACATTCCGCGCTTACCGTACCACCTGAGACTTGCGGATGCACCTCGTCCCAGTCGGGGTCCCCACTCTGTCGCCGCAGCAAACTGCACTGCCCTGTGCACATAGCTGTGGCCCACCAGCCATACTGTCACCGGTGCAAGACGACACCCAGGGTCTGTCAAGGAAAAAAGGAAACAGGGCCGTGACTGAACTGGTACTCACTGTTGAAAAGGGCGAACATACAACTGAAAACATCGTGATCCCCACCGTCCCATGTTGCATATCTCAGCCCCTGAGTACCCAAACGCCGCTGCGGTGGAAGCCGCTCCTATCCTAAATGAATGGGTGCCGTAACGAGCCCCAGGGAGGCCAACACTGGCTAGTGCCTTACCGGTCACCTTCCAAAATTGAAATTTAGTAAGGGGAGACCCATCTTGGTGACAGAAAAACGGGCCAGGGTGCGTACCACGTAGTGCAAGGAACTCCTGTAGGGCACCAACCGGACAGATGTCTGCCATGGAACATCGTAGCAGTCTTACACCACTGCCTACACTGTGCTGATCAACCTTAGAGGAGCGTATCCTCCGCTGAGCCCAATCATCGGAAACATAGACATCTTCGAGTTCCAGTGCCCTACGACTCGCATCCGCCTTAGACAGTAGCACCAGCTCACTGATGCGGAGCGCTCCAAAAAATGCCACCGTAGTGGCCGCGTGAAACAGGGTTGCCTCATACCTGTCAAAACACAGGTCATGCCAACCCCGTGCCAGTTGGGTAAGGACCCCAGGGGAAATAGGGTGGCGGTCATCTGGGCTGCGCCCACGTTCCCGCACCCACCCTTCCAAAACATGTCGTATGCGAAAATCAGTTGTGCTGTCAGCAAACCCACCCACCTTGGCCATGAATGCCAGCGCTGACAGCCTGGATGCTATGGTGCGGGGGGCCAAGCCCTGAGCATGTAAATAAACCATAAATTGGAGGACATGAGCCACTGGGATGGGCCAACTTTCCAGCAGCCGTGATTGGGCACAAAAGGCCCTGAATAAACTGAATGCATGGTGATACGCCTTACGCGTGCGGGGGGCGAGCGACATGCCGATCGCCCGGTTCACCTCTCCTTGCCAAGTGTCAATATCTCGTCTGGGAGCGGCGAGGGAAATTCCTCTGCGTCCGGGGCCAAGGCACGGAACCGGGGGATCTGCAGGCGGGACAAAGCGTCAGCAATATCGTTATTAATACCTGGAACATGTCGAGCCCTAAAAAGCACATTGAGGCGTAGGCTGCGCAACACGAACTGGCGAACCAGTTCCATGACCCTGGGAGATTTTGACATCTGTGAGTTGACAATGTGGACCACCGCCGCATTGTCACACCAGAAATGGACAACCGAATTAGCCCACTCCTCGCCCCATAGCATCAAAGCTCCCAGAATAGGAAAAAACTCCAGGTACGTGAGATCTCGCAATTGACCCGTGCCCCACCAGGCTGGCGGCCATTTGCCGTAGGCCCACTTCCCTTCGAAGTAAATCCCATAACCCAGGGACCCTGATGCATCCGACTGAACCTGAAAACGAGGGGAAACCAAAAGGTCGGACCTCCAAAAGGACACCCCATTGAATCCCCTTAGGAACTGGAGCCAAATGAGCATGTCATCCCTCATGCCCTTGTTCAGTCGAACCCTGTGGTGGGGCCTGGCCAAGCCAGTCATGGCATCGCACAAGCGTAGAGCAAAAGCTCTGCCCGGCGCAACAACGCTGCAAGCGAAATTAAGGTGGCCATGTAACACCTGTAACTCCCGAAGGGACACCTTGCGTTTTGCCAGCAAGTCTGAAATGAGTGCAACGATCCGTGAAACCTTGTCAGCAGGTAACCTGGATGCCTGCACAACTGTGTCAATCTCAACCCCCAGGAATGTGAGCTTGGTTGAAGGGCCCTCGGTCTTTTTGGGCGCTAAAGGGACACCGAGTTCCTTCATTAGTGTCTGAAATGTGTTCAGGAGACGTGTGCACGTGTCCCAGCCCCGTTCACCCCCGAATAAGAAATCATCAAGGTAGTGGGCTACAGACCGGGACCCTGACCTGCGAACAAAGGCCCATTGGAGGAAGGTGCTGAAGCGCTCAAACGCCGAGCAGGAAATTGAGCAGCCAAAAGGCATGGCTTTGTCAAAATAAAATTCACCCCGAAACTTGAAACCCAGCAACTCAAAGTCGCCCGGGTGCACTGGCAGGAGACGGAACGCGGACTTGATGTCGCACTTAGCGAGTAGTGCACCCGGGCCACATGAGCGCACCATGCGCAGGGCCTGGTCAAAAGATGTATACCTGCCCGAACAAAGGTCGTCAGGGATAGCATCATTGACCGAACGGCCAGCCGGGTAAGACAAGTGGTGTATCAAACGGAACTCCCCCGGCGACTTCTTGGGCACCAACCCCAAAGGAGAGACCTTGAGGTTGGGGAATGGCGGGAGAGGGAAAGGGCCGGCAACCCTGCCAGCCGCAACCTCCTTAGCAATGCTGCTGGCAGCCACCTCCTCCCTTCCCCTGAGTGATAAGAGGTTGGGTGCATCTTGAGGGGACCTGACCCCCGCGAAAGGAATGTGAAACCCCTGCTGGAAACCCTCAAGCAGGTAAGCTGAGTCTGCCCTCCTAGGGTACATCGTGAGCCAACGCTCCAACATGTCCACGTTAATTGGAGAGGGGGCCTTTTGCCTGACCAGCTCCCTCTGTGGCAGTTCTGCCAGCCCCCTGTCCACCTCTACCTCTGCCCCGCAGTCCGCCCGCCTTAGGACACGCGGAGGCGGCATGGGGGCCAGAACAAGAGGGACACTCGTGCCTGTATCGGCACTGCTTCCTGTTACACGCACCATTGGCCGAGAAGCTCCAGCACAGCAGGTGGGCTGGAACCCCCTGCCCCGCCACCTGGCGGGGTGCCTGGGCTGGAGCAGCTCGCTGGACAACATGTCCACAATGGTACCTCTCCCCTGGCGCTGGGCCCGTGGGGGTCATGTACAGAAGCCACAGCTTCTGGCAGGGCTCATCCCACCTCATCTCAGGGTGTAGGGGCACCCTCATACGGAATTCCTCGTCGTAAGCCAACCACGACTGGCCAGGGAAATCAACCATCGCCCGGTATATGTTGTCCAAATACTGGACCATCGGAATTGCCAGGTCAGGCTGGGCCCTGAGATACACCGCCATGTATATAAGATACGCGGGTAACTAGTTGGCCCATGTGCGTGGCGGCTTACGTCGACGGGACTGCTCCTTGTCCTTCTCATCCTGCCCCTCCCTCTCCTCCTTGGTGGGTTCTCTATTCAGGAGGGAGAAAATGTCCACGTACTCCCACCGCCATATCTTTTCCTTGGTGGCCTGGGCCAGGTGGTCCCCGAGGGGCAACGAATAACCTGCCGTCGGCAAGGCCGACACCGGAACATGGGCAGTACTGGGCACCATGAAAGGAGCCTGGACCAGCCCCGCCACCCCCAGTAAGTTCCCCACGGGACAGGGTACCCCGCCCCAAGAGGGGCCCTGGAGTGGAGGGGCCGTTCCCAGATGGGCCGGCGGTGGCTGACCCGCCGCCCCAGCCAGGCGAGGCCACGGCCACTGCAAGCCTTCCCCCATTGTGGGTTGTGTCGTGGGTGCACTAGATTGGTCCGTATACTCACAAGTTGCACCCCCGTGGGCCGCCCCCACCGGGGGTTCCGGCCCACTGCGGGCGTCGGAGCTCGCAACCACAACCGAGCTCAAAGATGGGACCTGACCACTACCTGCTGGTGGCATCAGCTGCTTGGGGAGCTGCGAGGCCGCGGCTGACGCCAACCTGTTTGCCTCAGGCAGCTCGACCCCAGCGGCCGCCTGCCGGGTACCGGCAAGCGCTGAGTTGACCTGTAAACCAAAAGGTGCCCCGGGTGGATTAACTACCCTTAAAGATGCCTCCAGGGCCGCTACACGGGCCAGTAGTGCATCCACATTCACATAGCCTCCAACACTAATGGGTGGGCCGGCCAGCCCACCGGTCGCTGGTGCCGGGCAAGGTCTCTGGACCCCAGGGCCCAAATATGGCCATGCGCCAACAACCGGCCCCTGCGGGGCCGGGGGCAAGCCCTGCCAGGGAAGGGAACCCAACCAACCCCCTTGATTGAAGCCCACCGCTGGAAGCTGAACGCCCAGGCCCGAAGGCCCAGCCTGGCTATGCGCCAGGCCTGAGCCAGTGGCCGCTGATTGCGGGCCGGGGGCCGAATCCCCTGCAGGGCCAGGCTGAGGATGCCCAGCCTCAGGCCAGGGAGCAACTGTCCCCATCCCGCCGGTCCCGGCGGGCGCCCCCGGAAAGGGGGGCTGTTGAGGGGGCGCAGTCGCGGTCCTCCGACCCGGCTGGCGCCTCCGCGAGGAACGAACCGCGTTCCCAATCGCCTTCTTCCTGGAAGGCATTGCTGCGAAGTGCTGGGAAGCCGAAGAAAGGGAAGAAAAACTGCTGCCGAAAAAGGCTTCCCGGCTAAAGGGAAGAGCGACGGAGCAAGTGGGGAAAAACTTCTCCTCTCCGTCGCTTCGCAAAATGGCAGCGCGGCTGCCTCGTGGCCACCCCTTTTAAAGGGTGCTGGCCATGCCCCCCTAACTACCCGGATGTCCAAGTCCGGTGGGGGGGGGCCCGCAAAGAGCGCGGTGGCCATTTTGGCGCCGCGCTTGCATTCTCATATTTTCCACTGAACTGTTTGTTAAATTAGGTTACCAGAATAATCCACTCTTGATGTCCCTGTCCTGAACAAAAATAGCTATGTCTTCTTTAGAAAGCAGAGCAGAGAACAATTCAGGGATAGCCTCACATGATTTCAAAAACAAGCTAATGCTGATTATATAAAATGCAACAAAACTATTGAACATTCATGAAACAGTAAAACTAATGTTGTTCAGTCGCACAGTCGACTCCGACCCTTTGCGACCCCATGGACCATTTTCCTCCAGGCACCTCTGTCCTCTACCATCCCCCTCAGCCCTCCCAGCTCTGTGTCCATTGTGTCTATAATACCATCTAGCCATCTCATCCTTGGCCTCCCCCTTCTTTTGCCCTCCACCTTTCCCAACATCAATGCCTTCTCAAGTGAATCCTCCCTTCTCATTTGATGTCCAAAGTATTTTAGCTTCATCTTTACTATTTACTACTAGTAAAACTAATGGTGTTCAGTTATTTTTTATGAGTAATGTGAAGATAAGTGGGGTCGCAAAGGGTTGGACTGAACTGTGCAACTGAACAACAACAAAGTGTATGTTGTTCTTCAGTAGTTTAAAAGACCTTATAAACAAGAGTAACTTTTGATAATATGCTGCCAATATGTGTAATTCTTAAATTGTATTAAAGAAGAGAAATGTCTACATATCTTGTGCGTCTGCACATGACAGTCGCTGAACTCTAGTAGCAAAACACATCAAGAGTAGGCCTATTGAATCAGTGGGGATCTGGCATGCCAGTTCCTCTGCAAGTTTCATGGATCCAATGGGCCTACTCTAGTTGTGACTTGTACTAGATTTCAGCCAGTGCTTGCACAATAATGTCTGTTTGCAAAATTATGTGCTGACAGTCCAGTCTAGAGAGAGATACAGTACTAGATATATTTATTTAGTGGTATATGGTCTTGACTTGTAATACTTAATCTTTCTTTATCTGCCCTTTTCAATCAAACATAGTTGTAAGATTGAATTCTCATCCTGGAGTATTACATGCTATTAAACACTGCAATATACAACCTAAATGCAGAGAAGCCTGTAATAGGTTTCTTCACAAGGCATAAAAACATCACTATGAAATTTCTTTTCTGGGTTTGTTTGAATCTGCATCTGATCAATGTCTATCGCTTTTTCTTTCAGCAGCTTGCTTCCTTGCTGTGTGAAATTGCCCATTCTTTTCTTTCTGACACTGTCTTAGGGTAGAATGAGGAAGGCAGCCACTTAACCTGACAGTTATACATGGGGTGAATGTACCTTGACTTTGAAACCTCAAGATAAATAACACATATGAATATGAATAAGATGGATTTAGACATTTACAAAAGAGCAATGTTAGGGCTTGCAGAAGAGAACTGGAAACTTGATATGTTCATGGCATATATGCTACAGAGGTTATAAAGGAGCAAACCTGAACCCTCACAAAACAGATCTCCTTGAATGCTCCCTTTTATCCATGGCCCCTACATTACGGCCAAATAAATTTGGTTCCACCTGCTTTTTGTTGAATATTAGCCTACATGAAGAGTCCCATTGTCCAGCTGTAAAGATGTGATGATATACCCAAATAACCTTAATCTGTAGTGACACATACATTCATTTCATGTTTTTAAAAAATTGTCATGGTGGTAGCATAAATGTGCAGATGATTGCAAGGATGGACCAGTTCTCACATTTGTTGGTTCTCGTAGCTAACTTGGTTCTCACTGCTGGGAATCTTAGGTGGGAATTATTTATTTGAAGCAAAAACATGATAGGTGTTGGTTACTGGACTCTGCTCTTCTATATGGACAGTTTAGGGAATTCATAGCTCTATGTTTCTTGTTGTATGAGAAGATACAATAAATCTGACAGGAAGCTTTGGAATTGAGCAGGATATATTTATATTAGAACATTCATACATTTGTCTTGTTGGTTTTCATACTAATAGTTCCTTTCCTCACCTGCAGTAGGCTAAAGGGATGTACAATTCATATGCTTCAAAATCTTCTGAAACATCTTAAAAACACAAAAGGAAGTTACTAGGCCACTTCACCCATTTCATCCTAGCTATAAAAGAGCAGTCATATGCTTGTCAGCACAATCGTGTTTTCTCTGATCATTCAGTGGTTTTTCTGGGTCGTCCTGGTTATTGTTGCATTCAGATTGATGTATTACAGATTTAAATACCTTATCTCAGTATTTGTATCTATGCATGGGGAGTATTTGTTCCTGGATGTAGTGGGTTGCACTGGGTTATCCTGCTTAGGCCTATCCACATACAAATAGAATTTCTCCCTGATTTAAGAGCAGGGGTTCCCAAACTTTTCAAGTCGAGGACCGGGTCACATTCTCTCAGTCAGCTTCGTGGGCTGGATGGCCATTTTGTCCTGCCTGCATGATGGGGTGGCCATTTTGTCCCAACAGCTTCAAATGGGTGGCCATTTTATTTCTTGGATGTCTTTGGAGGGGTGGGGGGCACATGAAATGTCACCATGAGCCAGATCCAGCCCACAGGCCTTAGTTTGGGAACCCCTGTGTTAGAAATATGCAGCCTTGTGTGTTTGGACTGTAACTCCCAGACTTTATCAGGCAATATAGCTGCCAGGAAGGGTGTGTGTGGCAGCTCTAGGGATTGCATCTCAAACGTGCAGTCTACACACCTCTATTCTCATTTCCAGCACAAATTGTCATCCACAGAGGTTGACCAGCACAAAATGCCTATAAAGAGGTGTCATCAAATGATCAAACAGCACAAAATGCCTATAAAGAGGTGTCATCAAATAACACTTATCTACATGCCTATAAAGAGGTGTCATCAAATAACACTTATCTACAAAGTATGTGGATCAGTGCAGAACAACCCAGTGCTAGGAGTCACATAAGCAGATCTTATAACTGAGCCAATTCAATTAAAGCAGAACAAAAATATACCATTATTGCCATTACCTGGCAGTGCTGTAAGCCCTCCTCTTTCCCCTGAAAGCAAATGTTTTATACAAACACAGCAGCAACATTTACATTTTCCAATTTTTTGCAAATCAAAGTTCTTGCTCCTCTGAATTACAGAAATGGGACATAGAGCTTCCATACACAATTTACTCACATTATGATTAACACACTTCTTAAAGCCCTCCCTCCATCTCTTTTCATATGAAGACTATTGGAGCTCTGCTGTAGTAGTACCTGTTAACCTGGGCTCTACCTGGCAGGATGTACCAGTCACTATCCACAATGAAAGCTTCATGACAACATTTAAGGTTTGTGCTACTGGTTGACTTTGTGTGGCTTTTTAGCTAAGAATTGGAGAAGTCACAGCTGCGCCACTGTCAGCATTTCTGTGTTATTGTTTTCTCTGCTAAATACTATCATTTCTGCATTCATAGGACTGTGGGTCGAATTTCAGTCTCAGGGACAGAAAAGGTCGGGACAGCGTGGGCTGTGTTCTGATCTGATGTAGAGCCGTGGGCAAATAGCACTGTGTGTGTCTCTTGACTACAGGCCACCCACTTGTCCAAGCATGGCAGCAAACTGCTTCTAGAAAAACAATACACTGGCTGCCTGTAAAAGGATGTCAGTGAACTTGTCAGCCACTGAAATGCATAGGATTTAAAGAGACTATGCTCATATCCATTAATATGTCTGAGAAAATATGAATGATATTACATATGCTCTACCCCCATTTATTTGTTTCAGGTACCATTCATCCCAAACTTGAGGTGCATTATTAGTGCCCTTCCTAACCACCAAGAAACACACAAGCTTCCAGTGCTTGTCTCCTGTGCTGATAAGTGATTGGCAAGCTATCAGCATGCTGACTCTTGGGAGCTAAATACTAGCTAAATTACGTAGCACTATCCTGATAAAATTTTGAAAGGACAAAGCCGCTTTGGCAATTGAGAAAGGAATTCAGAGTCACAAATGAAAGGCAGGGGTTTGTAACTTGCTTCATCAGCTGTTTTTCCACAAGAAATTATCTCCTCTGCTACTTTCTCCATGGGGTTCTAGATACATGTTCACCTATATAGATGTGCTTCTGAAACCCAATGAAGGGTGGAATATCAGCTTTCGAGGGAAGGATATTTATTAGGGAAACATCTGGTGTTAAAATGATTACCTCCCTCTCTATTTCTGTTCTATTCCATTTCCACCTCCCAAAGGTACTTCATATTAGTCTTCTCCATCAACAACCGCAGTACCCATTGTGTTGGAAAGCCGTAGTTCAGGAATTGTTAGCTTCTGGCCATTTTTTGGAGTGCAGTCCTCTCCCACCTCAGTATGCCATTTGATACAATCTCTTAATTCTAAGTATCCTCCTTCTTCCCTCCTCACATTTTTCTGGGTGCCTCCTCCAAATCATGATGCTTACATTTGTTGGTATCATTACTCCTATCTCTTTTCATTACTTGTGGAGTAAATTGTCACTTGCTATTATTGGCCACAGCAATGTTTCTACTGTACAACAGGTCCCACTGCTTCCCAGTTTTGACTGCTGTGGTGATGAAAGGAAAGTTAAGGCTTACAAATAGCACAATGGGACCAAAGGCTTGCTGGCCCATAAGGGCCACTGCAAAGGATTTGATGTGGAAGAGGGTATGGGACAGAATTTCTTCTTTTCTGTGCATTGTTGTAGTTAAGTGTTAGGGTAGTTCTTGCTGCTGACCAGTAAACCTTAATTGGGGAGATTTGGGGGCTGAAGTAGTTGGGAAATGTAGAAGAGTTGATGATAAGAGAAGGAGTTGGGTGAACATCTGCTGAATGCCTGACTGTTAGCCACAGCTTAGAAAAGTACTTTTTTTGAACTGTAAACTCGCATAAGCCCCCATGTCCTCTCTAAAGAATTCTGAGAGTATTAATAAAAAATATAAATGTCTGTAAATAATTTTGCTCATTTCAATCCAAATCATGTAATTTATATATTAAAATTTGATTTCAGCTGTTTTTCTGTTATCTGCCAACATCAACTGTCAATACCCACAACAGTGTTCATCAACCAACATGATCTATGCCAGTGATGGCAAACCTTTTAGAAACTGAGTGCCCAAACTGCAACCCAAAACCCACTTATTTATCACAAAGTGCCAACATAAAACGGGGGGAAAAGAAATGCTCCCATTGGGCTGCTGAGCAGAGGGATGGGATGAACTCTGTGCTGGGGGAGGGAGGAAGCGCTCCCATTGGGCTGCTGGGCAGAGGGTGGGGTGAACTCTGTGACTGCAGGGGTGCCTACAGAGAGGGCTCCAAGTGCCACCTCTGATATGTGTACCATAGGTTCGCCATCACTGATCTATGCCATCCTTTTCCAGCAATACACTTGGGCACTCTACAAGGGATGAACAGGACAATATCTGAGTAAAAATATGCTGTCAGAAATGACAACACACAAAAACCTTTTCAGAACACTTTAGTCTGCTGTGATTCTCTACAAACAACCTGAAAGTTACAGTTTTAGGAAAAATAATCTATTTATTTATTTATTTGACTTATACCCTGCCCATCTGGGATAAAATCCCACTCTGGGTGGCTCACAATGTTAAAAAAAAAACAGAACAAACACCATAACCAAAGTTACAAAGAGAGACAGCTGACATTTGGGTTGCTGTTACAGAAATCTCTATTATATATGATTAAAATTGTTTGGGACTTGGTTAAATTGTCTGGTGGACATCAAAAGAACTTGTTCTTTAAGATTTCTGTGATTCACACAAATAGACTGCTATGTCACTGCACAAGTGGTTTAGAACCTTCTAGAGTTGTATGTCGTCTTTTGTCTGGAGCAATGCTGTCATTCCACTATATACGGTTCTTTCCATAATGATCTTGTAGGCACAAACAGTTTACAAGCTAGATGGCAAGCATGGCTGTGTGTCATTTAATTTGTCAGGCTGAATTGTTATTTTTTGAAAAAGAACAATAGGAAATGCAAATTCATTTGTGTCTTTATAGATTGTTGGATGGATGGATTGAGCCACTGTTTCCCTAATTGTAATCAGTAAATAGCTCAATCCTTCTACTTCAGTTTACCATAGGCTAGACCATTGGTTCCCGATGTGGGGCCTATGCCCCACAAGGGACTTCAATGCCCAGAAGCTTAAGTCAGTACATTGGCTGATCAGCACTTTGGGGAATTGATTTAGGCTTCTGGGAATTAAAGTCCAAAAACTGAAGGTTTGGAAACACTGTGATAAACATTATCTTTGAATTAAAATATGATATGGCTATGCATAGCCAGTCATATTAGTTATTCTGCTTAAAATCCACTACAGTACTACCACGCCCATTGCAGTTGGAAAACTTTGTTGCTCTCTTGCCTCACTCTTGATATTTTGTATGTAGGAAGACCCACAAATACAAATTCTGTCACCTAAGCTTGATTAGATTTTTCCCCCTTAGGCTTTCCTCTGTGTATTAAGTAGAAGGGAGGGGGATAGTAGTGGATTAACCCAAGGGTCATTTTACAGAGGAGAGGCGAGTAACATCTGCCACTCTCTACAGCTTTAGAATATAATTTTCTGATAGCAGAAGGTAAGCTCACATATACAGAAAAGAATATCAAGTGACATTCTCTTAAGAATGTATGTAATTAGTCATTGCCATCTCCATAGGCCAATGTATATACATTGTCACCCTCCCAATAATACATCCATGTAGAAAATGTTACTATCTAAGTAGAATATCTTCACCTACATGTAATTATTTAGATTGCTGTTTGAATGCATGAGACATCACTTAGAGCTGATGCTGTTTTCCTTTATATTTCATGAAGGGGCTGTGGTGGCTCAGTGGTTAAGAAGCCCGCCTTGTAAGCTGGAAGGCTGCCAAGTCGGCAGTTCAAGACCCGGGACTGCATGACGGATTGAGTACCCTTCTCTGTCCCAGCTCTTGGGAACATGAAAGGACCCTCATTTGGGCATTCCCTGAGCGGAGATTTTTTTCCTGCAAAAATCCTTTCAACCCAGAATAATTTCTGACACAAAATTATTATTATTATTATTATTATTATTATTATTATTATTATTATTATTATTATTATTATTATTATTATTATTATTATTATTATTATTATTATTATTATTATTATTATTATTATTATTATTATTATTATTATTATTATTATTATTATTATTATTATTATTATTATTATTATTATTATTATTATTATTATTATTATTATCTGGTGTTTTCTTGCTTTGCCAAATAGGTTCCCTTTGCATCATTCTTAATGTGCCACAAAAGTAACCTCTGACAAAGACACAGAATATCAAAATGAATCTGGGGATGCTTCACTTGTACAGCTTTATTTCTAATTTGGATGTGAGCAAAAAAATACAGTTTGTCTAAATAGATGCCAGATATTTATAGCACTACTAATAACAGGCTTTACGGGACAAGCACTGATGAGTTATGGTAGCAGCTTTCTTAAGCAGATTTTCATGTTTTGAAGCTGGTAATTTATACTTATCTGTGTTGCCTTTTAATCCGTTTTATTAGTTTTTAAAACCCACTGGGAATTATTGAAATGTTTCTGGACATAAATCACAGGATATCTGCTTTGTAATCAGTTCACATTGAAGATATGTTGCTTATATACCAGAGACAGCAGTCTTGAATTGGAAGATAAAGAAATAAAGCTTGAATTGTCTTCATATTATGAGCTTCCGTTTAGCCGGATAATAAAAACACAAGAGATTGCATCCCTTGATGGAAATATTTCTGAGATCTAACTGCTTGTATAGCTTACCAATACTGGAGGAATAGATAGTGGTGGTCATCCAGGTGTTTCAGGATTCTAGTTCCCGTAATCCTATAACGTTGGTTATGCTGTCTATGGCCAATGAGATGCATGGGCCAAGAAACATATGAATAGCCACAACTGTCTGCCCCTGCCATAAAGCATACCTACCAAACTGTACATGTTGCTATACATTTGTTAACAAGGCCTGACAAACTGTGTTTAAATTCACACCAATCCTGATAATGTCACCTAAATATGGCTGTCAGATTTGCTTCTGAATGAAGAAAAGAAGAAATATAGAACTAATTGGGGTGGACAGAAATTTATCTGCAGTTGTCACGATGTGTGAATGGTGGTATTCAGAAAACATTGACAGTAAACTTATTTCATCAATTGGTGTATTCTAGACAATAAATATATGCTAGGTGATGACTTCTTAATTTAGCCTGGAGCCAAAAGGGGGAGAAAGGTTAAAAATCAAAAAGAAAGACAAGTGAATTTGCATTCATGAATAATTAAATGAATTGTGTACTGGAATAAATTACTGTATGGGTCTAAAGGGAAAGGACACTACCTCAGAAACAGGCAACACACTTTGCTTCTGGAAGAGATTTAGTTTAAATCTGTGACATGTTCAATCAGAGCTGGGAAAGACTTTTGTTGAAAACCTTGGAGAGCCCCAGCACACAGTGAAGAATTACAGTGTCAGTGTAATAATAATAATTGTGCACTGTCAAGTAAATTCTGACTTATTAAAACATTTTTAGGGTTTTCTTGAGAGAATACACAGGTAGGGTTTACCATTCCCTTCTTCTAAGGGCACCATGGGACTGCGCAGCTTGCCCATGGCTACGCATGCTGGCTCTTCTCCCAGGGGTCACAATGGGGAATCAAACTCCCAATCTCTGACTCCACAGCCAGAATCCTAAATCACTGAGCTATCCATCCAGGTATAGTGTCAGTATAATATTTTATTGAACATATTAATTAAAACACGGGACAGAATCTATATGTACACACATTCACAGACTACCCATTTGTCTAATTATTAAATAAGATATTTCTGCTAAATAAATGACCTGAAAATGCTTTTTAAAAGGTTGTGTAATAATAAAATTGCTTTACAATTAAGGATTGTATATAGCAGTGGTGCCAAACCTTTTAGAGATCGAGTGCCCAAACTGCAACACAAAACCCACTTATTTATGTCAAAGTGCCAACACAGCAACAGGGGAGGAAGGAAATGTTCCCATTGTGCTGTTGGACAGAGGAGCGTGGCAAACTCTGTGCTGGGGGGGGGGGGAGGAGGAAGAACTCCCATTTGGCTGCTGGGCAGATGGGCAGGGCAAACTCTGTGCTGGAGTGACTGCATGGGTGCCCACAGAGAGGGCTCCAAGTGCCACCTCTGCAACGTGTGCCATAGTTTCGCCATGCTGGTATATAGAGACAGTAATGTTCCCTCCTCCCATTTTCTCCTTGTCCTCCCTATCTATCAAAGCAATCTATTTGTCCTCAAAGTCCATGTGGAATACTGGCTTTAAAAGTGAAAGGCTTCTAAGTAATAGTGTGTTGCATCTTCAGAAATATGAGAATATCTCATCGATTTGGTAGCAGATACTGTTTTGTAATTCAGACTTTGAATGTCTTTATTGTTGTTAATAATTGCAGCACACTCTCACATAGAGAACAGTGCATGATCAATTCAGGATGCTTATTTTAACTATATGAAAAACCATGGTGAAATTTCCCACATCTCCATAGTGACTAGGACAGAAAACCAAGTCAGTATCAAAAGTCATCGTGTTGGGCCTCTATAGAGAGCTCATGTCCCAGCCAGCATGCCTCTAACCAATTACCCCTTAACTTGTTCTTCCCTTTCACTGAGGATTTACCTCTTGCATTAACACATTGGTAGTGTGAAACATTGGTAGTGTGAAAAGGAATCGACTGTGTGACTGAACAACAACAACAAAAGTGTGAAACAGCAGGAGGAGCAATACCGTAGTATTTTGCTACCTTGTTCCCTGCCTGGCAAGTAAGCAGATGGTAGCAATGTAGTGAAAGAAGAGAAAGACTAGCAACAGGTAGCAGCAATGGTGATAAGAAGGTAGGCTCATAGAAGGAAGGAGGCTGCTCACTGTGGATGTCTTCTTTAATTTTTTAGGAACTAACACTGATGCAAAGGACTACTTGAGATGTTGTCTTCCTCTTGTGGTGTTCCTGCAGTGATGAGGAGCAGGAAGAATGAAACATACATGAATCATAATTTCAAGTCATTAATCCATCTTTTTGTTTGTTTGTTTGTTTGTTTGTTTTTGCAGTAAATCAAAGTATCCTGCTGCACTAATAATAGTAAGACACCACCTTGCCTTGCTGGAGAAAACTGGGGACATAGGATCTAGCCAAATATTCAAAATGGTAATGCAAAAGTATCTCCTAACTTATATGGGAGTGGTGCTCACTTTAAACCTTCATCACCTCATCAGAGCCATTGAAGTCCCTCAAGATCGTAAGTACATTGATTTATTTTCATTGCTCTTATAAAGCATTATAGCATGTATGATAAAGGGGGCACAGTGCAAAAATATTTCACTTTCAACTACAGTGCCAGCTACATATTTGAAGTAGCACCTGTATTCATGTATATGTCTGTGAATCAGCTTAGAGACACTCTTGGGCATAGCTCATGGGGCAGCTATAATCCATTGAAACAACAAGTCTACTATTATTTGCTGAATCACATCCTTTGTTTAAAAAGAAGAAGAAGCCCATTATAGGTTAATATTGAAACACATTTGAAATATCCCTTAGCCAACATTGCTGTCATAAAAATCTGAACTAATGTGATAAATTGTGCTACATTGATTTTGAATTTGTGGACGGGTTTGTTTAACTGTATGCATTAGTTTTTAATGAACTCTTCTGAAGTGGGGTGTATCAGTCTAAAACACCTCCTTCTCCCACATTATCATTTCTTGTCAAAATTGTTAATGATTTTATTCCTAAAGCTTAGCTTAAGAGGCAAGAACAGAAGAATCACAGCCATCATTTATTACCAGTGTCAAGTTGGTGAAAGTTTCTTCATCTCTTTCAAGGGCAATATGCCAATTTCTTGTACAAATAATGCTATCATTTATGGTTGAGAATGTCCCAAATTTGGTAAAAGTAAACCTATGCAAATGTACTCATATTATTGGGGCGTTTCCTGGTGTATTTGGTGGGATCTTCAGATGACCAGCAGACTTTGTATATTGCAACCGGTGCCTGAAGTGCAGTGCTGGATGCCAGAACAAAAATATCTTCAGCACTATTTTAAGTTAGGACTGTGCAACTCAAATTTATGTAGGGCTCTGAATAAGGTTGTTACTGTTGGATCACTGGGAAAGAAACTGAACATTTCAGCCAGCAATGTTGTGTTATAGTAGGTCTACCCTTGATCAACATAAGATGATCTGCTGAAACAATTTCTTTATGGATTATTTTCATGTCATAAGCATTCAAATCTTCCATGATTAATCACTGGACTTTCTGCCAGCTCTGGAGGTGCCGGGTGGCCAATAGTGGAAAAATGAAAGCTCCCTGTGCAATTTGTCATATGATTTTCATACATATTATATGTCCAGGATAGATTCTGATTCAAAACTATATAGATGCTATTTTAGCAGACTTTTACATGAGGTGTTTCAATAGGATAATTTTCATTATCTTAGTACTAGCTGATTACCCAGCTTTGCCCGGGGTTGTTTTTCCTGTGAAGGAATGGCAGCGGCCATAAACAGAGGGCTTAAGAGGGACCCAGGTTCCAAAGAGTCAAGTAAACGCCACCGTTCAGTGGACCTTGAATGGGCACAGGTCTTTCCATCGGGAGGTTCCTGAAGCACCCCCAACACACAGACACACACACCCTGCCCTCTCTGCGCCTCCTTCCCTCCCAACACACACACATACCATGGCCTCCCTGCACCCCCTTCCCTCCCACCCTGCACGCGCGCACACACTGCGCCCCTCTTTCCCTCCCACCCCACCTGTCGTGGCTCACCCGTAGGTGAACTGCAGGACAAAGAGCTCCAGGAAAGCGGACTCAAAAAGCAGGTCCTGATCTTGTTTGGCAGAGTGGAGAAGCCGGAGATCTTCTCTGCCCATCCCCGGCTGATCTCCCTGGAGCCGGTGCTCCCAGAAACTCATTGGGTCTGCCCCCATGCAGCCCCAAAGGCCTGGCAGCAGCGCTGCTCTTAGAGGCCTGCCATGGCCATCATTGCTCCCATGTCCACCTCCCTCACAGCCAGGCCCACCCTTTGGCCTCCTGCTGCGCCTCCTCCTGAGCCACAGAAGGGCCAGACTGAGGCTGGAGAGCCACCGCACCCCAAAGGGGGTCTTCCTGGTTGCCCAAGCCACTCCATCATGCTTGGGGGTGGGGCGCTTACCCCCTCCCCTCCGACAGTGGCGGCGTTGGCTGTGGCTCTTCTTGCCTGGCCTGGGCCGGACTAGCGAAGCATGGTTGGGAGGTAATTCAGGCCTAGGGCCAGCCTTGCTGTGCCCGATGTGTGGGCTGCCCTGGTCCCTCAGCAGCAGCACTGCAGCTGCCATTGCGTCCACTGCCGCCCGTCGACTGGTCTGTCCTGGGCTGAGGCGGGGATGCAGGCGGCATGGCAGGCCCGGCTCCACTGAGGGGTTGCCCACCGCCACTGCCTCCGGCACCGCCATTTTGTCTGCCGCCTCCTCCTCCTCCAAACACCAGTTAGGCTAATGCAGACTAATGCATGTGCACAATGCCGCCTTCCCTGGCAGTTTGTCTCATTGGTGGGGGTGTCCCCTTCGCAACCCCCTTTTTGGGGCAGAAACTGCCAATGGAGTTTCAGGGAACACACACACACCCTCATGTACCTCTCCAAAGGCAAAGGTAAGCATGTGGCAAGTTTCCGCGGCATCCATTCAGAGGAGTGTGAGCCCATTGAGGACATACAAGACCTCACCTCTGTTTTATATATGTAGATTGGTTGGACTTTTGACTGAGTATAGGTTGGCTAGGCTTTGTAATATATGAGCACATTGCAGGCGCACCCCCCAAAGAAAGACTCAGACACCGGTATATGGATAAAGGCATTGGGCCACTTTTATTGAATAATGCCCTAGTCCGAATTATAACTTTCAATTGGTACTCATCCAATTATAATTCTTAAGGCAAGCAGGCCGCAGTAACACTGGTAAGGTTCCTCCCAAAATTGCCAATGGCAATTGGCTACAATGTATCCATTTGTATTAATTTGTTTGTTGACACAAACAAATTGTTGTCCGTAGTCAATAAACTATCTACTGACCCCACCCTCTGACGTGTATCCGTCAAATCACGGGGTGATGCATGCTGAAAAGCTCCTGCCATCACCCCTTGCCTGGTTCATCGTTGACCGGTCAACGTTATTACACCTGTACCTGTCTAAGTGTTGGCCAGTCAATTGCGAACCTGCCGGATACCTATGGGTCATAAATATTTACCTTACCAGTGCTACCCGCCTAAGTGACCAAAGTCAAGAGCAAAAACCCCTATGTCAAACCTTAGCAACAGTGTGGGATGGGCAAAAAAGCCAGAACCCAAGGGCCAATTGTAGGTTCAGGGCAAAAATTCCCACCCGGCCCCGAAGCGACCAAAATATCACACTGTTCACTAGGGAGGGGGTGGAGGGAAAACTTCTCCTCTCCGTTGCTATTTTAAAATGGCAGCTCGGCTGCCTCGTGGCCACCCCTTTTATAGAGGGGTGGCCACGCCCCCTAACTCACCCGGATGTCTGAGTCCGGGTGGGGGGGGCCTGCAAAGAGCGCGGCGGCCATTTTGGCGCCACACTTTCATTGCAGGTGCACCCCCCAAAGAAAGACTCAGACACCGGTATATGGATAAAGGCATTGGGTCACTTTTATTGAATAATGCCCTAGTCCGAATTATAACTTTCAATTGGTACTCATCCAATTATAATTCTTAAGGCAAGCAGGCCGCAGTAACACTGGTAAGGTTCCTCCCAAAATTGCCAGTGGCAATTGGCTACAATGTATCCATTTGTATCAATTTGTTTGTTGACACAAACAAATTGTTGACCGTAGTCCATAAACTATCTACTGACCCCACCCTCTGACGTGTATCCGTCAAATCACGGGGTGATGCATGCTGAAAAGCTCCTGCCATCACCCCTTGCCTGGTTCGTCATTGACCGGTCAACGTTATTACACCTGTACCTGTCTAAGTGTTGGCCAGTCAATTGCGAACCTGCTGGATACCTATGGGTCATAAATATTTACCTTACCAGTGCTACCCGCCACATGGGGAGGCTTCAATGAAGACTCACCGCCCCCCCCCCAGACCGTCAGCTCGGTCAACAGGCCTGCTTGCAAATCTTCCAAAAAGAGGTTCATACTTCTAGCCGACAGGTGGACCCCATCCCCTGCATAAAGATCATAATTTTGTAAACTAATGGTGGGGTGTCGGATGACCATCCCCAAACCCTTGTCTGCCAAGAACTGGGCAACTGCCCTGTTCACCAAGCGGCGAGCGCGGTCAACGGCACAGAGGTCAATACCTCCCCTGTAAGTGTGACATGGTATGATGTCCGACCATAGCAGCCTTGTGGACGGCCACACAATGCAAATAAGCTAGGTCACTGCAAATCGTGAATTTTAAAGAAAGGCCAGTGACCTGGGCGAGGTCATTGCCCCCGAGGTGCAGTACAAGGACATCGGGCGGTTCAGCATCCCTGATGGAAAAAAGGAATGGCAACAGTTCCCGCCATCTCATTCCACGCTTACCGTACCAACGTATGCATGCGGATGCACGCAGTCCAAGCTGGGGTCCCCACTCTGTCGCCGCAGCATACTGCGCTGCCCAGTGCACGTAACTGTGGCCCACCAGCCATACTGCCACCGGTGTGCGGGGACACACAGGGTCTGTAAGAGAAAAAAGAGAACAGTGACTTAACTGGCACTCATACCTGAAGAGGGCGAACATATAATGCAAAACGCATAGATCCCCATCTTCCCATACGGCGTATATCAGCCTCAGAGTACCCAAATGCAGCCGCAGTTGAAGCAGCACCTATCCTAAACGAATGGGTGCCGTAACGAGCCCCTGGGAGGCCAACACTGGATAATGCCATACTGGTCACCTTCCAAAATTGAAATTTAGTAAGGGGAGACCCATCTTGGTGGCAGAAAAACGGGCCAGGGTGCGTGCCACGCACTGCCAAGAACTCCTGTAGGGCACCAACCGGACAGATGTCTGCAATGGAACATCGTAGCAGTCTAACTCCACTGCCTACGCCGTGCTTATCAACTTTTGAGGACCGTATCCTCAACTGAGCCCACTCATTAGAAACATAGACATCGTCGAGTTCCAGTGCCCTACGAGTCGCATCCGCCTTAGACAGTAGTACCAACTCACTGATGCGGAGCGCTCCAAAGAAGGCCACCGTGGTAGCCGCATGAAAAAGAGCCACCTCATACCTGTCAAAACACAGGTTATGCCAGCCTTGTGCAAGGTGGGTAAGCACCGCTGGGGAAATTGGGTGGCGAGTGTCCGGGCGGCGGCCACGTTCCCGTGTCCACCCCTCCAAAACATGTCGTATGCGGAAATCGTTCATGCTGTCAGCAAAACCCCTCACCTTGGCCATAAATGCCAGTGCTGACAGCCTGGATGCTATAGTGCGGGGAGCGAGGCCCTGACTGTGTAGATAAACCATAAATTGTAAAACTTGTTCCACTGGAATGGGCCACACTTCGGGCAACTGAAGTTGCACGCAGAAATTTATGAATTGAACGAAAGCATGATGATACGCCTTACGCGTGCGGGGCGCCAAAGACATGCCGATCACCCGGTTCACCTCTCCTTGCCAAATGTCCAAATCTCGGCCGGGAGTGGCGAGGGGAATTCCTCTGCATCCGGAGCCAAGGCGCGGAACCGGGGGATCTGCAGGCGGGATAAAGCATCGGCAATATCATTATTAATGCCTGGTACATGTCTGGCCCTAAAAAGCACATTCAGGCGTAGGCTACGTAACACAAACTGGCGAACTAAAGCCATCACCCTGGGTGATTTAGACGTCTGAGGATTAACAATGTGCACTACCGCAGCATTGTCACACCAAAAGTGGACCACTGAGTCGGCCCACTCCTCGCCCCATAGCATCAAAGCTCCCAGGATTGGAAAGAACTCAAGGAATGTAAGATCGCGGAGGCGATCCGTAACCCGCCATGCTGGAGGCCATTGGCCATAAGCCCACCTCCCCTCGAAGTAAATCCCATATCCCAGGGAGCCGGAGGCATCCGACTGTACTTGAAACCTAGGGGAAACTAAAAGGTCGGATCTCCAAAAGGAGACCCCGTTGAAGTCCCGCAGGAATGTGAGCCAAACCAAAAGGTCAGCCCTCATGCCCCTGGTCAGTCGGACCCTATGATGGCGCCTTGACAGGCCAGACATGGCGTCACATAGGTGCCGAGCAAATGCCCTGCCAGGCGTAACCACCCTGCAGGCAAAGTTAAGATGGCCATGTAGAACCTGAAGCTCACGAAGTGACACTTTACGTTTGGCCAGCAAGGCCAAAACCATCGCGGAGATCCGGGTGACCTTATCCGGGATGCCTGTGCGACCGTGTCAATTTCAATACCCAGAAATGTGAGCGTAGTGGATGGGCCCTCGGTCTTTTCGGGCGCTAAAGGGACACCCAGTTCCTGCATTAGCGTCTGAAATGTGGTGAGGAGACGCGTGCATGTGTCCAAACCCCGTTCACCCCCGAACAAAAAGTCATCGAGGTAATGGGCTACAGACCGAGACCCGGACCTGCGAACCAAGGCCCACTGAAGGAAGGTGCTAAAACATTCAAATGCGGAACAGGATATAGAGCAGCCAAAAGGCATGGCCTTATCTACATAAAACTTCCCTTGGAATCTAAAACCCAATAGTTCAAAGTCCCCCGGGTGCACTGGCAACAATCGGAATGCCGATTTAATGTCGCATTTTGCCAGGAGGGCACCAGGACCACAAGCGCGCACCATTCGCAGGGCTTGGTCAAAAGATGTATACCTGACCGAACAAAGGTCATCAGGAATAGCATCATTGACAGAATAACCCGCCGGGTACGATAAATGGTGCATTAAACAAAATTCCCCCGGGGCCTTTTTGGGTACCAACCCCAGAGGGGAGACCTTCATGTTGGGAAAGGGTGGTACAGAAAAGGGGCCAGCTACCCTCTTGGGCTCCACCTCTTTGGCAATACTCAGGGCAGCCACCTCCTCTCTACCCTTCAGGGACAGTAAATTGGGTGCATCTTGGGGTCCCCGCACTCCTTTGAATGGGATACGGAAGCCCCACTGAAAACCCTCCAGGATGTACCTCGCATCCTCTCTCCTTGGATAAGTTGAGAGCCATCGCTCCAACATATACACATTAACTGGGGAGGGGGCCTTTTGTCTGGCTAGCTCCATCAGCAGAAGCTCTGCCCACTCCCTGTCCACCTCTACCTCTGCCCCGTGACCCACCGGCCTGCGGGCACGCGGCGTCGGCGTGGGGGCCAGCGCAAGAGGGACACTCGTGTTTGTATCGGCACTGCCGCTTATTGCACACACCATTAGCCGAGAAGCTCCAACACAGCAAGCGGGCTGGAACCCCCTGCCCCGCCGGCTGGCGGGGAGCCTGTGTTGGAGCAGCTCGCTGCCACAATGGTACCTATCCCCAGGCGCCGGACGCGTGGGGGTCATGTACAAAAGCTATAATTTCTGACAGGGCTCATCCCATCTCATCTCCGGGTGCAAGGGCACCCTCATTCTAAATTCCTCATCGTAAGCCAACCACGATGGGCCAGGAAAATCCACCATCGCCCTGTAAATATTGTCCAAATATTGGACCATAGGAATGGCCAGGTCAGGCCGAGCCCTAAGGTACACCGCCATATAAATAAGATATGCAGGCAACCAGTTGGCCCAGGTGTGTGGTGGCTTACGACGGCGGGACAGTTCTTTGTCTCTGTCGTCCTGTCCCTCTCTCTCCTCCTTAGTGGGTTCACAGTTCAATAGGGAGAATATATCCACGTACTCCCCCCGCCAAATTCTTTTCCCTCGTGACCTGGGACAAATGATCACCAAGGGGCAATGAATAACCAGCCGTCGGCAAGGCCATCACCAGCACATTAGGTACACGGGGCATATGCAGCGGAACCTGGACAGCCCCTGCGATGCCCGGCACTGCCCCGGGGACGGAAACCCCCACCCCCAATGTTGTGCCAGTATGGAACCAAGGGGCACTGGGATAGGCTGGCAACTGATGCCCACTCGCCTCGACTTGACGAGGCCATGGCCACTGAACCCTACCACTGGAAGTGGACTGTGATGTGGGTGCATTAACTTGAACCTGATACTCACTAGGTGCACCCCCGTGAGCCGCCCCCATTGGGGGTTCCGGCCCACGGCGGGCATCAGAGCTCGCGACCAGAATCGAGCTCTGGGGCCACACCTGACCACTCCCCGGATGTAGCTCTGGATGAACAGGGAGCTGCGAGACACTGGCAGGCACAGGCCGGAGCGTCTCAAGCAGCTCAACCTGGCTGGCCGCCTGTTGCAGTGTGGCAGCCGTCGAGGTAGCCGGTGGACACAAAGGGCCCCCAGCAGAGAGAGAAGGGCCCCCTCCCATGGGGTTGTGTGCAATCCCCAAGGATGCCTCAAGCACAGCTAAACGTGTTAGCAACGCATCCACTGCCACAGATACCCCAGTATAAAGTGGGCCGGGTGGGCCGGATGGCCCACTAGGCGTTTGACCAGGAACCCCAATGTGAGAGCCTGGGCCCAAATAGGACCACGCCCAAAACTCCGGCCCATGAGGGGCCGGAGGGGGAACGTGTTGTGCACCCGCACCAGGCCCTCCCCCGCTGTCCTGACCCATGGCCGGCAACTGCGGGCCGAGGGCTGAAGCCCCTGAAGGGCCGGCCAGAGGCCGGCCAGCCGAGGGCCAAGCACGAGCCTGCATCGCCCCACCGGTATCGGTGGGTAAAGCTGGGGTAGTGCCCTGCCGCGTGGGCGCAGCCCTGGTCCTCCGACCTGAGGGCCGCCCCCCGCCCTGCGCAGGGCCTGCAAAAGTCCTCCCCTTTGGCCGCGGTGTCGTCGCCGGGGCCTTCCGTTTGGGAGGCATATCTGTTAGAAAGAGCAGGATCCCTTTCCAGGGATCAACCTAACGCCAAAAACACAGAGCAGCCAGTAAGCCAGAGGCTCTATGCGAATCCTTCCTTCCCAGCCGGGAAAGATGAAGGGCTAAAGAGCCGAAGAGTCAATGGAACAGCAACGGAGAAAACTTCTCCTCGCCGTCGCTATTTTAAAATGGCAGCTTGGCTGCCTCGTGGCCACCCCTTTTATAGAGGGGTAGCCACGCCCCCTAACTCACCCGGATGTCTGAGTCCGGGTGGGGTGGGGGCCTGCAAAGAGCACGGCGGCCATTTTGGCGCCGCGCTTTCATTCTTCTATCTAAACCATGGAGCTATCCAGCCAAACTATACAATGACAAAAAAATTGCCTGTTGTCAGAAAGACTACTGGATCATGTGCCTTAGGAGGAAACTGTTATAAGGAATGAAAAGTCCAGTCATTACCTCAGTAATGTGGACAATGTGTATGCAAACGTGTGGTCTAAATATTGTACTCTGTGGCTGAAATCTTGTTGCTTAGCATAAGTTCCATTAAAGTAGTCCCATTGAATCAGTGAGGATTTGAAGACTAATATTGTGGCACTTTTATAAAACTGACTTATTTTGTTTTTGTGGATTACAATCCACTTCCTCAGACACATGGGCTGAAATCTTGTTGCTTAGTGTAGTAAATCATGCTAGAGTAGGGCAAGTAAGTCACTGGGGATGTAGTGAATCATCACCTCCATATGCTCCACTGATTCAAATGGGCATACTCTTGTTGTGGCCTACCATGCTATTATAAGTACAGGAATTCTTTCCTCTGTTTTTCCTTTCACTCTACTTCTGATTCCACTTCCACAGTTTACCCATTCATTTTTGTATATAAATATCCTAAAGTGAAAGGGGAAGGAATGTAGTCAGACACAAGTTATTTCCAAAAAGAGACCTTTCTATTTGTATCTTCCCCTGCCCTTTGAATACAAGGGTGTGACTGCAATGTCCCTTTGGGTGGAGATTTGTGTCTTAAATAGGGACTTGAAGGGGGGGGGGTGTTGAGTGATATGCCATTTGGTGTGATCCTCATGTCCAAATGACATATTGACCTCAAGCAACCCTATTTCCACTGTGGCAAAGTGGCTTAACAAATGAGTCACTTCAGGTTATCGACAAATTAAGTCAATTTATTGAATCGCTTAGATTAAATTAAAACAAATAATTTATTTGTCTTGTGTGTAGCACCAATCAAGCAGTTGTCCACATTGTTGTCAATTGCCCACATTGCAGCCATTGTTGCAACAGGCACTTCACACAAAGGGAAAGGGGGGGAAATATTAATCTAAGTGATTTAGTGTATCAGTGATGGTCTAGCAGACTAAAAAATGAATTTAATTTCCCTGCTTCTCCACAGATGAGCAGGAAAGATTTTCATTTTGCCTGTATCCTGAACTGGCTTGCTTAATAAGCCACTTCATGATGCCAGAAATTGACAGTGGAATGAACCTTTGAAAGCTGCAAGGTTCAATTTTGTCCATTCCCAGCAATCAGACACTGAGTGGGACCTGTGAATAATTATTACTGCTGAGGATAACATTGCATGTTGCCTTGTGATTTTTTTTCTCTACAGCTCAACAAGAGCTGTCAGAAAATGTTCTCAGTCCATATTTTCTGTTAAAGGAGATTTGACCAGTCTGTGCGATTTTTAATGTATAGTTGCTCATCACAAGCTTGCTCAACAGCATGAAACAGAAAAGTGGGTATCCCAAGTCAATGGAAAGCTTTAAATAACATGGCAATCATCTGCCTCACCCCATCTGGGCCCATTTCAAAGGTTTTATTTTTTCCTCTTGGAAGCATCATGCTTTTCAATCCCCTTTTCCTTCATACAAGCTGCCAGAAAATTGGATTTTTAATCTTCCTTTTATTTAACACAGAAAGTGCTCAGTCTCCCTTAGCCCTCTAGTGTCTGCCCATTGTTCAGGGCAGAGAATTTACTGATTAATTCATCACTCCTGTTTGCGAACTTGAAAGACTTCAGGTTTTACTAAGTTGGGCAGGTGGTGCATAAATAGCTGCAGCTGCTGTGGCTTTACGATAAATGTGCAGATTGCTTTCTCTTTATCGCTCTCCAACCAAATGAATTATCTTTTTCCTCTCAATTGCAGATCCCTAATTAATCTCCACCTTCCTTTGTGGAGATTTTTTATTCTACAGGTGCAAGGATGTCAGTCAGAGGAAAGAGCCAATAGTGAAATCTTATTGTATCTAAATAGTGAGCTGTTTGTCAGCAAACATGCTTATTAATTATCTTGCAGAACAGATATATACAGTGTATATAATAAATATATAACAGATTAACAGAAAAGTGTCACCTTTCTCCTGCATTTGTATTGCGTAATGATCACATGGCCGTCTTTGTTTATAAATATAAATAAACTAAACTAAATTTAATTAGTGTATGCATTTAGACAAAGCCATTCTAATGGAAGATATAAGCAATTTTACAGAAAAATGAAAACAGTGTTTGTAGGAAGGATGATAGGATAGATGTTCAGCATAAATTCTGCAAAATAAAAACTTTTCTCACTACAAGTCACGTCAGTTAAAAGTGGCATATGAATAACATGATAGTTACTATTACTATATATTCATAGAAACCAGAGATTTGTGTTATGATTTAACAAACAGAATAAAAGAACAGATGGCTTTATAATTGGCTAAAGAATAAGAATAAAGGATTTGTGTCAATTTATAGCTTATTATAATGAACAAATATAAGAAATGGGATGCCTGAAAGAACTATATTAAGGCTAGTTATTATGTTTATAGTGTTGTTTATAATGTGGGATGGCATCTTCTTTCACATGACAATTTCAGTAGAATGGTGTCTATTTTAGTGGACATAGAAATCCAGTCCAACATCCTGCTGCAGATAACTCTTTACCTCCAAGGTAGTGATGAAGATTCAACTAACTATAGAATGTGATGCTATACTATTTATCTATTGTACAAATAAAATTTCTGCTGATTTTCATGTACCAGGATGAGACATTAGTCCACCAAAATTCTGCTTTATTGCAGAATACCCTCGGAACTAGACCTCTAATATAGGCAGTTCATTCACCTGAAAAGTTTTAATACATAAATACAAGCATTTGCATATACCCTATACAAGCATACCTCTTTAAAGTCTTCAGTGATGTCATTGGTTTTGGGATGGTATATGTAGACAGTGTGATTTCTTTGACGTCCTTATTCTCTCCATTGTTGTTATTTTATCTAACTTCATAGGAGCTCAAGGCAGAATAATTGGAATTATTTAACACTTTAGATAATTAATATAGACCTAAAATACTTTAGATTAACCCTTCATGTCTTTCTCTTTCTCCTTTTTTAAAATATGCTTACACCTTCGAACTAACAGCAAGTATCCAAGAATCATGTAAGTCCTACTTCATGACTTGTTTCCTTCCTGAAGTAGCTATCTCCATGCTTGTAATAAGTCAGTAAATCCAAATATAGGACCCAATAAGCCTCAAGTATATGGGATCATTACATAGTTAGTATTTGTGAGCTTTGAGGTTATTGTGTAAGTGTTTGATATCTGCAGTTTTGCACCTTAATTTCAAATTTATTTTCATGAGTCGGTAATAGTATGAAACATGTAATATAATTTAACTCAAGAATTGGCATGTTTTTACTGTTGGATCAAATGCTACTTGCCACAAGAATGCTGAAAATTCAGGTATAAAATGCATTTATTGTAAATTCAGTTATATGTTTATTTTTTAAATTTGTATCGCCACCCCCTCACTGGAGCGACTCTGGGTGGCTCACAAGAAGATGTAAAAACATACATAATAAAATATCATTTAAAAAAAACAACCCATTAAAAAAACCACCCACCCCCTCTTCAAAAGAGGGACAATTTATGTGAACCAATGGGTGAGGGCCACCTCCCCATCAGTGCCCCACACCTGCCTTGCCAGCCAGGTATTACGTTCTTTCCTAAAGGGCAGCAATTCCGACTACAGCCATAACTCTATTGGTAGGAAGTTCCATAGGGCTGGTGTGGACACAGAGAAGGCCCTCCTTCTTGTGCTATAGAGATGAGCCCCTCTAGCCAATGGTACAGTTAGAGAGCCCCTCCAGTCCACTCTGGTTGGATTGACAGACATTCTTGGGGAGACGCGATCTCTTAGGTATCCTGGCCCACTACCATGTAGGGCTTTAAACATCATCACCAGCACCTTGAATTGCACCCGGAGGCAAATTGGTAACCTGCCTCCAGACTTCACTCACAAAAGTCTTGTGAATGAGGTACATCTAATATCGATTCTTTCCTAGTATCTTGAGATTTTGACCAGTGAGTGGGTGCAGGGAGAACAGCCAGATGTTTTCAAGGGTAAAGCAAAGCAATCACACTTATATGCAACACCATAGCGGTTCACAAGTTAATTAGCATTTTGCCCCAAACATGCTGGATACTCATTTGGAAGGATGGAAGGCTGAGTCAACCTTGATACCTGGTCAGGACTGAGCTCACAACCTTATGGTTGTAGTACAGCAGTTTAACCACTGCACTACCAGGGCTCCTAGGGTGGAAGCTGGAGGGCTGGAATAATCTCAGCAACTGCATTCAGTGCTATTTATTCCAATTTTCCTTGTCCCACGGTCAGTAGGCCTTGAAACAGTTTGACCCATTCCCACAATTGTTGCCCTCTCCAAATCATGTCACAAGGATTTAATTTTGTGATCTGTGGTCTTAAATTTTGCCAGAACCTTCAAAAATGGGATGCTTCTGACTTGGCAAGTCAACACAAATCTGCCATCTAACCAAAAGGAAGAGCTGAAGATTCCATGAGAAATAACTCCTTGGCATTAGATAATTGAGGTGGTTACCTCACTTTGCAAAATGATAAGAGACTTGGCACAGCTCATATTCACGTACAAGGTAGTAAATGGCAAGACGGTGGAGATGCAAAAATAACAAGAAATCCATCTGAAAACAAAGTTCCTTTACTGCAGGAGTGAGAAAACCAAAGCCCACTAGTACAATGAAAAGCTTTGTACTAGTGGGCTTTGGTTTTCTCACTCTTGCAGTAAAGGAACTTTGTTTTCAGACGGATTTCTTGTTATTTTTACAGCTCATATTCACATCAGTGGATCCTCTATGGTAGAATCTTCCAAGGGATTGTGCTCCTTTCCACTTTACAAGCATGAAACCAAAATTAATCTGAATAACATTTAACCCATTTAAGTAAAATAACATTGAACATTTGAAGGATGGACTTCATAGCTCTTTTTTTCTTTTTAGAATCGTCTTGTATGTTATGCAACTAAGACAGCAAGTGATATAAACATTATCCAGAATGAGACCTTAGACTTAATTGTGTACTATTACAAATTGTGTTATGTGGAAATAACATAATTTCTCACTTACATTCATTTTCTTCTATGTCTTCCCACATGTGTATTTTGCAGTGCATCAACCCCCTACTATTAAAAAACAGTCTGTGAAGGATTATATTGTTGATCCAAGAGATAACATATTCATTGAATGTGAAGCAAAAGGCAACCCCATGCCAATGTGAGTACAGTTGTAAGTTATTTGTTCCCTACCTTTTTCTGATTACCAGGATGGTGTGTTAACACAGCTCTCGAACATTATCTTTAAGTTAATAGCTATATCCAGACTTGACTATGGTTAACTGTGACACTTCACTTAGAGAGGCTAGTTTGGCAGTCCCATCATGACTGAGATAGTAGTATCAAGAAGATACAGTCTTCCAGATGGTGTTGTATTATAAATTCCAGCATTTCTGGCTGATATTAATGGGAAGGAGGGTCCAAGAATATGTGGTGGAGTACAAATACTGATTGTCACATAAAGCATTCATCATTCCTTAAATATGAAGGAGTTTTTATTTTAATGTCTCAGATGATTACATTAAATGTATTTGGGCAACTAGTAGCAAAGCCATTATCTTTGGAGTAATTGAGGGTCTTTATGTCATAAATCTTCTACTGTAACCACCTGTGGCTGAGTCTTTTGCAAAAATGTAACTTTAGTGTAACTAAAAATGTAATATGGTTATACCAGGGGGGGGACTATTATATAATAGTTTATTTCTCCTCTGTGAATGCCTGTGATTCAAGCCTCACAAGGAAAAAAATCCTATATATGCTGGTAGGTCTACTCTGTATAATTCTTTCCTCCAGCATAATAGGATGGAGACATCAGTTCATTAATGCATGGCAAGTTAATGAATCCCAAACAATCTGCATACAAAATAATAGTTGAAAAATGGCCTCCTGTGCAGACAAGGTCATTATCTCTGTGGTGTAAATATATTTATAGATTTTCATGGACGCGCAATGGAAAGTTCTTCAATGTAGCAAAGGACCCAAGAGTAAGCATGAGACATCGGTCGGGTACATTGGCTATTGACTTCCGCAGTGGTGGTAGGCCAGATGATTATGAAGGGGAATACCAGTGTTTTGCCCGGAATGATTTTGGAACAGCTATCTCAAACAAAATAAATCTTCAAGTTTCAAGTAAGTATAATAATAAGATCTGTAACTCATTTGCAATAGCTAATATGCTATGTCATTTTGTTTGCCAATGCTTTAACAGATAGCAATTAGAAATATGTAATTTATTGGATATGGAAGAGAATGTACAACAATATAAAAGCTTTCAAAATTAAGTAGCTGAGTGGACCACAGTTTTCAACCAAGCATGTGAGAGGCAAATTTTATAGTGAGAAGTGGTAAAACATGGTGGGGAAAGGTGAAGATAAAAAGGAGGATTAAAAGTTACAGAAGTAAGAAAGCACAAGCCAGATGTAGTACATTCAAAAGATGGATGTTGTGTTGCTTACTCAGATTGGCCAGGTCTGGTGGGCTTTCATATTCTTTTGAGGAGCTCACAGATAATAAGAACTTAATGGGTGAAGAAACAAGAATTTATTAGACAAATATTAATGCAAGTGAGCATGGGTTCCCTCTGTCCCCTATTTAAGCCACCTGGGAGCACAGTGTAAGGTGGCAGGGATGCTGCTGGTACTTCTGTTGTTCAGAAGAGCTCCAGAATCTTCTTCTTCTTCTTTATCTGATTCTGAATGTTGGTGATCATCATGGCAACCAGCCATGAAGACTGTCCTGCAAATATAATGCAGAGGCCTTTCATCTGCCTTCTGCATCGCAGTGTGACACCCATACCACTGATCCAGTTCTACAAGTCACTTTCTGGTCATAAGCCTTTTTGGCACACAAAGTCCTTCTCAGCCTCAGGCCAGTATTGATGAAGCTGCTGCCCTCCATCAAAATGGATTAAAACCCCAGGTCATCCACCCACCCACCTACCCCCACCCTATTCAAAAAGAGTAAAAACAAAAAAACATGCTATACCGAGGGAGGGACACTCTGAATTCAACTTGGAATGAGCCAGCAGGATGGGGCTGCATTCCCATTAAGGCCCCACACCTGTCCCGCCAGCCAAGTTTTTAAACCTAAAGATGGTGTGTCATTAGCCTTGGTTCTACGGTCCTCGCTTGACGGATGTCCAAACTCATCAGCTGTCATCTGGCATAATTATTGATGCTTCATCCTCTGCAGAAGGACTCATTACCTCATCGTCATGTCACTGTCACAGGAAAGGTCACTTTGACCTTTCCTATCTCTTCTTTGTTAGGTCTGAGACTTCCTGCTCATCATATATCCCAGTTGTTGTCTATCTATTTTACCAAATGTTTTTCCACCAATAACCAAGGATACAGATGTTCAACATCTTGTGTTCTCTTGCCAAACACTCCCTCGTCTATCTTACTAACTGACAAGTTCCATGGGAAAACATCTTTTTCTGGTTAGCACGTACTTGCCAAATACACAAAATTGCTCACCAAGCATATTTTAATGCACACTTATATGGTCTTAATCATCTCAAAGCTTGAAGGGGGAAATTGTTAATATCAGACTAAGTTCCTCACAATTGCAATCATCTTCAACAAAGCCCATGATCCCCTAAGGGCAATAAAGATGCCTGTGGGCATAACTACAACAGTATGGAGACCCGTCTTCCTGGTGGGGTTTGAAAAACTGTAAGTCAATATCCTTATGTGTAGATCCAGTGTTTCTTTCAATATATTTAAATGCAGAGTCTCCTTTATGGCCAAAGGAAAACTTGGACATTCAAGAGGTTCATGAAGGTGCTCAGCTTATCCTGGCATGCAATCCTCCTCCTGGACTGCCACCACCTGCAATTTTCTGGATGAGTAGCTGTAAGTAGAGATATACACAGATCTGCCAAGCTTCCTCCAATTTCCAGTTGTTTTTGTTCGTGTTATTCGAAAAGGTGTATTAATGGGAATCTTAATGGATGCATGCCTTCATTAGCTAATATGTGTTTGTGGTGTTTTAGAAGTGAAGGGGACTTGGAGAAGTAACTGGGCTTCAGATAAATTGACATAAATCTGAAGATCTGGCTTTTAATCATAATAAAGAGGGAAAGAGAGGAGTCAAAAGGTTATGAAAGTTAATATTTGAAAGAATATTAAACAACTAGTTATAAGTACCTAAAACAAATTGGAAAGTTGAAGAGGAGAATTTTAAAATATTGAAACAAGTAATTATGAATAACTGGTGGTTTGAAGAAAGGTTGTATTGCCATGGTTTGACATAGTATTAATATTTTAAATGAAGAAATTACTTAAAGATATTTTTAAAGTTATTTTTTGTATTTAGGATGTTATCAAAAAGGTTAGTGAAGAAGAGTTAAAAGAATGGCAAAATATGATTAATAAACCATATAGTGGAAATAAGAAATCCAGGATTATTAAAAGATGGTGGTATAAATCTAAAAAAAAGAGGAGGTTTAGGGCTTACTAATTTAAGGTTATACAATATTGTTAATAAACTAAGATAATATCAAATATTATATCTCGTCCCAATAAGATGACCTGTTTGAACGTGGATGCACAAGAATTACATTTAAATTTGATAAATACCAACTTTCTACATCAGGAGTTCTCAACCTTTCTAAACCAGGGGCCGGGTCACACTCTTACAGACAGCTTCAGGGGCTGGATAGCCATTTTGTCCTTCCTCCACCACATGGTACTTCCTGGTATGGTGGAGGCAGTAGGGGGGGCCACATGAAATAATGCTGCCGGCTGCATCTGGCCCATGGGCTGCAGGTTGAGAATCCCTGTTCTACATGATAATAAAATATGGTTGAAATAGAATAGCCCTTTCTCAATAATATATTGATATTTTAGTATAAATGTAACAAAATTTAAAAAGCAACTGAAAAGCTGTTAATAAAGAAACATATTAAATTAAATGATTGGTTAGAAAAAAATGAAAAATAAATAGAAAATGAAGGAGGTAAGGATAATTATGTGTCAAAAAGAAATTGACAAGCTAGTGAAAGGTATAGTAAATTAAATATATAATGGAAACAGATGAACAAATCATTATGGGAATTAGTTGTGAGAGAAGGGATAAGCTATAGTGCATGAACAAGTATATGGAACACTAGAATATTGAAGTCTATGTCAATAAGGGTAAAATAAAGAAATTATGAGTTAATTTTTAGGTGGATTGAAATTCAATCACATAGATGGTAAACACTTTAAAATTGTTAGAGGAGGTGTCAGAAAATAGGCACCTAGTTTCATATGTGGTGGGAATGAGAGTATTCACTAAAATTTTGGCAACTGATATTTAAGGAGATAAATGAAATAAGTAATTCTTATTTACCCAAATCTTTAAGGGGTTTCTACTGTGGAGAACATACAAAGCAGCTTTATACCACATCAAGCTCTTTGCCGATCAAATCCAGTATGGTTACATCTGACTGGCAAACAGCCTGTTCAGAATACGTATTGGACTTCTGAGATACATGCTTCTGCTGCTTCCTTCATGCTATTGGCAAGTAGTTATTTGGATTACTGTGCCATTCAGTTAGTCTTGGCTGTTGCTGAGCCAGTTTATGTAACAACTTTGGAGCTGCTTTCTCAGTTAAATAAATTTTTGACATGGGCTGGATGTATCCGGAATAAACTGATAAGTGAATTGGCTATGTGTATAAAAGCTGTTAATGTGCTCACAATAAACTGTGGATTGTCTCTCATATGCTATCAAGCATTCATATTACAATAGGATTTTATTATTACTGTATTTTCTGGCATATAAGACTACTTTTTAACCCTGAAAAATCTGTGCCAAAGTTGGGGGTCGTCTTATAGGACAGGTACTTAACTGCAGCTTGTTTCCCCTTGCTTCATATGTCCGCCGCATATGGTGGGGGGTGCCGCGGCTGAGTCCCTGCTCTGTGTGGGGAGTATGAAGCAAGGGGAAGCAAGCTGCACACATCTTCCTGTACTTCGAGGAGGAGAACGTGAGCGTGGATTGGCTCTCCACCAGAACCTGCCCATTCGACTCGGAGGGCTGCGCGTCTTCGGGTTGAGTGTGGGTTAATTTTTATTTGGTGTGCATTGGAAGAGAGGTAGTCTTATACGGCAAGTATATTCCAAACTCTATATTTTAACTGGAAAAGTTGGGGGTCGTCTTATACGCCCAGTTGTCTTATACGCCGGAAAATACGGTACATTTTATGAAATAAAAGTAATAAACTTTTGCAAATTGCCTTGAATATAAGTATTATAAAGTGCTGTATGCCACAAACTTGGTATCAGTTTTAAAAAGACTCAATAAAATTGGTTCTTTCTGTCACTTTTTTGCACATAGCACAATCTTGGGTAACTAACTTGGTTTTGTTAGGCACCTCTTGAATCGAATGCTGTGTCACATTGCTAGCTGAGTTTAAGGAATGTGTGCCTCTTTCAGGTTATTGGGGCTAGAAAATAAGTGAACTTAATATGAACAGAATTTCTACAAAAATTGTTGTTCTTTTTAACAGCCATGGAGTCGATCCATCAAGACAAGCGTGTTTCCCAAGGGCAGAATGGTGACTTATATTTCTCCAATGTTGTGCGGGAAGATGCCCAAACTGATTACAGCTGCAATGCCCGCTTTGCCTTCACCCATACTATCCAGCAGAAAAATCCTTATACTCTCAAGGTGTTGACCAGTAAGTATTTAATATGACAAGGTTTGCTTCAGTAATCATAAAATCACAGAGTTAGAAGGGGCCTTTTAGGCCATCGAGTCCAACCCCCTGTTCAATGCAGGAATCCAAATCAAAGCATATCTGACAGATGTTTGTCCAGTTCTCTCTTGAATGCTTCCAGTGTTGGAGCACGCATCACCTCTCGAGGTGGTTGGTTCAGCCGTCGCATTGCTCTAACCATTAAGAAGGTTTTCTTCTGATATCCAGCCTATATCTAGCTTCCTGTAGTTTCCGCCTGTTATTACGTGTCCTGCACTCCGGGATGATCAAGGACAGATCCTACACTACCTCTTCATGATTATCTTTCAGGTATTTGAAAAGTGTTATCACATCCCCTCTCAGTCTCCTTTTCTCAAGGCCTAATGTGCCCAGTTGCTTCAATCTTTCCTATCACTTGGTTTCCAGTCCCCTGATCATCCTTGTTGCCCTTCTCAGTACCTGCTCTAGTTTGTTTGCAACTTTCTTAAAGTGTGGTGCCCAGAATTGGACATAGTACACTAAATGTGGTCACTAGTTAGTGTAGGCTGAATAGAAGGGGACTAGTATCTCACAGGTTTTGCAACCTAAAACAACATTGGTCTTTTTTGCAGCCACATCACACTATTGACTCACACATAACCTGTGATCTATAACAATTACATGCTACAATTACATATTAATGCAATATATCTGTTGCAATTCATTGTTTTAGTAAACATATGACATGGACTGGGAGTAAATACCCAGCTTCCTGTAGGAGTGGCATCCTAACTCCATGAGATATCTTGCTGTTCTTAAGATGAGAGCCTGGCAGACCACCACACCATGAACATTTTAATAAATGCCTGAAGAAGTGGTCTTTAACCATGAAAGATCGCACAACATTTTGTTTTTCTTAGCGATCCAATAAAGGTATCGCCTGTTTCCAGCATCTTTTGCATTTTTACAGTATCAATATTGTTGTTATTGCTATTCTTTTTATTAAATTATCTGAGCTGCTATTTTTCTCATTTCAATTTTAAAAGGTGCAGAAATGTATTCTCATATTGGTATCATATCTGTTTCCCAGGAGAGTAAAGCAACATGCATAGATGAAGGATGGGGGTGATCAAAATGTATTTCAAAGATAATGCCACTGATTAGGCAAGTGTGGCCTATCATTATCAACAAAGGAAATGAATGATTCGTCAGTATCCAGATAATAAATCAGAACATTTTTCTTAGCAGATTTCCACATTGGCCATTATTTGCCACTATTTAAAGAGCATGATAGGCTGCTATTATCTCTACAGTGCATTTTTAAAGGACCAGGAGCCTAGATACTTGTGATGAAAGAGGTGGATATAAATTATCAGAGTAAATAAAATAAAAGAAACTGCAGTGGCTCAAGAGGCTGAGACACTGACTGGGAGGCAGAAGGTCAGCAGTTCAATTCCCGAGTACTGCAGGATGGAATGAGCTCCCATCTTTGTCCCAGCTCCTGCCAACCTAGCAGTTCGAAAGCAAGAAATTGCAAGTACTGTAGATAAATAGGGACCACTTTGGTGGGAAGGTAACAGCGGTCTGTGTGCTCTAGTCATGCCTGCCGCATGACCATGGAAACGTCAGCAGAAGCAGACAGCGCTGGCTCTTTGACTTTGAAACAGAGATGAGCACTGAACCCTAGAGTTGGATACAACTGGCTTTCGAGCAAGGAAAATCTTTAATAAAATAAAAGTAAAGGGTACTCTCCTAACTTCTTGTATCTGATCGATTTATTTATGTATTTAGTGCTAACACATAGAACCTTGTTACCTATGTGTTCTATGGTTGCCCATCCTTGCTTTTTAAAAAGTCTATTAAAAGGGTATGTATTTGTGCAAACTCATGTCCATGGGATCATGAAAGGTCAGAATCGACTGTGCGACTGAACAACAACAACATGTTTAACTTGGCTGTGGTAATTTCTTCAATCACTTTTGTTGACGGCCAGAAACATTTTCCTAAAATTTCTGATTCTGTGATAACATTGATAAGAACTGGGATTGAAGGCACACCGGGCATACTTTAATTTAATTTAATAGTCATATTTATATATGCCACCCACTCAGGTAGAACCCGACTCAGGGTGGCATTACAACAAGTTCTAAAAACACAATAAAAACACTTTAAAAGCCCATATCCCACCCGCTTCAAAAAAACAAGAGCTGTGCCCTCTTTCAAACATCACCATGGATTTGTTCTGCAGAGGAATTTAATGGGTCTGTTCTCCATCAAAATCCACATGCTGTACTTGCTCTTGTGTACTGTCTATTAATGAATTGCTGAATAACTCCATTGTTTAAGCCAGATGTTGAAAGTTTGATTCTCCACTGTGCCCTCTTGACAGAGGCTAGACTTAATGATCCATAAGAAACCTTCCATTTCTGAAATTCTAAGATAATTACATAATTTTGACTAGAACTCATATAATCCATGTCCACTAGCATGATGGTTAGGTATCATAGGAGTTGCAGATATAAACATCTGGTGCACCTTAGATTTTTATTTCCCTGCCTTAGGGTAATGAGGTCAAAAGCAGGTGTTTCACCATTTTAAGAATTCTGATCTTACTGTTCTCCCTTCTTTTTTAGCTCTACTTACTGTTTGCTTAAATACTGCAGTATTTTGGAGTGCATGCTTCTTTCTAATTCAAACAATCTCTGAATAATTTAGATTTTTTTTTAATGTCACGTGGAGTGGGGTGGAAGGATGTCTTTGAGAACGTGACAGTAGCCAGCAGTGTGTTCTGTGTTTGCAGTTAACTCAAAAGACATGTTAGAGAAGATTAAATTATTGATAACCAATAAGCGTCTCTCAGTAATCTCCATGGGAAAAATGTCTTGCAGAGTGGAAACAAATATAGTGGCATCTTATGTCTACTATTAGATGACCTCAGTTTCAACCCAGCAAAAAACATCTTCTCATGGTTAAATTTTGTTCTTGCTGCATTAATCAAAAGTTCTTTACAAGAGAAAAGACCTAGAGATTGTAAAGATTAAAGACTACATAGCTTTTTCTTTATCAATTCCTGCTATTCATATTTACTCACTGTAGCCATATTTGTAAATTGAGTAGACCTCTATGTTTTGGTTTTGAACTTTAAACTGCCTTCATGAGGTGGATATATGTGAAAGGAACAAAGGAGAGAAATAGCAAGTCGGTACCTGGAGTTCATCAGGGACTGTGGTGGCTCAAGTGGCTAAGACACTGACTGGGAGGTGGAAAGTCAGCAGTTCAATTCCTGAGTACTCAGGACGTCTTTGTCCCAGCTCCTGCCAACCTAGCAGTTCGAAAGCAAGAAATTGCAAGTAGATAAATAGGGACCACTTCGGTGGGAAGATAACAGCATTCCGTGTGCTCCGGTGTCTAGTCATGCCTGCCACATGACCATGGAAATGTCTGCAGAAGCAGACAGTGCTGGCTCTTCGGCTTTGAAACAGAGATGAGCACTGAACCCTAGAGTTGGATACAACTGGCTTCCGAACAAGGGAAACCTTTACCTTTACTTACCTGGAGTTCAGTTGTTAGAGAAGACTGGGTGAAGTGGGCCTGATTTCTGAGGTGTAGATGCTCCGCCAAGTAAGGAGGTCCCAAACCATTTAAGGCTTTGAAGGTCAGCATCGCCACCTTGAACCTGACACTTGATAGCCCATAACAACAAACAGAGCAGTACCTTTGTTAGGATGAACTTAAAAACTGAGAGCAATCTTCCAGAATTTTGGATAATCTTAAAATAAGGTTAAGAAGATCTAGTGTAGAATTAATTTGATTAGACTAAGTGTAAAAAGATTTCAGTTTGCACAAAGGGGCATTGGGAAAAGAAACAGGTTTCTCCTGAAATACACTTTCCAAATCACACACTTGAGGCTATTTTCCATTGACTTTTTTCTTTCTTCTTTTATTTGTGTATTCTAGTCTGAACAATAATTCAGTGCAATTTTATTTGGTTCTAATAAAAAGTATCAATTCTCTACAAGCATCCAAAAGTTCCATCAGACAACTAAGTGACATGATAAAGGAGGAAGAAATTATTCTCATTTCTCCCACCAAAATAGGTTTTTTTGTGCTTGTTAGAAAAGGATATGAAATATGTTTTAAAAAATTTATATAAGGCTATATTCTCTCTGAGTTTGCTGAGAGTTTAATGGCATGTGTTTCTAGGCTGGCCTTTAAGAAGAGGGCTTCTTAGTAAACATGGCAACCTGCAGTTTCAGAATGTGTGCATTATTGCATGGAAATTACTAGCCTTTTTAATGAAGCACAATTTATTCTAATAATATTTAAATTAATGATTAAGGTGTCAAATATGTCTTTCCCCGTTTTATAACATCTTTCTTCATTGCTTAAGCTGCTGTTGAGGTGTGTCTAATCCATTGTGTGCCTTGGGGACAAATTTTCTTATATATATTTTTGGAAATCTCATGCCAGAATATTTGCTCTTCTCAAATATAAATCTGTGTGCCAGATGCTACCAAAGCTAGTACTAGAGTTCAAAAATCTAATCAGTGTTTTTAACATATCTTCAGTTCAAAAAGTTCAGAAGCAAGAAATTGCATGTAGAGACCACTTTGGTGGGAAGGTAACAGCGTTCCGTGCGCTCCGGTGTCTAGTCATGCCTGCCACATGACCACGGAAATTTCTGCAGAAGCAGACAGTGCTGGCTCTTCAGCTTTGAAACAGAGATGAACACTGAACCCTAGAGTCGGATACGACTGGCTTTCAAGCAAGGGAAACCTTTACCTAGTTCAATTCCATGTGTTTATGTTGTTGTTTAAAAAAAAACACAGGACAGGAATGAACAGTGAACTTTGGCTTGCAGAACCAACCCTCCTCATTTTAGACCCCTTTGTGCCCTCAGAACTGGCTCCAGAAGGATAGAAGCCCTTCTAGAGCCATTTTTGGGGCAGCAGAAAGGGTGAAAAGGGAAGAAAAGAAAAGGAGGTTCTCTTGTGACCACCAGTACAGTGCTGGAATGTAACTGCTATTGTCTGTTGCTGTTTTTCTTGTTTATTTACAAATTGTGTTTTGTGTGTGGGAATTTTTAGATGCTTCACGTATGGCATAGCCTCTTCTTTGCCTTTATATTGCTTTTGAAAATTTCTGCTATGTGCTTTATTTTTCTGTAGCATCCTCCCTTCCTTTAAGTGTTTGGTTATTTAGTGCATGCTTTGTTGCCTTTGGTATGTTCACAATCTTTCGTTTATTACAGAGCATTCCCATAATGAAACGTCTTTTCAAAATCACACTGAAATATACAGTGGTGAGTCAACACTGACCTCTGTAGAACTTCATATTCCAACTCCTTTGTACCTAACCTGACGTAGTATTGTGTTACCATCACTTGTTCGTCAATCAGTGAAAACAGCAAGGCAATGTCATAGACATATTAAATTCTTGGATTCAAAGATTGCCCAGGCTTTCATCTTCAGAAACTGCAGTGTGCCTCCTTACAATGATAAGCACACAAGTGATATGTCTTGAGGAGTTCATATTTGTGCAATTGCACTTTATTCATGCTGTGGATGAATTTGATCAGATTTCATGTTTTTGTGTTGTACTTGACTAACAAAAACACACTATAGAGTCCTTTAAATGTATCTTGTTTTGAGTCAATTTATTTAATCTAAACAGAACCAGTTGCCTGAACCTAATTTGAATAGTATGAATTAAATCACCAACTATCAGTCAAGGTAAAGATCTTCAACCAGATTTACTGAATTATCATAAATAATTGCCATATTTGTATTTTATACTAGGGGTTCATGTTAGCCAATGTTTGTTGTTTACCTATCCTATAGATGATCAAATTCATGTCAGTGTTTTTCCCCTGTTGCTGATCTATTGCTCTTTTTGCTTACCTATCCCAGATCCTATTTCAAGAGGCAGGTGGGGAAAGAAGCCAGGGGATAAACTATGGATTTAAGTTCAAATATAGATGGGGGGAGAGATAACTTGGCTTAAGCAACCATTCAACTAAACCATGTCTCCTGATTTTTATTAGTGGGTAGCTAACAGTAAGTCAGAATTAAACAAACTTTTATGTGTGTACCCAAGCAATAAGACCCTCTTCTGAGTCAGCCCCTCATCATGTCATAATGGCTTTATTCCCCCCCACATGTCTGGTATGCACTACACAGCAGAGCTAGTGCACATTCTACTACTCGAAAGAGAGAAAAGTGCCCCAGTGAATTCAGGAGTATCTCAGTACAATTCTATACATGCTGCTGGTAGAACAGAAAAAGGCCATATTAAAGCAACTGCTTCTGCTTCTTGATAGTTGTCTTGATGGTCCTTCTCGTTAAGAGAAGAATGTCCAGGAAAATCAACATGATTTTAGGCCATTCTTTGGTATCAGAGTAGGACACCAGTCCTAGTAGGAAGGAAAGCTGCATTGGTTGCCAGTGTGCTTCTGGGTGCAATTCAAGGTGCTGGTAATTACCTTTAAATCCCTACATGGTAGTGGGCCAGGATATTTAAGAGACCGCATCACCCCAAGGATATCGGCCCATCCCACTAGAGTGGACCAGAGGGGCTCTTTAAGAATACCAACTGCTAGAAAGGTTCGCCTCTCTAGCACTAGAAGAAAAGTCTTTTTGGTATCCACTCCAGCCCTATGGAACCTCCTGCCAGTTGAACTGTGTCTCCAGACAGAGCTGCTGCCCTTCAGGAAAGAGCTGAAGACCTGGCTGGCAGGGCAGGTGTGGGGAGGTGGAGAGGGAGCTACCCCCACCCCTACTGGATCATTTAGAGAAGGATCACTCATGTTTTTAAAAGTTTTTAACTAGATTTTGAATCGGTGCAGGTGGGAGGTAGTTTTTCAGTGTTTGTAGGAATTTTAAGGGTTTCTATAGTTTAAATATGGGGGGTTTTATGTACGCCGCCCAGAGTCGCATGTTGATTGAAAAGGCTATACAAATTGAATAAATAAATAATTTTAGTGTTACCAGAATTCTACTGTGTGAGACAATCATTGCAATGGACCAATGGACCTAATGATAGAACCAGCTGTTCATTTGAAAGAAATACTTAAAATAACTGAGATGGAATGCTGGCACAACTACAACAAAATACCTGGATCCACCCCCCACCCCCCAGGCTTTATGATTCATATTCTTCATACTGGAATTGCATATTTTCTTTGAACACTTCAGAAAATTCTTCCTTCTTTATTAAAGTACAAAAAAACCTCCTCCTCTGGACAAAACAGAGGGGACTAAATTATAAATTGTATTTCAGATATAACATTATGTAACTCCCCTTAGGCCCAATAATTCTTTTGCAGTAGATTGAAATTGGTCTGCAAATGGTGTGATAATGTCAATATTTGCAAGGAGATTTATTTCAGTTAAAGGGGAAGTATGGGAAGCATGCAAAATAGGATCAAAGTATCTTTTTCAAGCTTGGTTGGGTATATTACAGAATCTTTCTGTTCTCTGTGACACAAATGTAGTAAATTGTGCCATTCCTTTTGGGTCCCTGCACAACTAATTAAGAATTAATGTGCATGGCAAAACAGTATGTTTTAGTACACATGCTGTTCCAAATGTGTCATAATGTGACTACTGTATTTCTTTCAGTTTTGCATATTCTTGGAAGAACAAGAATACAAGATGAGCCATGCAAGATCAGATCAAAAATCTGTCTGATTCAACATTTTTTCCACATATTAGTCAGTTATTTAAATGTGGAGGACATGATTGCATCTTTTTTTGTTATGTTCCCAGTAAATGACATATGCATATTGCCTCTGGTACTGGAAGTAATATATAGCCAGTAGCCATTGATTATCTTGACTTCCATTCCAGTCTTTTTTTCTTTTCTTTTTTGAAGCTAATCAAGCTAACCGTCATCACTGCATCTTTGATAGTGAATTGCAATATTGAACTGTGCACTATGTGAGAAAGCACTTCCTTTTATCTGTCTACTCAGATTGCTTACCATTCACCTCAGTGAATATCCCTGGGTTCTATTATGAGAAACAGAACAGATAAATGTCTCAAATTTTCTTTGCAAAATGAATGATTTTGTACACCTAAACTGCGTAATTTCTCCAGTCTCTGGATTATCCTGGTTGCTCTTTTCAGCACCTTTTCCAGTTCTACGATCTTCTTTTCTAGGTGTTATGACCAGATCTTTACACAGCATTTCATATGTGGTTGCACTTGGATAATAGTAGATTTATTTTTCTCTTTTAATTATATGTACCATGTGATTTGCCTTGTTTAAAGCATCAGCAATTTCTTCACCTTTCAGCATCGCTCTACAGTTTTATTAAACTTTTTTTGTCTTCTTTAATTTTATTATTCTAAGGAGATTGATTCTGGGAATTTTGATTCAATCATCTTTGACTTGAGAATCCTCAAAACTAGAGGCTTAGACATTGGTCTCGACTTGATTTTTGGGGTTGGCTGGCTTTTAACACAGCTGCTTTCAATGCCACTGGTCCAAGAAATAGGAGTATCCCTTCTTCTCTTAACGTACATTGCCTAGATATCTATCATAATTTTTTAATGTAGCTTTCTCTTCAAAATATTTCTTCTTTTTTCCAAATTCCGTTTCAATTTCTTAATTTAAAGTTTGGGTTGGATTGATATAGTCTCCCAATTAACATTGTCTAATACCATCAGTTTGTCAATCAGGTGTTCATATCATGGATGTTCTAAGAGTCAGGTGTTATGTATCTGTAAAATTGATATTCAAAAAGATCAGTATACAGGTATTATGAATACATTGTAGAAAAAACACTCAGAACATTAAACATTGTTTCTTTTGAGGTTGTATAGGTGTTAACTCTCCTACTTGGGGTTTTGGGGTGCATAATGACCACTTCAGGCTAATATACAGAGCTGGGTTATCTAAATAAGAGGCATTCATTAAGCACTATATCATACTGATTATTATCTCAGATGAAGAATACCATATAATTCAAATGTCATTAACAACATTGAAACCATAATCGAGCAGTATGATCTTATGGGGAATTTTAGTAACATTGCCATGGGATGGGAACTCATTAGTGAAAAGTATTGTGTTGCCTTGGAAGCAAGCAACTTTTAACTGAAAGTAAGTATTGGTGATTAGGCCTTGTTTCTTAACCCTCAACTTGCCCCCAAAGTGCCAGAAGCACAGTGTGTTCTAAGTAAATGACAGTGTCAGAAGAAGTGTTTCTTTAATTAAAACTGAGGATGCCCTTGAGATGCCCCTAAAGGAAAGTTTTTGAAAATTGATCACAAATAAAATTAGGTTTATTGAAATTAGTGGTTGTTACATTACACAGACTCAGGTGTCCCTAGGCCGTGATGGTGAACCTTGGCACTCCAGGTGTTCTTGGACTACAATTCTCAGAACCCCAGGTCTCTGTGAACCCACACAAATGGGTTTACTGTGCATACAGTAAACCCATATGTGTGGGTTCACAAAAACTTGGGCTTCTGGGGAATGAAGCCCAAGAACACCTGGAGTGTTAAGGTTCGCCATCACAGGCCTAGAGGATGACTAAAAGGGATATTTGTGCATAATAGTTGCCTATTAATTGCAACTCTAAGAGAATGTCAGAGAGTAAACAAATCAACAACAAAAGGGGGAGTGGCACCTTAAAGACTAACTCGTGTATTTAAATATGAGCTTTTGTGGATCAAGTCCACTTTGTCAAACAAGAGAAGAATCTTGTTAATAGCATGTCTGCTTTAATGTGTATAGCTAAAAGAATTGTCCAAACATACTTACTGCAAAACTGATTATGAGAACATCAAGAGAACAAACATCTGGTCTAGTGTTCTGTTTCTCATAGACAGTCAGATACTTATGGGAAGCCCCCAAGCAAGATGAAGGCAGTAACTCTCCCACTGTTTCCCCCATGCATTTGGAGCCATGCTGTCCCTGAATGATGAGCCCTGGTGTACTGCAGTCAAAACTGTTGCTTACATTGTGAGTTTGGTCTTAACAGGGATCAAGGTTGACTCCATCTTCCATTCTTCTGAGTACCCAGCATGCTGGGGGCAAAATCCTAACTACTTTGTGAACTGTCCAGAGAGTGCACTAAGCATTATGGGGTGGTATTTTAGTGTAATTGCCATTGTTATGCTATCCCTCAATGTGAAAACTGCATAAAGTCATAATGACCAGTAGCATCGACAGATTGACTTTCATAAATGTTTCAATCCTTGTTTAAAGCAGCTATGGAAAACATGTGGTCCATGGTTCACATGGGCCTTCCAAGAAGTATTTTTGCATCCTTCCAATACGTTTGGGCTTTCCAGCCATCACCTCTCCCACCATATTTTTTTAAGAATTAAAAACTGGGCAAAAATTTCCATTATATAATGTTGTTGCAATTTTGACTTGTTTTGGTTCTAGCACCCCTGAGACCTTCATCTCTGGGAATATTTTTAAAAGCTTGATTGGTTGGTCAGTCGGTGAGTCAGTTGGTTGGTTGGTTGGTTGTTTGGTTGATTCTAAAGAGCAACAGAGGGACGTTTTCAGTTTGGGTTAAATCCATGTCCTGGTTAATAAAATCCTATTTGACCTTGGATAGTAGGGTCATGTCCAATACCTCATTTTCAGAAGTAGATTGGTAAGTGTCATGTGTTTACCACTCAACATTTATGTGCTATGCTTACATGAGCATTTATGTCAATAGTTGTACTGCTCTTTGATTCACAGCTTTAATTCACTGGACATCCAAATACAGTAATGATATAATCCTTGTCAAAAATATATCCAAACTTATATTATTAACTTAATTATTTGGTTAGATAGGTAGTTTTTCCCCAATCCAAAGCTTTGTATGCTCTTCAACATTCACATGGAAACCTTGGTTACAGAACAGTTTTACTGTTGACTATAGTGTTGTGTTTAAGTCCATCCAAACCGAGAAAAATGTGTGTTTTGAACTATAGATGTCACTGAGGGCAAGTGGGAGACAGCTCTAGACAATGGAAGAGAACATCATGCAAGCACTTTATCTGAACAAATATAATACCTGATTTAGTCCTATTGTCAACATATGTACTTATCATACCTTATGTAACATAATTCACTATTGTGGAATAGTACTAAGTTACTTGAGGCTCTGGTGTATTATTTATCTGCAGTAGAGTTAAACATGGAGTCATTGCAGGCTTAATTGAGTTGGGTCCCAAATGCATAGCCAGTCTGGTTATGAGAAACTCTTAAATTGTTGTTTTATATATAGTGTAAATTATTTATTTTTTTCTGGGTATTAAATTATTTTATGCCTATGCTAATTTCATTTTTACCTGTTTGAAGCTTGTGTGCCCTCTGATAGAAAGCAGCCCTATTGTCTATAAAAGGAAAGTTTGATGTATCTTATTGTTCTCAAAACATTTTAAGTTAGTTCAGAAATAGCAAAGCATGGATAATAATAATAATAATAATAATAATAATAATAATAATAATAATAATAATAATAATAATAATAATAATAATAATAATAATAATAATAATAATAATAATAATAATAATAATAATAATAATAATAATAATAATAATAATAATTCTTTAGGCAGCAATCCTTAGCATTCCTAACAGAAAGTGAGTGCTTTTGAAGGCAGTTGAAACATCTGTAATATTGTTCTATTGATGTACTTGATACTCACCTTCAGAACCTGGAGCTTTTGGTCATAAACTTTCACCTCACCTTCAGAGAATCCCAAACTGAGAACTAGCATGTTCAGTAGACTGAAAATGATCATGTAAAAATAACAGTTAGAAATTAGAATGTTCTTTTCCACAGTATGTTTGAGACCAGCTAAATTGGTATCTGGTGAGTCTCATTGATTTGAAAGAGTTTCCTTTTGTTCACATCAGACTGAGTGAAACCAAAATGTACTTAATTTGGCTGGAAAGTATGGACATTTTACTATATTTTTGTCTTGTGGTGGCTCAGTAGTTAAGAAGGCTGGCAAGTCAGCAGTTCAAGAGCCAGGTACTGCCTGATGGTTTGAGTGCCCGTCTCTGTCCCAGCTCTTCGGAACATGAAAAAAGCCTCATTTGGGTGTTCCCTGAGCAGAGTTTCTTCCACAAAAATCCTTTCAGCCCAGAATAATTTCTGACACAAAATTATTGTTATATGTCCATTAAAAAGTAATTTCATTCCTTTCCCAAATCTACATTTTGACATAAATGTTTACCAAGTAATTGGAATTTAGTTGTATGAAAGGAGACATGTTTTACTCCATGGGATATATAATACCAAAAGTATAAAATAAGCCTATTTTTAATAAATCTGATTATCTAAATTTTTAGATACCTCTCTTTCAGAGGAAAACATGTAAACCTAATGCTAGATATTAGAAAATAATCTGTTTTCACTGTGAATAAAGTATTCTGTCTTTCATTGCATCTGTCTTTTCCATGCCTCCTACTGCATTTCCCCCCAGTTTATACCCTGATTCATTTTAGCCTCTGTTCCCAACCTTTTAAAAGACTTTCCATTCATGTTTATAGTATTGGGTGAAGCTCTAATTTGTTGTGTTTTGTGAATTGTTTCCATTCTATTTACTGCTGTTGGTCATCTTCCACTTTTTGAGTATTTCCATTCTTCACTGGCCTCTAAAGAAGAAAAATTAACAAGTGTGTATTTTCTTCTCCTTATGTCCTGATTGCAGCCCGAGGGATCACAGAAAGACACCCCAGCTTTATGTACCCCATAGGGACTACAAGCAATCAGATGGTGCTGAGAGGGGAAGACCTATTGCTGGAATGCATTGCCTCAGGAGTGTACGTACTACTTTCTACCCTCCAAGTCCAGGAGTTATTACTTCTGAATGATTTTTTATTTTTTTCTTCAGATTTTATGGGGGCAAAACTAAAGCCATTTATTCCTCTTGATTTGAGGAGTGATACATAAGATAGAGGTGCCTGGCGGACAATGGTCCATAGAGTCACAAAGGGTCGGAATCGACTGTGTGACTGAACAACAACATAAGAAATATGACTCCTTTGAACACATGAAATAATGTGACCCAAATGGGAAATTCAGGGCTATGGATTTCAATGGGATATAATGTTAATCCTATCGGCTTCAAACTCTTTAATTAAATTCTGTAGTTAAGAGAGCTCTGAAGAACGATAAAGGTCTGATGAAGTCAAAGTCCTGACCAGGTGTCTGGAGGCTGTTCGGGTCTGGATGGGGGACAACAGGCTTCAGCTGAATCCCAGCAAGACTGAGTGGCTGTGGGTACGGGGTCCCGTGCTATCCCGAGAACTACCATCTTTCGTTCTGGATGGGGCAGTGTTGCCTCAGACAGATCCTGTGCACAATTTGGGGGTCCTCTTGGACTCACGGCTACTGCTCGAAGAGCAGGTGGCAGCCGTGGCCAGGAGGGCCTTTGCACAGCTTCAAGTCATTCACCAATTGCGCACACTCCTGGATCAGTATGCCTTGCTCGTGGTCACTCATGCTCCATACCTGTCAACCATCCCGATTTGGCCGGGAAAACCCGGTAATTTGACGTCGATTAACGTCATAACCCGCCCCGCGCTGCCAAAACCCCATAATTTGGCAGCAGGGGAAATGCTTTCCATTCATGCGTGGAAGCGCTACGCCACTTGCGCAGCCCCTACGCAAGCGGCATAGCGCTTCCATGCATGCGCGGAAAGCAACCTGTGCACAAGCAATGTGCGCAGGTCCTGTTTTTCCGGAGCCACGGGTTGACAGGTATGCATGCTCTGGTCACCTCCAGATTGGATTATTGCAATGCGCTCTACATGGGGCTGCCCTTGGAGACCGTTTGGAGGCTTCAGCTAGTCCAGAATGCAGCTGCCCAGGTGGTGATGGGTTGTGGACGGTATGCCTGTGCCTCACCTCTGTTACGGGAGCTGCACTGGTTACCGATATGCCTCCTGGTGCAATTCAAGGTGCTGGTTTTGACCTTTAAAGCCCTTCATGGCATTCGACCTGGGTACTTAAGAGACCGTATCACCCCAAGGTTATCAGCCCATCCGACAAGGGTAGACAGGAGTGGTGCTTTCATGGTCCCATCAGTAAAAGAAGCTTCTCTTATGGGGACCAGAAGGAGAGCCTTCTCTGTGTCTTCCCCAGCCCTCTGGAACCTCCTTCCATCAGAATTGCACCTCCAGTTGGAGCTACTCCCCTTCAGGAAGATGTTGAAAACCTGGCTCTGCCAACATGTGTGGGGCACATTTGGCTCCACATCTCAAGCCCATTGTCTTATTTAGCCTGCCTGTTGTGGGATTGAGCCCCCCCCCCCTTTCGTTCTCTGATAAACCTGTTTTACTGTGGATGGAGGGAGGGTTGGGGAAGCTTTTAATGATGATGATGATGTTGGTTTTTATGTGTTTTAATTTTGCTTTTAGATGAGGTTTTTATGTAATTGTTTTATTGGTAATGGTTTTATCTTTCTTGTATTGTACATATATGTATATTTTTCTGTTGTTGCCGCCCCGAGTGGTGCATTGCACTAGGAGGGTGGGATAGAAATCTAGAAATAAATAAATAAAACTTGATCCACGAAAGCTAACATTAAAATACAGCAGTTAGTCTTTAAAGTGCCACATCATTTTGTGTCCTTTTGTTTTGTTTACTCTCTGATATACTATAAAGGAGCAGTGTCACATAGATACTCAAACTCAGCCACCACTGTTTATATCAGAGCATATAACATTTGGTCCTCCAAATCAAAAAAGTTTAAAACAGATGCTTTGTAAATGGATTACCAGACCCATAAAATAACTTCAGTATTATGTCTTCTGTAAATGCTGATCTGTCATGAGAAATGCTACCATTTTAAAGCCAGCATTGTCACTTGTACATACATAATCAAGAAATATTCCAGGGAAAGCTTCTTGAAGCCATCTCTTAGAGATAGAATCATAAAATATTGAAATTGAAAGGGGGCTATAAGGCCATCAAATTCAATCCTCTACTCGGTGCAGGATCCAAGTTAAAGTTGAGCAGTGGGTTAGACTCAATGTCTTTATAGGCCCCTTTCAACCCCATTGTCCTATGATTCTTTAATATATGCACTGAACTATTGAGTTACAACACCCATAAAGGTACATGTCTTCAGTGCCAGAGGCAGATTATGAGAATGCTAATTGAGAATCCTACCCTTAGATTTAAAAGCTCTTGTTGAGAATCCTCTTATGTGGCTCTACGTTTATTTGAAAAAGCTTTTTATATCAGATGCACAAATTCCACAGTATTTTGTGTGTGTATGTGTGTGTGCAGACCAACACCAGACATTGCGTGGCATAAGAAAGGAGGTGATCTCCCAGCAGGCAGGACCAAACTAGAGAACTTTAACAAGGCGCTTCATATTGCCAATGTTTCTGAGGAAGATTCCGGGGAATACTTCTGCTTAGCATCTAACAAAGTGGGCATGAGCCGCCACACGATTTCGGTGAGAGTGAAGGGTACGTTTTAATTATTATACCATTCCTTTGTTTAGTTGCTGGCAAATCAAGGGGAACTGGAAGGGGGTTGGAGAACTCAGAGGAGAAGCTATTCTTGGTTGTTATTTCTATATAAGTTAGAATGTGCATATAACCCAACAATTGGGGGGAAACAGCAATATAACATAGCTATTGGAGATAAATAACCATATAGCTAGAGCTTGGAAATGTTACTTGTTTGAACTAAAACTGCAAGAATCTCCAGTGAGCATGGCTTCTCTGTCTGGATATACTGTTGTGCATGAGATGCTAAAGACTATGAATCTATTTTATACATAATATGAAGGCCATAAATGATTAAATTGGAACATACATATGTAAATAGTGGTGCCTGCATGCCAGACATTTTTGATAGTTTCTGTTAAGCATCTTGAGGAATTCAGAATGCTGTTGTGCTGCAAATGAGAATTGACTGGAATAGCAGTGAGCAAACACAAACATCAAAACTATTCCTCAACTAACTTTGCATTTAGGACCTCAGGTAAGATATTTCATCATTGAATCCTGTCAAAATAATTAAAGGCATACACACACACACTGTATAAAGAGAACTAGATTGTCAAGAAGAAGAGTTATAACCTCTTCTTATCAATGAAATACTTCTTACCTTCTTACTATGATTTTTCTTTTGCTTTATTCTTACTTATTGTGTGTAGTGTTCAGTTGTTACATATGTCCTCTAAGGTCAATGTGACCATATTTGTACCTTTTGAACATAAAACTGTTAACATGAACAGACGAGTGTTTTCAGCTCCATGAAGACAAATATATTTTCCTTGAAGGGTTTTCTGCCAATCTTCTTTTGCTCTTTTGTATTCAGCTGCTGCCAAAGTGTAAAATATATCCCTCAATTATTATTTGAATCTCTGTCCATGGTGCTGAAGGTATAATGTCACCACATCTCACTCAGTAATTATTACTGAGGGTATTATTTGAACCAGCATCAATTTGTTCTTGTTCCACTAGATACTGGTTAACTTTGGGCCACGAATTGTTTTTTTCCCCCTATAAAATGTAAAATATTGGCCCAAGCACCATCTTCTGATTTGAGAACTTCCATTTTTTGGGCTATCTCCCATACCATTAGTCCCCCAACCTTGAGTTTGAAAGGTAGTTGCAGTGGTGGGTAGCTTACTGTGTTCCAAATATAACATTATTCTGGAGGATTATGGAACAAATGAAATGCAGTCCTTTGGGGGATGGCTATTGAAATGTCACACAATGCCCCAAAGTGCCCAGTTTAGCATTGCTCTGAGGTTTTGTAGAAAACTGAATGTCGCTAGTTATCGCTATTTCTTATAAAGGTCTGATGAAGTGGATCTCATCCACAAAAAGCTCACATTTAAATACAGGAGTTAGTCTTTAAGGTGCCACAACATTTTTTTGTCTTTTTTGCTCTTTTGTTTTGTTTGCTCTCTGATATACTTGCACAGACTAACATAGTCTATACATAATTTGAAGCACTTGGTGCTCCAGGTACAATTTCTTAGGAAAACTCGCTCCCATAAATAACAAGATCCTAAACCAAATACTGAGACAAATATAATGCTTTTTAATGTCTATCTCTTTTATTCTAAAGCTGCTCCTTTCTGGTTGGATAAACCAGAGAATCTTATTTTGGCTCCCGGTGAGAATGGAAGACTTGTATGCCGAGCCAATGGTACCCCAAAGCCTTCAATCCAGTGGCTGGTGAATGGAGAACCTATAGAAAGTAAGGAGTAATGTTAAAAGAAGATAATTATTTAAAACATATGGTATGTTTCTTAAGTTTATGACTGGTACAGGGGAGATGAAATTCCAGGTACAGTAAAACCCTGGGTTACAACCGCCTTGTTTTAAGTTTGCTGCAGTTTACAACAGCAAATCCTATGGAAATGCCATCCCAGTTTGCAAATTTTTAATGTATTTTTTTCAGTTTACAACAATCAATTCAAGACCATTTTTTTAATTTTTCAATGCATCCTTATGGATGTTTCAGTTTACAATTTTTTTGGGTTACAATGGAGGCTGTTGGAATGGACCACTGTCGTAACCTGGGGTTTTACTGTATTTTTTTAGTAACTGCAGGGTTAGAGGTAACTACACTTAAGGCATCAGTCATGATTCTTGAAGTAAAAGGTAACAGTTTTGGCACTGAAGTGTTAACTTAAACCCATTCTTTTCAACTATTTTTGATTTTTGGTTTATAAATGTAAAAAATAAAAGTTATTATAAAGTGGTAAGAACTAAGAGGAATCAAAAGTCAAATTCTAGTGGCTGGAAGGAAACCAGTCCAGCAAAAACTTCAAAACACAAAGTGAAATTATCTCTGGACATGATATCCAGCTGCTGCCAGTACTTTAAGCTACAACTCTCTAGGAGACTTTTACTATTTATAGATAGCTGGAGAGCCCAGTTCAACTACATGCAAGTTACATGACTGAACCAGCCTATTTGTGGTTTTGGAAGTTGTTTACAGTATTTACTATGGGAAATATAGAACCTGAGCTTGAAGAAGAAACATGCCATATGTTGTTTAGTACCTGAGCTTTGATTTTCCGAATGGTTGATTACAGAATAGCAGTTTAGGAAAAACTAAAGCAGGGATTCTCAACCTAGGAGAAGAGAAGGAAGAGGGAGTTGAAATTGAGTATTAAACCACAATGTACTGAGGAGCAATAAGGATACTTATAACAAGGCTAATACAGATTATTTAACCTTTATATGTGTTCAACAACGGTGCTTTCAAAACCAAAAGAAGCTTCAAATTAACCCACTGCAAATCTAATCCAGATACTTAGTGTAGTGACACCATGAATGTTGGGAAATCTTATGAATGGTGAATATTTCAGAGTAGGCAGATGGACTAGTCTATAGTAATCTGCATTCATTAAAAAATACCTGTTAGTTTGTGAGTCATCTTGTATATAGTTATGATTTCTGTCATGTAACATAACGTGTCTCAGAATCAGAAGATGACTCTCACAATTCGATGGAAGAATGGGGGAGGAATTGAAGCTTCTAGCTGCAGGCAGTCATGTAATATGCACAAAGAAGTTCTATATAGGTCCCATTAATCTGGAAAAGACAGTACTGGATATCCATATCTACAGCTTTCTTGTCTTCCCCTTTCCCAATGCTGATCTTCCTAAGTATCATCTCCATTATAGTATTTTGGATTCTGCAAAGACCTAGATTTTCCAACCTGTGTAAACAATGAAAATTTGTATGTGTTATTGTGACCATAGAACTTGAATTTGTGACACAGAAACAGATATGTGCATGTGTTACCCACACCTGATCCCTATCTATGAAAGTAATTATGTGAATGGATTTCCAAATCCACAATAATTTAAGAGAATTACTGCCTGGACTATCAGGCACTAGAGTTGCAATACATACCATCCCCCACCATGCCACAGTATGTGAAAGCTCTCCCCTTATTTGTTTTTGTCTTTCTGTTTGTCCGAAAGGTTCTGCTCCCAACCCCAGCCGTGAAGTAAATGGAGACACTGTTATGTTTCGAGACATTCAAAGTGGCAGCAGTGCTGTATACCAATGCAACGCTTCCAATGAGCATGGGTACCTATTAGCCAATGCTTTTGTCAGTGTGTTAGGTAAGCAATGAATAATATAACCGAGCTCCTGACACTATAGATATACAGTAGTTAGAAGACAGCTTAAAATGGCTATTTTTCCCCAGAAATTGCCTGTGACTTGAAATGGTAATTGAATTGTGATATTTCTATCCTAGCAAAGTAATATTCTTGGTTCACAGGTTAGAGTGATCCATTTTTATGAATATTTGTGTAAGTATAATCAGTCATTTGTACAAGTATACAATAAAGCTGTGCAGTCTTATAGAATACTGTACCAACTATATACATTCATTTTTATTTAATACTGCCTAGTTATAGGAATTAGAGGGAAATATTGGTAATATTGGAGTGTTAGCTGGATCACTCAGTGAGGTAGGTATCAGGGTGCGGAGTCTGAGGCCAGGAGTTAAGTTCCCTACTGTGCATCCCAGAAGAGCCAATCTGCATGGATATGAGCTGACTGCACAGTCCCAGGGTGCTCTCAGAAGAAGGGAATGGTAAACCACTTCTGAGTACTCTTTACTTAGAAAACCCTGCTATAAGTCAGAAATGTCATCATCATAGTAGAGGTAGTTTTGGAGCCACATACATTGATTTGAAGTAGAAGTTTTGTTGAAGTAGTATTTGAAGTCTCTGTATTATAGGTGGTTCCTCTGTATATTCTTTCTGTTCTTTAGAACAGTATGATTTAGGAATAAATGAATGCTTAATCAGTAAGAAAATAAAAAAAGGCTGGCTAGGGAGAATGGAAGTTGGAATCAAAACCATTTGGAGGACATTGAATTAAGCAAGGCTGTATTCAACATAAAATGGAATGGCATGTTCAAGGAGTAATAAGGGTCAGGATAACAACAGAGGCTGAAACTTAACCCCAAAAAAATGAGAAATGCAGTAAACCTTGAGAACTTATCCATGAAGTGTAAAGTGATGTATACAAGATTAGAAGTACCTTAGATATCTGAAAGTAGGAGTGAGATGAAATCTAGGTACTATATAAGTAATCAAGGTTCGCAGTGACAAAAAAGAGAGTGAATAAAAATTTCAGTTATTCAATCACAGGATTATGCAAAGTTTATGCAATGTAATTTGCCACAGCTAACTGCCAAGGTACCATAGGGAATCTTAACTGTATTCCCTGATCATGTGTCTGATAGCACAAATGGGATGCACCCAGAAGCTCTTTAGTTATCCACATTTAGCAACAGCAGTGTGTTACACAAATCTTATATGAACACCTGTAGATTCCAGCCAATAAACCTTAAGAATTCCAACAAGTGATTGCAGTTTTTAAATAAATCACAAATGATGTAAATTTCATTTAAGAAGTATTTAGAGCATTTCCAGATTTTTCAGTACTACTTCACTTCTATGGTTTTTGTATTTGATAAAATGTTACATAAGCTATCTAAAATGACTACATTATTGGAATCCATAATCAAAAGTTATGCAACCCAAACTATAGAAAGGAAAACCAAGATTTAGAATTCTACTGCCAATTTATGCATGTGTAAAATAGTGCAAGTTGTAGAGTGAATACTACTTATTAAAGAAGTGTCAGTCACATTTCTAGTAATATATGCAGGATCAATGACATGACCACGTTGGCTAATATCTTGTTGCATAGCTATGATTGTGTAATTCAACATTGCACAAGTGAATGCAAAATTCACAGAAAATATGAACTTACATGCAGCAAGCATTTTTGCATACATATTGTGCATCTGTTTGCACAATCAGTTGTGCAGTTAAGCAGCAATGTGGGCTGTCTGGATGTAACTCCTTCCGAACTTCCACAGTTGTAACTACGTTCAAATGCAATAAGAGTCCAGCTACTATTAATGGCAATTCATTTCTATGACTTACTTAGTTTCAACAACAACATTAAAAGTTTCACATGGGCTGCAGCTGTGAACTGACAGTAATTAATGTTGTGCTGGTTGTGTTCATGGTCCTGTGCAACAAGATCTTGACTGCCACTTCATTAATTAGCAAACTGTCTTCATTCAATTTACAGGATTTCACTTATACATGTATAAATTAGAACTAGAATTCTGACTATAATTTTGCAATTTTCTTTAAACCAAAATAAACTTCTGACTGACTTCACAGGCGAAATATTATTGTCTTTTTAAGATGTTACTCCTCGGATTCTTGCCCCTCGTAACCAGCTGATCAAAGTGATTCTGAACAATCGGACTCTCCTTAACTGCCCATTCTTTGGTTCCCCAATTCCTACATTACGATGGTAAGAGTTTTTAGTGTTGTCCAAACATCCTTTCTGGTACACAGCAAAGTTCTGAAATCACTTGATTCACCATTAATAGATAAAAGCCACTGAAGATATGTTTAAATGAATGTGCATTGGAATGGGAGGATAATAATTCTAAAAAAACAATGGATGAGGTTTAGATTTTATCACCTCTAAAACAGACACATTGAAATTATGGTCCATTATTAACTTTATATATAACCTACGATGATTTTAGTATTCTGCTTCAATATCTGGCTCTAATTCAGTGTGTTATCCAAGGTGCAAATCTTTTTAAAACTGCATAATATTACTGCAAGCATTTTATATTTGTAAAATGAGAATGAACATGAATAGAGTTTATTTGGAAAAAGAGGTTTCCCAAGATGTCAAATTATCTACGGACGGCTTGTGAGAGAGGAGGTTTATCTGCGATAAACATTGGCATATATTATTATGCTTCACTGATTAAGCTCTGTTTTAGCATGGCTTTCACTGAAAGTAAAAGTTGATATTCCCTTTAAATAGTTTTACAAAACAAGGATACATTTAAAAGTTGTATTTTCCTACATTATTAAATGGAATAGATAAGGCGAATTAAGCTCAGCCACAATCTTATTGTCTTCTTTTGTATAATAGTGTGTATCTTGTATCAGTACAGAAATAGTTCAAGATCTGGTAAGACAGAGATTGCAAGAGTGATGGGATATCAGTATATATGTGATAAGTTATAAGGTAAAGGTAAAGGTTTCCCTTGCTGGAAAGCCAGTTGTATCCAACTCTAAGGTTCAGTGCTCATCTCTGTTTCAAAGCTGAAGAGCCAGCGCTGTCTGCTTCTGTAGACGTTTCTGTGGTCATGTGGCAGGCATGACTAGACACCGGAGTGCACGGAACATTGTTACCTTCCCACCAAAGTGGTCCCTATTTATCTACTTGCAATTTCTTGCTTTTGAACTGCTAGGTTGGCAGGAGCTGGGACGAAGATGGGAGCTCATTCCATCCTGCAGTACTCAGGAATCGAACTGCTGACCTTCCACCTCCCAGTCAGCATCTTAGCCACTTGAGCCACTGCAGTCCCTGTGATAAGTTATAGTTCAGCAATTTAGCTATCTCTTTGCGGAGCCAGAGGTTGGGAGTTTGATTTTCCACTGCATCTACATGACAGAGATTAGATTCAATTATCCACAAAGTCCCTTCCAGCTGTGCTGCTGTTGTTGTTGTTGTAATAAGATCATTCTTAGCTGTTTCTAGTAAAGCCAAATACATTTATTTTCACATCAATTCAAACTCTATTATTTCCATAGGTATTACAGAACACTATTATAAAACACTGTGGCAGTTAACATCTGAGAGGCTTTAGAAGATTTGTTACCCAAATTATTTAAAAGATACAAAATATGGGTTAGAAAGTGGCAGATTGCAGATCATAATGTTTTGGATAATTATTCATCACATTCAGTTAAATGCTATATGTGAAATTACAGTGAAGCTTGAAATAATTTCATCAGGTACTTAAATGATTAGGAGGATAGGTTAAAAATACATCTAGTCAGTGATATGTTAATAAACAGAAATAAGAATTATTTGTGAGTAGAAATTTCTTGCGAATTTCTGCTTTAGCGAGATGTCCTCATAAGGACTGGTGTGGAGCTGAGCAAAGGAGACGTGGATGAAATCACACCTAGCACTCCTGTTAAAGAGAGATTTCAGCAACATTAGCTTATGTTGTTGCATATACATAAGGGTAAAGGTCACCCTTGCTCAAAAGCCAGTCATAGCCAACTCTAAAGTTCAGTGCTCATCTCTGTTTATAGCCAAAGAGCCAGTGCTATCTGTGTCTGCAGACATTTCCGTGGACATGTGGCATGCATGACTAAACACCGGAGTGCACAGAATGCTGTTTCCCTTTCCACCGAAGTAGTACCTATTTATCTACTTGCAATTTTTTGCTTTCGAACTGCTAGGTTAGCAGGACCTGGGACAGAAACAGGAGCTCTCTTCATCGTGCAGTACTTGGGTCTCAAACTGCTGATGTGCCAATCTTCTAGTCATCAAGTTCAGTGTCATAACCACTAAGCCACTGCAGTTCCTAGTCATATATGTACTTTGCTGTAATAAACCCAATTGAACTCTGCACTTACTTCTGAGTAGACATGTCTATTATTCTGCTGTTATAAATTAATCTTAAAATATTTGAGTGGAAATTGATTTTGATTTTTTTAAAAAATTCAGAATGATTATAGTAGTTACTTGATGTGTTTTGTGTGGCATTTGAGGAAAAGGAAAGAGAGAGAATGTCACAGATTGAGTCGGCCTGTTAATAAAGTTCTTTTTAAAACCCCAAATCTCTCCCAGCTTTTTATACCTTATTTTGCTTTTCTTATAAATATTTCCTTGTGATGTTCTGAGGTTTAAGAATGGCCAAGGAAGCACACTGCATGGTGGAAATTATAAAGCCCATGAAAATGGGACTTTGGAGATCATCAGGGCTCGAAAAGAAGACCAGGGAACTTACACCTGTGTGGCCACCAATCTTTTGGGCAAAGCACAGAACGAGGTTCGTTTGGAAATAAAAGGTAAGATGGATTTTGCTTAATGTAAGACCAAAGATGATTCAGTTACGGGTGACATCTTGGTTGTCTTTTATAGCAGTGACTCTATACTTGAGCCCTTCAGGCTGAAAAGCTGTGTGTAGTGTATCTTCGTATATAAATGGAATGAAAAAACAACATGCAATGTTAACATGAAGTTATTTGAATTGTTCCTAGCATAAGTTGACTGAAGATTTCTGCTACTTGCTAAACTCTGGGTTACAGGCCCCAAAACAGCAATGAAAGATACTTTTCAAATGGCCTATGAGATGCAGCAGTTGTCTTCCTATTTATTTATCCCATTGTAAAAAAAAAATACCCACAAAGATTGTCTAGCCTACTTCATAAAGATGGAAATACTGTGGGATCTATAATCCATTTGGATGATCCTGTCATTTGGCTGTGTTTTGCCGGTGGACCTTCGGTAGATTATTGCAAGGGCTCTTAAGAGAATTTAAAATAAAACTGCTAATATAAGACTTTTGTACAAATTTGTGGTGCTTACATCTACAATTCTGGTCATCCCACCTCAAAAGATTGTAGAGCCATACTATTTGCAGAAAATGGCAATCAAAATGATTAGCAGCTGCAGCAATGTATTCATGAGGAAATATGTCAATGTTAGAGGCTATTTAACTTCAAAGAAAGATGAGTAAGGGTAGATATAATAAATATGTACAGAAATTTGTATTGTATAGAAAATATGGGAAGCTTTCTACCCTCTCACGTAAGGCTAGAACCTAGAGTTATCAATTGAAGCTTCAGAACAGATAGAACTACTGTTCCAAAGAGTATACATTAAGCTGGGGAATTCCCTCCAAAGAAACTAGCAATGGTAATTGACTTTGACAGTTGGGACATTAAAAAATAATGGAGTAAAGGAACATAGAATCATAGAATAACTGAGTTGGAAGGGGCTTTTAAGGCAATTGGGTCCAACACCCTGGTCAATGCAGAAATCTGAATCAAAGCAGATATGACAGATTGCTGTCATTCTCTCTTGGATGCCTCCAGTGTTGGAGCGCTCACCACCTCTCAAGGTAGTTGATTCCAATGTCGTACTGCTCTAACCATTAAGATGGTTGTTTCCTAATATTTAGCCTAATTTCAGCTCGTTATTATATGTCCTACACTATGGGATGATGGAGAACAGATCCTTCCCTTCCTCTCTATGTTTACCTTTAAGACATTTGAAGAGTACAGTACTATCATACCACCACCCCACTCTCATTTTTCTCAAGGCTAAACATTACCAGTTCCTTCAGCCTTTCTTCATATGGCTTGGTTTCAGTGATGTACTCCAAAAAAATTACTACCACACTGTGGGTGTGACTAACTGTGGGTGTGGCTAATTGTGAGCATGTCCTCGTTCTCCCCCCACCAAGAAAAAAGAAAATAAACTGGGCAGGTACCTACCTTGCTCTCAGAGCGTCACTCCCAACAGAGGCGGGAGACCCCAGCGCAGTCACCCCAGCCACCTGATGCAGCCCACCTGGCCGGATGAGGACCAGGCATGGGGTGCGGTTGCTCTTAGGCCTCGACCACCGCCGCTGCCTCTTCACCCGTTGTCCCAGAGATGAGGAGGAGTTACAGAGCAGCCAGGCACTGCTGGCTGGTCAGCCCCTCACCGTCCAGGTGCACTCTCACCTCCACACTTCCCGTGTGCCTTTGGCCCTGGGCAAGGAGCATGTGAAGCATTGCCGGCGCTGCTGGGAGGTGGGAAGGGCAGGGGCTGGTGCCCTCCCCCTCCCAGGAGTGCAGGCAACATTTCCCATGTGCCTCGCCCAGCCAGGGCCGAAGGCACGTGGGAAGTGCAGAAGTGAAAGCGCACCTTCGGCCCTGGCTGGGTGAGGCACATGGGAAATGTTGCCGGCTCTGCTGGGAGGGGGAGGCTGCCAACCCACCTCCCCGCCCACCATCCAGCAGCACCGGTGGTGGCGGCTCTTACTCCTCCTCCTCTTCTTCTTCCTGGCTCCTGGTCGAGTTCAGAGTGCAGGGGGGGGGGAGGTTGGCGTGGCCAGCCAGTTCTGCTACCGGTATGGTCGAACTGGACAGGACCGGCTTCAGTGCATCACTGCAGCAAGGGATTATTATATTTGTTTCTGTTTCTGGTATATGGGTTGCAACTTTAGGAACGGAATGCTGGATGAGACAGACTAGCAGTGTTTTTTAAATTTGAGATGGGGCACTGAGAGAATAAAGGAAGGATGGGAGTGGTGCAGAAGAGGTGAATTGGTTAGAAATGTTGGCTGAAATTATATAGTCCCGGCAACAATCCCTTGGGATTTAATCGATTCTGTAACTCTTTGCAGATCCAACAAGGATTATAGATGGTCCAAAAGATGCTGTGCCAAAGAAAGGCTCCACAGTTCAATTAGTATGTCGGATAAGATATGACCCTACATTGAAGCTGTCAGTGACTTGGCTCAGGGATGACACACCTCTGTACTTAGGAAGCAGGTCTGTGATAACTTTGTTTTCTTGCATCATAAACTTACATTTCTCTTTGATTTCTGCATGAATCAAAGAATATAAAAAGCACTTTGCCTTCATTGTAGCCTTTACTGGCAGAAGAATCAGATGTCTGTTAGTTGGGGTGTCTGTAATCCAGTTCTGAAGGTATTGATGGATAAGAGGAGCAGACCATTGTTCAGTGGCATAAACAAGCTTCAAATTCAGAAGGTCCTAGGTATTGTCCCTGTCATCTACAGTGAAAAGAAACAGGTAGCAGATGATGAAGAACCTGAAAAGATCTGTGAAATAGATTGAAAAGTATTGGACTTATCTTTACCTGTAAGAAGGGGGTTGGGTGGTGCGTGTCTGGCATTAGCGGCCACACCTGGCCCAACCATCCTGTACCGAGCCACCCACACTTACCTTTAGACCTAACATTGCCGCAAGGGTCTGGAAACAGAGAGTGGGGCAAATGCCCCACAAACACAAACAACAAAAAGAACTACAGTTCCCAGCATCCTCCACACCACACAACCCCTCAGCCAATCAGGCTGAAGGGCATGAGCACAGAGGAGGCAGGGCGGGGGCAACTGGAGCGTGGGTAAAAAAACCACCAAAGGAAGCCATCCCCACTGCCCCAGCGGTGAAGGCCGGTGCCAGCCTCGCCACGGCTTCGGTGGGGTTCCGGGGAGGAGGGAGAGCCCCTCTTCTCCCCACTACCCTGGTGACAAAGGGTGGCACCGGCCTTGCTGCGGCTTCGGCAGGGTAGCGGAAAGAAGAGGGGGAGCCCATCTTCTCCCCACATGCCTGCCACTTCCCTCAGGGAGACAAAGGCTGAGAACGGCACTCTGTTCTCAGCCTTCAACTCCCAGAGGGAAGCGAGCCCCTTCCACATTCGGCCCTTGCCTGTTGGAGAAGGGGCTTGCTTTCTCTGACAGACAAGGGCTGAATGCGGAGCACCACTCCCCCCGCCCCCCTTCTCTCTCTCACACACACACACACACACACACCGGGCACCCCTGCCTTGCTGGGCAGTTATTATCTGTGTGTTGGTGGTTGGAGGGGTGCGCACACACCCCAAAATCACCCCAACCACCAACACACAGATAATAACTGCCCAGCAAGGCTGGGCAAAAAATACTAGTACTTTATAATATAAGGAATGAATAGTTCCCAAAGCTCAGCTGCTCTGGTGAAGGCATGTGATGGTAGGAGGGGACAGGGCTAGCAATCCTTCCCATCTCTTACACACACAAAACTTCACTCCCAGTTCATAACTACTATATGTAGTCCCCACAACCTGACAAACAGCTGAGTGGTTGCTTTAAATTTAAAGGAAGGGGATGTTTGGTTGCAGCAGTATGGACAAGCACACAGAAGAAAAACAGATGGCTTCTAGAGGCCACTCATTGTCTACATGTGTTCAAAATGAATAAACAGTAACCTACTATGGCAGTGTTCTGGAAACTAAATAACAGATCCTTTGCCAACATGTTGGCTGAAATAATTTTCAAGAAAACAGAGATGGAAATGTGGCTAAAAGATAAAGGCCAAAACAAATTAAAATGTCAAAATAATTAGACTATTTTTGACCAGTGGTGAACTACGTCTATAGCATTATCTCAGCCATTTACTAAATCCTTTCTTGTACCAGTGGTGTGGCATAAATTGCATGTGCGTAAGTACTCCTTTGATTGGATTGTGCAGTATTTTTACTTATACTCTGTTTTTGTTTTTTTACTAAAGTACATATTATAGCTGGACCTATTCTTGAATTAAGCCAGGTTTGCATGGGTTGCTATTGTCCTATTTCTAATATTCCCTTCTGAAAGGATGAAGAAAGAAGAAGATGGCTTGACGATATATGGAGTGTCTGAAAAAGATCAAGGCTATTACACCTGTGTTGCCAGCACTGAGCTAGACAAAGATACTGCAAGAGCACATCTCACTGTTCTAGGTAGGTTCATCTTCCTTTCTCATTTACTGAGTGTGAGCAAAAGCTGAAAGAAAACTGTTCATTTATATAAACAAATGCTATGTTCTATCTCAAGGAAGTGACACAGAAAATTCCATGTACATTAGACCGTAAATTGTTAACATTCTAATCTATCCAATCTAACATTTCTGTTAATGTTTTCTAACTGCCCAGTCAGCCAAAATAGTTTAAGTGGCTTCTCTGAGCATCCTATATAAGAATACAAAGCCAATCACAGTCTCAAATTGAATGTAGCCTCTTTAGACACATGTGTACTCTTGCCAATTGTAACTAATATGCTGAGTACAGTCCTGCCATACCATGTGAGCAGTGATGCACTGCAAAAAAAAATTGCTACCTACTCTGTGGGTGGGGCCAAATCTGTGGGTGTGACCAAACATCCTGCATTATGGACTATGGAGGTGGGCATGGCCAGCTAAGTGGGTGGGGTCAAGGGGGATTTCCACTACCGGTTCTGCAGAACCTGACAGAACCTGCTGCAGTGCATCACTGCATGTGAGAGCAATACACTGGCAGTTCTGCAGCCAAATCCTATGGATTCCTATCTTATTTTCTGAGAGATCATTCAGTCCATCTCCCAACAGGTAGCTGCCAGCTCCTTTGCAGGCGCACCCCCCAATAAAGGACTCAGACACTGATAAAAGTGGATAACGGCATTGGGCCACATTTATTGATTCATGCCCTAGTCCGAATTATAAATTTCTATTGGTAATTGACCAATCATAATTCTTAAGGCAAGCAGGCCGAAGTAACACTGGTAAGGTACCACCCAAAATTGCCAACGGCAATTGCTACAATGTATCCATTTGTATCAATTTGTTTGTTGACAACAAACAAATTGTTGACCGTAGTCAATATCTAACTAATGACCCCACCCTCTGACGCGTATCCGTAAAATCACGGGGTGATACATGCTGTCTAGCTATAGCCATCACCCCGTTGCCTAGTTCGTCGTTGACCGGACAACGTTTAACCAACTTATGCCTGTCTAGTGTTGTCCAGTCAATTGCGAACTTGCCGGATACCTGTGGGTCATAATGTTTACCTTACCAGTGCTACCCGCCACACGGAGGGGCTTCAGAGAAGGCTCGACGCCCCCCCCAGACCGTCAGCTCGGTCAACAGGCCTGCTCGCCAATCACCCAACAGGAGGTCCATACCTCCTCGCGACAGATGGACCCCATCCCCTGCATACAAGTCATAATTTTGTAGGCTAATAGCGGGGTGACGACTGACCCTCCCCCAAGCCCTGTCGACAAGGAACCGCGCCACTGCCCTATTCACCATGCGTCTAGCGCGGTCAAGGGCCAGGAGGTCAACACCCCCTCTGTAGGAATGGCGCGGGACCATGTCCGACCAAACAAGGGTTGTGGCGGGCCAGACGTAATGCAGGTAGGCGAGGTCCTCGCAAATCGCATGCTTCAGCGATAAGCCGGTGACCTGGCCCGAATCATTGCCCCCCAGGTGTATGATCAGAATGTCAGGCGGGTCAGCATTCTGGCCTGAAAAAAGGAAAGGCAGCAGCTCCCGCCATAACATCCCGGGCTTACCATGCCATGTGAGACTTGCGTATGCACCCAGTCCCAGTCGGGGTCCCCACTCTGTCGCCGCAGCGTAACGCGCTGCCCTGTGCACGTAGCTATGGCCCACCAGCCATACTGTCACCGGTGTAATACGACACCCAGGGTCTGTAAAGAAAAATGAGGAAAAGAAGGTAAGGTGACTGAATTGGTACTCACGGCGGAAGTGGGCGCACATAAAACTGAAAACATTGCGAACCCCACCTTCCCATGCTGTGTATGTCAGCCCCGGAGTACCCAAAAGCAGCTGCGGTTGAGGCCGCCCCTATACGGAATGAATGGGTGCCATAGCGGGCACCTGGGAGGCCCACACTGGCCAGCGCTTTGCCCGTCACCTTCCAAAATTGAAATTTAGTAAGGGGAGACCCATCTTGGTGACAGAAAAACGGGCCATGGTGCGTGCCACGCAGTGCAAGGAACTCCTGTAGGGCACCAACCGGACAGATGTCTGCCAAAGAACACCGTAGCAGTCGCACACCACTGCCTACACCATGCTGATCCATCTTAGAGGAGCGTATCCTCAACTGAGCCCAGTCTTTGGCAACACAGACATCCTCGAGTTCCAGTGCCCTACAACTTGCATCCGCCTTAGACAGCATCACAAGCTCGCTGATGCGGAGCGCTCCAAAAAATGCCACCGTTGTGGCTGCATGAAATAGGGCTGCCTCATATGTATCAAAACAGAGGCAAGGCCAGCCCCGGGCCAACTGGGTAAGAACCCCTGGGGAAATCGGGTGGCGGTCGTCCGGGCAACGCCCGCGCTCGCGCACCCACCCCTCCAAAACATGTCTCACACGGAAGTCAGAGGTGCTGTCCACATGACCTCCCACTTTGGCCATAAAAGCCAACGCTGAAAGCTTAGATGCTATGATGCGAGGTGCAAGGCCCTGAGCATGCAGGTAAACCATGAACCGCAGAACATGGGTTACCGGGATCGGCCAGGTTCCTGGCAGTTGAAATTGGGTACAGAATGCCCTGAAAGAATTAATTGCGTGGTGATACGCCTTACACGTGCGTGGCGCTAGCGACAGGCCAATCGCCCGGTTCACCTCTCCTTGCCAATGGTCCATATCTCCTCCGGGAGTGGCGAGGGAAATTCCTCCGCATCCGGGGCCAAGGCACGGAACCAGGAGATCTGTAGGTGGGACAAAGCGTCAGCAATATCATTATTAACCCCTGGGACGTGCCTGGCCCTGAACAGGACGTTGAGGCGCAGGCAGCGCAACACAAACTGGCGCACTAGGTCCATAACCCTGGGCGATATAGAAGTCTGTGCATTGACAATGTGGACCACAGCCGCGTTGTCACACCAGAAATGCACGACCGAGTTGGCCCACTCCTCGCCCCATAGCATCAAAGCACCCAGGATAGGGAAAAACTCCAGATATGTGAGATCACGCAGGTGACCCGTGCCTGCCCAGGCCGGTGGCCACCCACCATAGGCCCACTTCCCATTGAAGTACATCCCATAACCCAGGGATCCCGAGGCATCAGACTGAATCTGAAATTGAGGGGAAGCCAGGAGGTCATGCCTCCAAAATGAGACCCCATTGAACTCCCTCAGGAACTGTAACCAGACAAGCATGTCTGCCCTGATACCCCGGGTAAGCCGAACCCTATGGTGAGGCCTGGATAATCCTGCCATGGCGTTGCACAAGCGCCGGGCAAAAGCCCTGCCCGGTGCGACCACCCTGCAAGCGAAATTAAGGTGACCATGTAGCACCTGCAGTTCTCTCAGTGATGCCTTGCGCTTGGCCAGCAAGTCCGAGATAAGGGCCACAATCCTTGACACCTTATCCCCCGGTAACCTAGAAGCCTGCGCTATCGTGTCAATCTCCACCCCCAGGAAGACTAGCTGGGTAGATGGGCCCTCGGTCTTTTCGGGCGCTAAAGGGACACCGAGTTCCTCCATTAGCGTCTGAAATGTGTTGAGGAGACGTGTACACGTGTCCCAGCCCCGTTCACCCCCGAATAAAAAGTCATCCAGGTAATGGGCTACAGACCGGGACCCTGACCTGCGGACGAAAGCCCACTCTAGGAAGGTACTGAAACGCTCGAAAGCCGAGCATGATATGGAACAGCCAAAAGGCATGGCCTTGTCAAAGTAATATTCGCCCCGAAATTTGAAACCCAGCAATTCAAAGTCGCCCGGGTGCACCGGCAAGAGGCGAAAAGCCGACTTAATGTTGCACTTAGCCAGCAGCGCACCCGGGCCACATGAGCGCACCATGCGCAGCGCGTGGTCAAAAGATGTATACCTGACTGAGCAAAGGTCATCAGGGATAGCATCATTGACCGATCGGCCGGCTGGGTAGGACAAGTGATGGATAAGGCGAAACTCGCCTGGAGACTTTTTGGGAACAAAGCCCAGGGGCGATACCTTAAGATTGGGGAACGGGGGTGCAGGGAAAGGGCCAGCGACCCTGCCCGCATCGACCTCCTTATTAATGCTGGCAGCAGCCACCTCCTCCCTCCCCCTGAGGGACAAAAGGTTGGGTGCATCCTGAGGGGACCTATCACCCATGAAAGGGATACGGAACCCCTGCCTAAAGCCCTGAAGGAGATAATCCGCATCCTCCCCTTTCGGGTACAATGTGAGCCGACGCTCCAACATATCCACATTAATTGGGGAGGGAGCCTTTCGGTGAACCAGCTCCATCTGCGGCAGTCTTGCCCGCCCCCTGTCCGCCCCTCCCTCTGCCCCGCGTCCCTCCAGGCCTGGGACAGGCAGAGGCTGCGTGGGGGCCCGCACAGGTGGGACACTCATGTCTGTACTTGCAATTCTTCCTATTGCAGGAACCATAGGACGAGAAAGTCCAGCATAGCAGGCGGGCTGGAACCCCCTGCCCCGTCACCTGGCGGGGAACCTGTGCTGGAGCCGCTCGCTGGACCGCATGTCCACAATGGTACCTTTCCCCTGGCGCGGGGCGTGTGGGCATCATGTACAGAAGCCAAAGCCTCTGGCATGGCTCATCCCACCTCATCTCAGGGTGCAGGGGAATCCGCATCCGGAATTCCTCGTCATAAGCCAACCACGACGGGCCCGGAAAGTCAACCATCGCCCGATAGATGTTGTCCAAATACTGGACCATCGGAATTGCCAAATCCGGCCGGGCCCTCAGGTACACCGCCATGTAGATGAGGTAAGCCGGCAGCCAGTTGGCCCACGTACGTGGAGGCTTGCGACGACGTGCCTGCTCCTTATCCTTCTCATCCTGCCCCTCCCTCTCTTCCTTGGTGGGCTCCCTGTTTAGGAGTGAGAAGATATCTACATACTCCCCCCGCCATATTTTCTCTTTGGTGGCCTGTGCCAAGTGGTCACCCAGTGGTAAGGAATACCCCGCTGTAGGCAAGGCCGAGACAGGCACCGCAGAAACTGCGGGCATCTGGAAAGGGGCTTGGACTAGCCCAGGCACCCCCAAAACATTCCCCACAGGGTAGGAAACATCCCCCACCCCGGGGCCCTGTGTGTTAGTAGTCGTCGCCGGGTGGGGCATCAGCGGCTGTACTGCCGCACCACCCACGTGAGGCCAAGGCCATTGGAAAGCCCCCCCCCCCAACGTGGCCACGTGTGTAGGTGCACTAGTTTGGACTGCATACTCACATGCCGCACCCCCGCGGGCCGCCCCCACCGGGGGTTCCGGCCCACTGGGGGCGTCGGAGCTCACGACCGCCGTAGAGCTCGTCGCTGGGGCCTGACCCGCACTGGCCTGCTGGTTGGGGAGCTGCGAGGCAGTGGCCAAAGTCGCGCCACGCGCCTCAAGCAGCTCGACCCGTCCCGTCGCCTGCCGCTGCCCAGCAGACGACGCGTCAAAATGAACCCCAAAGGGGGCCCCAGCGTGGCTGGCCCGAGCCAGGGAAGCCTCAAGGGCCGCAACGCAGGCCAGTAAGGCCTCCACACTGACGAGGGGCCAAGGGCCAGCCGGCCCGCCTGCTACAGGCGTGGGTACAGGTCCTTGTACCCCGGGGCCCGAATAGGGCCATGACCCCACACCCAGGCCCGGTAGGGCCGATGTAGGCACCTGCCAGGGAAGGGGACCACACCACCCCCCAAGGCTGGAAGGCCCCGGGGTGAGCTGCGCCCCTATAGAGGAAGGCCCAGTAGAATGGGAAGCACCAAGAGCGGTGTCCACCGCTTGCGGGCCGCGGGCCGCAGCCCTTGCTGGACCCATGCTTGGGTCCCCCGCCTCCGGCCAAGGGGGAATAGACCCCATCCCACCGATCCCGGTGGGTGCAGGCAAAGGCGGCTGCTGGGGAGGCGCAGCCGCGGTCCTCCGACCCGGATTGCGCCTCCGAACCGCGCGAGCCGCACTCGCGGCCGCCTTCTTCTTCGAAGGCATCTCAGTCCAACCTATGGGAAGCTGAAAGAAGAAAATCAGCAGCCAAAAGGCTTCCCAGTCAAGGCAAAAGCGACGGAGGTAAGAGGGAAAAACTTCTCCGCTCCGTCGCTTCGCAAAATGGCAGCTCGGCTGCCTCGTGGCCACCCCTTTTATAAGGGAGCTGGCCACGCCCCTAACTACCCGGATGTCTTCGTCCGGTGGGGGGGCCGCAAAGAGCGCGGCGGCCATTTTGGCGCCGCGCTTGCATTCTTTTCAAACTGATCCCTCCATCAAAACCTCCCTCCTGTTGTCTCTAAGAGGGACTTTCCCCCTCACTTAAGAATGTATTCCCACTTGGGTGAGAGAAGGATTATCATGCTTCACACTCCATCCAAGGCAGCAATAGCCCAGCTCTCCGTCTTATTTGGCTTTCTGCCTAAATAGGATAGCCTGGCCTGGCCTGGTGTTCTGCACCTCAATCTTTGTCTATACGTGGGCACAATGTGTAAGTAATACCTAGAAAAGGAAGCAACCTTCAGCTTACTTATCAAGCTGCTTGGAAAAAAATCTGCTTCCCTTTTTCTCCCACTCAAAACTCACCCTGTTTATGTGTTTCCCATGCTGTTTGAGAAGACTTGGGGGGGGTTGCTTTGAGAAGGAAGGAGGCATGCACATGGAATGTGCATGGGTGTGTGTGTGTACATGTCTCATCAAGGGACATTGCATTTCTGGATTTGTGGCTACATTACTGCTAATACAGTAATAGTCATCTCACTCCAGGGACAAAATATGATGATTATAAAACAAGAATCTCATCATCAAGATTTTCCTGTTAGTGACAAATGTACTGTTATGTTGCTATGATTCTACTTTATCCAACTAGAAAGAATTATCAGATTGGGTTTGTTGCAAATAAGCCAAGGAAGAGGTCAATAGTCTTTTCTTAATTTAAAAACAGCAAGTACAGCTGATTTTGTCCAAATGTTAACTGCCACAGAGCTGGTTCAATTATGAAAATCATCACCTATATTTTAGTCTTGTCTGCATTAAGTGACAATTAAGTGCCACTATAATATAGCTTGGTTCAGACTTCCTCTTGGAGTCTGTTCAGACTGTTCTGTTTGGTGGTTTCACAGCTTTTGTACAGATTTTCTTCATTCTAAGATGTTGAAATGCCTCTCCTGAGTTTTAGTTCCTGGTGGTAAGATCTTCAAGGTTAATTATATTGATATTTTTGGCTTCATTGTTTTATCCTGGCCACTATAACACAGTTGCTGAAAACTCTTCCAGATGGAATTTGGCCAATCTTTAACTTTTACTTAAATCCAGGTAAATAGGTATATGTGTCCTATCAACAAAGATTGAGCTAACTCTCTAAATAACTAATATCTTACTTTGCAGCTCCTTCTTCTGTTAATCGTATGACCCTACCCAAAGGTAATCACTACTAATCCTCTTTACCTCTTTTTGTTCTCTGTTACTTAACAGTTGTAATAACTGGCATGTAATTAAAGTGCTAATGGAAAACTGATAACTTTGGCTGTCCTAAACATCTTGAGGATAGCCATGATTATTGGTGATAGCTCACATCAGTGGGACATAGTAATGAGTTCTGTTGCACATCTTGTAACAATAACAACTTTTCAGTCGCACAGAAAAGAATATTTGAAGTAGCAATATGAATGCAACCTTAGGTTTGGTGTAAAATTAGTTGGTTGGTTGGTTTGTGTGTGTATTCGTTTGTTCTAGAAGCCAGAATCCTGATCCTCTACATGTAAAGTTACATTATCTTAAATATGCTGACCATTGTGCTCCACCAACAAGGAGATCACAAGTTGATTTTGCAATTGGTCATTTGATTTCCATTTCAACTGATTACAAGGCACTGGCAGATGTGCTTTATGGGTAGAATTTCTGGCTTGATACAATCAATTCTAGCTACTGTGGCATAACATTGAGATATAGCCATGTAGCTAGGTTACTGGATTTCACCCTGAGTGACTAGGTAATTTACATTTTTATTTCCCTCTTCATTTGCTATGTGTCTGGGATAGATCATATTGTTGATTTCAACCTAATCCCTAGTTCTTGAGAGAACCTAAAAGCAATTAGACTTTTAAAGAAACCCATACTTACATGAGGCATCTTTTTGTCCCATAGCACGTCCTGAACGCCCTCGTGACCTTGAATTAACAGACCTTGCTGAAAGGAGTGTGCGGTTGACATGGATTCCTGGGGACGATAACAACAGCCCCATCACAGGTCAATACACACTCATGCTTACAGCTCCTAGAAAAAGATGTAGTTAATGTTTTTGGTTTATTAAACTCTGCTTGCCTCATAATTATGTGGTTAATTAGGGAATCCAATCTCCTCCATTCTAGATTACATTGTGGAATTTGAGGAGGATAGATATCAGCCTGGAACTTGGAACAACCATTCTCGCTACCCAGGAAGTGTGAATTCTGCTGTTTTGCGTCTTGCTCCTTATGTCAACTATCAGTTCCGAGTAATAGCTGTGAATGAAGTTGGAAGCAGTTATCCCAGCCTGCCTTCTGAACGATATCATACAAATGGAGCACGTAAGTACTCTCTGATATGAGCTGGATGAAGAACTATGGAACGAAATGTACATGGAGCATAGAACAAATATGAAGAGTCAGATACAAAAAGTCACAGTGTATGTAAAAATGGTGACTGATTCACATGTGATATATTTGCTACCCACATTTGTTTCCATTTACACTCAATCATCATGAGAAATAAAAATGGTTTTATTCATCGTTAGCTGCTACTCGTATCCGGGTATACATTATTTCCTGGAAATCAGGAAAAATGCCACTGGTGTGAATTTGTTTAAGGTGGATTGCAGCTTGCCCTGAAGTGACCCACACATCTCCTGTGGCACGTATGAAATGAGATATGCAGGATTTAACACTGGGACTGCAATGGACAGCTGCAGCCTTGAGGATATTAACAAGGTGCACCTTCACAGCCAGTCCATCTTATACCATATACCAGTCAATTAAGATTTGTTACTCCCAAAACCATTCCCAAAGGCAAAAGTAACCCACTTTATTGGCATAACATTTGGCAGATCTTTGACGTATCCTCTTCTACCAACTGTTCTTAGTTTGATGAGATATATTCAAGTGGGTAAGGTTGTTCTCTTTTAAACAGATTTATATTACTGATATGATAAGAATAATTTACAAAGCTAACTTTATGAATTACTATTAACTATAGAATCACAATGTTCAGCAGACTGAAAAAGAGCAATGTAAGATGACATATAGTCTTCTGAATAAAAAATACATGCACAACAAAACATATGATCTTTCAATAGCTGGAAAATAACATCAGAAACTAATATGTTGTTTAAATAACATTGACCTTTAGGAAGGAAAAAAAAGAGGAAGGAAGGAAGAGAGGAAGGAAAGAAAGAGGTAGGCTATCTGGGATGAACATGAGTCAGAATGCAAATCTTAATTGACTGGTATATGGGAGCTCTCTCTCTCCTTATTTCTTTTCCTAAGAGCACATCTGTGGACTTTCTAAGTTCATCAATATGTTATCAATGTTATATTCCTACCTATAAAAATGCAGATGACCCTTTAGCAGTATAGCATGATACTACAAAAGCTAGAAGATGGCATTATTCTTAAATTCACTGTTTTAAAATAAATACTGTAAATACTTTAAATTGATTTTAAAATTTATTTCAGGTCCAGAATTTAATCCCACAGATGTTAGAGGGTCTGGAACAGCAAAAAATAACATGGTCATATCGTGGACGGTGAGTCAGCATAGGGTTGTTAAACACATTATTTTGTTCAGTAAGTGGTTTCAAATCCAAGACCAGCTTCACTATGGTATAATTATTATAATACATTAAGAAATTACAACACAGTGGAGAAATCAAATTGTTTACTGTTATCAGGAATACACCTTAGAAAGCCTTGTCAATATGTCATGCCAAATTAAAATGTCCAGTTTTCCTGAAGATGCTTTGACCTGAAATAGCAAGATTGTAGATAAGAGACTGAGAAATTTGGTTTCAGAAACAATTTATATGGGCTGAGAATTTAATTTGCTTTTATACTAATGAGATTACATTAGAAGCAGTGAATCAGGAAACTATTCAGTTCTGTATGGTGAACTCTACAGAACTAACTGAGATATTTTATAGATCTGCATGTACGGTGTTGTCTGTAACTCCTGAAGAAATCAGGTATGACTCAAATAAATCATATGCTGCTGCTCTGGAGTTAATCCCAGTCATGCAAGCATGTCTCCCTACAGCTCTTGTTTGGTACTAGTGACAGACGTCTTTGAAGAAATGCAGAAAGAGGAGAGATTTCTTCATTATTATTATTGTGCCATATCCAATTCTGAATATTGGTGATCCTCATGGCGATAAGCCATGAAGACTGCCCTGTGAATATAATGCCATCGTCTTTCATCTGCCTTCCACATCGCAGCATGATACCCATACCACTGATTCAGTTCCACCAGTCACTCTCTGGTCCTGAGCCCTTTTGCCACACAAAGTCCTCCTCAGCCCCAGGCCAGTATTGATGAAACTGCTGGCCTCCATCAAGATGGATTCAAGTGGGATTTAATCCACTTGGGGACCATCACCCTTCCCTGTGGACTTCGCCAAATCCACTAGTCCTCAGGATTATCATGTTAGTTAACTGCCGCTTGATGCTCAGCATTGAGTCGCTGGCAGTATAGTCTACTATATTAACACAGCAGGATAACCTGACCAGACTTGTATTTCTTCATTAGCCAAAATAAACTTGACCCTTAGGAATTCCTAAGTCTTGCTTAAAGAATTAGGTTAGCCACCCAGATTCTGAAAGGAGCACAAAATACTACTGATCACCTATTTTGCAAAGCATTTAATTGGATATCAGTTTGCTTTTCAGCCAAATTCAAAGTTCTGTCCTACCTTAAAAACCCTAATAAAGATATCTGAAGAACATTTCCACTCATATTAATGTAACTACATGTTAAGATCTTTGGCTGAAGCCCTATGAATGTTGTATCACTGTTATGTATGTATGCATGTTCATTATACTGTAAGGCAAGATTGTAACCACTCCAGATACAAACGATATCAGCTGTAAAGGAACGCGAGCAGACAGCCTATAGAGGGCAGCTGCGAGCGTTCACTCTCACATGGTTCACATTGCTCAATCACGGACAGCCGCGGGAAAACCTTCCCCGCATTCAGCAGCTGAAGAAAGACCTGCATTCAGCAGCTGAAGAAAGACCTGCATTCAGCAGCAGGAATGGAGGAGTGCCTGGGCGAGGCCACGCCGGTAGCAACCAATCAGCTACCGTGCTACAAGATTCAAATGTAGAGAGCTACTGTATATATTGAGATGTATCACCGCCATTACCCCATGCTTAACTGGAACCTCATGCAATAAACCTGTGTTAAACCAACCCTTCGGTTGTCCGGTCGTCTTTGGTCCCATACACTAAACTGGCGACGAAGGTGGGATTGATGGCTGCCCACGGGACCAAGACATGCGCCGGCTACGAGATCAGGAAGCCGGGAGACTTGGAGCTGTTTGAGATAGACTTCAACGCAGCGCTGGTGGAGCTCGAAGTCTCAGATGAGGCCAAAAAGAGGGCCATTTTCGTCCGCATGCTCGGACACGAGACCAAGAGGACCTTGGTGGACCTGATCGCGCCGAGGAAGGTGAGCGACCTCAAAGCCACAGAGCTCCTGGCGGCGCTGCGCGCCCATCTCCGGCCAGCGATAGCGATGTTCCCCGCTCGGAGCGCGTTCTGGAGGCGAGTCCAGGCACCCGGGGAATCGGTCGATGAGTTCGCCGCGGCCCTGCGGTTGGCCGCCGGCCCATGCAAGTGGGAACTCCCCGACGTCACCCTCCGAGACTGCCTGCTCTGCGGTCTGAGGGACACAGAGACTCAGCGCGCGCTGATGAAAAGGGAGCCGCCTCCCACATGGCAACAAGTCCTCGACGCGGCACAGGCCGCTGAGGCCACGTCGGCCGGGGTGCACGAACTTCAGGACTGGCGCCCGAAGACCGCCAAGGCAGAGAGTTCGGTGCGCGCGGCCCGGCGGACTTCGAACTCGTCTGCAGAGAGCAGCGACGACGAGGACGTCCGGAGGGTCCAGAGAGAGGGCCGGCGCTGCGATGGCTGCGGCGCCGCCCACGCCCGCACCAAATGCCCATTCCGCAAGGCCGAGTGCCACAACTGCGGCCGGCGCGGGCACATCGCCAAGGTCTGCCGGAAACGACGCGAGGCCACCCGGAGTTCTCCAGACCGCTCGGCGAGGCAGGACCGCACCACGAGGCAGGACCGCACCACGAGGCCGAAGGACGGCACCCGGACCACGAGGACGCGGGACGGAGTAGGGCGAGTCTCCGACGACAGCGAGGACGACGCGCCGGTTTGCAGCGTTTCCACGGAGCACCCCCGTTACTTCGTTGAGGTAGTAATACAAGGGGCCCCTGTTAGAATGGAGGTGGACTCGGGTTCTTCATACTCCATTATTTCCCAGGGGGAGTTCATGAAAATCGCCCCCCGCGTGCGGCCCAAGCTCAAGGCGTTGAGGGCCACGCTGAAGGACGTGCAGGGGAACCGCATCCCAGTGTTGGGGGTTGGGAAGTTCCAGGTCCAGTTCAAAAAGTACACCGCAACGCTTCCCTTAGTCGTCCTCAAGGGGGGTAAATGCAGCCTCCTCGGGACTCAATGGTTCCAGCCCCTGGGGTTGTTCATTGGGGGGGTGCACGCCGTGGGAGCACACGCCGCCGGGACTGATCCAATACAGAGCGTGTGCGACGCGCACCCCGAGGTTTTTAAAAAGGGGCTCAGAAAATTCAAGGGCCCCCCAGTGACTTTCGACCTGGACCCTGGAGTACGTCCAATCAGACTTAAACCGCGCAGAGTGCCTTTCGCACTAAAGGACAAAATAGAGGCGGAATTGGACAAATTAGTGGGCCAGGGGATTCTTGTTCCTGTTGATTCTGCGGAGTGGGAAACTCCAATTGTAACAGCGCTCAAGGCCAACGGGGAAGTCCGAATATGCGCTGATTACAAGTGCACCATCAATAAGGCGATCCGCCCTAATGCGTATCCGGTGCCGGTAGTCAGCCACTTGTTGGCCAGGTTACACGGGGGGAGGTGTTTCGCCAAACTCGACCTGGCCCAAGCCTACCAGCAACTCCCGGTGACCCCCGCCGCAGCTGCTGCACAAACCATAGTCACCCACAAAGGGGCGTTCCAGGTTTCGCGCCTCCAATTCGGCGTGAATTCGGCGCCCGGGATTTTCCAGTCATTGGTGGAACGCCTCCTGAAGGGGTTGGAGGGGGTGTTACCCTATTTTGATGACGTATTAATTACAGGGGGGAGCCGGGCCGAATTAGCAACAAGGTTGGGAAAGGTCCTGACAATATTCGAAAAGGCGGGGTTGAGGTTGCGGAAAGACAAATGCGTCTTCTTCGCTACAGAGGTTGAGTTCCTAGGGTTCCGTGTTACTCCCGAGGGAATTAGGCCAGCCCAATCCAAGGTAGCCGCCATCAAAAAGGCCCCTCGCCCCACCTCCAAGCCCGAATTGCAGTCGTTCCTCGGACTGCTCAACTTCTACCACTCCTTCCTCCCGCGGAAGGCAGCCGTGGCAGAACCGCTACACAAATTGTTAAAAAAGGACGAGGCATGGAAGTGGGGCGACGACCAGGAAAAGGCTTTCAATGACCTGAAGCGACTCCTGGCATCAGATGCTGTTCTGACCCACTTCAATCCCAAACGCCCGGTGGTCCTGATATGCGATGCATCCCCGGTGGGGGTGGGGGCGGTGCTTTGCCACGTGCTAGAGAACGGTAGGGAGGCCCCGATAGCTTTCTACTCTAGATCCCTGTCCCAAGCGGAGAGGAATTATGCGCAGACAGACAGGGAGGCGCTAGCAATCATTGCGGGGACCAAGAAATTTCATGATTTCGTGTACGGCCGCCCCTTCACCATAGTGACTGACCACAAGCCCTTGCTGGGCATCTTCACCGCAGACAAGCCCACACCCCAGATCCTGTCCCCGAGAATGCTCAGATGGGCCATTTTTCTCAACGCGTATCAGCACGCGTTGGTATACCGGCCCGGGAGGGAGATAAGCCATGCAGACGCTCTGTCGAGGTCCCCCATTCCCCGGGATTGCTGCCACGTGGGCGGAGTAGAGAGGGACCACCAGGTCTTAATGATAGAGGTCCTAGACTCCCCTCCAGTAGTACCGGCCGACATCGCCAAAGCGACAGGCAAGGACAAAACGCTGGCCACAGTTTGCTCCTGGGTGCAGAAAGGGTGGCCCGTGTCGTCCCCAGCCGCGGAGTTCGACACATTTTTCAAAAAGAGATTAGAGTTGTCCCTAGAGAGGGGTTGCCTCTTGTGGGGACAGCGGGTAGTGATCCCCACGTCTCTCCGGCCGAGGGTGCTTAAACTGCTGCACGTCAGCCACCCGGGGATCGTACGCTCTAAGGCACTAGCCCGCAGTTACTTTTGGTGGCCCCAGTTAGACGCCGACATCGAACACATGGTCGGCACTTGCGAGGCGTGCCAAAGCTCAAGGCCAGAAGAGGCTCGCTCGCCCCCTAGGGAATGGGACGCTGCAAGGGGGCCCTGGTCCCGAATACACGTAGACTTTGCTGGCCCGTTCAGGGGAACGCTTTTCCTCCTCGTGGTGGACGCGTTCTCTAAGTGGTTGGAGGTCATTCCAGTCTCGAGCACCTCCTCGACCACAACCATTAAACAGTTAAGGAGGGTCTTTTCCACGTTCGGTTTACCCGACACCCTCGTCAGCGACAACGCTAGCTGTTTCACGTCCGCCGAGTTCAGGGCATTCATGGAGCGCAACGCCATTCGGCACGTCACCTCCGCCCCCTTTCACCCGGCCACCAATGGCCAAGTAGAGCGCCTCGTGCGCACCACGAAAGACGCGCTACTGCGCATGGGTCCCGGAGACCTCGACCTGAAATTGTGCCAATTCCTGCTGAGATACAGGGTCACCCCTTTAGCGTCAGGGTACTCCCCCGCAGAGCTGTTGATGCGCAGGAAGCTGGCCACGGGGATATCCAAGCTAGACCCCACGAGAGTAGAGGACAAAGGGCGGAACATAGGGGTGGAACCCACAAAGAGTTTCAGCATAGGCGCCCCAGTACACTGCAGGAATTATGCCAGCGCGGGGCCAGCCTGGGTGCCGGGCACCGTAGTAGATCAAACCGGCCCCGTCTCATACCGCGTAGAGACCAGTACAGGTTTCCTGTGGAGGCGACACGTGGACCAACTCAGGCGTAGGGTCCCCGGAGAGCAGGACGCGGACGAGGACAGTTTCGAATCAGCGTTAGGGTACTCCCCCACCCGTTTAGCCCAAGGGGGAGGAAAAGGGGAGCATGGGTCCCCACCAAGGGGGGAGGAAAGGCAATCGATCCACAGAAATCTTTTGCGGGAGTCCCCGTCAGAGAGGAGGAGCCCCGACCGCACTCATACCCCGCGGAAGCCGCGGAAGTCTCCCCGAAATTCAGATGCCCACAGAAGTTCAGACGTTGATTTACAGTACCAGGGGGAGTTAGCGGAGTGGTCCCCCACCCGTCCTAGCGAAAAGAGGGGTTTCAGTTCAGCCCCTGGTACCTCCAGTCCCAGTAGCCCCTGTGAGTTAGAATGCAACATAGCGCCCATGTTCCGGAGACCGACACCTCCAAGACCGGAGGCATCAGCGAGTCCGCCCACCACCACAGTCTTAAGGTCCCCCGAGCAGGGATCAGAAGGTAGCCATTCCCCAAGGGCGACCTCATCGGTGCCGCGGTTCACACTAGGAGGGTCCCCGGGGTCCGAGGGCAATAGGCAGGGATTTACCTCCCAACTGTTCATCCCATTCCCTTCCCCAAGCGCAAGGCAGGCACGGACGCCCCACAGAGCCACTAACGAATCCCCGTTTCCCGTTGCAGGACAAGCTCCCGCGGAGTCAGGGATCACAGGCTCTCCAGAATTAGGGCAGGCGCAAGCACGCCCCAAGCGAACGTGCGGCAAGCCACAATGGTTGCGGGACTTCGTCCCATCCTAGGGGGGAGGGATGTTATGTATGTATGCATGTTCATTATACTGTAAGGCAAGATTGTAACCACTCCAGATACAAACGATATCAGCTGTAAAGGAACGCGAGCAGACAGCCTATAGAGGGCAGCTGCGAGCGTTCACTCTCACATGGTTCACATTGCTCAATCACGGACAGCCGCGGGAAAACCTTCCCCGCATTCAGCAGCTGAAGAAAGACCTGCATTCAGCAGCTGAAGAAAGACCTGCATTCAGCAGCAGGAATGGAGGCGTGCCTGGGCGAGGCCACGCCGGTAGCAACCAATCAGCTACCGTGCTACAAGATTCAAATGTAGAGAGCTACTGTATATATTGAGATGTATCACCGCCATTACCCCATGCTTAACTGGAACCTCATGCAATAAACCTGTGTTAAACCAACCCTTCGGTTGTCCGGTCGTCTTTGGTCCCATACACTAAAATCACCATATGGAGTTTGTTACAGATGCATACATGAGAGATACTTTTTGGCAGCAGGACTAAGGATCTTGATCTCATAACTAGAAGACATACTTGACTCCTTTCTTTCTTTAGTGCCCAGTTTTAAAAATCTGTGGTTTAAACTTGCTTCTCACATGAACAACTAATAATAATTTTAGCTTTTTTTCCCTATTGACTAGAGTGACACAGATATGTGTATATTTGTATTAACTATCATGGCCTCTCTTGTCTCACATTCTTTCAGTAGCCTTTTTAATAGTCACTTCTTTTTATGATCTGCAACAGGTATCCTCTAGAAAAGAGAGGAAGGCAGGATGCAAATATCTTAGAAAAATACCTTAGCAAAATAAATTTCAAAGTGTGATATTGAAGTTGGAAGCAGGGATAATGAATAGGTGCAAATGTTTGACATAGGATTTATGTAATTTGGGATTGTAAATTGCCAGGTTTGAGGTTCACACATGCTGATACTGGTCTTCGAGGTGCTATATATTTCCCATGCTTGCATTTAAAATGCTCTTTTTAAAATTGGGAAAGAACCCTCATAGCCTGTAGTGGCCAAAGAGCTGTCTTTAAAAATACACAATTGGGGATTAGGTGTGCTTGGGGGGGGGCAGAACATAACCTAAACAGCTTTTTTATTTTTTAAAAAATAACAAATTGATGGCCACATTTGGGCTTGCATGGGCTGCATTTGGACCTCTGATGTCAATGCATCCCTTAGGCCCGTGGTTCCCAACATGGGGCACATGTCCCACAGGGGGGGCTATTTGATTTTTAAGGAGGGCAAATTGAGAATGAGTTACTAGAATGGCTTTTTAGGCTTCCTCCATGTGAATAGGAGTTCACTTTTTGAATAATAAGAATTATATGTCACAAGGGGGTGTCAGGATTTTAGAGATGTTTATGTGGGTCATGGCCAAAAAAAGGTTGGGAACCACTGCCTTAGACCATACTTTTCCTGTCATTTATGTAGTTGGACATTGTAAAGTTACTTGGAGGAGTCAGCATTTTCCTGATTTATTTCCATAGGATAACCATGTTAATTTGTTTTTAGTAACAAGTCTTATGGCACCTTAAAGACCCTCAAATAGTTCTTCCCAGTAAGGACAATAATGCTACTTGCATTTGACAAAACAAGTTCTAGTGTATGGAAATTTGTGCTTATTAGCTCCTTCATTTCTAGTTCTGTTTCTGTTTCTGTTCCTGAACCTGCCAAAGTCATAGATTACTTTGCAAGACATGGAGAAGTTAGAATTAGTTAAAAGGATTTTTTTAAATTAATTTTGTATTTTGTTTCTTTTTGGTACACTTTAAGCCACTAATTGCAACTCAAGTGTATGGTCCCAACCTTAAATACATTGTGAAATGGAGGCGGAAGGATACACGTGAGAGCTGGAGCAACCGAACAGTAAAAGGTGACGTCAGCCAGTTCGTTGTCACACCAACACCCATTTATACACCTTACGAGATCAGAGTACAAGCCACCAACGACTATGGAACTGCTCCAGAACCTGAAACCATCATTGGCTACTCAGGGGAAGATTGTGAGTATTTTTATAGCCAAAGAACATTTGAAATGCATGTCACAATTTTTTGCTCACCTATTTTCCGTTTTCAGTGTTAAAATGGCACTCTTGCATTTCAAGTCCTGCTATCTTAAAGAGTAGCACCAAATTCCAGTTTATCAGGCATCCTTCCTTCTTACTCTGAAGATCTGAGAAAGGATACACACAAAATTTTCAGAAGCATCTTGAGTGCCCTTCCAAGCATCTATGTTCATAAATTTCCAGTTAATTCGTTCTTCTTGGCAATTTATACTTCCATTAATGTTTTACATGATTCAAGAAATTACACATTTATGTAATCATTTCCCTTTTAAAATGCTGATAATGGGCAGAGCACAAGAAAAACACCCAAAACATGTAAATCCTAAATAAAAACATCAATATCAAGAGTGCTTTAATTTTTTTAATCATCAAGAGACAGAGTAGCAGATTGTATATTTTCTCTACAAAGTTAGCATTTTGAGGCGAATGAAAGCTGTCCTTATGAACATGGACGTAAAGCTGAGATTTAGAGACATTATGTAAGCTAAGCATTGGGCTGAGGAGTGGCTGGTTACTAGTAACAACTGGAGGGCCACAGCTTCTGCACACGTGTGCTACATTACACTCTTTCTTCTATTCCATGTTCATGTCATAAATGCAAAGATTAATTTCAGAAAGGGAAATGGAACAGAAGAGAACATAGTGTAATCTGTACAGGATCTGTGGCCTGCTAGCTTTCATTGGACACCAACTTCCTGCACGCCTAGCCAGCATGGCCTGTGATAAGGATTTGTGGTGCAACCATATTTGGAGAATCAGTGGTTCAGCCCCCGAATGGGTTATTTAGTATGTTGGAATATTGTGGATATTTGGGTTTGAATTCCCATTTAGCCATAGACTAAGAATAATACCAGTTCCTTTTTTATATGTAAATACAAGTGCCCGTTTCTCTGCTTGGGGCCTATGTGTGTAATGTATGATTGTGTGTATACTAAGAGGTTTTTTCCAGCAACTGCTTCCTAATACTCTTAACCTTTTGCTTTCTAAAGATTCTAGTGCAACTCAATAGGAGGCTGCAGCACATTCTTATATCTTTCACATTATCAGTGCAACATACATTTCTGGCTAAGTCATAACCTCTGTCTTTAAAGGAGAACTGATCTTTTCTATCCCTATTCATTTCATTTCATCTTTTTCCCATTCAATAACTTCCTGAGATGTTTGTAAATAATTCATTATTTTATTGCACTTGAAAAAAGTGTAGGTGATATAGATTTAAATCCAATGATTGCTTGATGAGGAACATTCATGCAATACAAGCGTGCTGTTAGGAAGAGAGAAGCGGGTGTAGTTAAATATCATGTGACTGCAATTTTAACATCAAATAAAACAGAAGAGCAGCATCTTTATACACAATAAACATAATTTCTATGGTCACTATAGAAAACCTGATTACTGTTACTTGTGGTAGCTATAAACCGCAGAAGGCCAGTAAGGCCCTAGGAGTACAATCATGACATGACCTCAAAGCCCAGCTATTATGTCAGAGTCAACAAGCAGTATGTGGCTGCTTGATTTTAGCTCCTGCAGTTATATCTGGGTTCAATGGGGTGAGAAACCATCCATGAGCCCCATAAAGAAATGTTGGGCTGATTTTAGAGATTGCCACATGACACAACCCATGTGTCAGGCATTCAGAAAATGGGGAAACCAACATATGAGGGGAAGAATATGGTAGACTTGCCCACTTTTTGGACCATGTAAATAGCAACAGTTCTGAGGAGGAGTGCTTCTTTTATGTGTGGAGCACCTCCATGTGGACCAGATGCCTGGAAAAATCCATATTCTCACTCGATCTCTCCACTGCAGGACCTTAATTTTGCCCATGACATTATGACAATGGATAGACACTCCCTCACATGTTGGTTTAACTTTTTTTCTTTTCTTTCTTTTTTGAACACCTGAATATGTTTGATTCTTAGGCAACAAGGGAATTGATGGATTAATATAGTTTTTGATAATAAAAAAATTTGTATTTATACATTTTTAGTTTATGGTTTTTTCAGGAGGGACAGGTGGGAGAAGAAAATGTAGTCAATGGAACAGCCACTATTGAAATATTTCCAGTGAGCTAAAAACGATTGCAAGAAAGGAGTTACACAGTTTTTCTCAAAATGTTGTATTTATTTGGTTTTTTGAATAGAACAAATAGATCCAGTATTTCCTCATCCCCAGTGTAGTCATTTATAGAGCAGTTTATATAGGAAAAACTGCACTACGGTGTCTATGCTAGTTGGTAATGGTTGTTGCAAAAAATAAATAAATAAAATGTGACTGTTCTATCCACAAATACATATATTTCCCATGTAAATATGTGTTGCATCTGCTATAGACTTTATATTTTGTTGTTTACTTTTGTATTTGTTATCTCATCTCTCAGTTCAACTCAACAGACCTTTTATTCATACTTAGAGGAATGAACTATAAGATCACTTCTGTAGGTTGCCCTATATTACATAATGCACATAGTCTTAGCTGATTTCCAGAGAATATTCAATTGCATTTTTAAAAGTTTTCTACAGCTATCCAGCTATGCACAAGGCTTTGCAGACTTCGTAGGTGACTTTCTTGCCATTTAAAATCATAAACTTTCATTTGCCCCACAAAACCAACAAGAATAAATTACAAGAAAAAACCAAGGTATAGATGTGGCTTGTGAGATAAAGTAAATATAGTTTACTTTATGCTTTGCTTTTTAGATAAGCATGATCTTTCCTTGTACAGTGGAACTCCAACATACAAACGGTTTGACTTACAAAAAAATTGACATACAAAGAGAAATCCTGGCTAAACAAAATTCGGCATACAAATTTTTAATAGGAAAAATTCAACATACAAAATATATATGGTGACATCTAGCGGCCTCTTCTGGTAATGCAATGTGTTTTTGACATGAAAATTTTTCAACATACAAGTAACCTCATGGAACGGGGGAAAAATTGTATGTAGAAGTTTCACTGTAATTCATTTTAGATGACAAGTAGCTCAGTCCTAGAAAGTCACTTCAGTAAAACATTATTAATGAAGCAAAGTCCAGTCTTTTTCAAAATACACTTACCACCTTAATTAGGGGTGAGAAATACAGTGTATTTTTTTTGTTTTTCATAGAATCAAGTATGATATAAAACTGGATTTTTCTATGATATAAATGTATCCCACTAGAAAAACATTGGGGTTTGCAGGTTAATAGGTAGTATTTCAAAATGTACAAGCTCTGTTAGACCAGAAGTGACAAGTTGAGAATGAAGAGGATCCACTGAAGAACAATTATGCCTCTGTTTCTGAAACTGTGCTGTGTCTGTAGCCTGAGTCATAGTGGAGAAAAGAAGAGGGGATATTATGTACAAACAATTTGTAAATTTAGGATTTTTTTCCCAGTCCTTAAAGTCACAGGTGAATATTGCAGGTCTGAGACCCTCTTATTTCTCTTATTTGCAAACAGTTTTCTTCTTTGTTGGAAATGATGCTATTTAAAAGTTAAACTTTTATGCTTTTTGTTCCGAACACAAGGGTTCAAACACAGGGCTATTAACTATGTGTAATAAGCAGTACTGTACTTTGAAGGATATGGTGAAAGTGTTTGCTATTTAAATATCAGCTCTGTTTAAAAAAATATTTCAACAGGTTTAATTTTGAAAGAGAGCTGTTAAGCTGAATGTTGAAGTATGTGTGTGGTTATAAACAGGCATTCTTCCACAAGTGACTTTTTCCCCCAAATAAGTCTTTATACTAGGTTGCTCTCTGCTGTCTGTTATGTTAATTAAGCAGATCTGTTGAGGATGCTAAAGTACTATGAGATCACAAGCGTGAGCAGGCATCAAAAATAGTAAATAAAGTCATGTGGAATTGCATCCTAATTCCACAAGATGGCAGCAGATATTTTCTTTGTTCAGTATTGGTGACACTAGGGCAGTTTCATGGATCGATCTACTTTTGTATTATTTGCTTTACGTTGAATACTATAAACTCTGGGCATGGGGGTAAAATGTTTCTTAAAATTTCTCTTTGCTTAATTTCTACTTTGTTTTATTCCTGGAAAATTAGATCCTAAGGCTGCTCCCACTGACCTTAGACTCAGAGTTATAAACAGCACAGCAGTCAGCCTGCAATGGAGTAGAGTGTACCCGGAAACCATCCAGGGACAGCTTAAGGAGTACAGAGTGAGCACAAACAAAACTCAATTCAACAATTAACATGGCTAACCCCTGACACTAATGATGACTAGTCATATGTCTTTTATACACTGGGGATGATGTGCAAGACCCAGAAATTGCTAAGTGGCATCACAGATCATTGTCATAGAAGCAAATATGTCAATTTTAGATATGTGGCATAATTTCTTAGGTCCAAGAACCCTATAACTTTATTTTAATAATGCACATTTTTGTCTCGCTAGAGTTAAGTAAACTATAAGTTCTTATATTGAAGCATCCACAATTTTAAAGAAACATGAGAATTGTTTCCTCCAGAAACTGGCCATATAGCTCTGAGATTAATGTTGAGGTTTTCTGTCCCTGTGAAAATAGGAGAATCATAAGACTGAGACCAGCACTATCTTCTTCAATGGAAAAAATAATCTTGAGTTTATTTCAGTATTGCAGTCTCATATACAGAATGAAAACATGTTTTGTTCTAGTGAGTATACATGCACTAGTATTTTGAGCTGAAAGTACAAAATGTCTTTGAATCAAAGGCTTTTGTTTTGCTTTTGCAAAACAAAACAACTAGAGCAAAAGCCAAAGCCCCTTTTCTCAGTTATATTATAATTAATGTGTCCTCCTTTCTGGAATGCTATTTGTAAAATGTACTGTTTTTCATTTATATGATGGGTATTGAATTTTTTTTGTCTCCCTTCTGGAGACAAAAAAAAATGTTCTTTCTGTTAGTTGGAAAGACCATGTTAACATTCTGATCTTGAAAGCACAATACATTAACTTAGACACCTTCAGTGTAAGCAAAATACATGCTGTATGGTCTTATCTGTCTAGTGAAGGGGTGGCCAACCTTTTTATGCTGTGGGCCTAACCATGCCCCCAGACATTTGAGCAGGCTGGACCATACACACACCCACCCAGAAGTGGAAGGAGGTACATTTATGGCTGTCATAAATGCACCCACTTCCACGTTTATGACAGCCATGGGCAAGTTTATTCATGCACAGGCGCATTTTAAAGCTGACATAAATGCACCCATTTCTACTTCTGGATGCGGCGGAGGTGGCAATGGGCTGGATGGAATGGCATCATGGGCTGGGTCTGGCACATGGACCATAGGTTGGGAACCCCTGGTCTAGTGCTTCTGATCTGATAGCAAGAAGGCCATATATCTGATTGTACTGGGGGAAATCACTTGGCAGGAAGAGACAAATGTAGAAGGAGAAAGCAATACCTTTTTTTGAATCACTAAACAGAAAAATCATTGCGAGCTTTTGGGATTCAAGATAACTTCTTCAGGCATTCAAAGGCAGGGAAAATATCAACGAAAGTCAAAATGTTCATTGCATGATAGTCTGTTTGCCAGACTCTGTTCTTAAAAATGAATGTGAAGTAGCAGTCCAAGCAAGCCTTCTGTCTGTCTAAGAATCACTCTGGTCTAGCCTAAAACAGTAGCCGCCAAATAGTGGGATGAAAAAGGTCTTGCTTGGGCATGGACTGGCATCTGACTGGAGCACAATTCCTGATATGTCAGGAAACAGATTGCACTGGACCAGGGGTGCCCAAACTACAGCCTGAGGGCTGCATCTGGCCCACAATGCCAATACAGGCATGTTTTACTTCCGCTTCCAGGAGCAACGAGGCCTTTGTGGGCTGGATGAATTGGCATCCAGTGCCAGATCCAGCCCCTGGGTCATAGTGACCAGCTTCCTGAACAACATGACTGGCCCATGGCCCAAGAAGTTTGGGCACCCCAGCACTGGACCATGCCAAAAACTGTCCAAAATCTATTTTCCCATGTGATCAAACCCTCAGTTACACAGGGGTAGTTCTAAATAGTTGCTGTCCTATAGTGTTCTTCTGACGAACAATAGAAAACAAACAAGACTTGTTTTATGAAATGTGAAAGTCATTTTTTGTGTTAAGAAAAGCAGCTTCTCAGATAGTCATCCCCAGTGTATATTTGCCATCTCTTATTAACCAAGGATGCTTCCAGCTGAGGTTTCTCTTACCCAGGCTCATTCACATAACGTTATTGTAGGGCCAGGAAACAATGTCTTCCATTTGGAACCTTCCCAATGTTTGTTCATAATTTCTTCTATCTTTTTCCCACAGAAACTCCATTAAGGAGAAAAGGTGCTCAGGGTCTTTAAACTGGTCATACATAATAGGATATCTCTGACTGGAAGCACACCTCCAAATCAATGATTGTTTTTAGCTAACCATAAATTAAATACTGTGCTAACTGCAAGAACTGAAGGTTCTCTTCCCCAAACCTTAAGTATTCCTTTCACAAAATAATGCTTTCTCTTATTCTCTGCCTTCTCTCTTATCAAGCAGAAAACAGCCAGTCACCAAAACCAGTAGTAAAATCTGCACTTCCCTAGTATCTTGAGTCTTTAGCAAAAACAAAACAAAAAAGAACCTATACATTTCTAAGATCTGGGAACTTTTCCTGATAGGGTTATACTTTGTTTTTCCTTCATGCTCTTCATTATTTTTATACTAGATCCAGTTATAGCAGGGGTTCTCAACATTTTCAAGTCAGGGGCCAGGTCACGCTCCCTCAAACAGTTGGCAGGCTGCCACCACTGTCACTGGAATCAGACACAGACTCATTTACGGCTGTTGTAAATGCATTTACAACAGCCATAAATGAGTCCATGACTGTCATAAATGTGTTTACAACAGCCATAAATGAGTCCACTGCTGTTGTAAATGCATTTACGATGGCCATAAATGACTCTGCGGCCGATTCCGGTGGCTGGAGCTGGAGCAAGGGCAGGGGCCAAACTATTTAGCACCATAGGCTGGATCTGGCTGCTGGCCATAAGTTGAGAACCTCTGAGTTATATTAATGGTCTGTATCTGGTCATAAGTGAAGTAAATAGATTAGTTTTCACTCCTAAACTACTAAATAATTAATGAGAAGTGTTTGGAAGTATAGGGAAGACTGACGAATGAGTTTGGAGGGAAAGTATTACTTACTGGTCTGGTGTCTGACTGGCCTATTTCATTTTGCCCAAGCCAGTCATTTCAGTTTTCTGATCTTTAAAATCAAGAGTGACATATTGCTAACCTTCTCCCATACGTAATGGCTGGTGATCTAGTACTAATCTTCCTATACAAAAAGTAAATGTGTGTTCATTTTGTTCTTGAAATCCAGTAATACTCAAATAGGAAAAGGTTCACTTGCCTTACATGTTTCTTAAAGGCTTATTACTGGAGAGAAAGTAGTTTACTGAAGAATCTTTGGGTCTCTAAGAAAAAGCAGTCTATGGGTTTTATTGGAGACCGGACACGGGGCATAGTGTCCCGGCTGTTTCCTTACAGCAACTACAAATTGGAGATGGTTGTAGTCAATGGGAGAGGAGACGGGCCTCGAAGTGAAACTTTGGAGTTCACAACACCTGAAGGAGGTAGGTTCCTCCATCATATTTGTCCAGTGTTGCAAAATTTTGTCCTATTCTGTATATAACAGGAGAAGGAAAAATTCTGAGAGACAATCTTTTCTGGGCCCTGTTAAGAAAAATGTGGACAGAAAGTAATTAATAAAATGAATGAATGAATAGCAATCTTCTGGTAGGTCTCTGGGAGGGTTGCAGAAGATCAATGAAACCATCTGGCTAAGAATTTCTTAACAATAGCAACAGTAAGGAAACTTTGCTAACTCTTGAATCAAAGAAAGGTTATGTGGGTACTGGGGTGTTTGAAAATATTCTAAGCTCTGTTCTGCTAACAACACAAGTTCCTGGACAGAGCGCATGCTTGTAAGTGCTCTGGTCCTTGATTAGGATCAGACAGAGCTATCTTTAAAACAAATCAGATGAATGATTCAGCTAAGTTAGTACTACCGGTATTAACGCTAACTGGCAATCCTCAGCAATGTAGACTGTGAAGATCTCAGCAAGCAGAGGTGTTTCTATGAGTCACTCTGTCAAGTCATTAATCATGAAGGGTTTTGTATATCAGTACAAGCACCTTGAATCTCATACACAATACAATGGGCAGCCAATGCAGGTCTGTCAGAAATGGGAATATCTACCTCTGTTACTGAGAGGATGTAACTAGTAAAAGAGAGATGGTGTTTGTGAGGGAATTGCTGCCATCCCATATGAGAAATGGGACAAACAGCCTATTCCAAGTGGTACCCTGTGACCATGTGGTAACAGAGGCCCCATTTATAATGTATATATGAATCAGGGCACGGTGTAATCTTAAGTAGCTAGATTCCAGGATGCCATGGTGTTCTTTTCTGTTCTTATGGGACTCTAGTATATCATCCTAAGCATTTAGGGCACTTCTGACTTGTTGTATGATGTACAATTGAAGAAGGCATTCTTAAAATCTTCATTCAAGACATAGATTTGAGTGATTTTTAACATGTCACAAAAATATATCCTATGACTAATTCAAGAAGTGATCCATGTATCCATCTACCCTATAGGATGGCAATTTAATGTCAATATGTTTCTTTTCTTAATGTCCCCACACCCCAATGGCACTTGCTATTCATTTGTTTATAGTGCCAATAAAACTTCAGCAGCTTTCCAAAGATATGCATCATGTAAAGAAAAAGCTGAAGCTTCCAAACAACTGTCCATGGTGGGGTGGGAGAACTCACTTTTCAGTTATTTACTCACCTGTTTGTGCTAAAAGCTGGATATTATACTTCCGGTTCTGGTAGGTTTTCATGTTTGAGGTCAGAAAACATAGATCATTGCTCAAGGAAAATTATATTAGCCATAAGACAGTCTTGTAACTTGAAAGCTTACACAGAGAATGTTGTGCCATTTTGAACTGGCTTAATAAAAATGTCATCACAACATGTTTACTGGAATACTTGGTCATGGTGGCTGGGGGATATCTAGCATATGATAAGAATAGCGATTTAACATTCAACATAAATTGTGTTAGCTATAGCAAAACCTCATGTAAGCTCATGTGCCGCTAGAGGGCAGCACACCACACATATACATGAGTTAATCCATTTGATTTATATTTGAATGGCAAAGTATGAAGCCATGGCATAGATGACCATTTCTGTTGCAATGAAGCAGCAAGGAGAATTGTTAAATACTGTAGTTTCTTTCAGGCTCTCCATGGCACCAGTATCCTACTTTTCTACAAACATGCTATTTTGACCAATCTGCAGTTTTCATTACATTATATGTTTTTTCCTCTTCCCTTTTCTCTCCTGAATCATCTTTACTAAGTACCCAGTACTCCAAGGTATTTCAGAATACGCCAGCCAAACCTGGAAATCATCACTTTGGAATGGGAACACTCTGAACACCCCAATGGCATTCTTACTGGATACACCCTTAGATACCAAGCCTGTATGTTCCACATTTGTTTCTATGATTGTTTTTGTCACCTTAATAACCAATAGGATGCCTGTCACTGACAGGTACATTACCAAATATGTACAGTACATTTTTACCAGAATTTTCTAGCTCTTAAATTCATTGTTGCTTATACCCAAGAATATGGGTAACTTTAAAACACTGTGGCTGAAAACATATCAAACCTCTATGCTCGTATAATTTAATGTTACACAAGAAGCAGCTATAATTATGCCAGAGTGGAAGTGCTATTCATAAAGCACTTCTACCAGCACATTGTAAAATGGGCACCGCACTACCGGTTGTGCGATCATATTGCATAATCCTGGTTGTATGGGTGTAAATATCCATAAGTGTAATTTTATGTTACAAAAAGATAAACAGGATTCCAGCCACCATTAACTTATTTCTTTATCCATTCATTCCTTTATGCAAGTATATGTTCATTTGCACATGTGTCCACATATCTAAAACTTAGTGCTTTCTCAGCAGAAGAAACAAAGTTTATTTGCTTTAAAAAGTTTAATTTAATGTAATTTAATTTAATTTTTAAATTTGTATTGCCACCCCCTCGCCGAATTGACTCCAAGCGGCTTACAATAAAAGCATAAAAAGACAATAAAAATCCATAAAACCTCATTCCCATTAAAAACCCACCCACCCCATCATTAAAAAGAGCGATGATCTTATACAAGCCAGCAGGCAAGAGTCACACCTCCATCAGTGCCCCACACCTGCCCTGCCAGCCAGGTTTTAAGTCCTTTCCTGAAGGGCAGCAATTCCATCTGCAGCCATAGCTCTGTTGGTAGGAGGTTCCATAGGACCGGTGCGGACACAGAGAAGACCCTCCTTCTTGTGCTAGAGAGACGAGCCCCTCTAGCTGATGGTACAATTAGAGAGCCTCTCCAGTCCACTCTGGTTGGATGGACAGACACTCTTGGGGAGATGCGGTCTCTTAGGTATCCTGGTCCACTACCATGTAGGGCTTTAAAGGTCATCACCAGCACCTTAAATTGCACCTGGAGGCAAACTGGTAACCAGTGTAGCTCCCGGAGCAGTGGCGAGTTAAGTTAGTCCTGCACTTTAACAAATTGCTTCCTTCAAGGGTCGGGAACATGATCTTCCAGATAATTTGCATTTTTATCTCCTATAAGCCCCAACCAGCATGACCAGAGTAGGGATTAAGAGAATTGTAGTCTACTCTAATTCTTCTGGAGAGACAAATATCCCCCACCCTTGCCATACTGGTCAACTCCTGTGGGGCAAATTTGGTGCACTACATTGGATTGCACTGGAGTTTAATTTTTTTGTTAAGATAAGTAAAAGTTCTTCCATCTTAATTACCTTGCATTCTGTAGCTGATTTTAAAACGATCAATTAAAACATGGATCAAAGCTAAGTGTTTCTGTTAGGTGCTGTTGTATAATGAGAGGTGTCCAAAGTGTAGCTTATCATGTTTCTCAAACAAGACTGAAGTCTATACAGCCTGCCTCTCTCTCCAGTTAATGGATCCAAAAGTGGCAGAACAATGGTAGAGAACTTCTCTCCCAATCAGACAAAGTTTTTGCTACAGAGGACGGACCCCATATCACGCTACAGATTTAACCTGCGTGGCAGGACACAGATTGGGGAAGGGGAGCCTGCCACAGGAGAGTCGCCCATTCCCTTGAATGAAGGTAAGTAAAATTAAGATACCCACGTGACTTTGGAAATAGACAGGTGTGCCATAGAAAAGGTGGAGATGCAACCATTGATCAAAGGGTTTGAAGTCCACACATAGACAAGCCAAAGTGCAAGGTTTGTCTCGTGAGGTTTTGTTGTGCTGTGATTTGAGCAAGAATCATTCCCACACACACACATGAACGTTGTCAGATTATGGCTTATGCAAACTACTTGAGAAGCTCTCCAGAGCCTTATTTAAACATTCTAAGTCACTCAGTATCACAGAGCATGGGAGCAGAGTCCTGATTTTTGGTTGCAATACCACCATTATTTTCTTTCCTATCAGTATCTTGAACAGAGGTCTGAAGAAGTGTTTTCTCCATGCATAGGCTTTTCCTATGAATGCAAGAGTATAAATAACAGGAGGAAAACTTGCATTTGTAGAGCAGACTCTGTTCCTCAAATTCACCTGCCAACACATGAACCAGAAGAAGAGAGGGAACAAACCCAATGCACACACTATCAATTTGTGAGATATAAAACATCCAAACAGAGTGTAACTATTGCATTTCTGCTTCAGGTAATTTATGAATATATTCCTTGTGAAGCTCACAGTGGAGTTAATTATGTTCTGTAGTTGTCAGGCTGTTCTGTACTATAGCTGTGTTCTGTTCTCGAAATGTTCACAATGTTGTGTATAAAGATTTCAAATGATTTCCCACTACTTCACATTTGTAAAATGACTTCCCATCAATTATTGTTCCAATAATGTGATAACACAAGTTTTGTTTGTGTGAAGTATATATAAAACTTTTCAGTTTCAGAAGAGTTGTTGAAAAAAATCCACAGACAGCCTTTATTCAAAAAGTGCTAGTTTGCTAGTGCAAATCAGTATAGTTACACTGTTTATAACTATTGTGGTTCATCATATCATCTCAAATTATTTAAATGTTTTTCATTTGATTTCTCTCCAAATTTTAAAATAGTAGCAAAATCCCACATAATAACATTTTCATCATATTTTATTGGTGTCAAATTTAGTACTTAAGGTTGATATCATTAATCTTAATTTTTAAAAAAATAATAATAATGGGTACATTGCAGAGAATAGGTTCAGAAGTGTCTTGAACATGCACAGTTAAGGAAAACACACATGTATTATTTATCCTAAGGATAATTTGGAGCTTAACTGAAGCCTAAGCATCGGTAACGTGCTAGTTTAAATAATGCTTGTACCACAACTGTTGTCCTTTCTCTGTTTCTTTGAGCCAGTTCCAACTTATGCAACTCTTTCCAGGGCTTTAAAGATACTTGCATTTGTAGATCAAACCTTTTACCAGATGTTTGTCAGAAATGGTTAACCATTCCCTTTTTTGGGGGAGCTCTGGTACTGTTCAGCTTTCCAAAGCTGTACGCGCTGGTTCATTCTTGAGAGTTGTGATCAGGAATCAAACTCCTGACTTTTGGCTAGAGATCATGTACTCCTCACATAATTTCTAATTTTAAGCAATGTTCTAAGTACTTTTTTTGTAAATCAGAATCATGGAAAGGACCCCCACACTGTCATGATGATGACTCCACAAGCTAAAGCATCCAACAGGTCTCAACCTAACTCTTGTTTAAAAATCTCCAATGAAAAAGAACACATCATCCTCCAAGGCAGTCCATTCCAGAGCTCTTGACGATAAGAAATTGTTCTGAATATTTAGACAAAATCTTTTTTCTCATAATTTGAATCCACTACTTTAGGGCCTACCTCTGGAGCTACAGAAAACAAGTTTCCACAATCTTTTAGCCTGTCAGAGTCTGGAGTATGGGTGGCCGGCAAGTAACACAAACACAAGGGCCACCAGGCAACTGGTCAAAGAGTAAACATAGAGTCCAAGTCCAAAATCAAGCCTGGAGTTGGCAGGCATGCAGAGTTGCTCCAAATGATATGGTGTAGTCCAAGCTAAAAAGTCACATGACCAAGAGAGCAAGCGAAACAGAGTCCTTCAGGGCTTGATGAGGACAAGGACAGAATTCAAGGAGTGAGGATCTGAGCAAGGCTCAACAACAGTCTACAACAATGATGGTGAACCTTTGCACTACAGCTGTTCTTGAACTTCAACTCCCAGAAGCCCTGATCAGCAGAAATACTGTCTTGGACTTCTGGTAAATGAAAACCAAGAACACCTGGAGTGCCAAGATTAGCCATCACTGGTCTACAAGAACTGGGAACAAGGCAGGAAGTCTTCAGGAGCAGGAACCAAAAGCAAGGCAAGAGATTATTGGTGACAGGAACTAGAAGCAAGGCTAGAGATCTTCAGAGATGAGAAGCAGGAGCTAGGCAAGATATTTTTGGAAACAAGAACCAGTAATAATTTAGGAGCCAAGCAAATAGAAGCCCTATAAACTTCATTGTTGAAGCACCTTCTACAGGAAAAACAGGTTCTTATATAGCTCAGCCTCCCAGGAACTCCAGATGAAGCTAATGAGGGTCCAGAACCTAGCAGCTGCATCCAAGTGAGGGTCTAACCCAGCAAGTCCTAGAGGGCTTGGGGTCTAATACTGTAAGCATCAAAGCTACATCTGGGGAAATCATCCTGCAAAGTTGCCTCACATCCTAACATGGCCCTTCAAATATTTGCAGATGGCTATCTCACAATCTTCAGGGTAAACATGCTTGTTTCCTGTAGCCATTCCTCACAGTGATTTATTTTCAGAACTTTTTTAACCTTCTCCAGACATATTCCATCTTTTCAATATATTTTTTTAATTTTTAGTGCTCAAAACTAGGCATAGTATTCTACGTGAGGTCTGAACAAGATAAAATAGAGTAGCATTATTACTTCCTTTGATCTGGACATTATACTTCTGCTGAATGCTGTTGGGGGGGTTTCTGGCCACACCACACTGCTGACTCATGTTTGCAATCTAAAGATTCCTATATCTTTTTCACATGTACTATTGTCAGAATATATATATATATATATGTGTGTAATCTGCAAATTTGATGGGGATCCCTCCATGTCCTCATCCAAGTCATTTAGAAAGATATTGTAAATTCAGGACTCAAGACAGAAGCCCTCAGCATCCCACTTCTAATAGTTCTTACTTCATTCTAGGGATGAGGAATGTCTTGAACGCTCGACTGGGTGCTGGCTTACAGGAGGCATGTACCGATCCTTTAGGCTGCGATAATTTCCTTTATCCGCACACTCCCAGTGCAGCCTAAGGTCGCCTCACCGTACCGCTTCCCAATCAGCTTCAAAGAACTCCACCTGTCACTTACAGGGAGTATGCGGTGGTTTAATATGTTGGTAGCATGTGGGGGCATAGAGCAAAGCACTTAGAAATAGCCTGATAAATTGACATCCACTCCGTTGATGTTACTCACAAAGAGTTTTATTTTCCTTTAGTATCTGGAAAAGAACAAAGACAGGAAAAAAACATAGCAAACATAGTTAGTATAGTCCACTTAGATCTGAGGGGTTCAGATCATAAGTGTTTAGAGTCCAGCTCAAGGAGACAGCTCTGCCTTCAACCTGAGAGGACCAAATAACTGAGAGAAAGGGCTCTGCTTTTACACACAAAAAGGAGCAGATTTCCCTCCCACCTTTGCATTCTTAGGATGACTCAATCTGCAGGTGTTTCAGAGTCACAGGGGTTTTGATTGACAGGGGGGAGGCATCTTCTCCCTCATGGGGTCTGCAGGTGTACATTCCTTTGAGGGAATGCAGCTGTGTTGATTCCATCAGAAAGGAATGTGTTTACAAGTAGCTTCAGTAGCTAAGTGATAAGGTTGCCATGACAACTCAAGGTTCATGACAAGGAAAAACAATTAGTTAGTACTCTTTGGAAAGAGCCTGTCAACCATCTTACAAATCCAAGTAGCAATAATGCTGTCTAGACTATTTTTACCAGCTTGGCCTAGAACCATGATGGTGAACCTTAGCACTCCAGATGTTCTTGGACTTCAATTCCCAGAAGCCCAAGCCCCCTGTGAATCCACACGAATGGGTTTACTGTGATTCATCCGGACCACGCAGCCCTCGTCACTCCCGAAAGCAGAAGTAAAATGCGCCCGTACGGGTATGTTCTACTTCTGCTTCCAGAAGTGAAGAGGGTGGTGCGGGCCAGATGAATCACAGTAAACCCATTCGTATGGATTCACAGGGGGCTTGAGCTTCTGGGAATTGAAGTCCAAGAACATCTGGAGTGCCAAGGTTCGCCATCACAGAGCTAGAATATCATGAGGGACCTTGTAGATAGCATTGCTGAAATCAAGATGCATTCTATCCACAACATTTTTCTCATCTACCAAGCTTATGACTGTCAGGAAAAAAAGATGTGAATAATCTGGAATGATTTGTTTTTGAAAAGCCCATGATGGGTATTAGAAATCACAGTACTGTATATTTTTATCATCATTCACAGCCAATTGTTTGATTCTCTGTTCTACAACCTTTCCTGTTATTGAGTGATCTATCATTCCTTGGATCTTCTTTTTTTCCCTCCTCTTTGAAGATGACAGTGATCTTTGCCTGCATCCATTCTTCAGGGACCTCACTTATTCTCCAAGAATTCTCAAAGATTAGAAACGTTAGTTCCAAGTGCTCATCTGCAAGTTCTTTTAACATGCTGAGATACAGCCTCTCTGTCCCAGCAGTCCTTAATTCATTTAAAGCAGCTACATATTCTCATGCCACCTCTTTGCTTATTTGCCAGTCTTGGGCAGCAGACCCTTCACTGCCTTTTTCTATTCATTCCATACTAGCTTAAGCAATGTTTCCATCTTTTGAAGAAAACAGAAGCAAAACAGGTATTTTGCACCTCTGCCATAACTCTGTCCCTCATCAGAATGTCCCTATCCTTCTTCACAATGGATATATTCTGTCCTTGTTTTTCCTCTTGCTTTGAGTCATTATTTTACTGACCTTAGCATTCAGCTTTGCCCTGATATACAATCCTTGCCCACCCACAAGTCTGTAAAGATGCCTTTTTCCTTCTTCACCACTGCCAACTATATTTTGAAGATTAGCCTCGAGCAAACTGGTACTAAGTAAGTAAATAGGGACCTGCAACATCTGGAATGGCCTTGCAGGACACCTAGATTTCACTCAAGCTGGCTCTACAAATTAAGAGGGAAGATGTTTTAACAAAAACTGATTATTTCTCTTCCACACATTAGAAATCATCACACCAGTACAAATTACAAAGGAATTTCGTACTAGGCTGTAATTTCCTTTGTCCTCAGTGAAGACTTGCAGGTTCTTCCTGTTTTCTAATCTGGCCCAATCCTTTGGGATCCAGCCATACCCATCAAGCACGGCTCTGGAAAATACAGGAACTGCTCCGGCCCGGGCGTGCATGCACAGCAACAACTCCTTTGCGCATGCACAAACTCCTTTGCGCATGCCCCTTTGTGCATGTGCAGAACCACTTTGCACATGCGTAGAACCCCTTTGCACATGTGCACTGTTGCCTCTGATGGGTGCGCATATGCAGTAAGCCCTTTCCCCGCAGTTCAAAATACGGGATGGCAGCGGGAAAGGGGAGGAACAAGCACTGAAATACGGGAAATCCTGGCCTAAATGGGATACTTGACAGGTATGTATCCAGCACTTTCTGAATTAGATTACTTATCCTTCACATGCACTTGATGTCCTTTGTTTAGGTCTAACCTCAATCGGGAACCCACAGCATACCAAATTGTATGAATATGGTAGGGATAAAGTGGAGTTTCAGGACACTGGGGGGGGGTCAAGTTTGCTTGGATATGAATTAAGCCTTTTATCCATCTCAACTTGCACCTCTTTTCTTGGGAAGCTGAACTTAAAGGGAAGATATCCTGACCTGAGGTTTAACACTTCATCTCTTCTCTGTAACATTTTTCTAGCTCATTGCTTATAATAATAACTCATAGTAGTAATTGGGAGTACTAGCTGGAGGGATGATACTTTCCTTAAGAACCTCAAACACAATGATTTCTGGACTTTATTCTTTAGCATCTATTTCAGGCATTAGAGTAAAATGTGTTAGGAAACTACTTGGATTATATGTTAATTTGTCTTTATTATAGTATAAATGGTATGTGATGTGTATGATAAAACAAAGAGAAATGTTGAAAAATGCCACACCACCACATATATAGCATATAGCACATAGCGCAATGAATTGTAAATGTTAAAGTATTTGCTATTGAGGAGTGTCTTCATTATGTATGGGGTTATACTTTTACCGAAAACAACATAAACCTTTATTCCAGGGTCATCCACACCTTTTCATCCCCCTTCACCCTTGCAGTAGCCATGTTTATATTTCAGCATGTACATCTGTCACAAGTATAGATGTTCACCAAAACAAATAAATCATATATAGAGAAGATAGGTAGGACAAAAGGTAGTGGCAGGGTATCAAAGTAATATGGAAGGTGACTTATAAAGAAAAACTTTCATATTCCATCCAAGATCTAAGTTAACTTCAGACAATTTCAAAAATGTAGAGCAGATGCTTTCTGCTTGGTTCTCACTTGCTAAATGCTATTTTCTCTGTTATGGCCAAGTCCAAGCGATTTAGTGTCCATTATTTCATCAGTGGCGCAATAGGAGAATTTCAACTGTGTTTATGCCTGGTTACCATAGAATCACAGAATCATAAAATCATAGAATAATAGAGTTGGAAAGGACCTGTAATACTGCATGCCTTTCTAATGTTCCATTTCACTAGTAAATATCCCAACAGTAAATTATAAGCAGAGACATCCACTGTTGTGTCTAGGACAAAATTGGTATCTTTCAATACTTCCTGCCAAAAGGAAGTAATAACTGGACACTATGATGGCATGTGAATTAGAGTTAAATTTGTTTCCAAGATTATTTTCTATTAATTTAATGGAATTCTGAAATCCAAGGGAAAGTTGTAAATCCTAGGTCAGTTGTAATATGCCACTTTGTCCATTTGTCTTTATGTTAGGATTGGAATTGGAATCTCCATATAAATCAGTGCTTTCCTTGAATCCATAGTATAGGAATATGCTTTGATGTCTAAACTTAACAGTTGCAAAAGTTTGAAGGAAAGAACGTAGATTCTATGTACTTCTGCTATTAATTGAATATCCTTTATGGTCAATTGTACTATAAAGGAATCAGGTTTCCTGAAGGTCATTTCTTTGATCACATTTTTCAAACGTTTACATACTTATTAGTAGAAGGTGAGTTATAAATTGAACCATGGTCTAGCTTTCACATTCTGCTAATTGCCAGTGAAAACGGGTGAACAATGACAGCTTCCTATCACCTCTGTTGTCAACAAGTGACCCCTGTGGAAGAGAGCCATAACTTACGAATTGTTAATGGATGGAGTAGTCCTTCTCAAATATTTGTCAAACTAAGTTCAGTAACCCTGAGGGAAGGGAGAACAAAATGAAGCTATCACTTAATATTCTGAAGCTCTTCCAGAAAATCCTTGAATTTAGTACTCTCTAATTTTATTTAATGGATGTTCAAGTTAACCTCCAGGGGATCATGTGTGCAGAAAATATTTCCTTGAATACATATTTTAAAATAAATCACTTGTTATTTATCTTTAAACTGGCCAGCTCTGAGAATATAATAGATAATACTTGCTATCACATTTGTCATTATATCTCTTCCCATCTTATAGCAATAATAATAATCAGATTACATTACAACAGACATTTCTGTATTATGACATCTGAAACAAGTTAGTTGCAATAAATTAGGATTCTTATTTTTATTTATAGCTATATATATTTTTAAATTGCAAGATTTGGGGGTGGAATTTATTAATATTCAGGTATACATACCCTGTGTTCAAGTGGCTATATGTATGGCACTACTGTACAGTATTTGTGTTATGCTTTATAAGTGTTGCTGAAGCAAATTGAGTTATGTACATGGCATCACAATACACATGACTGCTTCAATGTGTGTGGCAACACAACTGGAACTTAGCCAGGAGGTCATAAATACTGCAGTTGCCTTATAGGTCAGGGGAATCGGCCCTCAGGGGAATCTCACAAATGAAATTTCACAGGCTCTTCAAATGAAAGCGGAGGTGTATATCACTCATATTATTAATGAATGGTGAACAGTCTCCATGGACAGAGCATTTAGATCCATTAGACAATGAGTATACACAGCTAAGCATTTGGAATTGTACAGAAAGAATCAAGTGCTGCCAATTTCCTTTTCTCTTATTGATGCAAGAAAGGCATTTATAAATGGAAATAAAGATAAAGCCACAGCTTCCATTTCTCACAGACATGATTTGAGCAGGAAATCTGAACGAAATATTGTATTCTTGTGGTTATTTGCATTGCACATTGTTTCATCTGTCATAAGTGCCTGGGAATCAATACTGCACTCACAATAATTGTTGAACCAGAGTCAGAATTGTGCTGGCATTTAGGGGATATGTACTGATGCCAACAGGATGTAAAATATATTTTTGTTGAAATGAAAGCCACAAGCTGTGCAGAATGCTAGCCAGTCAAAATGAAGACAAGGGGACCAACTCTTGACTACAGTGGTACCTCGGATAAAGTCCAATCCGGATAAAGTCCGATTCAGATAAAGTCACGGTTTTCATGCACACATGATGCACTGGATAAAGTCCAAAACCATTTTAAAAATTGACATTATCCAAGGCATTTGGCATAGGAACCTCGGATAAAGTCCATTTTTGGATGTTATCTGATGCATCGCCCATTTGATTCGGATAAGGTCCAAAATCAGATAAAGTCTAAACTTGTGGAACGGAGTTTGGACTTTGTCCAAGGTTCTACTGTATCTTCTTTTGAGCAGCTATTACAGTGCAGATTAATTGAAGAAAGCAGTGGCTAGAAGACTAAGTGCTAACACATCTCTTTGTTATGATCTCAGCCTGCCATGTCTGTATATTGTGTCTGTCCTGTGGTTTACATATTCCTGTGTTCTCTCTCTTTACCTCCTTTCCTCATGTTCCCCTTCCCTGTATTTGGTGCTGCACCCTCTGAAGTTCTTCCAACCTCAGGTACTGTACCAGCCATCAGCATCAACAGGCATGGGGTAGTATAAAAAAGCAGGGTTGAAATTGGATGGGAGGTGCTGACATTGTACTACAAGCATGCACCACAGTAACCCTTTCAATAGGGAAGGAAAGAAAAATGAAACAAATCTCTTGGTGTACAACTTGCCTCTGAGGCAGAGAAAGAGGCCTGTTGAAAGGGTTGAGCACTGTTTGGGCTGCTGCATGTCTGCATGATAGGCTTCTGCTGGGTTTTAATTTTTACCAATTTATTATTATGCGTGGGGTGTTTGTTTTTATTACTACTGCTTAACAATCCTGAGATACAAAATCATATTTGTGTAAATACAGAAGGGAGAGATAAGGGGAAGAGAAGGCAGGCTTGTGAATAGAAAACTCCTTCCACAATACTCTTTAGAGAAGAGGTGCAAACATGGCCTTTGGTCTGTATTGAACCATGAATGGGTTGTTAGGGTGGTTCCTTTTTTCCATGAGGAAAATCCCAACAGCCCAAACACATAAAGAATTGATGGTAGGTTGTCAGTCCCAACTGTAGGCTACAGCTATACAATTATATATAAATATACAGGGGTATTTTTAGAAGAAAAAGATGCAGTGAGAAGATTTCGAAGATGTATTCCTGTGATGTGCAATCTGATCTTTATGCCTGTCTGTTCTTTCCACTATAAAACTATCCAAAGTGTACAGTTTTGGAAACACATTTCTCGGGCATAGCATCCATTTTGGAAATGCATCATCTTCAGCCAATGTCTCAACTCATACATTCTTTTGTTTTCCTTCAGTGGACAGGGGTCCTTGCCTATAGTGGCATTATTTTCAGGCACTGATCAATACAGTTTTCCTTAAATTTAGACTGCGTCTGGCAAATTAGCAAAAGTGTATTAAAGAACCTCTTTGCTAAACATGTAGCAAGAGTGCCTAGTAATCAAGTTGAATATCTAAGGAACCTTTTGCTACAAGTCTCAGCAATGGAGGACAAAAATACTGGCTATCCAGATATTTTGTCTTCCACATATTTCCTATTATAGCTCTTATAATGTCATGCCATTTTATTGTTGGCTCCTTAAAAAAATGTTCTGAGGGAATTTCCTTTGGCAAAAAGTGATATTTGCTCTGGAAAAAAAATCTGATCCAGAACTCCTATTTTGCAATGAACTAGAATATTTCAGATGAGTTTTAGTTGTATATTCAAGAGTGTCCTGACTTTTTTATGTTTGTTTTTCCTTAACATATATTATTGCAACCATTTAATTGAGATTACTTTGCAAACCTATTTTTTATGCATAGATTCTTCCCTCTACATTTAATATATTTCATTTAATTCTTCTGAAGGCAAAGGGTAGCAGACTGATCTATCCTGAACAAAAGAATTGAAAATATATGGTTTCTGTTCAAATAGTAGGCATAGATTTTGGTAGGACTTCCCAGGGTTGGGTGAAACGTGTTTATTATGCTAAGTAAATCAGTCTGCCACCACGAAGAAACACACCATGTATTTGCAGATCATTCAAAAACAATAAATTGCAAGTAAATAAATAGGTACCATTTCAGTGGGAAAGTAAACAGCATTCCGTGCACTCCAGTGTCTAGTCATACCTGCCACATGTCCACAGAAACATCTGAGCTGACCCTAGAGTCGGATATGACTGGCTTTCGAGCAAGCGTGACCTTTACCTTTACCTACTACAATAGCAGCATTTTAAATGAATTACAGATGAGTCAGCTAGTATTCTTTTGTTATTCTTTTTTCATATGTCACATTTTCCAGTTCTTGCTGTTCTTCATTGCTGCTGTGTTTGTACCTTGGGATGCTGATGGAGATCAAATGCCTCTTCAAATATAGGAAAAGAAATCCAGTCATCAAGTTGCTAATGCCTTTATCAGCATTTTTAAACTTAAAAACACAAACAACTTCTATCTTTCTGTTTTTAACACTAGTCAAGGTTGGGATCTTGGCATTTCAGTTAGTTGCCCACAATACTTTTGATGTGGGGTCTAGAGCTTCCTGAAACTTAGGAGGTAACTATTATTTCTGACAACAAGCAATGCTTGTTATGTGAAGGCAGAGTGTATTATTTGTGTTGTACCTACTATCAACAAGTACAGTACAAAGGTTTAATAGAGACAGACATTGGGTAGAGCGCATGTTAACAACAGCTCTCAATCTATGCTGATCCTGGACCCTGTCAGAAGACATGACCTAGTTATATTATGTGACGCACCATCAGAACAGAACTATAGCAATCCTGAGAGGGCTTTTGAAGATGTTTAAGGAGTTGTTTTACTACTTCCACATCCCCAGTGTTGTTAATGCTGCCAAGAGTTTTCAAGGTAAGTGAGATATTTAAGCAGTAGCTTTAACAGTTCCACTCTCCAGTGAGTTTCTGTAGCAGAGTCAGGGAATCAAGCCCATAAAGAGTGCTAGCCCATTATTCTATCCACTACATGACATTGGGTATCCTAGTACCATTTTGAAAATGCTACTTCACTTCCATTCATTGCTGAGTCATTTCCAAAGAAATTAATCTCTCCTGTGGAGAAATGTACTGCAGCCTTTCTTTAATGGTCACCATAATGATGTTTCTGGTTGCCACTGGTGATCTCTAATTACACACTTGCAGACTACTAATGTTAATTAAACTCATGGCTGGTGTATGGGTGGAACTTAGGATAGCTTATGAGAGGGCAGGGGGTCCCTCTCCATCTTGGTTCACAAGCCACCTCATATAGAACTACTGTATGGGTTGGGTGGGGAGTCAGTTCTGGCTCTTTATCCAGAGAGAATTGGTGAGTGTATACAGTATACACTATAAAAGGATATACTAAAACTTAGGAGCATCTGGCATTCTTCAAAGAATGTATTTTAGATTTTTTTTAAATTTTGTGCCCAAGAGGTAATATATTCAGGAAGCAATTGATTAGATGTCAACTGTGGGGAAAATGCATTATCTGCTCTTCTGCAAATGCAAAAATTGAAAATAAATTAAAAGCTTCAGTATTAAGAGTAGAATTTGACAAGGAAAGAAAATTTGTATGCTAATTCCTTTACAGAACCTAATTTATTATCCACATTTCTGGTTAATTCAATTTGGCACTATAGTATAACTTAGTGAAATCACTATGTAGACATTTTTTGCAGTCATTAAATTTAGAACAAATTAGTAAGTGGTATCTCTGATAGTTTCCTCCCATTACAAAATGAAAAACAATTACAACCTTCACTTAGATTTGGTTCCCCAACAGATTTCATAAAATATTAATCCATTCCTTCCAAAGCCTTTGCATGGTATAGGCACACTCTGAGAAAGCAGTTATAATTTAACAGCCCATTATAATCTTGTTTGAATAATTAAATAATTGTATGAGTGTCTAAAGTAGTATGTTTTCAAAGCCTATGTTGGCAATTGATTCTTGGAACTGTATGGCCACATTTTAAAAGACTGTAAATAACAACTAGAACCTACTTTTTAGTCTTTCTGGCATTTCTATCAGTTAATCAGAGAAATCCCTATGCAAGTAAATGATTGGATACATTTTAGACATGAATGGATATTAAATATAAAAATGCTTATGGGGAAACAATTTAGTCTATCTAAACATTCTGCCTTGGACATTCAGTTGCATGTATTTTATTTAAAAATTTAGAAGGTAGGAGAAAAAAGTCTGCTGAGTCAGACAGGGCTAACAAATATATACCTTATATATTGATTTTAAATATGCTTTTTCTGTTGTATCTGAATCTGAATATTGGTGATCCTCATGGTGATCAGCCATGAATTCTGTCCTGAGAATATAATGCAGTGGCCTTTCATTTACCTTCCACATTGTAGCATGACACTTGTACCACTGATCCAGTTCCACAAGTCACTTTCTGGTCCTGAGCCCTCATCAGCCCCAGGCCAGTATTGATGAAGCTGCTGCCCTCCATCAAGATGGATTAAAGTGGGATTTAATCCATTTGGGGACCATCACCCTTCCCTGTGGACTTTGCTACCCAAGCCATTAGTCCTCAGGGTTGTCAGTTTAGTTAACCGCTGGCAGACACTCGGCTTTGAGTTGCTGGCAGTATGGTCAACTATATTACCATAGCAGGATAATCTGACCATACTGGCATTTAAATATTACTTATTTATTTTTATTTATAAAATTATATTTTACTCCCCATAAGGGCTCCATGGAAATATATGAGTTACATTTTAAAACAACTTTAAACGTCATGCCACAACAGCTTAAAAGGAGGGGGGATAATTTTGTAGGAAAAAGAAAAGCCATTTAAAATAAGTCAGAAGCTATGTTTTTTAAAAGGAGTTAACAGTCCTCCTAATATTAAACAAATATTTTTAAAGGTTGTGGGTGAATTAACTTAAAGTTAAATCTAATTCTACTCTGTGTGATGTTATGTTGGATTTCGATTTCAATTTATACCCCACCCTACTCAGCTTGCAGGCTGACAAAGGGCTACTTCCAACATAATTAAAGATAAATATAACAAAATCAAAATATAGTATAACAGGGCAACATATAAAATGTCAGTAAAAAATCAGTAGTCACAAAAAACAATGCAATAAGTATCATACAATCGATACAATAATGCAATGATCACAATTCCTGTAAAAAACAGCATATAAACAAAGTATCAACAAACCCTGAAGTACAGTTACACATGTACATATGTTATTATGTGCTTGATGAGGTGGGATTTTCAAGGAGTGTTTTACCATGGCCACCTCCCAACAAGTTGTTGTGGTATGTCTTTTTAAAGTTGTTTTAAAATGCAACTCATATATTCCCATGGAGGCCTTGCAGGTAGTAAAATATAACTGCGTCATGTTGGGATGGCTCCAGCATCCAATGAGTATGGTGTCACAGAACTGTCCGGCCTTTATGCCCCCAACTGCCCAGTTCATGCTAAATGTCTGTGTGGCATGGCAAAGAGGTTTCCAATTGTGGCGGACGCTTAGTCACAGGGCTTCATCCAGTTATACTGGCTCATACGTGGGAAATGGCGATTATGCGGTATCGCAGGTGTCCTGGTAGCAATATTACATGACAGATTAGGAGTTCCTTAAAGAATGCCTCATCCCACATAGCAACACCATTTTGCAGAGAAGGGTTGCTTTGGGACAGTTTGGGGGTGGCAAGATGAGGTGTTACCTTCAAAGCAAAACTGGCCAAGCTGATAGCTTTCCCAGTTCATGAGAAATGAAAGTTTCCAAACCTCCCTTCTTCATTCATTGATGCACCTCCAAGGTTAGAGAACAATGGTCTTATTGTGGCCGTCCCGGCTTTGCAGGCGCACCCCCCAATAAAGGACTCAGACACCAATGAAAGTGGATAACGGCATTGGGCCACATTTATTGATTCATGCCCTAGTCCGAATTATAAATTTCTATTGGTAATTGACCAATCATAATTCTTAAGGCAAGCAGGCCGAAGTAACACTGGTAAGGTACCACCCAAAATTGCCAACGGCAATTGCTACAATGTATCCATTTGTATCAATTTGTTTGTTGACAACAAACAAATTGTTGACCGTAGTCAATATCTAACTAATGACCCCACCCTCTGACGCATATCCGTAAAATCACGGGGTGATGCATGCTGTCTAGCTATAGCCATCACCCCGTCGCCTAGTTCCTCGTTGACCGGACAACGTTTAACCAACTTATGCCTGTCTAGTGTTGTCCAGTCAATTGCGAACTTGCCGGATACCTGTGGGTCATAATGTTTAACTTACCAGTGCTACCCGCCCATGTGACCAAAGTCAACAGCAGCAGCAGAAAAACCCCTATGTCAAACCATAGCAACAGTGTGGGATGGGCGAAAAAACCAGGACCCGGAAGCCAATATGGGTCCCAGCCAAAAATTCCCACCCGGCCCCGAAGCGACCAAAATATCACACTGTTAACTAGGGAGGGGGTGGAGGGGAAAAACTTCTCCGCTCCGTCGCTTCGCAAAATGGCAGCTCGGCTGCCTCGTGGCCACCCCTTTTATAAGGGAGCTGGCCACACCCCTAACTACCCGGATGCCTTCATCCTGTGGGGGGGCCCCCGCAAAGAGCGCGGCGGCCATTTTGGCGCCGCGCTTGCATTGCAGGCGCACCCCCCAATAAAGGACTCAGACACCAATGAAAGTGGATAACGGCATTGGGCCACATTTATTGATTCATGCCCTAGTCCGAATTATAAATTTCTATTGGTAATTGACCAATCATAATTCTTAAGGCAAGCAGGCCGAAGTAACACTGGTAAGGTACCACCCAAAATTGCCAACGGCAATTGCTACAATGTATCCATTTGTATCAATTTGTTTGTTGACCACAAACAAATTGTTGACCGTAGTCAATATCTAACTAATGACCCCACCCTCTGACGCGTATCCGTAAAATCACGGGGTGATGCATGCTGTCTAGCTATAGCCATCACCCCGTCACCTAGTTCCTCGTTGACCGGACAACGTTTAACCAACTTATGCCTGTCTAGTGTTGTCCAGTCAATTGCGAACTTGCCGGATACCTGTGGGTCATAATGTTTACCTTACCAGTGCTACCCGCCACACGGAGGAGCTTCAAAGAAGGCTCAACGCCCCCCCAGACCGTCAGCTCGGTCAACAGGCCTGCTCGCCAATCACCCAACAGGAGGTCCACACCTCCTCGCGACAGATGGGCCCCATCCCCTGCATACAAGTCATAACTTTGGAGGCTAATAGCGGGGTGACGACTGACCCTCCCCCAAGCCCTGTAGACAAGGAAACGCGCCACTGCCCTATTCACCATGCATCTAGCACGGTCAAGGGCCAGGAGGTCAACACCCCCTCTGTAGGAATGGCGCGGGACCATGTCCGACCAAACAAGGGTTGTGGCGGGCCAGACGTAATGCAGGTAGGCGAGGTCCTCGCAAATTGCATGTTTCAGCGACAAGCCGGTGACCTGGCCCAAATCATTGCCCCCCAGGTGTATGATCAGAATGTCAGGCGGGTCAGCATTCTGGCCTGAAAAAAGGAAAGGCAGCAGCTCCCGCCACAACATCCCGGGCTTACCATGCCATGTGAGACTTGCGTACGCACCAAGTCCCAGTCGGGGTCCCCACTCTGTCGCCGCAGCATAACGTGCTGCCCTGTGCACGTAGCTATGGCCCACCAGCCATACTGTCACCGGTGTAATACGACACCCCGGGTCTGTAAGGAAAAATGAGGGAAAGTAGGTAAGGTGACTGGGTTGGTACTCACGGCGGGAGTGGGCGCACATAAAACTGAAAACATTGCGAACCCCACCGTCCCATGCTACGTATGTCAGCCCCTGAGTACCCAAAAGCAGCTGCGGTTGAGGCCGCCCCTATACGGAATGAATGAGTGCCATAGCGGGCGCCTGGGAGGCCCACACTGGCCAGCGCTTTGCCCGTCACCTTCCAATATTGAAATTTAGTAAGGGGAGACCCATCTTGGTGACAGAAAAACGGGCCATGGTGCGTGCCATACAGTGCAAGGAAATCCTGTAGGGCACCAACCGGACAGATGTCTGCCGAGGAACATCGTAGCAGTCTACTCCACTGCCTATGCCGTGCTGATACGTTTTAGAGGAGCGTATCCCCAACTGAGCCGAATATTGTTCACTCAGACATCTTCGAGTTCCAGTGCCCTACGACTTGCATCCGCCTTATACAGCATCTCAAGCTCGCCGATGCGGAGCACTCCAAAAAAGGCCACCGTTGTAGCCGCATGAAATGGGCTGCCTCATCTTATCAAAACAGAGGCAAGGCCAGCCCCGGGCCAATTGGGTAAAAACCCCTGGGGAAATTGGGTGGCGGTCGTCCGGACAACGCCCACGTGCGCGCACCCACCCCTCCAAAACATGTCTCACACGGAAGTGAGTGGTGCTGTCCACGACTTGCATCCGCCTTATACAGCATCTCAAGCTCGCCGATGCGGAGCGCTCCAAAAAAGGCGACCGTTGTAGCCGCATAAAATGGGCTGCCTCATCTTATCAAAACAGAGGCCAGGCCAGCCCCGGGCCAATTGGGTAAAAAACCCTGGGGAAATCGGGTGGCGGTCGTCCGGGCAATGCCCATGCGCGCGCACCCACCCCTCCAAAACATGTCTCACACAGAAGTCAGTGGTGCAGTCCACATGACCTCCCACTTTGGCCATAAAAGCCAACGCTGACAGCTTAGATGCTATGGTGCGAGGTGCAAAGCCCTGGGCATGCAGGTAAACCATGAACCGCAGGACATGGGTTACCGGGATCGGCCAGGTTCCTGGCATTTGGAATTGGGTACAGAATGCTCTGAAAGAATTAAATGCGTGGTGATACACCTTACGCATGCGTGGCGCTAGTGACAGGCCAATCGCCCGGTTCACCTCTCCTTGCCGATGTTCCATATCCCGTCCGGGAGTGGCGACGGAAATTCCTCCGCATCCGGGGCCAAGGCACGGAACCGGGAGATCTGCAGGCGGGACAAAGCATCAGCAATATCATTAGTAACCCCTGGGACATGCCTAGCCCTGAAAAGAACGTTGAGGCGCAGGCTGCGCAACGCAAACTGGCGCACTGGGTCCATAACCCTGGGCGATTTAGAGCTCTGTGCATTGAGAAAGTGGACAACAGCCGCATTGTCACACCAAAGTGGACAACCGAGTTGGCCTCCTCCTCGCCCCATAGCATCAAAGCACCCAGTATAGGGAAAATTCCAGATATGTGAGACCACGCAGGCGACCCGTGCCTGCCCAGGATGGTGGCCACCCACCATAGGCCCACTTCCAATTGAAGTACATCCCATAACTCAGGGATCCCGGGCATCGGGCTGTATGTTAAAGCAAGGGGAAGCCAGGAGCTCAGACCTCCAAAATGACACCCCATTGAAATCCCTCAGGATCTGTAGCCAGACAAGCACGTCTGCCCTGATACCCCGGGTAAGTCTAACCCTATGGTGGGGCCTGGATAGTCCTGCCATGGCGTCGCACAAGCGCCGCGCAAATGCCCTGCCCGGTGCGACGACCCTGCCAGCGAAATTGAGGTGACCATGTAGCACCAGCAGGACCCTCGGTAATGCCATGCGCTTGGCCAGCAAGTCCGAGATAAGGGCCACTAGCTTTGACACCTTATCCCGCTGCAACCTAGAAGCCTGTGCTACCGTGTCAATCTCCACCCCCAGGAATACTAGCTGTGTAGGCGGGCCCTCGGTCTTTTCGGGCGCTAAAGGGACACCAAGTTCCTCCATTAGCATCTGAAATGTGTTGAGGAGACGTGTGGACGTGTCCCAGCCCCGTTCAGCCCCGAGTAAAATCATCCAGGGAATGGGCTACAGACCGGGACCCTGATCTGCGAACAAAAGCCCACTCTAGGAAGATGGAGTAACGCTCGAATGCCGAGCCCGAATTGGAACAGCCAAAAGGCATGGCATCAGTGCAATAATATGCTCCCCGGAATGGGGGCGCAGGGACAGGGCCAACGACCCTGCCCGCATAGACCTCCTTATCATTGCTGGCAGGAGCCACCTCCTCCCTCCCCCTAAGGGATAAAGATTGGGGGCATCCTGAGGGGACCTATCACCCATGAAAGGGATACGTAACCCCTGCCTAAAATCCTGAAGGAGATCTCCGCATCCTCTCCCTTCGGGAACAATGTGAGCCAGCGCTCCAACATGTCCACATTAATTGGGGAGGGAGCCCTTTGGTGAACTAGATCCATATGCGGCAGTCTTGCCAGCCCCCTGTCCACCCCTCCCTCTGCCCCGCATCCCTCCAGGCCTGGGACAGCCAGAGGCCGCATGGGGGCCAGCACAGGGGGGACACTAATGTCTGTATTTGCCATTCTTCCTATTGCAGGAACCATTGGACGAGAAAGTCCAGCACAGCAGGCGGGCTGAAACCCCCCGCCCCGCCCCCTGGCAGTGGACCTGTGCTGGGGCCGCCCGCTGGACCGCATGTCCACAATGGTATCTCTCCCCGGGCGCGGGGCGCATGGGCGTCATGTACAAAAGCCACAGCCTCTGGCATGGCTCAACCCACCTAATGTCGGGGTGCCGGGGAATCCGCATATGGAATTACACGTCATAAGCCAACCACGATGGGCCCAGAAAGTCAACCATCGCCCGGTAGATGTTGTCCAAATACTGGACCATCGAAATTGCCAAATCCGGCCGGGCCCTAAGGTACGCCACCATGTATATGAGGTAGGCCGGCAACCAGTCGGCCCACGTACGTGGTGGCTTGCTACGACGTGCCTGCTCCTTATCCTTCTCATCCTGCCCCCCTACTCCTTGGTGGGCCCTCTGTTGAGGAGTGAGAAGGTATCCACGTAATCCCCCCACCAGATCTTCTCTTTGGTGGTCTGTGCCAAATGGACACCCAGCGGTAAGGAATACCCCACCGTCAGCAAGGCCGACACGGGCACAACAGGAACTGCTGGCATCTGAAAGGGGGCCTGTACTAACCCAGCCACCCCCAAAACATTCCCCACAGGGTAGAAAACACCCCCCACCACGGGGCCCTGAGTGGTAGTTATCGTCGCCAGGTGGGGCGTCAGCGGCTGGACCGCCGCCCCACCCGCGCGAGGCCAGGCCATTGGAAACCCCCCCCCAAAGTGGCCACGTGTGTAGGTGCACTAGCTTGGACCGCATACTCACGTGCTGCACCCCCGCGGGCCGCCCCCACCGGGGGTTCTGGCCCACTGGGGGCGTCGGAGCTCACAACCGCCGTCGAGCTCGTCGATGGGGCCTGACCCGCACCGGTCTGTTGAATGGGGAGCTGCGAGGCAGTGGCCCAGTTCGTGCCACGCGCCTCAAGCAGCTCGACCCGTCCCGTCGCCTGCCTCTGCCCAGCAGACGACGCGTCGAAACGAACCCCAAATGGAGACCAAGAGTGGCTAGCCCGGGCCAGGGATGTCTCGAGGGCCGCAACGCACGCCAATAAGGCCTCCACGCTGACATGGGGCAAAGGACCAGCCGGCCCGCCTACTACAGGCATGGGTACAGGTCCCTGCACCCCGGGGCCCGAATAGGGCAACAACCCCACACCCGGGCCCGTTAGGGCCGATGTAGCAACCTGCCAGGGAAGGGGACCGGACCACCCCCCAAGGCTGAAAGGCCTCGGAGCGAGCTACGCTCCTATAAAGGGAGGCCCAGTGGAATGGGCAACACCATGAGAGGTGTCCACCGCTTGCGGGCCGAGGGCCGCAGCCCCTACTGGCCCCGTGCGTGGGCCACCATCCTCCAGCCAGAGGGAATAGACCCCATTCCACCGGTCCCGGTGGGTGCAAGCAAATGCGGCTGCTGGGGAGGCGCAGCCGCGGTCTTCCAACCCAGATTGCGCCTCCGAACCGCACGAGCCGCGCTCGCAGCTGCCTTCTTCTTCGCGGGCCTCTCAGCCAATCGATGGGAAGCCGAAACGAGAGAATTTAGCAGCCAAAAGGCTTCCCGGTAAAAGCCAAAAGCGACGGAGGTAAGAGGAAAAACTTCTCCGCTCCGTCGCTTCGCAAAATGGCAGCTCGGCTGCCTCGTGGCCACCCCTTTTATAAGGGAGCTGGCCATGCCCCTAACTACCCGGATGCCTTCGTCCTGTGGGGGGGCCCCCGCAAAGAGCGCGGCGGCCATTTTGGCGCCGCGCTTGCATTATTTCTTCTCTGCAAGCTCTCCCCTTCTTGAAGTAAAAATGCTATTAAAATCTTCAATTTAGCAGCTTTATTTTAGAAAACTGCATTATCCAAAATATAGAGAATAATTGAGCTAAAAACTCATCTAAGCTACACTGGATAACATATTCAGTAAAACAACAAAATATAAAGATAACTAATGCGGGAAAAGGTTCATGCGAGAAAAGGTTCAAGTCATTATTCAAAATGACAAGAGCTATCGCTGCATTCGAAAAGGCTGCTACAGACCTCCGGAATTGGGGACATTTTATACCCTTTTGGGGTCCCCCTTCCACCTTTAGAATGTGGAAGATGTTCCAAAAGACAATTATTTTGACTCTTATCATGTTTATGAACACTAGCAGGTGTTCCTTATCTCAATGTCCATCTCTAAGATGTCCCTCTCCTAATTGACATCCACAGACTGGCCTCGACTACTTGGGAGGCTTTGCCTATTGACGTGCTAATGTGGAGTGTACGTAGGTGTTGAAATGCAAATGGTGTTACAGCAGCTTCTGTCTCTGAGTTAGACTACTCAAACTAAAGAGAATCAGAAAAAATTATTTTGTTCTTCTAAATGAATACAAAATAACTTAATTAAAAAGTAACTTCTCATTGGATTTTCATGACATATGGAAGCTGTGGGGGAAAAGCAAACCAGTCTGCCCCCAGATCACCTTGGAGAATGGACTTAACACCTCTCTGGACAGGTTCTTAGAAAGGTAATTTTCAACAAATGGCAGATTTTTGTTATAGGCAATGCATGGGGTTGTTGCAAATGAGAACACTTTCAGATTCAGATGAACATTTAAAGACAAAGAGCCATCACATTGTAAATGCTCGCTTTAAAATTCAGGTGGAATTATTGGTAAATGTCTGCCATTTGCGGCATTGCATGGCTTAATGGCCACTATCTTAGTCTTTATGCAATCTTATGCCTGCAAAATAGAAATGTGTGGGACCAAATAGGCAAGAGGGGAGATTGAGATCCTCTATTTTAATATATTTTTAGAGTACCAATCTGCAGTGTAACTCCAGTAATGATTACATTACCCTCTAGGATAGGGATGCAGCTTCTCATAGAGCAAAGCTTCTTATACCACGGGTAGATTTATGACTCAGGAACTGATTCTGTTTGCAGACTATCAGTGCAGCTCACTTAGATGGCAGCTCCAAGTGTCCTTTGCCCTGCACAGTATGGCTTTTGTCACTTCTCATCTGCGACAAGGCTCTGCTTCTAATCAAAGGCTCCCTTTATCTTTAGGCCTGCAGTGCACTCTCATTAAAGGGCGGGATTTCAAATAATTCCTTGCCTTTCCTCTTCTCATCTAACAGCTGAGCTTCTCTCTGCCATTTCTTTAATGTTTAGAAGGAAAAGAAAGTATGCCTTTAGTACATCTTTGCCATCAAGAGAGGATTAGGCCCAAAGCATCCTCAAACAGAAGGGGTATCTCCCCTGCTCTATGGGTGTTGCTCTTTGTTTCCCCACCCCTCCATCTGGATCCTTTGATTTCTTCTCCATGGTAGGAGACTTGGCAGGACTTGATAATCTAGTTTTTTCTCCCCCTCCAGTCACAAAAACATGCATATGAAACCCTTTGTCTTAATGGCAGGTTAACCTGATACTTTCTTCTCTCCTTTTTAAATACAGTGGTACCTCGGATAAAGTCCGATTCAGATAAAGTCGCGGTTTTCATGCACACGTGATGCATCGCATAAAGTCCAAAACCACTAAAAATTGACATTATCTGAGGTATTTGGTATAGGAACCTCGGATAAAGTCCATTTTTGGATGTTACCCAATGCATCGCCCATTTGATTCGGATAAAGTCCAAATTCGGATAAAGTCCAAACTTGTGGAACAGAGTTTGGACTTTATCCGAGATTCTACTATAGTAAACTTTGTTCAACCTGGCTGCCCCCCCCCCCCCAATTCTTTGAAATACAACTCACATCATGTTCAGTCAACATAACCACTGACACTATATCAAATGCTTGTACTGTTTTTGTGGATTGTTTGTCCCTATTGCCCAGTCGTTGATTTTGTTCTTCCTCAATAGATTTTCATCTGTTGGAAAGTTATATTTTTGCTAATGTATATTAGCAGTATAATGCTACATTATAATGGTACATTGTGTTGCAAATGGTGTTTTTACTTTAGCAATGATCCCCATCTCTTTAATTACATAAGCAATTATAGCTCTCTAGATTAAACTCCCGTGATTAAAATTAGTGTGATCTATGCACCTTGATAGTAAAATATAATTTTAATTTCATCACCAGAATAGGTGGTTATTAAGTATCTTTCTATATTGTGATTACAATAACAATTACATCGCCCCCCTGCATAGGGATACAACTTAATGAGTTTAATCCTTTAATTCTGTTCTAATAGTTGCTAACTTTAATATTTATTAACTATTTTTATATTTGTTAACTTTATTATATTAATAATTTATTCTCTTTTAAACTGTCTTGTCAGATTTCTTGAGCAGCATATACAATGAATGAATGATAGCCTGATTTTCAGGGGTGATATATGTTGTGAGAGCGTCACAGACCCTAATCTTCCAATTCTCACTCATTTCTTCATCTCCATCACTTAGATTCAGACTTCTTGGATTAGAGATTTATAAAAGTACAGTTATCTGTAGACACAGCAAGGAATCTTATCACCCCTCAGAACTAACATATTTGTTATAAGCATTAGTTGAAGGGGGCCTACTTCTTCCTGATGTCAACAAAGGCTTATGTCACATTAAAAAGTCATTAAGGTGGCAGAAGACTCTCTGTTGGCTTCCTGCATTAGACTAGTATGGCTATGTTATCTCCAGGCAAGCTAAGAACTATAAGCAGGGATAGAGAGTTGTTGAACTTCCACTCTCATCAGCTATACTGCCTATAGGGAATGTCGAGAGCTTATAGCAATTATAGTCCAGCAATAACTGAAGGGCAGTACATTCCTGATCCTTGAAGTCCAAGCTAGTCAAGTAAATCCCTATAAGAACACTGACTATATAAATCCTCTAATTACTGTAGATATACGCCGCATAATGTTAAAGATTGCTTCCACGATCTTCAACGTTATGCGGTTTTTAACATGCAATACATTTATCGCACAACTTTTTTTTTAAAGCTGGCTTCCTTTGGGGGAAGCCGGGGGCAAGTGCACTTGCCCACCTTCCCCCATAGGAAGCCAGCGTTCAGAGGCTCTGATCCATGGCTTCCTTTGGGGGAAACCGGGCAAATGTGCTCACCCACCTTCCCCCAAAGGAAGGTACGGATAGGAGGCTCTGATCCGTGGCTTCCTTTGGGGCAAGTCTCCCAAAGGAAGGTGCGGATGGGAGGCCTACTTCTTCCTGACTTTCCCCAAAGGAAGGCATGGATCAGAGCCTCCCATCCATGCCTTCCTTTGGAGAAAGACGGCCAAGCACGTTCACCCAGCTTTCCCCAAAGGAATCCGTGGATCAGAGCCTCCAATCCCTGCCTTCCTTTGGGGGAAGGCAGACTCCCTTCCCCAAAAGGAAGACAGCGATCAGAGCAGGAGAACATTTCAGTTTCCCTAGATCTCTGTCTTTGACCTGAAGGTGGTTGCTACTGATCAGAACTTTAAAAATAGACTTCAAAAGGAAAGAGTTGAAGAAGGCTTTGTCAAGAGGTTCAGCTGGATCTCTCTAGGGTTGAACAAAAGGCATTCTTATCTCATTAATCAGCTCCGTCTGTGCAGGATTTTCTCTATTACTGTATAACTATATGTTGGTTAATTATTTTTCTAATAGGACTGTGAATCAAAATATGATGCTTCTGGCTTCAGTTGTCACAGATTCTCTCAGCTGCAGAAACCATTAGCTAGAATCCTACTGGGTTTGTGAAGCATAAACCCTTATTTGTGTAACTGGTTTGTTCAATCATCTCAGAGGTCCCTTATAGCCATAAATAAATGCACTTATTTGAGCACCTGGACATACAACAGCTAGCCAGAAAATGCCACAAGCAACACTTATTTCCTTTCAATGCTTTGCTAATTACCTTGTAAACTGCCCTGAGAGTGCTCTAAGCAGTATGTGTGGCATAGAAGTGTAATTGCTATTACTATTGCTATTGTGCCATTCCCTTGCATATGGCATTTCATAGGAGGAATCTGGTCATTGCTTTAATGCAGGAGTTCCCAACCTTTTTACACCGTGTGTGGGCCAGACATGCCCCCCCAGACAGCTGAGTGGGCCAGTCACATGATTCCCCTGGCATAAACACTGCCGTAAAACATGTCCAGGGCTGTTGTAAACACATTTACAACAGCCACATATGCATTTATGACAGCCGTAAATGCATCCACTTCTGCTTCTGGTGCTGCAGTGGCGCAGGCCACATGAAATGGTTGGGAACCCCTGCTTTAATGCCTTAGAGGAAAATTGACTTGTGTTACTGGGCCTACTATTGTCAGGATGTTTATGGTAACCAGTCCTTTGAAAAATTATAAGTAGTGTTAATAATATAGCAGTTATTTTCTACATCTCATTCTGTTCCACCCCCATAAACATAATCAATAACTTAAGCATTACACTCTGTGCATCTGAAGAATTAGACTGTGTCCTCAAAATCTTAGGCCAAATAAAACAAGTTTGTCTTGCAGGTGGCATAAAACTCCTTGTTTATTCAGTTGCTTTTGGGATACCTTCATTTGCCAAGTCGGGTCTAGATTAGCACTCAAAATTCCTTAATACCATCACTAAACAGAAGTAGCTCTGCCTTATTTCTTAGTTGTTATCTGTTTGTATCTCTCATCTGATTCAAGCATTTTAATGTGAGAATCAGTTTACAGCAGAAAGATTCTTAAAGTGTATGTGTATTAGTTTAAAGTGTATTAGTTTAAACAGTGTTTCCCAATCCTTGGTTTTGGGACTTCAGTTCCCAGAAGCTTAAGTCAATTCCCCAAAGCACTGATCAAACAATGCACTGACTTAGGCTTCTGGGAATTGAAGTCCTGCTGTGGGGCATGGGGCCCACATTGGGAACCACTAGTTTAAAACCTCACACGATTGGTACAAGTTGTTGCCAACTGAGTTCCTGAGTCGGGTTTTTACCTGAGTGGCCGGCATAGAAATTGAAATAAATAAATAAACAAATAAATAAACAGGGAGCTCCCATAGTGACTTGTAGCTTGATCATCCCCTCACAGTTCATTTGGCATCCCAAGCAGCGGAGCTTTTCAGGATCAAAGCACTGTGACCTTTTAGTTAGCCTGTGGGATGACACCTTCACTCTTGAACAGAATTCCCTGAGTTTAGTGGCAGTTCTCACAACATCCATAGAGTGGAATGGGAATGGATTTTCTAGATTAGGCTATATCATCGTGAGCTATCTTTGTTGTTGTGTAAAGATGTGGGGGTGGCTTAGTTTTAAATAGGCAATTTAGACTTGTCCCTTCTATAAAAGAGACAGAAACTGCTAGTATTGGGTTATTGATATGAATCCATGCTTGCTTCTATTTTTGGACTCCATGGAGACATGGCTATGAGAATTGTCATGGCAAATGCCTTTACTTCAAAATTCATGTGTCTATGTGCATATAATAAATGAAATCAAAATAATCTTATTCAAATATGATGGACCTAATTTGAGATTATTTTATTCAATCTATGGAAAGATGTGTTTATGCCTTTGCTTGAGTGTCCAGTCACAAAATTAATACTAATTACATGCCATTGTGTCAATTCCAAAACATGATGACCCTTTCAGGGTTTTCTGGGTATGAAGTACTCAGAAGTGACGTATTTTCTTCTTCTTTGGGCTATCTGGGACTGTGCAGTTTGTCCCAAAGCTACACAGCCAACTATTGTGAATTAAATTAGCAGCCTCTGGCTCTGTAGCCTGATACTTAAATCATTGAACTATCCAGTAAGCCTTCCAATGATAAATCATGTACTGGGGATCAAAGTCCTTACCGTAATTTTAAAATTTACAGATGAGAAATACCCCTTCCATTACAAAAATTCAGGACATTAAAAAACACTGAAAATTTATTACACATATCAGGAATGCTATTATCATCTTCTATGCCCTGCAAGTAGGTATAATTTGTGCATAAATTTGTGTACTTAATATTGTACTCTTTATGTCTAAAGATGTGGATTATAATCTACAAAAGTTTACACTGAAATAAATATAGTCTTAAAGGCCCCACAATACATACACACATACATGCACATGCATACAAAGCAACTCAAGGCATGTAAACACACTTTTTTCACAGTTGATAACTTGGTCTTCAAAGTACTATAATGAGCTCCTGCTTATACTGTACTGTAGTGACTTCTTCTTCCTGTCTAGACCACACATGAAACTGCCAAAATAAAGGCTCTTTTTGGAGAGTTCGTTCTGCGGTTCCTTTCACCCGACCTAGTGTGAGAAAGATTAGCCAGCAACACAAGGTTGTCATTACCAGTGTATGCTCAATTGTGGTTCAAAAATATCACAATCTTCAAGGAGGTTCTTAATTAATCAACAAGGAAATACAAAACTTCTTAAATTCTTCTGTAAAATATACACATTAGGGTTTCTCCATTTTTAATATGTGAGGCAATTTCTCAGGATTTTCCTTCAGTATTGTTTAATATCACACTATCCACCCACTCCAAGTAGAGTTGCTTTGTTTTATTTACTTTGCTTTTGCAGTATACTATAAAAGGCCTAGTACTCCACTCTTTGGACTATCTACTCTGATAAGCTATTTACTTGGAAGAACCACTTGGTTATTAACATGCAGCAAAATAGATAATACAGCTTCCAGCTTGGTGTCTTAGTTTCTTTTTATAGTTAAAATCTTTTTGGAGGGGTGTATCTTGTAGGAGTAAAGCAGCAGACTGCAGGGTTATCTGTGTAGGTCTTCAATGTCTTTTGATTTTAAGTGCTGGTCCACATCAAAAATATTTGCTCTTCTATGCCCTTTTTTTAATGAGGTAGCATTACACATCTTTTGCTGGGCCTGCTTCAAAGACAAACTACTATACCTATCTCCACCTTTGTGAACCTGTTGGTGCTCACTTTTAGGATGGGGCTCTCTTGATACCTCAACAGCAGGGAAACCATTTGTATCTCTGCTACCATTTGTAATTATCTCAAGTGTATAAAATCTTTCATTCCAAGCCTCATTTGTCACAGAAATTCATGAGCATGCCCACTTTCATTTTAATATTGATGCTTTTTTTCCTGCCCTCTCACTGGTGATCTCAAGACTGTGACCCATCTGGACTCCAAGGAGGTCAAAAGCTAGATAATGATAGGAATACTTAAGCCAGCTCATTATCTACATTGAGCTGTGTGTGATGACAAAGAAATCAGTTCCCCAATTTAAAGTTTTCTTAGGGTTGCTGTGTCTGGGAAGTCAGAATAGAACCTGTACTGCTTGTAAAGGAAAGAAATGGGATTCTACCCTGTGAGAGTTTTCCACTTTTAACAAATAAGCCAAATTACACAATGAGAACAAAATGTCATCTCTGTTTTCTTCCATCCGATTTGGAAATACAATATTATTCTTTGATAAACTAAGGCTGTATCTTGATTGTTAAAGAATTGGGTTCCGGTCAGTTGTTTGTTTGTTTTTAATTGAGTGTGGTGCTTGTCCTGGTTTCTGCTTCCTTTGAAGAAACCTTGCATCCTCCCAATTTCCCTCTTCCTCTCTGGTCCCTGGTAGGATTTTTGTTTCTCTCTTTCTTCTTCTTCCTTTTTATCCACCCCATCTTTCTTCTTCTTCTTCTCCTTCTCCTTCTCCTCCTTCATTTATCCCCACTGCTGCTGCCTTCATTCTGCATGGTCTGGTGCCATTGCAGTCTTTGGTGAGAGCTGTTCGGGCATAGCTCCCATTGTGGCTGCTCTGTACATGACACATAGGGTAACTGTTAGTATGTTGCAACAGTTCTTTTCCATGTTGTAGTGCTGTAACAATAAGGATTGGGGGAGAAAAAAGTTCAGGCTGCAGGGGATCTTGTAAACTTTACAGAGCAAGAGGCACAATACATCCTTGGTATTCAAATTGATTCCAAACCTGTCAAAACTGATGCAAGCATAGGAATTTTTGCTAATCAGGGAGCATCCTAAGACATCAGAAGTGGTGTGGCTTGATGGGGAAAGTAAACTTATGCCCATCAGACATTTCATACAACCACTGTCAAAAGTTGCTTTTCTTTTGTTAAAATGAAAGTTACAGCCTATCTTCCATTTCACAACTAATTCATTTCAAATATATACAGAAAAGAATGAATTCTTATATACAGAAAATAACAAATTTGTCAAATTTGGTGAAGGAAGGAAAGAGGTGGTGAGTTTTTGCCAGACTCTGGAAAAGCTTTTTCTACTTCAACTCACAGGTTCTCCCAGTCAATCCAGCTAGTTGTAGTTTATTTGCTCTAATATTAGATCACCACAAGGGCTGTAACTTAAATGTTTAACTATTGCTGTGATCTTTAGAAAGGCAAAAGAGAGAGAGAGAGAAGAGGAAGGAAGACACCATGGCCTGAATCCAGTGTCTAGTCCCAAGAAATGTAAATATGTTGTATTAGTTGATGAGTGGTAAGACAACACTTATGTAACTGCCACTAATATAGGTGGTCTAATCTAGTTAAAATTACCAATTTGATTTAGGTTTGTGTGTATTGTAGAAGATGCATGGGAAGAAAAAAGGTACTGTTAGCTGGCCTAAAGCAAATTGTATTCTTATTTTTCCCATGAACTAGAAGCAAGACACTACAGTTATCAAGGCTAGTAAGAGTTTTTCAAGCTAAGAGGTTCCATTTTCATCATATAGTTTGACCTCCTATTTTAACCTCAGACCAGTTTATTTCTCCCAGAGTCAGCTAACAAAAGGCCTATTTATGAGGTCATTTGCCAAAAGCACTGCTTCTCTTCCCATTTATATTCTTTAGTGATACTGGTCATGACCCTAAAGAGAGTACGGACAAGACTGAAAGATGCCTTAAATTCCATTTTCAGTTTGCACCGCCAAGAATCTTAAGCACACACAATCCTACAGCACTGTAGCTACAGCAGGCTGATCCATTTGAAACTATTCAGTATCCTCAGTCTCCCATTTCACTTTTTCCAGGTGACTATGCTTCCATAGGTTTTTTATGTTATTATTTTGAAAAACTATTTTTCTTTGACATGGGGATATTGTGGAAGAAAATGGAATATGCTTGAGTTTATTTATTTTAAAATCCAAAAGGTGGAAACTTTCGTCTGAATGAGGAGATCTGGAAGTTCAAAATGTAGAAAAATCAGGGTTAGGCATTTCCTATTTCTGTTGCACAGCTTAAGGAGAAAAATATATAAAAGCTATCAACTGAGAAGTGCCTTTGCAATACGATTAATGGTGTATTCCATTAAAGTAATTTTCTATGCCTGAGCCACAATAAATTGGATCACATACTATTGTGTAAAGAGTTTTAAAATCTACTTGTCTGTTTAGAGGACACTCAGATGCTTAAGTCAAGTTCTGCCATTTTTAAAGAACAGGATTTATTATATGAATGACCCTTTTAACACAACACCTCCCCTTCCTCCACTAATAAATGAAAATACATGGAATTTTAAATGAAAAGCTCTGGAGTGCATAGAATTTGAATAATCCTTTTGTATTATATTCCCAGCTTCACAGTGTTTGAGAAGTGGCAGCTGATAGTTTAAGTGGGATGAGGGTCTCATTCTTCAATGGCAGAATGAGGCACCTCCTCTTGTTTAGACCATGAGCTTTCCCTCATCATCCTTTATGTATAAGAATAAAACATTTCCAATTGTTTGAAACTTATTTCACTCAATCATGCTAGACCAACGTAAGGAAATCACAATTTCTGTGGGCTTTGCCTATTTTGTGTCCTACATTTAGATATACCACCCTTATTTACTTAAGTTTACTGTGGTCCCTGCCAATAAACTGGGAATGTGCAAACAGGCTGCTACTGCTCCACTATGATGGCAGGGCAAAATATGTTAAATTTAAATGGATGCTGGTATTTAAATGGGTGCTGGTAGGGACTGCGATGGCTTAAGTGGTTAAGACACTGAACTTGAAGACTGGAAAGTCGGAGTTCAGTATCTGAGTACCACACAATGGAGTGAGCTCCTGTCTCTGTCCCAGCTCCTGCCTACCTACCAGTTCGAAAGCAAGAAATTGCAAGTAGATAATTAGGGACCACTTCGGTGGGAAGGTAAACAGTGTTCTGTGCACTCCAGTGTCCAGGTATGCCTGACACATGTTCATAAAAATGCCTGCAAATGCAGACAGTGCTGGCTCTTTGGCTATTAATAGAGATGAGCACAGAAACTTAGAGTCAGATATGACTGGCTTTCGAGTAAGGGTGACCTGGTATCTTTGGAAGTCCTCTGGGCATAAGGTGCCTCTGCTCATTATTATTATTATTAAGGTTAATTTCTATCCCGCTTTCCTGACACAAGTGCCACTCAAAGCGGCTTACAACATATACAAATACAATAAACAGAGCAAGGTATACAATAAACTACAGAAGGCAATACACAATTAATACAATCAAAACATCAGAATATGCAAAAATACAATACAAAATATAAATAATTAAGCAATATCACAATGAGAATTACACAAAGAATCAACCTCATAAGATACAAATTTACACAATAATACAATAACAACTTGAGCACAATTCCATAGTACATTTCATACATAAACAATTAAGTGGATGTGGACGACTTCCAAGCCTCCAGCCCAACTAGGGCGGAGGAACACAACAGCCTTAACAGCTGTGCCTCTCTCCTTACCAGCTGGTGAAAAAAGTCATAGGGGGGGGGGGAGGTGGCAAAGTCTTGATGGCAAAGTCCATGGCCTATCCCTATCCAACTTTGTTCTTTCCTTTCCTCTCATAATTTGTTCAGTAAGAGCTGGATTTGCTCATACTGCCAACAACCAGCATCCCATTGATTCCAAGAAAAGGATTAGATAACCAAGTGTTCTAGATCAGCATGGCCACATTCATGCTGTAGAGCACAAAGTATAGAATCTAAGTAAAATGCTTTGAAGCAAATAGTTATGGTGATAAGTTATTTATAATTCATTGCTAAACAACAGGGGTAAATATGCATTATACTACACTGTAGTTTAATAAAACATAACCTGTAACTTAACTCATTTTTTCAGGTACAGTAACTATAACATTTAACTTACTTTTAACTCTTTGTAGCATCACTAACTAGTGAAGAAAGACTGTCACATGCTGCAAGCATTGCCTCATGTTGCTGTTTCACCCTCTGATGCGGGTTTTGAAATGCTGACGCAGGCAGGCAAGAACTGTTTTGTACCAGAGATTAGTAGCTTATAGTTTAGAAGGAACTATTTTAGTTACTTCTGAGACAGGTAAAACAAATTAGCTATATTATTAAAAGTATAACACTTGCAATGGTACACTCACAAAGAATGAAGTTGTTTTATCAGTATAATGTATTTTATTATTCTGTTTACTTCCAATTTTGCTTTTAAAACACATTTTAATGCGTTTTAGATGCATTTTGGTATTTTTCTCAAAATTTATGCCATTTTGTAACTAATTTGAAAGGGTTTTAAAAGGAATATTAAATATGAGTAGCACAGTAAGTAATACAAGATGTTTTAATAGTAACAGCAATGATAAGAACATTTTAGTGGTTTATAAGAAGTAGTGCTGCTGACCCCTGTGTTACATGACAATGTGTTACATTCAGACTAAGTGTACATGATTGTTTCTCATGCCAGTTATGCCTGTATTTGCTTCTCTTGGAGGCTGGAGTATTCTATAACTAAGAGAGGCAGTCTATTAAATTAGTGAACAGAAACTGAAAACAAATAGAATGTTTGTGGGAAACTGAAATCTCTTACTTCTTGCCACTTTTTTGCATGTTTACTCTCTGCTTGCCTGCAGGGCTTTTTGCATGTCTCTTTGTTAGAAAGATTCCAAGCCTGTCCCACACTGGTCCAATTTGTCACATTGAACCATTGGTAGTTTTTAAAAAGTCTGCCAAAAAAGGAAAGAATGAATGAACGGAAAACACAATTTGAGCTTTTGTGGTTGTCTGCAAATTGCTTAGTCCTTGATTTGTGTTTGTGTGTTGATCCATTTTGCTGTGTGCTGCATGCCTTTTGCCTTCAAGAAATGACAAAACCAACGGATTAAGTCCATAAATCTTCCTCAAAATGCAGTTTTTACACTTCTCTCTCCCAGTTCTAATATCTCCAATAACAATCATCCAAACTACAGTAGCTGCAACAGTGGCTCCCACTACTACAGAAGTTGCCACTACAGCCACTCCCACAGAAGTTGCCACTACAGTCAGTACTACAGAAGCTACCACCACCACCACAGAAGCTACAACCACTACAGAAGTAACAACCATCACTGAAGCAACCACTACTACAGAAGCAACAACTATCACCACAATGGTTGCTAGCACAATAGGTATCATAAAAGAGCATTATGCTCCTGTGTTTTGCTAGTTACTTTATATGAGCTACCTGAACCACACCTTGATCTTTCAATATACTTTATGTTTAGCATCAAGGTACAGTATGTGTGTTTTTCAAACAATGCAGTACAGAGATGTTCTAAGTCATTGCTTTGTAGCAAGTGAAAGAAAAATCCTTGGGTTATAGATCCAGAGGCTCACTATATAGCTGTCTAGTTATATTGTAGGAATACTCTTCCTCACTAAGACAAACATGTTTTCAAAACCAAACATTGACTTAGTGAATGGCTTGGACTTAATTCTATAAGTCTAGCACCACCTACGAAAATCTCCCAGAGTGTCTTGCTTAAGTACTCTTTGAATCTCATTTTGAAAGCTGTCTTTATAAGGACATAATCCAATTCCAATAATTGAACACCAAACACCACAAATGGCACTTTATTCATGTTAACACAGCTGCATAATTATTATATATGTATGCATGCCAAAATGCCATCTGTGTTGCTTATTTTTGTTCATGGATGACCAAGGATGATGTATGTGGCCCAAGAATTATATCTCCAAAATGCATCCTTTCTTTTCTTTTTGTAATTTAACTGAATAACCTCTTCAAAATCTGAAGAACCATTGCAGCCATGCACAATGCTTCATGGTTGTTTGACAGAGATTCTTGTTTTTATCCAAAAGAATCTTCCTCCTGCTTCAAATTTCAAAGGTGACATTTCAGGAAGCTTGGAGAAAGCCTGCTATCAAGAATTATCAATGTATGCTAAAAGCTGGGTTTGCAGTTTCATGGATCCTAATCTTTAATATTATAACACATGAAAACCTATTGGTAGAACCATTTTATATTGCAAAACCATTTTAAATTTAGCTAAAAATAAAACAAATTTTAAATGATTCATACTTCAATATGGAAAAAGATGAGTTCACTTCTAAAGAGAGGAAAATGTGTGATGTTTTCCCCAGAAACTAACGTAAATAAATAACATAAATAGATTTTAACAGTCCAGTATATAATAGACTTGATTGGCTCTAATCCACACACATATGCGCAAAAAAATCAAACATTAAAACAAAAGTTACACCACAAATATAGTAATAATAAATAGTAGAGTAATATGATTAATTCACTTACTTGTCTGCTTCATTATGAAAAGGGGCTATTACTAATCCCACCAAAGAATGGATTTGGTGCATAGAGGCTGCAACACATGCCATCATTTCTGAAATATTTTACTAAGATGATATGTGCAGAGAAATTAAATAGGACAACCTAAAACATTTTTCCGCTAAATTATTGACTATTGTGCCTTATGCTTTTTACAACAAATATCTGAATGGTTTGCAATAGCTTCTCATTTCTGAAGAGGTGTCAAAACAAATCCACCTACTTCTGATAAAGATCAGTTTCAAAATATTTGCATGTATGGAGTCCCATTAGGAATGCTCATGTACTGTATATTCTAAAAATAGGGATACGAAATTTGTGCTTGGCTTGCAGTTTGTCTATTGATGTAAAGATCTTTCAGCTGCTGCTCAAATGTAAATGTGACATGAATGAGCATGCAGTGCTAATTAGTGAATCAAAATATAAAATTATTGGCATTTTGTAAAGATGCTGATATTACTAGAATTAGAAATACTTTGTTGTAGAGGTCTGAACTGTAAAATGTAGAAGGGAAAAGTAATTTCATTGGGTAAGTTACATTATACAGTGGCTATGGTTACTGTGGAAGTAAATACATGGAATTTTCATTACAAAAAGTTTGGGTGGATTCATATGACCCTGGAATCTCAAAGAGTAGCCATGCTTATGCATGTTGCTTAATTGCTCCACCTTGATATTGTCACAAACCAATTTTGAATTCAGGACAAATAAATTTGTTTCCCAGTGTGTCCTGAAGAAAATATTGTTAAGCATTCCACCTCTGCTCTGTCAGATATTAGAACAGTTAATCACGATTTGTCCTAAATTTCACCTTTGTTGGAACCATGTAGAAGAGAAGATCTCAATATTAGTAAAGTTCTTTCTGAATTGAAAGCAACTAATAGAAGATGCTGCGGCTAAACTATTAGTGTCTTAAGCATTAGAAGTCTATTTGAGAGAGAAAAATCAAGTGTGAAGCAGACAAAGTAAGCTGTAAGTTACTACTTCATCTGCATTAATAAAATGCAAGTCCTGGCTTTAATATTTCAGAATATTGATAAACACAGTTCTTAATCTGTTGTAATTATATTGCTATGGTCTTCAAGATTCTTGCAATGTAGCTAAGATACTTTAGGGATAATCCTAAAACTACTTATATCTCAAGTTCTGCAAGGCTCAAATAACCCGCAGAAAGTTGTATGTCTTCCTGAACAGATGATCACTCTTAAATACTCTCATCTTGGGAATTCAGTTATAGAGCTCACAACTGTACTGTCTTGGATTCTTTTAGATTCCAGTTATGTTGAACTAATAGAAATTGGTGGAAATATTCTTTATATCTAGACTATGAAGAATTGGAAACACTAAATTTGCACTTCTCCTTTAATATTTAAAACATCCAAGAATGCACAATATCTCCCTTCGTTCTGTTCTCCTGACTCAGGCAAAGAGAAAGATGTGGAATAGAGATATGTATATCGGGGGTGCCCAAACTTTTTGATGTGTGGGCTAGTCACATTGTTCACTGGGCAGGTCACATGGTTCCTCTCACCGGAGGTGGAAGTAAAATGTGCCTACACATGTGCAGAATGCTGCCAGATCCGGCCCCTGACAGTGTTCTGCAAATGCACAGGCACATTTTACTTCTGCTTCCAGGAGCAGCAAGGGCGGCACGAGCCAGATGAATTGGTGTCAGGGGCCAGATCCAGCCTGCAGGCTGTAGTTTGGACACCTCTGTATATGAACCTCCTGAAAAGAGGGTGTATGAAAACAAAAGTCTTGCAAAAATTGAGAACCCTGTGATTTCATCGAGTGGCAGTCAGTGCAAAGATGGGAAACATAACCTTATGCATTGTACTGTAAGGAGTACATGTGGCTCATTATATGGAAATTATCTTCCTGACTGGCTGAACAATCCATTTGTATAGCTTTTTTGAAAATGCTCTTTTACCGAAGTGATCAAATTTCAAAATGATTATAATTATACACTTCCATTTATATCAGTGTAGTTTTTTTAAAAAGATATGGTTTGCTGGTAAAGAGTTTTGTATGCATAAAATTTGATATTTAAAAAGCCACATTTGATTATATGGAAAAGGTGTCTTTCATATCAGTATAAAAGATTGGCTGAAATCCTGTTGTTTAGCATAGTAAATTGCACTATACTCATTGAATCAGTGGGAACTTGGTGAGTCACCTCCTCCATAAATTCCATTGTTTCAAATTGGCCTACTCAGGTTGTGACTTATTTTGACATAGTAAGTTGTAACTACAGTTCATTGGAATTTATGAAGTTGTTGACTTGCCAAATCCCCACTGATTCATAGGGCCTACTCTAGTGCAGTTTACTACACTAAGCAACAGGAATTCTCCATTATTCAATGTGCTATCCCAAGTGTTGTTTTCCCCATTTATTATCCATTTGAGATACTGCTAGAGTATTCAAAACCTGTTGTGTATTATATTTGGTGTTTCTTTGGCTACATTTGAGTATCTTGCCTCTGTAAAGTAACTTTTTGATTAATGTGAAGCCCGAATGTGCTTTTTAAAAATATATAATCCATTTTACTAATCTCTGTTCTAACCTGTTCATCAGCTGGTGTTGGAAAGCAGTCCATCTGGGACGTAAAAGCTTCACCTAACAGTAACTGGGCAAACATCACCTGGAACCACACGTTTGAACCTGAAACTGAGTTTGTGGTTGAGTATATCAACATTAAACATTGGGAGCACGGGAATGCTGCAGGGTCCCTAATGCCACCAGAGATCCTGTCATCTCTCAGAGGTTTAATGGACCTTTCATGCAATGTTAATTATACTGTAACTAAACCTGCTAGTTAATTTATGCATGGAGTGTTGTTTTAGGGGAGGGGAGAAAGCATTGTATTTAATTTGTCCACTGCGTTTAATGTTGCTGATCTCCTGAATGCAATTTATCTTCCTTCAATGGAAGTTTCAGGTCAATGCACAGAATGAGAAAGCTGTAAAAACTGAGATACAGATATCTAAAGAGCCAAATCTAGCAGATAGTTTTGGAGATAAATAATAGTGGATTCATTTTTGCACTGGGGTCCCAAGTAGGTGCTGTTGTATAGAAAATTAGACCAATGTGGTTCATTAAGCAGCAACCAAAAGTTACCAAATGCTGATGTTGTAAGTCTTTTATTGTCTGTCCTGCTTCTTGTCCTGTTTAAACCTGGTAGACTGTATGCAATGCTCAAACAATTACATTAAAAGTCTACTGCCATATGGCTTTATAGTCCTCTAGGCAAATTAAGAATCTGCCCTTTGCATAATTTCCAGCCAAGACATATTCATTATTCTTGATGTTGCCCCAAAACCTATGTGTATTACTACATACCCATTTTTTTAAAATTAGCCATTGACACTTTGAGAATTGCAGCTAGCATAGGTGAATATAAAGCATATAATGTTTGCTACTACTGACAAATATCTTATTATTGCTATGACCAGCAATTTGGAGGATTTCTTTGATGGCTACTGCACCATTGTAGGGAAAAGTTCTTTTCATTCACTGGGAGGTTTCCTATGCTTCTAGTTTATCGTAGAAAGATAAATTGGTTATGTAAAAACCTGCTGCTTGGATAAGCCTTTAAGGTTTCCAGTGACTTTGAATTCCTATTCCTGATGGACAGCTAGAAAAAGTGTCTGTTTGGATTCAACATCGGAGATTCTGTGTTAAATAATTTGCTAATAGCTTCCAAGAGTTTTAACTTAAAAATGTGTCCTACAGGAATAACTGCTGTTTCGTAGCATTTGCTAAATGAGGACAGGAAAATGAAACTAAGTATGAATGATATTAACAATGTACATTTAATATTGTGATATGGCTACATGCTCTTTGAGTTCAGAAGTGAATTTTCCCCTTTGTCATTTGCAAAGCATACTGAAATTAGTTCAGGAAAGGAACATATAACCCATCATAAGAGCACGTACAGAGTAAGGATTGTTGATGTCATTGATTCAATACACCTGGCAACTGCAGGCTACATGAGAAATCTAATAACCATTCATTGTTAAAGGCTTTCCCAGATATTATTGTGCATTTCTATAGACTTTTCTGTACTTACAGTTTCATATAAAATCAGTGAACCAGGAGTGAGAAAATCTTCTATCTGGTTGTAAACTAAGACTATTGAAATAGGTGCTCAATTAGGTTAGTTAAATGATGCTAGGAAAAGCCCAAATACTGGAATGAGCTGATTTTCAATGATTTTGTAGATGGCCCCTTAAACTTTACATTGATGATGCTAGAAATCCTGGATGTTCACACTGTTGATGTGTCCCCCTTTTCAGTGTTGTCATCAACAGGGACATGTGTCAGTTTAGTAGGCCACCCTAGTGTTAGTGGAATTTGCCAACACAGTAAACTCTGTTTTTCCTGCTAGCTGCCTTTGATGTGAGGTTTCTGTTTCTCAGGTAACACGACAGTGAAATATTCCCCTGCTAAAGCCTATGTGGAGCTGGATAACTTGATTCCTGGGGAGAAGTATTTAGTGCGGGTTTTCCCCAAAGGGAATGATACACTCAGCTCGAATGTAACCTTTCAGACAAGTGCAGGTGAGATGGGGCTCAGCCCCACTGTGCGCTACGTTTTCAAGGTGTATACCATTCCAAAGCTTAGTGCTTTTTCTTGCTGCTTCTTAAGACAGCAGAATTAAGACATGCATGGCGAACGCTTCATCTGCTCATTGCTCCAATTGCATACTCTGCCCTTATTATACAAGTATGAAGTGGAATATTTCATCTGCAGTGAGGATATTTAGACTATGCTTTACTTTCTCAAAAAACCTCAGCATGATATTTTTTTGCTTTTGTAATAGGAAAACTTATAACAAGGGCAGAGGCATATAATCATTTATTTAGACCTCTCAGATAAACCCTGTTGTTAAAGAATATACTGCTACTGTATCTGTGTTTGTGTCTTCATTTCAATGTGCTTGAACTGCTCATAGTCATGCTGCCAGTTGTTGCATGAGCACATGCAGTTATGTGACTAGACTAATATTGTAGCATTCATATGGGAAAGACTGTAAAAGTTAATATCAGAGGGTAGATTTGTGTATAGGAGGTCCACAGAGAAATGTAGAATGTACATATTAACAAATGAAAACACGAATAATCTGAGAACAGTACCAATTTGGTTTCACAGAATTTAGTTGATAGCTGAATCACATGGCATTATGTTGTATTTTGTGTAGTTGTTTTTCTCATGTTTATCAGAAATGAGAAACCATGGGAACAACAGCAGGGAACACTAAAAATGATACTGTTATCCTGTCCCATCCTGTGTGGATAGATAAAGAACTACTGATATTGTTTGGGGAGAACTTAATTTTTATTGAAATCTTCCTAGTTGTTATTTTACTATACAGAAAATGATATTAAACCAATAATGCAGTGGCATCTGAAATAAAACTTGACAAATTAAGGAGAAATTCATTGTCTTGGGAGATGGGGAGGGATCTTTTGGTAGTTTTTTTTTAAAAAAGTGCTACCTGTATTCTGACTACAAGTAGCACTCTAACTTTCCACCAATTTCGTACTGGGTAGCCCCTCTTGTACCCTCATATGGTCAAGATTTGGAAATTAAAAAGTGCAAAGTAAAATTGTAAAGAATACTGCTTATGTTACTATAGTCTAGCTGGACAAGAGTTGCATCTGATGACAACAAAATCAACCGAAAGGGACACAAATCCTTTTCCTTGTCATTTTGGTACATTAGATTTAGGTCGATATACAAAAAAAGTATTGAAAATGTGTGTTCTATAATTATGTACAATTAGTTAAGTATTTCTGTTGTGAAACCTCTTGTGTTCCTTACCTATATCTACATTCACTCTGGAATCAAGTTAAGTACTTGTGAGAAATACATGCACTTTTGCAATTGTTAAATACACTTCATTCTTTACATGATTTAAATGCAAGAAAACATCTAATTTATTTTACTTTGCATGAAAACGCATTTACTCATTTTATACTGTTGGGGAACTTTTTATAATCCTAATTTACCACCCTTCCTGGGTAGCTGAGCAAGTACAAGACGACTCTAGATTTTCTCTTATGAATATGTGTCTAAAAGGTATGCTAATCCTGTAATGATTCTCTGTCATTGTAGGTTGCAATCTTCATTATCTTTGTGGTATTAGCTAAGGGTATCTTCAAGTTATTCTTTCTGGATCTTGCTGAAAGTTCTTGCTGTGGCACACAAGTTAGTAGTACAGTATACTGAGAAGACTGCTGTTTTCTTTATAAGTTGGGTGTACACATACAGTATCTTTTAAAGGGGTATTGATAATGTGATTCTACCTCTTGTTCTTCCTTGTTACCTGTGAGTGTTTATCTGCAGTAACATCCTGTTTGTGCGTATGTGCATCAATGTCCATTTTTCAAAAGTGTTGGATAAAGGTTGCACCAGATTTTGGTTTTCCCATTAAAGAGCCTTGGTCAAACTGCTGTACTGAGGCCAGAACATAGTAGGCTCAGTCCTGACCAGGACTCTATGTTGACTCAGCTTCCCAGCCTTCCGAGATCGGTAAAATTAGTACCCAGCATGTTGGGTGCAAAATGCTAATTATCTTGTGTTCTGCCCAGAGAGTGCACTAAGTGCTGTGGGGCAGTATATAAGTGTAATTGCTGTTTCTAAAGAGAGGAGGCAAAAATACTAAGTATCTTGCAAGTATCAGATTTGCTGAAACAATATACCTTAACCACACAAAGGCCTGCCTCTTATACAGAAGTGAAGAGAAATTATTCTTTTCCTGATGCTATAATTTGTTTACTTTGGGGCAAGGAATGGAAGAGATATCCTTTAAGTACCATAAATCGGAAGTGTACCCTGTAGGAAGCCAGAATCTATCCAAGAAACATAAAGAGTTCTTGCCATATATTCCATATGCATGGTCTGCACAATTTGTTAATTAGCAAAAATTGCCATATTTCAAGAGTTCTTCATTGTACAGTAATGAAGACTTTGAGAATATATATGCTTTGTTCACCTGTTGTCTCTCAGGTGGCTGCCTGCACCACATTGTTTTAATGGCTTAATTTTTCTTTGCAGTGTCTCCTATCTCATTATTTTTGACTCGATGCTTCTGTTTTGAGCAGTCAAAGTCAGATAGTCCTATCTTGTGCCAGCATGAACACCTGTGAAAAGATATTGCTTCCCACTTTTTTCCAGCACTTTTTCAAAGCTTACTGTATGTTCTAAAGACTCAACATTTATATGAACAAAAATCAAATTTGAATTGCTTCACAGCTGTAATTTATTGCATTCTTTCCTTTGCAGGTACAATTGAGTGACTGGTTAGTTGAAACAATAGTTTGCAATAGCAAGCAACACTCAAAAGACCCAATGTATAAAAGGCAGCAGGATATAGAAATGATATAATCATGCTTTTGCCCATTAGTAAATATAATAATGGTGCAAAATGCCACAAATATATGAAAATGTTTTATTGTCTTAAACAAAATGCAAACCAAACCATTTTTGTTTTCATAAATTATTCCTTTGGGTACTGACATATTTTACAATAGGCAGTTAATGCGGATATGAATATGCCTCACATTCTTGCAATATCAAAATAATATTTTCCAAAAATCTCCATAGAGTACTGACTTACCTGATAATTTGATCATTGCTATGATCGCTACTACTACTACTACTACTACTACTACTACTACTACTACTACTACTACTACTACTACTACTACTACTACAAGAAGTATCATCTTCATTACTGTCATTCACAATTTCTGATCTTTGGATCAGATATTCAGAGATCTGGGCTGGATTTAATTTAATTCTCACACTTGTATGCCACCCAATCAGGAAACCCGACTCAGGATGCTTAATTTTCAGAGGGATTCCAGGTTTCAGTGACCAAATGACTTGGATATTTAAGACCAAGAAGGCGTAAAGTCTAGTGGCTTTCTGATAGCTATGAAGTGGTTTCCTATTGAGATAGCCAAATGGTCTTACAAAAAAATCCTATTTGAGTTCTTGAATGAAAGCAGAGATCAATCCTAGAAATTCTTGATCAGTGATTAAACTCCAGAGCCTAAACAGCTAACTGAAATACAAAAAAGCTTGAAGAAAAATCTCAGAATACCAAAGAACTCAAAGAAATGAGGGGGGGATTCTCTTTCATGTATAAAAGTGTCACAACATTTATAAAAGTGTATAAAACATTTATAAAACATGTATAAAAGTGTCACACCCCAAACCGCATTGAGTCGCCCCTTGGGCAGAGAATTGCGGTAAATAAATTCAAATTCAAATCAAATCAAACATAAATAGAAAAATACTTAGGATTGGCAAGGTCAAAGGTATGTTACAAACAAAGTCATCAGACCTCTATGAGAATTATACCACTCTTTTTGTGTCTGTGGGGTGCATCACACCTAACATTTTCCCCTGATAGGTTAATTTCAGTGTGAGGTCAAATAACAATATCAATCATATCAAAGTTCATCTATGTGTTGAATTATTAATTGTTTAATTGTTTAAATGCTTAATTTCTCTTATTTTACTTCATGGTAAAGTAAGTCTTAATCTATTAGTCTGCTATCTATTAGATAGAAAAATGACTCAAATTTGGAAGCTTTATCCATCTAATTTCTTCTACATTCCATATGCATAAAAAGAAATCCGAATTTGTTCAAACATATTTGAGAAGTTACAGGCACTATTTGCAGGCGCACCCCCCAATAAAGGACTCCGACACTGGTAAAAGTGGATAACGGCATTGGGCCACATTTATTGATTCATGCCCTAGTCCGAATTATAAATTATAAATTTCTATTGGTAAAACGACCAATCATAATTCTTAAGGCAAGCAGGCCGAAGTAACACTGGTAAGGTACCACCCCAAAATTGCCAACGGCAATTGGTTACAATGTATCAATTTGTATCAATTTGTTTGTTGACAACAAACAAATTGTTGACCGTAGTCAATATCTAACTAATGACCCCACCCTCTGACGCGTATCCGTGGAATCACGGGGTGATGCATGCTGGCTAGCTATCACCATCACCCCGTCGCCTAGTTCGTCATTGACCGGACAACGTTTAATCAACTTATGCCTGTCTATTGTTGTCCAGTCAATTGCGAACCTGCCGGATACCTGTGGGTCATAATGTTTACCTTACCAGTGATACCCGCCCATGTGACCAAAGTCAACAGCATCACAGAAACCCCTATATCAAACCATAGCAACAGTGTGGGATGGGCGAAAAAACCAGGACCCGAAAGCCAATAGTGGGTCCCAGCCAAAAATTCCCACCCGGCCCCGAAGCGACCAAAATATCACACTGTTAACTAGGGAGGGGGTGGAGGGGAAAAACTTCTCCGCTCCGTCGCTTCGCAAAATGGCAGCTCGGCTGCCTCATGGCCACCCCTTTTATAAGGGAGCTGGCCACGCCCCTAACTACCCGGATGCCTTCGTCCTATGGGGGCGGCCTGCAAAGGGCGCGGCGGCCATTTTGGCGCCGCACTTGCATTGCAGGCGCACCCCCCAATAAAGGACTCCGACACTGGTAAAAGTGGATAACGGCATTGGGCCACATTTATTGATTCATGCCCTAGTCCGAATTATAAATTTCTATTGGTAAAACGACCAATCATAATTCTTAAGGCAAGCAGGCCGAAGTAACACTGGTAAGGTACCACCCCAAAATTGCCAACGGCAATTGGTTACAATGTATCAATTTGTATCAATTTGTTTGTTGACAACAAACAAATTGTTGACCGTAGTCAATATCTAACTAATGACCCCACCCTCTGACGCGTATCCGTGGAATCACGGGGTGATGCATGCTGGCTAGCTATCGCCATCACCCCGTCGCCTAGTTCGTCATTGACCGGACAACGTTTAATCAACTTATGCCTGTCTATTGTTGTCCAGTCAATTGCGAACCTGCCAGATACCTGTGGGTCATAATGTTTACCTTACCAGTGATACCCGCCACACGGGGAGGCTTCCAAAAAGGCTCACCGCCCCCCCCAAGACCGTCAGCTCGGTCGACAGGCCTGCTCGCCAGTCCACTAATCCAGAGGTCCATACCTCCCTGCGACAGATGGGCCCCATCCCCTGAGTAAAGCTCGTAAATTTGCAGACTGATGGCGGGGAGGCTAATGGCGCATCCCCCGCCCTTGTCAAAAAGGAACCGGGCAATAGCCCCGTTCACGGAGCGTCAGCTCAGTCAGAGCCCTGAGGCCAAACGCCCCCCTGTAAGCATACCACGGTATCGTGTCCGACCAATTGAGGGATGTGGCAGGTCACACATAATGTGAGTAGGGCAGGTCACTGCGAACCGCAAGTTTCCGCGATAGGCCAGTGACCCGCCCCAAACCATCGCCCCCAAGGTACGTAACCAGGACATCTGGCGAGCCAGCATCCCTGATGTAGAAAAGGGATGGCAACAGTTCCCGCCATAACATGCCGCGCTTACCATAGCACCTGGGACGTGCGGATGCACCCTGTCCCCGTCGGGTACCCACTCTGTCGCCGCAGCGTAACGCGCTGCCCCATGCAGCGTAACGCGCTGCCCTGTGCATGCGGCTACAGCCCACCAGGCATACTGTCACCGGTGTAAAATGACACCCAGGGTCTGTCAAGTAAAAAAGGGAGGGGGGGAGAAACAGTGCAGTGACTAAAACTGGTACTCGCAGTGGAGGAGGGCGAAGACAAAACTGAAAACATTGTGATCCCCACCCTCCCATACGGCGTATTTCAGCCCTGGAGTACCCAAAACAACTGCAGCAGAAGCCGCCCCTATCCGGAACGAATGGGTGCCGCAACGAGCCCTTGAGAGGCCAACACTGCCTAGTGCCTTCCCGGCACCCCCCAAATTGAAATTTAGTAATAGAAGATCCACCTTGGTGACAGAAAAAATGTGCCATGGTGCGTGCCACACAGTGCACGGAAATCCTGTAGGGCACCAACCGGACAGATGTCTGTCGAGGAACATCGTAGCAGTCTACTCCACTGCCTACACCATGCTGATTCACTTTAGAGGAGCGTATCCCCAACTGAGCCCAATATTGTCCACACAGACATCTTCGAGTTCCAGTGCCCTACGACTTGCATCCGCCTTATACAGCATCTCAAGCTCGCTGATGCGGAGCGCTCCAAAAAGGCCACCTTTGTAGCCGCATGAAGTGGGCTGCCTCATGTATCAAAACAGAGGCCAGGCCAGCCCCGGGCCAATTGGATAAAAACCCCTGGAAAAATCTTGCATCCGCCTTATTCAGCATCTCAAGCTCGCTGATGCGGAGCGCTCCAAAAAGGCGACCATTGTAGCCGCATGAAGTGGGCTGCCTCATTTATCAAAACAGAGGCCAGGCCAGCCCCGGGCCAATTGGTAAAATCCTTGGGAAAATCTTGCATCCGCCTTATTCAGCATCTCAAGCTCGCCGATGCGGAGCGCCCCCAAAAAGGCCACCGTAGTAGCCGCATGAAATGGGCTGCCTCATCTATCAAAACAGAGGCCAGGCCAGCCCCCGGCCAATCGGGCAAAAAAACCCCTGGGGAAATCGGGTGGCGGTCGCCCGGGAAACGCCCGCGCACGCGCACCCACCCCTCCAAAACATGTCTCACACGGAAGTCATTGGTGCCGTCCACACGACCTCCCACTTTGGCCATAAAAGCCAACGCTGAAAGCTTAGATGCTATGGTGCGAGGTGCAAGGCCCTGGGCATACAGGTAAACCATGAACCGCAGAACATGGGCCACTGGGATCGGCCAGGTTCCTGGCAGTCAAAATTGGGTACAGAACGCTCTGAAAGAACTAAATGCGTGGTGATACGCCTTACTCATGCATGGCGCTAGTGACAGGCCAATCGCCCGGGTCACCTCTCCTTGCCAACGTTCCATCTCTAGTCCGGGAGTGGCGAGGGAAATTCCTCCGCATCCGGGGCCAAGGCACAGAACCGGGAGATCTGCAGACGGGACAAAGCAGCAGCAATATCATTATCAACCCTTGGGACATGCCGGGCCCTGAAGAGAATGTTGAGGCACAGGCTGCACGACACAAACTAGCGCACTAGGTCAATAACCCTGGGCGATTTGGAATTCTGTGCATTGACGATGCGGACGACAGCCGCCTTGTCATGCCAAAAATGCACAACCGAGTTGGCCCACTCCTTGCCCCATAGCATCAAAGCACCCAGGATAGGGAAACATTCCAGATACGTGAGACCACGCAGGCGACCCGTGCCTGCCCAGGATGGTGGCCACCCACCATAGGCCCACTTCCAATTGAAGTACATCCCATAACCCAGGGATCCCGAGGCATCAGACTGAATCTGAAATTGAGGGGAAGCCAGGAGGTCATGCCTCCAAAATGAGACCCCATTGAACTCCCTCAGGAACTGCAACCAGACAAGCATGTCCACCCTGATACCCCGGGTAAGCCTAACCCTATGGTGGGGCCTGGATAATCCTGCCATGGCGTCGCACAAGCGCCGAGCAAATGCCCTGCCCGGAGCGACGACCCTGCCAGCGAAATTGGGGTGACCATGTAGCACCAGCAGTTCCCTCAGTGATGCCATGCGCTCGGCCCGCGAGTCCGAGATAAGGGCCACTAGCCTTGACACCTTATCTCACTGCAACCTAGAAGCCTGCGCTACCGTGTCACTCTCCACCCCAGGAATACTAGCTGTGGAGATGGGCCCCCGGTCTTTTCGGGCGCTAAAGGGACACCGAGTTCCTCCATTAGCGTCTGAAATACATTGAGGAGACGTGTGCACGTGTCCCAGCCCCGTTCAGCCCCGAATAAAAACCATCCAGGGAATGGGCTACAGACCGGGACCCTGACCTGCGGACAAAAGCCCACTCTAGGAAAGTGGTGAAACGCTCGAATACCGAGCCCGAATGTAACAGCCAAAAGGCATGGCATCGTTGAAATAATATGCTCCCCGGGACGGGGTGCAGGGACAGGGCCAACGACCCTGCCCGCATAGACCCTCTTGTCAAAGCTGGCAGCAGCCACCTCCTCCCTCCCCCTAAGGGATCAAAGATTGGGGGCATCCTGAGGGGACCTATTACCCAGAAAGGGATCCGGAACCCCTGCCTAGAACCCTGAAGGAGACAACCCGCGTCCTCTCCCATCGGGTACAATGTGAGCCAACGCTCCAACATGCCCACCTTAATCGGGGAGGGAGCCCTTCGGTGGACTAGATCCATCTGCGGCAGTCTTGCCAGCCCCCTGTCCGCCCCTCCCTCTGCCCCGCATCCCTCCGGGCCCGGGACAGGCAGGGGCCGCATGGGGGCCAACACATGTGGGACACTCCTGTCTGTATTTGCAATTCTCCCCATTGTAGGAACCATTGGACAAGAAAGTCCAGGACAGCAGGCGGGCTGGAACCCCCTGAGCAGGGTGCGTGGGCGTCACGTACAAAAGCCACCGCCTCTGGCATGGCTCATCCCACCTAATCTCGGGGTGCGGGGAAATCCGCCTACGGCATTCCTCGTCATAAGCCAACCACGATGGGCCCGGAAAGTTAACCATCGCCCGGTATACATTGCCCAAATAGTGGACCATCGGAATTGCCAAATCCGGCCGGGCCCAGACGTACACCGCCATGCCTATGAGGCAGGCCGGCAACCAGTTGGCCCACGTACTTGTTGGCTTGCGACGACGTGCCTGCTACTATCCTTCCCCTTCTGCCCCGCGCTCTCCTCCTTGGTGGGCTCTCTGTTTATGAGTGAGAATAAATCCACGTACTCCCCCCGCCAAATTTACTCTCCGGTGGCCTGTGGCAAGTGGTCACCCCGCAGTAAGGAATACCCGGCTGTCGGCAAGGCCGATACAGGCACCGCAGAGACTGCGGGCATCTGAAAAGGGGCTTGGACCAACCCAGCCACCCAACATGTTCCCCTCAGGGTAGGAAACACCCCCCACCACGGGGCCCTGGGTGGTAGTTGTCGTCGCCGGGTGGGGCGTCAGCGGCTGTACCGCCGCACCACCCACGCGAGGCCAAGGCCCTTGGAAAGCCCCCCCAACATGGCCACGTGTGTAGGTGCACTAGTTTGAACCACATACTCACACGCTGCACCCCCGCGGGCCGCCCCCACCGGGGGTTCCGGCCCGCTGGGGGCGTCGGAGCTCACGACCGCCGTAGAGCTCGTCACTGGGGGCTGACCCGCACCGGCCGTAGGTTGGGGAGCTGCGAGGCAGTGGCCGAGGCCGTGCCATGCGCCTCAAGCAGCTCGACCCATCCCGTCGCCTGCCGCTGCCCAGCAGACGACGCGTCGAAATGAACCCCAAAGGGAGCACCAGAGTGGCTAGCCCGGGCCAGGGATGCCTCGAGGGCCGAAACACGGGCCCATAAGGCTTCAACGCTGACAAGGGAGAAAAAAGGGGGGCCAGCCGGCCCGCCTACTGCAGGCATGGGTACAGGTCCCTGTACCCCGGGGCCCGAATAGGGCCATAACCCCACACCCAGGCCCGTTAAGGCCGATGTAGCAACCTGCCAGGGGAAGGGGACCGGACCACCCCCCAAGGTTGGAAGGCCCCGGGGCGAGCTGCGCCCCTATGGAGGAAGGGGCAGCGGAATGGGCAACATCAGGAACGGTGTCCACCGTTCGCGGGCCGAGGGCCGCAGCCCCTACTGGACCCATGCGTGGGCCAGCAGTCTCCGGCCAGGGAAAAAAGACCCCCATTCCACCGGTCTCGGTGGGTGCAGGCAAAGGCGGCCGCTTAGAGGCGCGGCCGCGGCCCTCCGGGAACCTCACGAGCGGCGCTCGCAGCCGCCTTCCCCTTCAAGGGCATCTCAGCCAATCGATGGGAAGCCGAAACGAGATAGTTCAGCAAGCAAAAGGCTTCCCGGGAAAGGTAGAAGCGACGGAGGTAAGAGGGAAAAACTTCTCCGCTCCGTCGCTTCGCAAAATGGCAGCTCGGCTGCCTCATGGCCACCCCTTTTATAAGGGAGCTGGCCACGCCCCTAACTACCCGGATGCCTTCGTCCTATGGGGGGGCGCAAAGGGCGCGGCGGCCATTTTGGCGCCGCGCTTGCATTCTTCTGTTATACAGCAATTCTCTTGTAGCTAATGAAAACTATAGTTACAGTATTTAAATCATGTAAAAATCCAGAATGCTTACAACTATGGAAAAACTACAGGGACAGATACTTAAAAATATATGAAGATTCCATTTAAGGTGTAGGCAAATGGTATATAGATACAAAGGGAACATATATTTCCATTCCTTATGTCTGAAGAAATGTATTAAATACAAAAAAGTCATGCTGAAATAAATCTGTTAGTCTTTAAAGTGTCACAACATTTTACCTTCTTTTTCCCATTTCTTTCCCCCTTTTAATCCGGTCAATAACATCTTTAGTTATTCTTCTGAAAAATTGTAATGTCTTAACATTAATACCATATTTCAGGGTGATGTATTGGTAATATGTTAGTAATGCAATTTATGTTATTTTAAATACTTTAAAAAATAATTTTCCCCCATGAAATAATGAATTGAGATAGATCATTCTGACTTGAATGCTGTACTTGATACAGGTCCTGTGGATGTAACTATGGTCCCTGCTTGTCCTGCGTTAATAGACAGGTTTCCATTTTTGCAGCATAATGCAAAGGACACTTGGAGAGGTGAAGGCTGTCACTTATCTGTTGGGCCCTTGTCCTTCCTGGCTTGTAAAAGCTGCCAGAGAGGAACTGGCCAAGTGGTGGGAAGAATGTTGGATGTCTCCTTGCAGCAGGGTAGGGACTCTGACATCAGCATGCTTAAAGGAGGCAGTAGTAAAGTCATTGTAGAAAAGGTTTTCTTTGGATCCCACAGTATTAGTAATTCCATAATTGCTGTTAGCATTGACCCAGAAGGCAATGTGCTTGTCGTCAGACCATGTGAAGGTCATAAGATTAGGCTGTTTATAAATGAAATTTCTGTTTCAGGAAGGTTGAATAGCTGCATATGCTGTTTGTTTGTTCATTTAGGGCAGGGGTGCCCAAACATTTTGGACCGTGGGATGGTCACATGGTTCAGGGGTCTGGTCACTATGGCCTAGGGGCTGGATTTGGTCCTTGATGCCAATTCATCCAGCCCACGAAGCCCTCGTCACTCCTGGAAGCGGAAGTAAAACGTGCCCGTCTGGGCACGTTTTACTTCTGCTTCCAGGAGCAACGAGGGCTTTGTTGGCCAGATGCATTGTGTCACGAGCCAGATCCATCCCCCGGGCCATAGTTTGGCCACCCCTGATTTAGGGGAATTGCTTAGTGCTGTAAATTTGTCACAAAACTGATTGCTATATCATCGAGAGCGCTTTTCCCTTCATTCCAAACATTGACTTTTTGAGTTGTTGCCTCTTTGTATCTCATTAGATTCATAACTTTTGTTCATCAATTGAAAGCTTTTCTGTGTTCATGTCATTAATAGAATCAGTATACATTCCCAAGTCCTCTGCAATAATTCCATGCCTTGTCATTTCAGTAGATTCATTTAGCCTAATGTAATTCTCAAATCCATGCAATTAGTTTTTTTCTCCTTGCATTAGAAGATATTCAACCCTTCTGAATATGCTCCTTTCTTACAGCAGAGCTTTCAAAAGAAAAAAAATTCCTTTGTAAATCAACTGCCAATAGTGAATGCCTATAGAGAAAACATAAAAGCCAAGAAAGGCACTATAAGTCCAGTCAGTTAAAAGCCTGCTTATTCTGAAAAGTATCAGATAATGCTATAGAAACAAATTCCCATATTGAACTTATTATCTCCTCATATTTATAGAAAATCAATCCGTCCCCATTTCACTAGTTGTGTGAAGACAGAAACTCGGGGAATAGAGCATCACTTCACCTCTGAGCCGTGGTCCCTTTCCAAAGTAGTTTTTTGTGTACTGTATTTCAATTTAATTCTTCAAATATTAAGTGTGAAATATCAAAATTAGCACCTTTTTTGTGATGCTCAACTTGATAGTAGACTCAGGCCGGGGCCAAGAGCAACCACAACAAATGTAGATTGAGAGGGTATATTCTTCATCATCATCTTAGAACTACAGATCTGGAAGGGACCCAATGAATCATCGAATCCAGCCACTGTCAAGGAATTGAACTCCCAACCTCTGGCTCCACAACCAGATACCTAAACCTCTGAGCTATCCATCACTTCTCATCTGACAGTTTCCCCAAATCAATGCCTTCAGCAGGAGAAGCTGCTCCCTAACATGCCACAAGATACTCCTTTGTTGATTATGCAAAAGCAGACAGTCTAGGTCAGGGGTGCCCAAACTTTTTGCACCAGGGACCTGACCTTGCCCCCGGAACAGCTGAGCGGGCCTGACCATATCCCTGGAACTGGGCACGTATGCACATGCACATCAGGAACCACTTCCAGGAGTGATTCTGGATGTCTCTATGCATGCGCAAATGCATCCCCGCCACTCCTGGAAGCAGTTTCACCACTCCCAGAAGTGGTTCTGGATGTCTATGCACCTGCACAAATGTGTCCCCGCCACTCCTGGAAGTGGTTTTACCACTTCCGGAAGTGGTTTCACACACACATCCACATTGCCAGGTGCGTCCCCCATCCACTTCTCGGAGCAGTGAGGGCATCAGGGGCTTGATATGGGCTACAGGCCATAGTTTGGGCACCCATGTCTAGGTCTACATATTTCTATCAAGCTTGGCTGATAGAAAGGTCTCCTATTGCCTGCCAGTTCCAAATGTCTTTTGGCTATAAATGCAGAGTCTATCTTCATTAAAATGTTGGCAGAGCTTCAATTCTGTGTGATGCAATAATCTTCCATTAGTGCTATTCAGAATATTTTAAATTTATTGTTGATTATTTGAAAGCTACTACATGGTACTGCATTCTGGTGTTCTGATAAAACCATCAGCTTATGGCTTAACAGCAGGATTCTGCTTTCATTCACAGGAAAAAGAATTTTCTCATTGATTTTCTAGACGTATGTCCAACTTTTAAATGTTTCCACATTTCGTCAGAGTGTATAATTCCTGTCATGGGACTTGAATACAGTCTTAATGTGCTATTGTTTTCCCCTGAAATACAGTAATGTTGCTGAAGATGTCTGTGAATGCGTTTTAGCAATCTGACATGTTCTTTTCCAAAGAAATAACAACTGATGTGTAAGCTAGGCATTGAGATCATTGAGTTCCTGTTAATATACGATTGAAACTATTTTGTGATTCATACATAAATAGTAATTCCTATTTAAATTCCAACAGAGATTTTGCAGTTTACAATATTTTTGTACTAAGGTAGGTAGGTAGGTATTTTTCATGAAAAAATCCCTACACATATTAAAGATTCAGTATGTTGTAAGTTGATCATTTGAGCTTCAAGATTTTACTCCCAGTTCCTGTCATGAATATGTATTTACACTTTTGCTTTTCTGATTGACTTATTGCTAGGGATGTGTCATTTGCTTTAGTGGAGCCAAGCTCCCAGAATTCTGGGAGTTCTAGCCCACTGACCAAAACCAACATTTTGCTCACCTGCACCAGGGTCTGCCTCCTTTCTGTTGTGATATACAAAGAAAGGAGGCTGCCAAGGTGCTTCCTGGGGGTTGTATTTCTTTGGCAGGTGTGCTGTGTAGAGGCCAACAAGAAGTATAATTACTCCTCCTGAAGAGCAAGTCTCAAGACTGCCATGAAACGTCAAGGATAGGCCTTGGTATTTATACATATAGCTAAATGATAGGTATTTATCCTCCCCCTTCACATTGTGCGAAAATATTTTAGGTTTAATTAATCCATACAGTTAGCCACATTCTAGACCTGTAGAAACAAATGAGACAAGATGATTATTATTAGACCTCAGTTTGTTTCACTGATACTGAAGCAAGCTTTGTGTGACAAAGTGGACTTGATCCACAAAAGCTAACATTAAAAAAACAGCAGTTAGCCTTTAAAGTGCTATGTTTTTATTTTGTTTTGTTTTGCTTTGTTTACTCTTTGATATGCTTGCAACACAGACTAACACAGCTACTATTCCAAGAAAAAGAACATAATACATAAAGATAAAGAATGAGCCATTCTACCCTAAAGTTACTCCAATTTTAATTTAAAGTCCCTCTGACTATTCCCAAGCAATTGGAAAGTATTTAATTTGCTGTGATCTTATAGCTGCAGCATTAACATGAATTTTTACTTTGCAGATATTTTCTATGATCACAGCAAAGTAAACACTTAATTGCTCAGGATGATCAGAGGAAGTATAATTTATTTTCTTAAATTTGCTAGATTATCTTGCATTGACCATTTAACAAATTTAAGGAGGGAAATTTCACTTCCCCTGATCATCCTCAGAAATCAGTGGAAGTTGTTTAATGTGCTACAATCATAGAGGGTAGCAACAAAGTAAACAATTCATGTTGTTGCTGTGGCAATATGATTGCAGCAAATTAAGCACTTCCCAATTGCCTGGGGACCGTCAGAAATAGTATGATTTGGAAGAACAAAGTGCCATTGGCATGCTGGGATTGTGTCAAACAATATTTTGCTCCTCCCCACAGTGTTTTGTCTCATACTACATGGCCCTAAAATTGGGCAGCATGGACAGACTTTTTAGAGTAGAATGGCCCATTCTTTTTCTTTATGTATTTTGCTCTTTTTCTTTTAACATAAAAGTTTCCACTAAAGAACAGGATTGAAAATCTGATTTCATCTCAAATATTTATATCTAGTAGGTGATCATTTTCTGGATCCTAGTTACTAAAAGAGATTCCAAGTAACATAATAGGCCAATCAAAGATAGCATACAACTCTATCAATTTGTGAATTCTTTGTGTTCTGTTCAAATCACATAGTCACGTATATAGTGGAACGAATGCTATATCAACACTAAGGATTAAATCAAGAGCCTAAACCAGTGGTGGCGAAGCTATGGCACACGTGCCAGAGGGGACACTCAGAGCCCTCTCTGTGGGCATGTGTGCCATCACCCCAGCACTGAGTTTGCCCCGCCCCTCTGCCCAGTATCCCAATGGGAGCACCTCCTCCCTCCCCCAGCACAGAGTTTGCCCCACACTTCTGCGGCGTGAATGACAGCCTGTTGAGTTTGGGCACTCAGTCTCTTAAAGGTTTGCCAGCACTGGCCTAAACAGAAGGACAGGCTTACATGTAGCAATACCAGATTTTAAATTACTCAAAAAACAAGTTTCAGTTATTTCCATGGAGGAAGAGAAGACTAATCAAACAAGTTGAAAGCTTCTGATCAGAGTATGGTAGGAGATGTGTGAGCCAGGTAGAGCATGGTGACAAGAAGAGGCACTGTATCGTTGCTTTAATCTGACAACATGACAGATGGATATAGTGACTATGCACTTTATTTTCCTTCTCTCACTTACATCAGATTTTCCAGTAATCAAATGATGCTATTTTCAAGTATTTGCTTTACAGTTATTAAATCTTTCTCCAGAGTTTTACTGGCAACCTTTTGCATTGCTATAAAATCTTTGTTGATGGTGATGATGCCAGCTAGATTTTTGTGACTTTTCTTAAACTGATAAGCGGGATCAATGCCTGCACCAAAAATTTAGACTGGGCAAGAGATAAGCATATACCTCATTTCAAATATTACTAATTTTTGAATGATGTTTGTTATATACAGATATATAAGGATTACTTTTATTTTGCATCTCTTGTAGTTTTCACTGAATAATGTTATGGGAAGTCTTTTGTATTGCTTATTTGCTTATTCTATCTACCCAACAAAATAGATAGGTTTTCTGTTGAAGAATTTTACTCATTCTTTTGAGGCTCCTTCCATATTTCCATTACTGAAGATAAGAGATCAAGTCTGTTACCCAGCTTCTTCTGCTTCTTCCTTGCCATTCCTGCATTTTATATTTTTAGGCAACGCCATAAATTTTTTTCACCCTGTTCCACTTACCATTATTATCCTTCAGCCTTTTCTGCACTCTTGAATCTTCATTGCCTCTACTTAGTAATTGGTTTGTAGTTGTAGTTGCAGTTGGAAAAACAAAGTAAAACTGTTGGAATTTTCAGATCCAAAAGAAATATCTCCTCTCTCATATTTAGAGAGTCCTAAAACATAATGGTTGGGGACAGATGGGTGAGGGGGAGAAAATAGCTATCACTTGGTATTTTAACTTATCCTCACTACGTGGATCAACACTATTGTATTTTTTTTTCTTTTTCAACTCCTCCTAATAGCATATAATAAGAACCAAGGGGACATTGCAACTCAGGGTTGGTTTATTGGATTGATGTGTGCCATCGCCCTCCTGGTCCTAATTTTGCTGATAGTTTGCTTCATTAAGAGAAGTAGAGGAGGGAAATATCCAGGTAAGAAAATAACTGTTAATTTGTTGTTGCTTGTATTTGTTTTTTAAACTATATATCTGAAATAAAATTCTGATTTACTCTATAACCCTCCCACTGCAATAAGTTATTCTTACATGCTTTGAGTATCTGTAGCAACAAAAATAATTGACCTCATCAAAAACAAGACAAAGAAGATGGTTTCAGTAGAGATGCCTCATCCCGTTACCTTTATTAAGATTTCACTTCACTGTTGGCTTATTATGTGTTTGGGAAATGACCTTTACAGAACAAATCTCAACAGAATTTGGTAAGATTTGGAGAGGCCTTAGTAATATACATTTGCCTGTATTCTCTTGGAGTATACACTATTATGGAGTGATGATCACCCTGTACTCTCCCAAAATCAAAAAGCTTGCTGAGTGCAGAAGGCTTAAAGCCAAACATCAAAAGACACAGAGAGATGGTAATGGGGGAGGTTGTGTAGCATTAAGTTGCTTCTTCCAATAAATGAGAATGTTAAACAGCAGTACAACAATGGTCACATGTGTCTTTACTCCCAAAGGAATAATATATTGCCTGAATGCGCAGCATGGTGCTGTTTCTCCTTGGTTCTAGTTCTCTGCAGGTCTAAAACAGAAGAGATGTTTGGTATTCATGGTCAAATTTTCTAGCATGTTAAATTATTCAGGGACAAGTAGGGGAAATTTTTATTCAAGGAGATACACTAAGGGAAGGAAAAATTTAATAACTTCCCTATATGCTGTCTTCTTTATTAAACTTTTACATTAATGCACCAGCTGTTAGTTCCATGAAGGGAGAGAGAGACAGAGAAACAAAATACAGATTTCAAATATCTCTGGATTTTATCATGACTGATACAATCCAAGAGGAATAAAAAGCAATTAGAATAACACTAAATAAATATAAATTATATGGTAGAAAATGGGAGAACCTTCTTTTTATATAAACTGGAAGAGGTAGCTGAGATTTTTCCAGCAGATGTTTTATTTACATCTTATTGTAAATACTTTATCCTTGTTTGTGTGCCTGTTCTGTACAGAGAAGATTATATTAAGTCTGTAACTGGAGATTGAAATGTTGTTTTTATTCAGTGAATTATTTTATTTCTCTTTTTTTTTTTTTTTGGCTTCAGTGTTTCTAGACGAAAGCCGTATATTTCTCAACCAATGGCAAAGCAATGGGTGTGCATGTGTTTAACTGTACCCTTGTTTCAAATGGTACATACAATATGAGTATGTCCAACTGAAGAACCTTGTCTCAAAGTTTGGAATTCTCTAGACTTGTTAAAAGAGTAATACAGTGGAACCCTGCATAACAAACACTTTGCATAACAAAAAAAATTGTATAATGAAGGGGATTTGCAGGCGCACCCCCCCAATAACGGACACAGACAACATTGAAAGTGGATAACAGCATAGGGCCACATTTATTGATTCAATGCCCTAGTCCGAATTATAAATTTGTATTGGTAAAACGACCAATCATAATTCCTAAGGCAAGCAGGCCGAAGTAACACTGGTAAGGTACCACCCCAAAATTGCCAACGGCAATTGGTTACAATGTATCGATTTGTATCAATTTGTTTGTTGACAACAAACAAATTATTGACCGTAGTCAATAACTAACTCATGACCCCACCCTCTGACGCGTATCCGTGAAATCACAGGGGTGATGCATGCTGGTTAGCAATCGTCATCACCCCATCGCCTGGTTCGTCGTTGACCGGACAACGTTTAACTAATTTATTCCTGTCTAGTGTTGTCCAGTCAATTGCGAACCTGCCGGATACTTGTGGGTCATACTGTTTACCTTACCAGTGCTACCCGCCAATGTGACCAAAGTCAACAGTAGGAACACAGAGAGACCCCTATATCAAACCATAGCAACAGTGTGGGATGGGCAAAAAAGCCAGGACCCGGAAGCCAATATGGGTCCCAACCAAAAATTCCCACCCGGCCCCGAAGCGACCATAATATCACACTGTTAACTAGGGAGGGGGTGGAGGGGAAAAACTTCTCCGCTCCGTCGCTGAGGTAAAATGGCAGCTCGGCTGCCTCGTGGCCACCCCTTTTATAAGGGAGCTGGCCACGCCCCTAACTACCCGGATTCTCTGTCCTGTGGGGGGGGCCGCAAAGGGCGCGGCGGCCATTTTGGCGCCGCGCTTGCATTGCAGGCGCACCCCCCCAATAACGGACACAGACAACATTGAAAGTGGATAACAGCATAGGGCCACATTTATTGATTCAATGCCCTAGTCCGAATTATAAATTTGTATTGGTAAAACGACCAATCATAATTCCTAAGGCAAGCAGGCCGAAGTAACACTGGTAAGGTACCACCCCAAAATTGCCAACGGCAATTGGTTACAATGTATCGATTTGTATCAATTTGTTTGTTGACAACAAACAAATTATTGACCGTAGTCAATAACTAACTCATGACCCCACCCTCTGACGCGTATCCGTGAAATCACAGGGGTGATGCATGCTGGTTAGCAATCGTCATCACCCCATCGCCTGGTTCGTCGTTGACCGGACAACGTTTAACTAATTTATTCCTGTCTAGTGTTGTCCAGTCAATTGCGAACCTGCCGGATACTTGTGGGTCATACTGTTTACCTTACCAGTGCTACCCGCCACACGGAGGGGCTTCAAAGAAGACCTGACGCCCCCCCCCAGACCGTCAGCTCGGTCAACAGGCCTGCTCGCCAATCGCCCAACAGGAGGTCCATACCTCCTCGCGACAGATGGACCCCATCCCCTGCGTACAAGTCATAATTTTGTAGACTAATATCGGGGTGATGACTGACCCGTCCCCAAGCCCTGGTGGTAAGAAAACGCGCCACCGCCTTATTGACCGCGCACCTAGCGCGGTCAAGGGCCAGGAGGTTAACGCCCCCTCTGTAAGAATGGCACGGGACAATGTCCGACCAAACCAGGGTTGTGGCAGGCCAGACATAATGCAAGTAGGCGAGTTCCTCGCAAATCGCATGCTTGAGCGACAAGCCGGTGACCTGGCCCAAATCATTGCCCCCCAGGCGTATGATTAGAATGTCAGGCGGGTCAGCACCCAGGCCAGAAAAAAGGAAAGGCCGCAGCTCCCGCCATAACATCCCAGGCTTACCATGCCCTGCGAGACTGGCGTGGTCACCCAGTCCCAGTCGGGGTCCACTCTGTCGCCGCAGCGTAACGCGCTGCCCTGCGCACATAGCTGTGGCCCACCAGCCATACTGTCACCGGTGTAATACGACACCCAGGGTCTGTAAGAAAATTGAGGAAAAAAAGGCGGTAAGGTGACTGGATTGGTACTCATGGCGGGAGTGGGCGCACATAAAACTGAAAACATTGCGAGCCCCACCTCCCCATGCTGCATATGTCAGCCCCAGAGTACCCAAAAGCAGCTGCTGTAGAGGCTGCACCAATCCGGAACGAATGTGTGCCATAACGGGCACCTGGTAGGCCCACCCTGGTGAGGGCTCTGGCTGTCACCTTCCAAAACTGAAATTTAGTAAGGGGAGACCCATCTTGGTGACAGAAAAACGGGCCGTGGTGCATGCCACGCAGTGCCAGGAATTCCTGTAGGGCACCAACCGGACAGATGTCTGCCAAAGAACAACGTAGCAGTCTTACACCACTGCCTACGCCATGCTGATCTGTTTTAGAGGAGCGTATCCTCAACTGGGCCCAGTCTTTGGCTACATAGACATCTTCGAGTTCCAGTGCCCTACCACTTGCATCCGCCTTAGACAGCATCACGAGTTCGCTGACGCGGAGCGCTCCAAAAAGGCCACCGTTGTAGCCGCATGAAGTGGGCTGCCTCATTTCCAAAACAGAGGCCAGGCCAGCCCCGGGCCAATTGGGTGAAAACCCTGGGGAAATCTTGCATCCGCCTTACTCAGCATCTCAAGCTCGCCGATGCGGAGGGCTCCAAAAAGGCCACCGTTGTAGCCGCATGAAGTGGGCTGCCTCATTTATCAAAACTGAGGCCAGGCCAGCCCCGGGCCAATTGGGTAAAACCCTGGTAAAATCTTGCATCCGCCTTATTCAGCATCTCAAGCTCGCTGATGCGGAGCGCCTCCAAAAAGGCCACCGTAGTAGCCGCAGGAAATGGGCTGCCTCATTTATCAAAACAGAGGCCAGGCCAGCCCCGGGCCACTTGGGTAAAAAACCCCTGGGTAAATTGGGTGGCGGTCGCCCGGGAAACGCCCGCGCACGCGCACCCACCCCTCCAAACATGTCTCACCCGGAAGTCATTGGTGCTGTCACACAACCTCCCACTTTGGCCATAAAGCCAACCCGACAGCTGAGATGCTATGGTGCGTGGTGCAAGGCCCTGGGCATACAGGTAAACCATGAACCGCAGAACATGGGTTACTGGGCTCGGCCAGGTTCCTGGCAATCGAAATCGGGTACATAATACTCTGAAGGAACTAAATGCGTGGTGATACGCCTTACTATGCATGGCGCTATTGACAGGCTAATCGCCCGGTTCACCTCTACTTGCCAACATTCCATCTCTCGTCCGGGAGTGGCGAGGGAAATTCCTCCGCATCCGGGGGCCGAGGCATGGAACCGGGAGATCTGCAGGTAGGACAAAGCAGCAGTAATATCATTATCAACCCTTGGGACATGCCTGGCCCTGAAGGGAACGTTGAGGCGCAGGTTGCATAACACAAACCAGCTCCATGACCCCGGGCGATTTGGAAATCTGTGGAGTGACGATGCGGACAACAGCCGCGTTGCCATGCCAAAATTGCACAACCGAGTTGGCCCACTCCTTGCCCCATAGCATCAAAGCACCCAGGGTAGGTAAACATTCCAGATACGTGAGACCCTGCAGGCGACCCTTGCCTGCCCAGGATGGTGGCCACCCACCATAGGCCCACTTCCAATGGAAGTACATCCATAAACCCAGGAATCCTAAGGTATCGGACTGCATCTGAAAGCAAGGGGGAGCCAGGAGATCAGACCCCAAAATGACACCCCGTTGAACTGCCTCTGGACCTATGGCCAGACAAGCACGTCTGCCCCGATACCCCGGGTAAATCTGAGCCTGTGGTGGGGCCTGGATAATCTCGCCATGGCGTCGCACCAGCGCAGAGCAAATGCCCTGCCCGGTGCGACGACCCTGCCAGCAAAGCTGGGGTGACCATGTAGCACCAGAAGTTCCCTCAGTGATGCCACGCGCTCGGCCAGCAAGACCAAGACAAGGGCCACTAGCCTTGACACCTTATCCCGCTGCAACCTAGAATCCTGCGCTACCGTGTAACTCTCCACCCCAGGAATACTAGCTGTGGAGATGGGCCCTCGGTCTTTTCGGGCGCTAAAGGCACACCAAGTTCCTCCATTAGCGTCTGAAATGTGTTGAGGAGACGTGTATACGTGTCCCAGCCCCGTTCAGCCCCGAATAAAACCATCCAGGGAATGGGCTACAGACCGGGACCCTGACCCGCGGACAAAAGCCCACTCTAGGAAAGTGGTGAAACGCTCGAATACCGAGCCCCCATGGACTAGCCAAAAGGCATGGCATCATTGAAATAATATGCTCCCCAGGACGGGGGTGCAGGGACAGGTCCAACGACCCTGCCCGCATAGACCCTCTTGTGAAAGCTGGCAGCAGCCACCTCCTCCCTCCCCCTAAGGGATAAAAGACTGGGGGCATCCTGAGGGGACCTATTACCCATGAAAGGGATCCGGAACCCCTGCCTAGAACCCTGAAGGAGATAACCCGCATCCTCTCCCTTCGGGTACAATGTGAGCCAACTCTCCAACACGTCCACCTTAATTGGGGAGGGAGCCCTTCGGTGGACTAGATCCATCTGCGGCAGTCTTGCCAGCCCCCTGTCTGCCCCACCCTCTGCCCCGCATCCCTCTAGGCCTGGGACAGGCAGAGGCCGCGTGGGGGCCAACACAGGTGGGACACTCCTGTCTGTATTTGCAATTCTTCCCATTGCAGGAGCCATTGTCCGAGAAGGTCCAGCACAGCAGGCGGGCTGTAACCCCCTGCCCCGCCACTTGGCGGGGTGCCTGCGCTGGAGCAGCTCGCTGGACCGCAATTCCACAATGATACATCTCCCTAGGCGCAGTGCGCGTGGGGTCATGTACAGAAGCCGCAGCTTCTGACAGGGCTCATCCCACTTCATCTCCGGGTGTAGGGGCACTCTTGTACGGAATTCTGTTTTTCCATAAGCCAACCACGACGTGCGTGGTGGCTAGCCAATCATCGGGAAGGCCGTTGTCGGTACAAAATGTAGACCAGGCATGCGCAGCGGGACCTGGATAGCCCATGCAGTGCCACATACTGCCCCGGGGCAGAAATCCCACCCCCAGGGTCGTGCCATAATGCAACCAAGGGCACTGGGATAGAATGACAAGTGATGCCCCACTAGCCCCTAATTGGCAAGGCGAAGAGCACTGAACCACCCCGCTGAAAGTGGACTGAGATGTGGGCGTATTCAACTTGACCCCATACTCACTAGTTGCACCCCCGTGAGCCGCCCCCACTGGGGGTTCCGGCACACCGTGGGCGTCGGAGCTCGCGACCGAAATCGAGCTCTAGGACGACCTCCAACGCATTCCAATCGCTGTACCGGACAAACAGGGAGCTGCGAGGCAGCGGCAGGCACAGGCTGGACTGTCTCCATAAGCCCGACCCAGCCGGCCGCCTGTTACAGAGTGACAGCGGTGGAAGTAGCCGGCGGACAGGAGGGCCCGGTAGATCGGAAAAGGACCCCCCACCCACTGGATTGCTAAGGATGCCTCCAGTACAGCCAAACGTGCCAACCAGGCACCCCCAGCCACAGTAAACCCCCAGTAGGTGGGCCAGGCGGGCCGGACGGCCCGACGGGAAGTGTGCCAGAGGCCCTGAATTCAGAGCCTGTGCCCGAATAAGCCATGCCCCAAAATTCCAGCCCCTAATTGGCAAAAACATGCTGTGAGGCAGCACCAGGCCCTCCCCCCAATTGTCCCGGCCCCTGGCGGGCCGCCGTGGGCCGAGGGCCGCATCCCCCGCAGGGCCGGCCTGGGGTTGAAAACGGCACGGCATGGGAGCTCATCCTGTCCTGCATGCGCAGAAATTGAAACACTGACCTTAAACAACCCAGTCAGCTTCTGTAGCACTGGATACACTGCAGTCCTACTTAAAGTTTGGGCACCCCTAAGTTGGAAAAATCAGTGAGCGACGGAGCAAACTTCTCTGCTCCCCCGCGCTCTGAAGGCAATAGGCTGGAAAGCCGAAAGGAAGCCTCGAACAAAGGCTGTCAACTCAAGCCTCTTGCAAAGAGGCAGAAGGGAATAAAGCGACGGAAAAAACTCCTCCTCACCGTCGCCTTATTTGTACACTCACCAGCCATTCAAGGAGTATAGAGCAACACGATCCCTATCCAGGGCTCAGCACCCACTGACTGGAAAGCCGGAGCACGAGAGCATTTGCAGTGCTCAGGAATCAAACTCCGACCCTCCAGGCAGCGAGTTCAGGGTCTTAATCCCCTGAGCCACAGGGGTCCGACAGAGCGACGGGGGGAAAAAACTTCTCCGCTCCGTCGCTGAGGTAAAATGGCAGCTCGGCTGCCTCGTGGCCACCCCTTTTATAAGGGAGCTGGCCACGCCCCTAACTACCCGGATTCTCTGTCCTGTGGGGGGGGGCCCGCAAAGGGCGCGGCGGCCATTTTGGCGCCGCGCTTGCATTGTGCTAACTGCTATACTCCATATAACACATTTTTTCATTATACAAAGCAATGCATTTCTATGGAGAAAATTGTACAATGAAAGTCCCTATGGGATGCATGGTACAATGAAAATTTTTCATTGTACGAGTTTTCCCATAGAGATTTTCATTGTACCATGCATCTCATAGGGATTTTCGCTATACGAGTCATACTTTGTATAACAAAAAAAAACCTCATATAATGAATGACATCGTGGAACCAACTTTTTTCATTATGTGGGGTTCTACCGTATAAAGTCATTTAAAGGGCACAGTCCAGCTGTCTGGCAAGAACATCTAAAATTAGTTATTTGTTCTCTCCAACCACAGAGAAGAGGGTCTAGAGGCAGACACCTCTTCTGTGGCAGTGTTTATCTATAGTTCTGGCAAAAAGAGTTGTGCCATGGCAGATTGGAGGAACCGATTTAAGTTTGGCCAATGACAAAGCCAGGTAGGTGGCTTCATTGACAGTTTAAAGGCATGAAAGAAGAAGAAGTCTGAAACTGAAGGATTTATCTGCACAATGAAACTGAAGCATTTATCTGCACAATTCAATACAGTACCATGTTATGTACACTAGATACTATCAGAAAATAGTTATGAAGCAAGGTGTATGTTATACAGGTACATGTAGTGCCTATCACTAATTTAAAGATACATTCCCAGTACCAATTCATGACCATTTAAACGATGCAATTCAAAGCATGCTTATTAAGAAACAAAAATTTCATAGTAAGAATGTTTAGGATTGTAGCCTTATAGACAGGAAAATAAGATCTTTTCTTTTCTGTTAGTTTTTAACTACTTATAAATCTCTTTCCAGTGCGAGAAAATAAAGATGTGCCTCTTGGCCCAGATGACCAGAAGGTAGATAATGGCTCATTTGATTACAGGTATGTAATACAACTTGGCTGTATGCAAGGCCCTTGCCACCTATTTGCAGATTACAAATAACTCCTTTGTCACTTTTGTAATCACCAAGATACCACTGGTCCACTGCATCTCATATACAGTATTTGCATTATTATTTTTTGCTATTTCTTATTTCTTCAATGTTTCTTAAAGTCCTTACAAAAGGGGAAAAAATCTACATATGCATTCAAGTTATTTGATCAACAATTCCTAGATCTACTTCATTTCTGATTACAGGCAAGGAATTTCATGGCTTCAACCCAATGTGACACTTGTAGTTTCAAGATTTTTCACCCCAATCTCTTCCAGCCATTACAACTGCCCAAAAATCAACTTTTCAGAGCAGGTTTTAGATATCTGCAAGGGGTCAAAGCAGGGATGGTGGAATATATATTGTATCTCAATCTTTTTAGATTAATTAGCACAGCAGGGACAAGGGTTCTAACTAGCAAATATAAAGAGTGGAGATGGGACATTCAGATTCACTTGTATTTCAGACATGTATAGTCACAGGAGGTTTGAACAACATGATTTCTTTGTGTGATTAGATCAGCTTCTTTTTACAAATCATTAAAAAAATTGAGGATCATTTGCTTCAGAGTTTTCAATGTAGGTTTTGTTTTAGTGGAATTTTATCATAGCACTCAAGAAAGGTTTATGTTATGAAAGAGCTGGCTACTTCCAACACCTTATTTTGTCTGTCGTGTACAGTTAAATATACTCAGAGATGATTTTATTAAAACAGGCTGTATCATTGTGGGGTGGAAGAGACTACACATCTTTAGTGTAGTAATACGGTCCACATTCCAGAATCTTTTTCACAGGATCTCAAATGATCTAACTGATCATTAGTGTTATGTTCAGCCCATCAAACTTTTCTCACCAATAGCTGCACCAGGGACTACATCCCAGCTGTGTGTGAATTAAAGAAATCCTTTGCAGCCACTTTTTCTCACAGCTTCCCAAAGCAAGGTGTTCTCTTTGGCTGTTTACAGATGGGTCCTGCGTTCAAGGTTTACATTTGTTTCCCCGTTGCTTCTAAGGAACTGAAAAAGGTAACACAGGTAGCCTTCCTAAATTAATAATATTTTTCTAATCAATGGCCAGAATCTTAAGCATGCAGCTCCAAGGACACCTAGATAGTCATTCTGACCCAGGAAAGATTTTGGGAGCCTTGGAGTCTTCATTGCCCAAAAATTTCCACCAATGGTCTCAGTCCTGTGTCTGGTGGCAGGACTAGCACTGATGATTTTTGGACATTAAAGCTCCTCTCCTGTTCATTTTTTTTCTCTCTCCCCCAAGTTCTAAGGCTTTCTAGGGATCCCCTTGACCCTTGGGATCCCTGGGAGAGGGAAGCAGCTGTAATGTCTGGAAATCACCACTGCTGTTCCTGCTATTGATACCTGTGGCAAAAATATTCAGACATTAAAGGCTCCCCTCCCCATGCCACAAGGCTCCCAAGTCAAAAGGGATTCTTAGGAAGGCTCCCAATGCCCCAAGTCAAAAGGGATTCTTAGAAATCATTGGAGGCTGGGGAAGGGAGTGTAGGAAACATTTAATTAGCATATGTGGCAGATGGCATCATCAGCCTTATGTGCATTGAACTGTGCAAACAAGATTCTAGACTATGTGTCTTTCACCAAGTTTGCTCTTTGGTACATCTGCCATTTGCTTACTGCTTTTAAGCAGAAGTCTATACAAAACACACACGATTATTTATCAAATTTATATTTGATTTAGAATCCTACTTCACTTTCTCCATCCTAGCAGTTCTCCAGTATTTCTTGAAATACCTTCATACCTGAAAGAACAATAAATGGGCATTATTTTAACTGCAGGGCAGGATCTGACATCATGAATCATGTCTGGTCTGTTCCTAGCAAAACTCTGAAGAAAACATATGCTGAAATGCAATAATGAGTCACAACTAGAGTAGACCACTTGAATCAATAAAATTACAGAGGGGTTGATTCATCAAGTCCCCAGCGATTCAGTGGTCCTATAAAACTAGCAGCAAAAGCCCATGGGTTAAGTCAGTGTTTAAGACTGGGTGATGAAATATGAACTGACATGCTTTATCAGTTCTACTCTTACTTTCATAAAAGCATGTCTGATATACTCTTATCATATCGTTTACATCCTTGGGGCTCTGTGCATGAAGCTTTCTAATTATTGCAGACATTAATTAGTATGCTATCACTTTCTACTTGTGCTAGACTGGTGATTGTCTCTGTAAGCAAAGACTAAGCCAAGCCATTTGCAGGCCCTTATCCTGAATAGAATTCTATCCAGGAATCATTCCTTACTTTACTATACTATATTATACTATACTGTACTGTACTGATTGATAGAAAAGAGCATTAAGAAAGAAACCAGAAAAGGAAGCCTGATATAGACTAGGCTCCCTCCTTCCAACTACCTGCTATAAAAAATAATCAAATGACTTTGTTCTGAATAAACAGGGATTTCCCTGAGTGGACGGAAGACCAAATAGAAGAATATATATTCTGGATCAAACCTCCATAGCTTTTTAGACATCAACATTGGGCTTCATGCCGCCTATCACAGCTATTTGCAGTCACTTTGCAACTTTCAAGATATATAAAACTAGATTTCTTTCTGTAACACAACACCATAATGAATATATGATATTGGCAACTGCTTCTTAAAAAGTAGGAGCCTTGGTTATATCAAATCTATTTTGCTTCCAGGTGCCTGTCATATGAACCCAGATAGCACTTTACTGCAATAGATCATTTTTGTGATCCATTCATGATATCTTTACTGACATGTTCAGTCTTCTAGCATCAGAAGTTTCTGCTACTTGATCAACAGGATTCTTACTCTGAGTGAGGATTAATCAGCACCATATACTAAGAGCCTGATCACTCAGAGCTTATAATCATTAGGAAAGAAGAGCATCTTTTAAAATTCCTTATGAAAAAGAAAATACTTCTTCCCCCAAAATATGGGCAAGTCTTTATGTGCCCCTTATATAGCATGTTCCCCTCTAGAACACTCATTTCAGAATCATGAAATGTCTACCCACCTCCTGGACCACATGTAAATTTACACAAAGGAAAGTGTAATATCAGACTGGCCGTTTTCAGAGCTGTCCATGTTTATCTCATGCTTTGGGCAGACTGAATTGCTTTCTTCTCTAAAGGCAGCCTTTGAGCAAAGAACGTGTTTTGCTTTACATCAGTAGAACAGCAGGACAGAACATAGACTTTCAGAAATAATAATAATAATAGTTTTATTTATACCCCGCCCTCCTGGTGCAAGCACTACTCAGGGCAGCTTACAACATGTAAAAAACAATATCCAATAAATATAAAAGAATACAATTAAAAAAACAATTAAAGGTACAATTTAGCAAAGGGCAAAGATACAATATTATAAAACACAATACAGGATACAATAAAAACCATGACAGTAACAGCTCGGCTGTGGCTGTTTAACTATTTTTCACTTGGACTTTGATTCAGACTTGGTGGCAATTTTGTTACATTCAGTGTTGTTCCTCCTCAGCTCTGAGACATCTCCTTTTTATTGGTCATCCACAAATAAATATATTTTAGATATATACAATATACATATTTAGGTGGGTTCTTACAGGAGTTGGCAAGTGTTCTTCTGAATCCATCTTTATTCAGTACAATAAGATGTGTGTCACCTCCAGGAAAAACTCCATTAGTGTTAGTCATCTTTATTTTTATTTTTAAGCATTGTCCCCTGAAATGCAAACCTCATCATTTTGTTTTCTGATCAGGCATTTTTTCTGTTCTTCACTCTGTTTTATTCCATTCTTTCTTCTTCTTTTCACCTTGTCTTTCCACATGGACCATGAAGGTCTCTTGAAAGGTAGGACTGTGGACTGGCCAGGTTTGGCACACACAGCTTTTTCATTCAACAATTCCATCACTGAAATACACCTCACTCTCTACCACCTTTCCCTGCCCCCTCCACCACCACCCTTCATTTAACACTATTAAAGAATAATTTGTTGTTCTCATCCTTGAAATTTTGGGCACCCTGTATCCAATGAGTTGCATTCTGCCTGCAGATCTGGAACCATTAGCACAATGAATTGAAAGATGACAACCTTATCTTCATCCTTTTTTTCCCCTGCCACTAATTCTTATATATGCAATGACTGCTGTGGGCTCATTGCACAATGAGAGTAAACTATTGCTCCCATAAAAAAGGTCAATTTTATATTCTCAGGTAAGCTTACAGTTTGCTTTCCCCCTGGTATTTAAAAAGCCTGGTTTTACATGTTGGGCAGTGATCAAAGGAAACATGTTGGAGAAGATACCATCAGCTATAGTTCATGCATCAGTTCAGAGCAAGGCATGATTAAAAAATCTTTCATTGACATAAGATTCACTCTGACATGTGCAACTCTAGAACATGATGCCCTGAGCCTGCTTGATCCAAGCTTCTCTTACTTAATACATAACATAAGCTACTAGATTTCCATTTTAACAGATTAATAATGTGTGCTTGTGTTAAAAGTTGTGGATACTCATCTTCTTAACTGCACTAACAAGGCAACAAATGTTACAGACTTTGGCCTGCAATTCAGAGAGCTACATTTAGAGGTTGAACATTTTGCACATTAACACTAGTGCTTTGTGAAAAGCAATTTAGTGTGCAGTTCAAGAGGCTGCTCATTACAGAAGGGAAGAAACTTGGAAGCTCCACATTTGGCTGTGTGACTTTCTGGACTGTAGCCTTTGAAGGTCAAAGCTAGCAGAGAATACCTTGAAAACGTCACTAGCTTTTCTGTATAGAAGGGGCAGGACACAAAAAGGAAATTTTTTTGATCCAAACTTCATTTCACCTGAATACTAAAATATGGAAAATGGAAAGGTAGATTTCAAATGAATATTAGTGGGTTTTGCCATCTTTGTTTTGGTTTTCTCCCACTACTAACCCTATTAGCCTAAGAACTCTTCTTTGGTTCGATTCATTTGTTTACATAAAGCTATTTTTATGAAATTAACATACATATAAGAATTTGGACACTGTATTGTCACACCTGCAAAACATGGGTTTGGTGCTTTTGACAGACATGCTAATGTAAAATGGAATCACCAGCAAAGGAAAGAGAATTCCACTTTCAGTCATAGTAAAGAATAAAGAGTCTGCATGATACAGGTGACCTGGAACAGTCATACAATAATTACAGGAGGCATCCAGCTTGAAAGAACTGGATTGATATGTTCCTGTCATATGGTACTCAATTGAATTTCAGAATCATTATGATGAGAGATAGTGTCAGCTCAATGGAGGAAAGCAGGTCTCCACAGAGAGAACAGAGTTCATCAGCCTTATATAGTAGCCTGTTTTCCTCTTTTTTCCAGAGAGGGGAAATTACATCAAAAACAAAAGGTAGGCTTATCAAATTCCTAGGGCCATGATGGCAAACCATGGCACTCCAGATGTTCTTGCACTTCAATTTCCAGAAGCCCAAGCACACTGTGAATCCACACAAATGGGTTTACTGCAATTCATCCGGCCCACGCTGCCCTCGTCACTCCCGGAAACAGAGATAAAACATGCCCATTCATGTGGATTCTCAGGGTGCTTGGGCTTCTGGGAATTGAAGTCCAAGAACATCTGGAGTGCCAAGGTTCACCATCACAGCCCTAGGGAGCCACCGTATATAATTGGTGGGCTGTTTGTGAGTTTTGAACAGGGTTGGCAGAATGGCAGAAGTTTGATCACACCATTCGTGCTGCTCTATGCACCTTCTTAAACTTTTATAGATAGCTAATTAACAGCTGCTCTCTGCTACACAGACTATTTCATCTTGCAGGCACAAACCCCAAAAAAGGACTCAGACACCGGTATATGTGGATAATGGCATTGGGCCACATATATTGATTCATGCCCTTGTCCGAATTATAAATTTCAATTGGTACTCAGCCAATTATAATTCTTAAGGCAAGCAGGCCGCAGTAACACTGGTAAGGTTCCTCCCAAAATTGCCAATGGCAATTGGCTACAATGTATCCATTTGTATCAATTTGTTTGTTTGCAACAAACAAATTGTTGACCGTAGTCAATAAACTATCTACTGACCCCACCCTCTGACGTGTATCCGTCAAATCACGGGGTGATGCATGCTGAAGAGCTCCTGCCATCACCCCTTTGCCTGGTTCGTCATTGACCGGTCAACGTTATTACACCTGTACCTGTCTAAGTGTTGGCCAGTCAATTGTGAACCTGCCGGGTACCTGTGGGTCATAAATATTTACCTTACCAGTGCTACCCGCCACATGGGGAGGCATCCAAGATGACTCACCGCCCCCCCCAAGACCGTCAGCTCGGTCGCCAGGCCTGCTTGCATCACACTCAGAACGAGGTACAGGTGGACCCCTTCTCCTGCCTACCAGCAAAATTTTTGTGTAAGCCTATCACCCGGTCCCCAATGGCCGTCTCACAGCCATGCTCAGAACGGGATGGAGCCAGAGCCCCGTCCACTGACTGCCGGGACAGTCCGAACTAGGGAGATCCGCATCTCCCCTAAATTGGTGTCTCGGCACGGTGTTAGACCATAGCGACCGTATGTAAGCCATACGTGATACAAAATGCCAGGTCACAGCCCCTCGACAGTTTAGTAACAGCAGTGATCCGTACAAGATCGCTGCCGCCGAGGTGCCTGTAAAACATTGGGCGGTCCAGCATCCCTGTCAGACAGCAGGAATGGCAACAGTTCCCGCCCCCATGTGCCGTGCATACCATACCATAGCATACGTGCGGATGCACACAGCCCAGCCGGGGTCCACTCTCTGTCACTGCAGCATATACAGCTGCCCAGTGTACATAGCTGCGGCCCACCATCCCCCTGCCACCAGTGTGTTAAGACCCCTAGGATCTGTAAAAGAGTAGAAAAAGGTGAAGGACATAACTAGGTACTCATACAGTGAGGGGACGTACCTATCTGAAATTGCGCGTAGACGAATATCCACCTCCGAGTACCCCAAACGTAGCCGCGATCAACGCAACGCCTATCTTAAGTAAATGGTGCCAAAACGGGCCCCACACCGCGAAACGCGGCACCAGTAACCCTCAGGGACTTGACTATGGTAAGGGTAGACCCATCCCGGTGGCAGAAAACAGGCTGGGGCGTGCAGCAGGCACTGTCGAAAATTCATGTAGGGCACCAACCGGACAGATGTCTCAAAAACTTCGTAGCAGTATGCACCACTGCCTACACCGTGCTGAATAACCCGTGAGGACCGCATCCCCACTCGAGCCCACTCATGTGTGACAGAGACATCTTCGAGTTCCAGTGCCCTACGAGACACATCCGCCTTACACCGGTGGCACCAACTCTGGCACCCACTCACTGATACGGAGCGCTCCAAAAAGGCTACCGTGGTAGCTGCGTGGCCAAGAGCCACCTCCCACCTATCTGTACATAAGTAATGCCAGCCTCGTGCAAGGTGGGTCAGAAACTCTGGGAACAGGGGTGACGCGTGTAAGGGTGGCGGGCACGTTCCCGTGTCCACCCCTCCCAAACACGACGCATGAATGCATAGTGATATGCCTTACACGTGCGAGGTGCCCATGACATGTCCGGTTCCCTTCTCCTCGCCAAACGTCCAGCCATTGGCCAAAAGTGGTGAGTGGAATCCCTCTGCTCCCGGATTATGGCACGGAACCAGGTGATCTGCAGGTGGTGGAAAGCAGCAGTAATGTCATTATAAATACCTAGAACATGTCTGGCCTAGAACGGCACATTTAGGCGTAGGCTTCTCAAAAGAATAGACAAACTAATGTCATGACCCTGGGGGATTTGCATGTCTGGGTGTTGACAATGTGCACCACTGCCGCATTGTCACTCCGAAATAGGACCACTGAGTAGGCCCACTCATTGCACCATAGCAGAAGTGCTCTCCAAAATGGGAAAAACGCAAGGAAGGTAAGGTCGCGGAGGCGATCCGTGCACCCACCCTCAGAGTAAACCCCCATAAGTCCGGGAGCCGGAGGTATCCGACCGTACTTGAAATCTAGGGCAGACCATCAGGTCTGATCCCCGGGAAGAGACCCCGCCAAACCCAGGAGTAATTTGAGCCAGACCGGACAAAATTAAGGTGGGCATGAATTAACTGCAGCTCACGAGGGCACACTTTATGTTTGGCAATCAATGCCAAACTCGCCGCGGAGGTCCAAGCCACCGTATGCATGGTTAACCCGGATGCCCGCGCGACATAATAGAGCATAATAGATGGGACCTCGGTCTATTCAGGCGCCAAGGGGACACCCAGTTCCCACCTGAGTGTCTGAATGGTAATGAGGAGACGCGTGCACGTGTCCAAGCCCCGTTCACCCCCGAACCAAAAGTCGTCGAGGTAATGGGCTAGAGACCGAGACCCCAACCTGTGAGCAAGTGGCCACTGAGTGAAGTCCCCAATCGGCCGAGTGCTGAACATGACTTAACTCAGGTAGAAGGGGGTTGGCCTTAACTAAGTAAAATTCCCCTCGGCACCTAAAAAACCCAATAGGTCTAAATCATTGGGTGCATTGGCAATAATCTGAAAGCCGAGTGCATATGACACTGTGCCAAAACAGCACCAGAACTGCGTGAGCGTGCCCCCCATAGTAGCCGAACCAGCTACGAGTACCTGACTGAACAAGGTCATCAGGAATGGCATCCCTGAATGGAGAACCCACAGGGTAAGCTGAATGGAGGATTAAATGACATTCAACCTGGTTCTAGCTCAGTATGAGCTTCATGGAAAGGTGGTTCCAAGAAGGGCCCCCGCTACTCTCGTAGCCCCAACTCCCTTAGCTGTGGACAGTGGAGCCCCCTCTTCGTTACCCTGCAAGGGAACCAGATTAATAGCATCCTGGGACCCCCAACTCCCCCGAATGGATACAAAAGCCCCCATAGAATACCCTCCGGCAGGTATCCCGCCCAGTCCCTTCTTGGATGAACTGAGTGCAATCTCTCCAGGCTGACTATACTAATTGGGGCGGGAGGGGGTCTTATGACAAGGTTAGTTGCTTCAGACGGAGCTCTGATCGCCCCTATGCACCCCTACCTCTGCCCCGTAACCCACCAACCCGCGGGCACGCGGAGGCGGCGTGAGGGCCAGCGCAAAAGGGGACACGAAGTCGGTAACGACCGTGGTGCTTAGTACACACATTGTCAGCTGAGCAGGCCGAACACAGCAGGCGGGCTGGAACCCCCTGCCCGGTCAGTTAGCGTGGAGCCTGTGTCTGAGCAGCCCGCTGCTCAGCATGACCACTGTGGTACCTATCACCAGGCACCGGTCACGAGGGAGTGATGTACACGAGCACACTTGCTGACAGGGCTCATCCCACCTCCCCTCAGGTATAGAGCCACCCTCATCCACATGCCTCACCGTAAGCCAACTGCCATGGGCCCATCTAATCAACCATCGCCCTGCAAATATTAGCGGTGGATGGAAGCACCAGGATAGCCCAAGCAGGTCAAGCCCTGCGGCATACCACCATACGTACAAGGTATGCCTCCAACCAGTTGGCCCAAGGTGCGCGGTGGCTCACGACGATGGGACATCTCTTTGTCTCAGTCGCCCTGTCCCTCTCTCTCCGCCTAGTGGGCTCGCAGTTAAATAGGGAGAATGTCCACATGCCCCCTCCAGCCCTTACCCCTCATGGCCTGCGGCCAATAACACCCAGGGGCAAGTAATAGCCGGCCATCGGCAAAGCCCTCGACGGTACAGTCTGCATAAAGGGCATGCGCAGCAGGACCCGGACAGCCCTCGCGATGCTCAGCACTGTCCCGGGGGTGGACACCCCAGTGCGTGGTGGCTACTACGGCGGGACCGCCCATGTCTCTGTCCTCCTGTTAGCACCGCCTATCCTTATTGGGATCACGGTTCATAGGGAAAATATATCCACGTACTCCCCCCACCAAATCATTTCCCTCATGACCTGGAACAAATGATCACCAGGGTGCAATAAATAACCAGACATTGCGGAAACCCCCACCCCCAACGTTGTGCCAGAATGCAACCAAGGGGCACTGGGATAGGCTGGCAAGTGATGCCCACTAGCCTCAAATTGGTGAAGCCATGACCACTGAACCCCACCGCTGGAAGTGAACTGTGATGTGGGTGCATTCAACTTGAACCTAATACTCACTAGTTGCACCCCAATGAGCCGACCCCACTGGGGGTTCCGGCCCACGGCGGGCGTCGGAGCTCGCGACCGAAATCGAGCTCTGGGGCCACATCCAACCACACCCCGGTTGCCGTTTTGGACAAACAGGGAGCTGCGAGACGGCGGCAGGCATAGGCCGGAGTATCTCAAGCAGCTCGACCCGGCTGGCCACCTGTTGCAGAGTGGCAGCAGTCGAAGTAGCCGGCAGACACGAAGGGCCCCCGTAGATAGGGAAGGGCCCCCTCCCACTGGATTGCCCAGGATGCCTCCAGCACAGCCAAGCATGCTAACCAGGCATCCCCTGCCACTGAAACCCCTGGTATAAGGTGGGCCAGGTGGGCCGGCCGGCCGGCTAGGGATTGGGCCATGGGACCCAATTCGAGATCCTGGGCCAGAATAGGGCCATGCCCCAAACTCCGGCCCCTGAGGGGTTAAAACGTGCTGTGTGCCAGCACCAGGCCCTCCCCCCAATCGTTCTGGCCCATGGCCGGCAACTGCGGGCCGAGGGCCGAATCCCCTGAAGGGCCAGCCTGAGGCTGAGAGCCGAGGGCCATATCCCCAAAACTCCGGCCCATGAGGGGCTGGGGGTAAGCCCTGCTGTGCAACCGCACAGGCCCTCCCCCCTGCTCAAAGGCCATGGCCGGTAATTGCGGGGCAGGGGCCGAAGTCCCAACCGCGCCAGGCCCTCCCCCCTGCTCAAAGCCCATGGCCGGCAACTGCGGGCCGGGGGCCGGAGCCCCTGTAGGGCCGGTCTGAGGCTGGAGAGCCGCGGGCCATGGCCTAAGCTGCCCCATCCCACCGGTCCCGGTGGGTGCCTCTGGTAAGGGGTCCTGTTGGGGGGGCGCAGTCTCGGTCCTCCGACCCGACTGCTGCCTCCTATTCAGGCGAGCCTCAGTCGCCATAGCCTCCTTCTTAGGAGGCATCGAGCAAGCACGATCCCTTTCCAGGGATCAGAAACCCGATGGCTGGGAAGCCGAAGATAAGAAGCAAAGATCCCGCTAAGGTTCTGCAGCCAAAAAAGGCTTCCCTGAAAAAGACGAAGAGCGACGGAGAAAGCTTCTCCTCTCCGTCGCTGTTTCTAAAATGGCAGCTCGGCTGCCTCATGGCCACCCCTTTTATAGAGGGGTGGCCACACACCCCTAACTCACCCAGGTCTCTGAGTCCGGGTGCGGGGGCCCGCAAAGAGCACGGCGGCCATTTTGGCACCGCGCTTTCATTACAAGAGTCTTCCCAAGAGCACTATTCTATGAAACTAAAAACAGCAACCCTGCAGTGTAAGAGATACATTGGCATTAAAAACAATCAAGACTTGTAGGAAAAGGGCTCTCTTTTTTGTAGCATGCCTTTCAGTCAAGTTTTATTTTAAAATCCACATAATGGCACAGTTATATTAGGACATGTGGTGAGATGCACAGCCCTTCCTTTTCAACCTCTTGCAGTTCATAGCCTGGGTTCCAAGATCTTCCCTCCAGACAGAAGGCGCTTCTTACAGATAGGTGCAAAGGCTGGCTAGTCATGAAGATCCCATCCTCACAGAAACAGGCCCTTTGTTGATCTGCAATTTTTTTGGCCCTGGATGTCATTGATAAATATTGAGGTTCTAGGCCAGTGATGGTGAACTTTGGCACTCCAGGTGTTCTGGAACCTCAATTCCCAGAAGCCCTGATCAGCAGGTGTGCTGACTTTGGCTTCTGGTAATTGAAGTCCAAGACCACCTGGAGTGCCAAGGTTTGCCATCACTGTTCTAGGCTTTTACAAATAGGATATGAATTAACTATGTTAGAATGTTTGTGTTGTGTTCCTTCAAGTTGATTTCAACATAAAGTGCCTTAATAGGGTTTCCAAGAATGTGAAATTTTTAAAGATTAGTTTTACCAGTGCCAACTCACAGCAAGTTTCCATAGCCAAGCAGGGGATTTGAAGGCAAAAGTGGTCCAACACTTATCTGCTACACTACAGTGGCTGTTACATTAGTAATTTAAGGTAGAAGAACCAGTTGCATCAATTTCTGTGTCCATTGACATATGCAAACATATTTATTTTAAAATTTCCCAAGATTTTTGTGGTCTTCCATGAAGCTTCTGGCAGTACCCAGCCAGATGCCTACAAAAAGCTTGCAAGGAGCTCTTAATGGAGATAACCATGTCCTGGGTCCCCCACCCCACCCCAATGCATCTTGATGGAGCAGAAGTAAGGAACCTGTGACTTTTCATATTTTTCTAGACTAAAATGTCCATAATTCCACATCATTGTATTTCAAGAATCTCAGTCCTCTATTTCTGTTACATTATTGGGGAATGGTTACCCTCTAATAATAATTGGGTGGTGTCAAGTCAATTCAGATTTATGGCAGCCTTTTCCATGGTTTTCTGGGTAGAGAATACACAGAAATTGTTTGCTATTCCCTTCTTCTGGAGGCATCCTGGATCTGTGCAGCTTGCCCAAGTCTAGACAAGCATGCACTTATTCCTGAAAGCACAGTGGGAAGTTGAACTCCAATCCTTTGGCTCCACAGCCAGATACCTAAACCACGGAGCTATCTAGCCACTTGGAGCCACATTCCCCAGTCTCTTCTGCACTGTGGTTGCATCTTTTGAATATAGCTGCCTGAACTGCCTCTTTCACATATGTGAGGTTATGCTGCCCTTTATAACTACACCTTTCCAGTTTTAATGACACTTCTTTTCCTTTTTGGTGCTAGCGATGAAGACAACAAGCCACTGCAGAGCAGCCAGACCTCATTAGATGGCACAATAAAGCAACAAGAAAGTGATGACAGCTTGGTGGACTATGGTGAAGGAGGTGATGGACAGTTCAATGAGGATGGTTCCTTTATTGGTCAGTACACAGTCAAGAAGGACAAAGATGAGACAGAAGGCAACGAGAGCTCGGAAGCCACATCACCAGTTAATGCTATCTACTCCCTGGCATAACCCAAAACAATGAAATCAACAGTGAGAAACATAGTCACTGTGGGTCAGCAAAGTCACCATCAACAACAGAATGCAACCAGAGTAAGATGAAAAGGACCAAACACAATCCACCCAAGTGGTCACCAATGCCATCATCTCTTTAACAGACAATGCAAATGGCATAGATTCACAGGCTGCTGAAGGGATTGCAGTGCAGCTGAAATCTAAGATAACCCACAAGAGACCAGTGGAAGTGCAGGATGCACAGATCCTGTGCCCCAGGCTTCAGAAGCTGACTGAAATAAACACCCCTGTACACCCCATGTCTAATTTGTGAGATAATGCAATTCCTTTCATTAATAATGTACACAGCTGAAATTTTTGATTGATTTTTTTAAAGGACTCACAGTTGTTCTTAGAAAAAGAAATGTTCAAACATGGGAAATATTGGGAGTGAAGGGGTATGTGTGGGGAGGTGAAAGTATAGTGAAACTTCCATGGTAAAAGCAGCATGAAATCACAATGCAGAATTGGCTATTGGTATGAATTGCAAACTGTTTTATAAACGGGAATCTTTGTGATCATTTGTTTTTGTTGGAGATTGTTGTAACCAGCTACTTGTCCTTAAGCAAGGTGTATGATGCTCCTTCCTACCAGATGAAATGGTACTGCAGTAACCTTCAACATAGTAGCTATATGTGCCAGGGTGGGATATTGCATTGATCAAAATTGTCTCAAATCTCAGTCAGTGCTATAAGGTAACTATTGGGTGTGCCACAAATGACAATGTGAGAGGTGTTTTTTTCCACTCTACTAGTGCTATTTATTGTCTTTATATTCAAAGAAAGAGTTTGGTGGAAACAGTTGCATCTTTTTGTCAGTCCAGAAAAGGAAACAGAATTAGCTTGTTCTCCTTCCTGGAGAATTATAGTGGGAGGATTCTTCATTCTTACTAAAAGAGGCTGTCCCTCCTAAGGCACCCATATGGTGCATGGTGTTAACTATTATCTCAGAAACCTGTATACAGCAGGAAGAAAAAGGAGAAAGGGTGACTGGAGAAGTGCAACCTGTCTTCACACCTGTGCTGCTCATTGAAATGGGATGGTACCAGTGGTGGGCATCAGCAGGTTCGCACCAGTTCACCAGAACCGATAGCAGAAATTCTGGCTGACCCCACCCTTCCAAGTTTTGAAACAAATAGTACTAATTCAGGTGTAACACAGGGCTTTCCCTCTGGCCACACCCACCATACCACGCCCACAGTGTGGTAGTAAAAAAAATTGGAGCCCACCACTGGATGGTACCTGTTAAAACTAACCTAGCACTAACCCTGCCAGACATACCTGTGAAAAGGTCAGGGATTCCCTGTCCCTGTATGTTAGATGCAAAACTACAAATGCACTCAAAATCAACCCATATTGATCCATCTTTCTGTCCGTTCTATCATTTACATATCAATCAGGGTTGCATTTTCTGGCTTTCAATGTAAAGCCATTCTTCACACAGGCGAAGACCTCATATGGTCAACTTCCTTTTGGTCAATTAACCTAAAGGAGGCATTTTCCACTAATCAGCAGCATGCAGCTCACAATATCTGGTAGTTACATATCAAAAGCACTCAAATTGAGCTAATTTGCTAACACACAGTAACCCTGTTTTTCTCAGATACAGATTCTGTTGTGACACTGTTCTTCCATATATGCCTTAAACAGCTTCATGCTTTCCCTGAAGCTTAATAAACTATGAATATTTACCCACAGATCAAGCCCCTGGTGTGATGGTCTGTAATTTGTCCATGCAATACAAATAAGCCTTCTGCAGCTTGGCCAGCCGAGAATGCATGGATCATTTTAGAAGGTAGAGTTTTGTAATATAAAGTACTTAGTGCAATTCAGTATATATTCTCTTCACTCCCTACACTTTTGAAGCCAAAGGTATTTAAAACGTAGAGATATTTTACCCTCCAGAGAGTTTCTCAGCTGTGAAATAATATTTAGAAAGAAATTTCAAAAGATCTGTTTCAGAATCAAGCAAAAATGGAATTATAACATTCCAAATTGATTGTTTTGAAGGAAATTTTCCACTGAGGATATTTCTGTTAGAGAGGATAGTGCAAAAAAAAAAAAGCTTTGGCATACTGTGTAAGAGCCTGTGATATTTTTAGACTTAATAAAAATTTAGCTAAATAAAATTTCTAATGTAGCCACCTAGCATTGTAGTTGCTAATGACCACCAGCCAAGTAAAACCTCTGTGATGGCCATGCAATAAGAATGAAGGAAGGAAGAGTTTGGACCCAATCATTGAATTGAATCTCTCTCTCTCTGATCCATGACAGGCTAAGAGCTCTTCAAATGGTAACTATATCTCTGGTCCCCAGAGTGCAGCATGCTTCATTACGTCAATCACAAAACACCTACTGTGGTGGAATTGCCCAGGTTTTTATCAGGATGTCGTTTTTAAGCCCCTAACTCAACTGATATCATGTGTTACAGAGTTGCTTTTGAAGAGAAGACAATCAATTTAGGAGAATGTTCTACTGAATCAAGCAATCAACCTGTGTAACTCAAGATTGTCTACAATGACTGTCAGCATTTCAGTTTGATTTTTGGCAGGAGTCTGTATAAGTCCTACTTAGAGATTTCAAAGAATTAATCTTGGACCTTTTGTATGTAGTCTATCACTACAACATACTAAAACAGATTGTGCCAAAATTAAAAAGGGATCAGTTAAGGCTAGGACATACGATATGTGTTAGATTGTACCTTTTAGTCTCACATCACTTCTGAAAGTGATGCTTCTTAAATTTTGTAAATATCCTCTACAGTGCAGTCCAGGATTGGGGTCATTAGAATCCAGAAACCTACACTTTTTGACCAAACTGTCATTTCTTGATGAGTCTCAAGAGAAAACTGGACACCACTGGCAAATATTTTTTTTTTGCTGTTTTAGAAAGATGATGTGCTTATGTATGTAGCAGTGCCTGCAATTTTATGCTTTGTTTTAGATGTGTATTCATTGAGTATTTCCTACAAAATCTCCCTTATACCATCTATTTGAAGAAGATTGGTGATAAGTAGATGAAGTTGATTTTCATTGGGTATGGAGGTGCTTTATAGCAAAAAAAAAAGCATGGGGAAATCATACTTCTAAAAATATAGGGCTAATTCCAGTTAGTCACGGTTAAAGTAGACTTATTGAAACAATGAGACCTACATAATTGCAGGCGCACCCCCCAATAACGGACTCAGACACCATTGAAAGTGGATAACGGCATTGGGCCACATTTATTGATTCATGCCCTAGTCCGAATTATAAATTTGTATTGGTAAAACGACCAATCATAATTCTTAAGGCAAGCAGGCCGAAGTAACACTGGTAAGGTACCACCCAAAATTGCCAACGGCAATTGGTTACAATGTATCAATTTGTATCAATTTGTTTGTTGACAACAAACAAATTGTTGACCGTAGTCAATATCTAACTGATGACCCCACCCTCTGACTCGTATCCGTGAAATCACGGGGTGATGCATGCTGGCTAGCTATCGCCATCACCCCATCGCCTGGTTCGTCGTTGACCGGACAACGTTTAACTAATTTATTCCTATCTAGTGTTGTCCAGTCAATTGCGAACCTGCCGGATACCTGTGGGTCATAACTGTTTACCTTACCAGTGCTACCCGCCCATGTGACCAAAGTCAACAGCAGTCATAGCAGAACCCCTATATCAAACCATAGCAACAGTGTGGGATGGGCAAAAAAACCAGGACCCGGAAGCCAATGTGGGTCCCAGCCAAAAATTCCCACCCGGCCCCGAAGCGACCATAATATCACACTGTTAACTAGGGAGGGGGTGGAGGGGAAAAACTTCTCCGCTCCGTCGCTTAGCTAAAATGGCAGCTCGGCTGCCTCATGGCCACCCCTTTTATGAGGGAGCTGGCCACGCCCTAAACTACCCGGATCATTCGTCCTGTGGGGGGGGGGCGCAAAGAGCGCGGCGGCCATTTTGGCACCGCGCTTGCATTGTTCACTTAACAAGTCATAGTTGAACGGGTCAACTCTAGTTGTGACTAGAAAAAGAACCCATTCCAAAGAAAAGTAGATGGTTCTGCTTTCTTTAAAAGTTAATTTTTAATCTATTTCAAATGAGGGGGTTTATTGTAACACTATTTAGAAAAGCTGCCTTTTCACCATTTTATTTGCATTACAGCTACAGCAAAAAGAAATGCTTAACTTAACATATGTTACCATTTGCCATTACAGTCAGTGGAGTTATCTTGGGAACAGATTTGTGCTTTAAGAAGTAGAACCAGTTCTAAAGATGCGTATTTCATTTTTAAAGCTCAGCTGTATGTAGCCTGAGGGGAAAAACAAGAATTTTGATGTGCTGTTCCTTTAGCAGGTGTAAAAGCTATACATGTAGAAGAGCTATAACATCTAAATGACATTTCTGAAGTGATAGCCATGTTCGTCTGTGCAAACATATTACACAGTAAGCAAAAGCGGAAAAAACATATACAAAAATGTGGCGGCACCTTAAAGACCATTTGCTATATTTTAATGTTAGCGTTCATAAATCAAGTCTACTTCTTCAATGAACTTGATCCACTGGAGAAGTGGACTTGATCCATGAAGAAATGGTTTTGTTTTCATCTAATACTCATGAAATACATTGTTTCCCTAAAAAGGTATCTAATTATTAGTAAATGCTTTGTTTCTTGGTGTACTGTCTACAGGTCCAAAGTCTAAATCGTCACCAATTAATCTTTAGATTGCAATCTTCTACTCTCTTATCTGGATATGAGTTTAGTACTTACTTATTGACAAAAAACAGATTGCATAATTAGATCACAGCGCATATGCTTAGGCTGGAAATATCTGCTATTAACCATGGATCTTGAAACAAAGCATATATTATTTTACTGCTGATTGCAATGAGCCTGGTAAATGTGGAAATCTGAATATGTGGTAAGACAACCTCTGACAGTCAAAGCAGCCTGCAGAAATTTTGTAGGGAACTGTACTCTAGAAATATGAAATGAAGATGCAGAATTAATTATTCAATATGTGAAAAAGGAATATAGTGGTAACCAACACTATAGCTTACCACCAAGAAGACAATATATGTGTAAATCCTTGCAAGATGACACCAATGATACTGTACAGCAGGGGTGCCCAAACTATGGCCCATGAACCAGATCTGGCCTGTGGCACCATTCCATCTGGCCCACATCACTCCTGGAAGTGGAAGTAAAACGCACCCACACATGTGCAAAATGCTGCCATAAATGACCCATAGCTGTCTTAAATGCGTTTACACCAGCTGTGGGTGCATTTACGGCAGTGTTATGCACATGCGTGGGTGTGTTTTACTTCTGCTTCCAGTGCGAAGAACCACTATAACCAGTCCACTCAACCATGTGACCAGCCCATGCCCCAAAATGTTTGGGCACCCCTGCTGTACAGCATCAAGTAGATTTCACCTGTTAATCAGAGGTACCAAAATGTAGTAGTACAGGTCAGTGAAAACTTATCCCAGAGATGATGTGAATTCTGATCGTAGTCTTGTCGTTGCTATAATCCACCTCAAATGAGGAGGGGAGGGGATACAAGAAAGTATAGCATAGACATTAACTATGTGATCCAGCTGACTATAGTGGTCCTAAAGCAGGAGGTTCATGAAGGAGGCAGTTTAGACTGCACTGAAATGACTCAAATATAAATGCCACTTGCTCAAAACTTAAAAAGATGTTAGTAGATATAACAACAATTGAAAACGCATAAATATAAAAAGAAAGAAATGGATGACAAAAAATATTAGATTTATTAGAAAAGAGAAATACAGTACAGGTATATGGAAAAATCAGGACAATACTGAATACAAATAATTACATAGAAATATTTCGAACAAAATTGAGAAATCAAAGAAACCTCCAGAAGATCAATCTCTTTAACATGAATGAAAACATCATGCAGATGGAAGGAGCTATTGATGAATAGAAAAATTCTCTGATACTTGATGTCAAAGGTAAAATAATAGCACTGAGTGAATACATTAAAGAGCTATTTGAAAATAATATGTTCATCAAATTTATTTTTCCAGATGTTAATACTAGAGTGAAAATACAAATATCTGAAATCCAAAATTACTAACAAAAAAGGCAAAATTGTTGGAGCTGTTGGAGAAAGACATTTTAGATGTTTTAGGGAATCTTTTCAATCTTTTCAAAATAGATATTATTACTTTACCCAAAAAAAGCAAAATGCCAAAGTTTGCACTATAACCAGATGATATGCCTATTAAGATATTTGCTTACTCTCATCTTAGGAAAAAAAAACCACAGCAATGCAAAGAAAGGGCAGGAGACACCGTGTTTGAGGTTAAAAAGAGCTTTGAAACTATGGAAACAGTGTCCTTGATGCATGTGCTTTGGAAGAGACGCTGTATCATGAGCATGGGTATATACGTTTCCTTTTTCAACCAGAAAAAAAGCCCCTGACAAAGTCCAGCATGACAAGCTGGAGTTGGTGATGAACCTAAATCTTGTACAATTGGAATACCATATCAGCAATAGGAAGCTGTACTGAAATCTGAAGATCACATGGCAGAGGATTATGACAAACATTTATACTCTTACCATCCTTGCTTAATCTGAATTTTGGGAATAACTTTAGAGAAATATTTGATTCAAATGATGGTATCATTGACAATGGAGAGGGTTATCAACAATATCCAATATGCATATGATACAGCATTATCGACTGAAAGTTTAGATGATTTGTAAAAGGAATTACTCTATAAAGTCTATGACATAAATAATGAATCTATTTGAATGATAAGAAACCCAAGTTCACAGTAATCATCAAAAAAAGCAGCCCAAAAAGTGCAGTTAAAGATTCAAAATGAAAGTGTAAGGCATGTTGACAAATTTAAGTACAGTACTTGGAATTTTGTTGGATGAAAAAATGAGCACTTAGCTGTGCAATAAAATACAGAACAGACACAGACTGCTCCAAAATAGAGTCCTTAAGATGCAGAGGAATATAATATGCAACAAAATTGGCATTTCAGAATGTACATTATATAATGCTGTTTTCTGGTTCTTTTGCATAGCACAGAATTGTAGTCTTAACAATAGGCAGCTATGCAATATGCACTTGCAGAATGCCAAGAATCCCTGGATGAAGAGGATAAAAGATGAAAAAGAACTAGGACAAATGAATAAAGACCAAGAAATCTTAAAACACGTAAGATACTTAAAATATACTTTGCTGACAAGAAATTTTTAAAAAATCTATCATAGCTGATAGATGAGGGTGGAATAAATGAGGAAGAAGTCCAGAAAAGAGAAGAACATTGACTGAAGAACTTGGCTGGGATGCAACAAATAGCTATCATGACTTCCATGCTGTGGTTGGAAAGGAGCAAGCAGAGGCAGCAGAAGAAGGGAAAGGAGGGTGAATTTAAGTATGGGATGGAAATGGAGGATAGAGTTGAAATATGTTGGTATGATTTGAACTACAGAAAAAGCCCATTGAAATGTAAGGCTATGTATTTAGATGGGTTTACAATTGAATTATATTTATGTATATGCAAATATAAGTTCAATTGAAATCATATGAGACTTACTTCAGGGAACATATTCTAGGACCACAGATTTAGAATAGCTAATCACTAAAGAAGTATTTTCTAAATTATTAGAATGCCTAGAAATATACTTCAGCCTAGCCCCAATCTAATATAAATAGTACATAGCTTTTTGTAATGGATAAGTGGGAAACCTTTCCTGCAAGGGCTCAAAGAGGAAAATAAAGAGTTAGCCACAAAATGCTGGAGTATTATTACATCAAGAGGGGGTACTTTGGCTTGTGTATATCACTTTTTCAATAAGTATATGTGCCCTTCTAGGCTCCAGTGAAAAGCATTAAGTACATTTTTTTTTCATTGAGTATTAGATTATGTACATGGACAAGGGATTTAAAGTTCTGGTTTTTCTCTGTAATGATGTCCCAAGATACAGTACTGTATAGAGAATACACTATATTCACTTACACATTCTAGCCAGCAATGGTTTTTGGAAGGTCACTTTTCTCAGTGATACAACATGGTTGCAGTATAAGTACTGAGAAAATGCATATTTCTTTATACATAGAGCAACCTTTTTAAAAACCCAAGTGGTTGATGTAACATGAGAACAGATAACAGAAAGAAGTAGATTTATTTTGTAGAAAATATTTGTGTCCTTTCATGTGCAACACTTGAGGTAGTTTCCAGCAACAGAAATACATTACAGTAAAATATAGTTGCTAAAACATTATTAAAATATGATAGTAAAGTGAAACTAAGCATAATATAAATCCTGGCATACATAATACACGATTAAAGGTTTATGAAAAGGTGTCATAGTTCCACCCCTCCGTAAATATGCTTGATGTCATCTAATCTTGGAAGCTAATCAGCATTAGATTTGATTCATTCTTTAACTAGAGAAAAATGTTGACAATGATTTAATGGACTGTTGCATTGGATTGTTGCATAGAATTTTAATGTCTATGATGTCAGTCTGGAGGTAATTTACTACATCTGAAAATCACATCAGTCATAATGCCTAAATAGAAAGGGAGGGTTTCATGGCATGACTTCTATCTTAAGCACTTCCTTCAAACAATTCCCACCAGTGGTGTGCTGGCCCACAGGGATACAGGGACTCATCCCAGTGCACCCCAGCGACTGGTTCCCCCAGAGCAGGCAGAGGTAATGGAAATGTATGGGATTCCCCCCCAACCCCCAATAGGTGCCCCCATCACTTTCTGTCCACCGCCCTCACAAGGTCCCAGCACACCCCTGTTCCCACCCCTAACCGTCTAACAATACAACTGGTAACAGACACTTTTTAATAATTCTGGCAAAGAAGCATTGTTCTGTGGTGTTTCCTTTACCTGTAGTCTGAGTATTTACTTTTGTCCATGCTAAAATTGTATCTCTGCTTAGATTTAAGCCAACCCTTACTCCTAAGAATCATAGGCAATAGAATTTCAGATTCCCTGTTAAGTGTCATTGGCTTACAGAGGTCAAAACTTCATGCTTAAAAAGTTCCTGATGGTCTACTATAGAGTACATGGCAAGGACCACAAAAGAACTCTCCATGTGCCACCCTTCAACATAGTGCACTGTCAATATTGGACCTCTCCTCCATCCTCTGCATATACCAGATGTGTCGATCAGAAGGACTGATCTATTTTTATATCTATTTTTAAAAAGAAGTGTTGATCCTAAGTCTCAGGTGCAGAATTTTCCATAGAGGGAAATCACAGGAAGACTTTAGACATTATCATTTAATTTCATTCTTGTTAAATTAAGCCAGCAAATTCAAAGATGGCACATCTTGATTGCTCAAATTAACAAGAATGAAAATTCTGTCATTGTTTTCTCTGTGTAGCACTGGAAGTACAGTAAATACCTGTCCCATCTGTGGCAAAGTACACTGTGGAAAAGTGTATAACTGTACCGAGGGAAGAGGCAGCCTTTTAATGCTAGTATCATTAATTGTCTTTGAAGATGGTTGGTTTGGCAATAGAAATGACTCAATCCTATGGCTGAAGCTCATGTTACAATGCAACAAATAGCAAAGGATCCCCTGTAGAAGTCAACCATAGGTTCACTAACACAGCAAATCACTGACCCCAGCAATTGGTATGTCTATAATTTCAGATATATATAAATGAAATATTTCCGACTAACTGACAGAAACAGGCTAAGGGAGCGCAAAAAATCATTGATTTCCATTAGGGTCCAACTTCTTGTTTATGTGTTTTACCTGATTCATAAGAAGCTAATATGGCCTTTCGCCCCACCCACTACCCACCCCCACCCCAGCAGCTTCAGGAGAAAGCTTACTTTTATGTCTATAAATATAGAGAATGTAAAAGGTGGGTCCATGCAAAATACTGATTTCTGCCAATACAGGAAACATGCACTACACTTGTGTCAAACGTCTTCATCTGAAAATAATAATAATAATAATAATAATTGTATGCCATTAGGTCAAGGCTGTATTATAGTGACCCTTTTCAGAGTCTTCTAAGTAAAGAATACTCAGAAGTGGTTTATTGTTCCCTACTTCATTCTGAGGGCAACTTGGGACTGTGCAGCTTGCCTAAGGTCACATGAGCTAGGTTTTCTCCTGGGAGGCACGGTGGAGAATTGAACTCCCAAACTCTGGCTCCACAACCAGATACTCCACTCAATGAGCTACCCAGCCAGTAATTAATTGTGTGCCATCAAGTCAATTCTTGATTTATGGCATCTTTTTTCAGGTTTTTTTAAGGTAGGAAGCAATAATAATAACATAGAAAGTAAAATCAATTTTCTTTTACAAATTACAGCTCATCTTAATAAGAGCCAGCAATGATTTTCTGTTATAAAGATATCCAGGATGTCATCTGGCTCTCCCTGAAACCCAGGAGTGCCAATCTCTTTAAAACTTTCTTTTCAAGGAACTATCATATTCTCACTGTAATGTCAGATGAGTATTTGAGCCCGAAATTGAACCAACAAAGGCTGAGAAGCCTTGCTTGCCAAGAGAAGTTAGTGAGCTGTTTTTGGTTTGTTTCAATTGAAAGATAATCATGTCTGCACCTATTTCCCTATTCTTCTCATGCATTCTCTGTATTTACTTTAAATGAGTAAAAATGACAGAAATCATTGTGTTAATCTTCTTTCTAATAGATGAACGTCTATTTGAAGCTGTAGAACAGTGATGGCGAACCTTTTAGAGCCCCAACTGCAACTCAAAACCACTTATTTATCACAAAGTGCCAACACAGCAACAGGGGAAGAAGGAAACACTATGATGGGGGAGGGAGGAACTCTATGATGGGGGGGAGGGAGGAAGTGCTCCCATTGGGCTACTGGACAGAGGGGTGGAGTGAACTCTGTGCTGGAGTGACTGCACGGGTGCCTGCAGAGAGTGCTCCGAGGGCCACCTCTGGCATGTGCGGCATAGGTTCGCCACCACTGCTATAGAGAATGGTTTACAGACTTGGGAACATGTTTTAATATATGGACTGCATGAGATTTTTTTTTAAAAAAGGACAAAATATCCAAAAATGTTTTTGAATCACTGTTTTAAAAAACCTGATTTTTTTTTAAATAGAGAAAACTACACATAATAAAAATATTGTTCAGAAGAAATGTTAAGTATGACATTCATCTGTCTCTGACACAAAAGAGGAAAAATAGTCGCACAGTTAGCATGGTAGCTGAACTTGGAACAATTAAATTAATTCCCCTGCTCTGCCATTGGCACAGAGTTGTTGAGGATCCAGCTGCAGCTTTCATAGCAGAAAATTGCTGAGGGGTGTTTTTGAATTTCAAAAAATGTAAAAGAGCAACAAAGACTGAATAAATATTTGCCAGAATTAGTTTTAAGGGTAATAAAATACTTCCTTGGTGAAAGTATTGTTGGAATAAAAGGACTAGTTTGGGTTGTCATCTTGGTAGTTTTTCCAAAATAGCTGCATTTTACAAGATGGTTTAAGTCAGTGATGGTGAATCTTGGCACTCCAGCTGTTCTTGAACTTTAATTCCCAGAAGCCCTGATCAGCAGGAGTGCTGACTTGGGCTTCTGGTAATTGAAGTCCAAGAACACCTGGAGTGCCAAGGTTTGCCATCATGGGTTTAAGTAATCATTCATTTCACTCCAAGTCAGCTCCAACTTATCCTCCTGGTTTTCTGAACATAATGGTTTATCAATCCCTCCTTTGGGGATTCCACAAACCAATGCTTGAACATTATTCATTCTGAATATCTGGTTTGTTAAGGATGATTGACAGTATCAACATCAGGGTTAAATAAAAAACAATACCATATTTACTAAAAGCAGCATAATACTAAATAGAATGTAAATAGTACTCTCTAGATTTTAGATCTGAGCAATTTGAATCTCAACAGTTCTTACAACCACTTAAACAGATCATCATAAATATTACAAAATGAAATTATTCAAGTTTGCATACACAATTATAGGACTGTGGCGGCTTAGGGGTTAAGATGCTGAACTTGACTGGAAAGTTGACAGGTCAGCAGTTCAAGACCCAAGTGCTGCACAATGGAGTGAGCTCCCAGCTCTGTCCCAGCTCCTGCCAACCTAGCAGATAAAAAGTAAGAAATTGAAAGTAGATAAATAGGTACCACTTCGGTGGAAAAGATAACAGTGTTCTATATCCCCTGGCATCTAGTCATGCCTGCTACATGTCCACGGAAATGTCTGCAGATGCAGACAGTGCTTGTTCTTTTGCTGTAAACGGAGGTGAGCACTGTACCCTAGAGTTGGATGTGACCGGCTTTTGATCAAGGGAGACCTTTACTATAAATGAATGTTTATGGTGACTGTTTATGGTTGCTTGATGTTTCCTATGGCATGTATCCATAGATGGCTCTCAACAAAGTTAGAGGGTCCCAAGTTTGGGATAAGGCATCCCTCAGTCGATAAGCCCCCCTGTGTGTACTAAAATCAGGAGGATCACATGATCTCAGTTTAATATGAAGTTAATAGCACTTTAATTTATAAAAGAAAAATATAGCAAATGAAATGCAACATTAATGCTAAATTGTTAGATCCACTGCTGTTACTTGTAAACAGTGTATCATCTTGTACCTGTCTACTCAGAAGAAAGCCCTGGTGAGTTCAATAAACTTACTCCCAAGTCAGTATGTAAAGGATTTTAGTCTGTAAGAGCACTTTCCAAATGTTGGTTTACAAACATTTGTGGTTTCAGTCACTTCTCTGCCCATCTAATATTTCAAATTGACATACACTGCCTGACAAACAACTGCAAGGAGAAATAATGGCTGAAGCCCATCTATTACTAGTGAGGAAAGAGCAAGCCCAGCCTGCAATAAAGATTCAGGCGCCAGAGCTACTTTGATTTAAATCTTGTCTTCGGCAAAATTGTACTACCAAATCGAGCAGCCTAGAGGTTAGGAGACATTGCTGCTGTGCGGTAAATTGTTTTGGGTGTTGCTGTTTGTCTCAACAGTTTTGCTTTCTTAGAGCCTTTTATATTCACCTGCTTGCACATATAGCGTCCTTTTCTTTGTTTGCCAAAGAAAGAAAGAAAACCATTCTTCTGCAATAGAGAAAATACTGCTTGCCAAAAATTAAAAAGGACAATACTGTATTAAGGTTTTTTTTAAAACAGTACTGTATCTTATATAACAATGAATTCTGGGATAAGAAGAGTTATGAATTGAATACTCAAGAATAGGATTCTCTGAGTCCAAAAGTCTCTCTTTGTGACTGAAAAAGGGGGCAATCATTTCCCTCCTTCGCCCACCTAGCTAGCCATTCAAGCCCTAATGATGGTGACAAGCAACTCAAGAGGTGTCATGTTACCATAATAGTTAAATATTGTTTCACTCCCCAAGGCAATCCAGTTATACCCCAGATGGTCACTGTCTCAGGAACAGCCCAATATAAATAAAAGCATATAGACCATTTATTGATTGCTTCTGTGCCCCATTGCCTAGCTCCCTTCTCATCTCATGGATCCATTTAGATAAAAGCTCCATTGTCAACAAGAACTGAGCTCTGCCTAACAAATAAGCACTGTTTCAGAAACAAAGAAGAATTTGTTCCACCAGCACACTCTTATTTATATATTTTTAAGTGCCGCAACAAGCAGCGTCTAGCACTAGCTCGTTCATTTGATGAAAAAAACTAAAATGAATGCATTCCATATTGTTCCATATATCTGAGAACCAATGTGGTGGTGAAGCATACATGTATTAGGTAAATTGGTAGTTGGTACAATGTTTACGGACCATGAAGGTGAGTAGGACTAACCCTATCAATCAGCAGGGAGTCATGAAAAGGCAACACAGCATAAGATATTTAATTTAATTTTTCTTCTACAGAGTGAGGCTTTCTGCCAAAATAGCTTAGCCAGCAATGGTTACTATGCACTTTGATTTAACAAGCAGTAGCCATCTGCTGTTTTGTTTCAGGTACAGTACCAAATTAATTTGGACAAGCCCAGAAGCTGACCAAGAGCCCACAGCATCACAAGGCAGACATCAACTATATTGCTCATTGTGACTGTGACTGTTGATGGATGCTACAATTTAATTAGCTTAACTGCAAATAATGGGAATGCAGTGGTTCAGTGGTTAAGAAGCTTGCATTGTTCGCTGGAAGGTTGGCAAATTGGCAGTTCAAGACCCAAGTACTGCATGACGGAATGAGCACCTGTCTGTCCCTGCTCCTGCCAACCTAGCAGTTCAAAAGCAAGAAATTGCAAGTACAGTGGACCCCTGCACAATGACAAAGCTTGGTTCCAAGCATTGCGTCGTTACACACGATTCGTCATTGGCCACTTCTCTCCCTGGAAGACTGGAGGGCGAGCACAGAGCCACCCTCCAGACCTCTGGAGGGATAAACAGCCATGCATTTGGCCACTTCTCTCCCCGGAAGGCCAGAGGGCAAGCGCAGGGCCACCCTCCGGACCTCCGGTGGGTTTGGCTGCTTCTCTCCCCGGAAGGCCAGAGGGTGATGACAACGTTGCAGTTTTTTCTGAAAAGTCACCTTGCACACAACAATGTGACAACATTGTGTGCGAGGAGACTTCGGAGGAAAAAATGCATTGTTAGGCAAAAATATTGGTCAATGAACACGTCGTTAGGCGGGGGTCCACTGTAGATAAATAGGGACCGGTTCAGTGGGAAAAGATCTTGGGCACATGAAAGGAGCCTCATTCGGGCGTCCCCTGAGCAGAGATCCTCCAGCACAAATCCTTTCAACCCAGAAAGTACCTTTATGTGCTTCTAACACGATTTTTAAAAAATCACCTTGACTCACTGCTTAAAACTTTTAATTTAAAACGTATCCCAGATTAATGAGGCAACAGATTTCTAGTTTTTAAAAATGTATTTTAATGAAAATGCTTATGATACCTATTATATCATAATGGCTAAAAACCTGAGGTGGAATTCAGAAATCCCAGGTAGAATCTCATCTCTGACCTGAACTTAGTAAGTGGTTTTCTTTGGCTGTCTGGTCAAGGGATATATCCAAAAAAATTATATTGATTGGATCCAATCAATTCTGCTGGGTCTTTGTTTTTTGGAGAAAACATACACACATATGCTCACTCCTGAACACTTAATTTGGTTACAGTCTAAAAAATCAGAACAGAAGTTGTATCTTGGAGCCAAAGTTAATATACATTCCATTCTCCTTTGTATACATCAAGGCTTTTTAAAGACAAATTTTAATCTGTGCAGGTGTCTTTCATGCAATTTGGAGAGAGGAATATACGGTACTTTTTTAAAAAAAAACTAACACCAAGAAATAACAGATGCAAAAATTCAATCAAGCAGTGCCTCACAAGGATACCATATCAGTGTTTTGTTTTGAGGGAGGGTTGGGGGGGCGGGGTTTGAGAGTTCAAATCATAAACATTGCAGTCTATGAGATAATATCATTTCTCCTGTTTTGCACAAATTCCTAAAGCTGCATGACCTGTAAATTGATCACTGTTCTTCATTCATCATGATGACTGCAAAATGGCAAATGTTCTTAGTGTAGGTTGATGCAGCAATTATAGGGGCAGTAATTACAGGATGCAGTTATCATGGTTCATTTGGCAGAGATGAGGCATTATCATTAGTTGCACAAAATCATATGCAGACTGAATACAGTACTGTATAGTCAAAACTCAAGAGTTTTATTTTGGAAGGCAGCATAGTCACTTACAGGTAAATGAGATCCAGTACTGGTAACTTACACACTGTACCCACTGGTGCCCATGAGCACTGCTGAAGCAGAGTTGTTCTGCAATCAGCTGAAAGAAGAATTAAAATGGTGCCATCAAACAGCACTTACTGTAATGCTATTGTTCTCATTACAACCAGTCAAGTCTCCTCCCAGTGGGCAAGATCTCACTATTTACTTGAAGTAGTCTCCATTCCTTGCACATTTCCCTTAATTAGCAGATTTATTCTTGCCCATTTATTTTAAGCCAGTTAATGCAGTAGTTTTGCTGTTCAACTGCTGAAGCAAAGACATTCCTAAATTACCCTTAATTTGTTTGTTCCTATTCCATGTGAATAGGATGCTAAATATTATCCTTGGATTGTAAACCATGACTCAATTATCTCAACTAAGTTTGCTGTTTATCCCCAACGCTACAAGCAGCTGAGAAACCAATCTGGAAGAGCAGAATTCCCTCAGTGTTCCTGAGACTGTTACCCTGATGCTATTAATAGCAACACATGAAAGCCACCCACCCAAATGCTGGGCTGCAGAGAATGGGTAGGATCTGCACCAGGAACACATTGTGCACCCCTGTTTTAAGTTAGTGCTGCAACTTTAGTCAGAACATCTGTATTTCTTGGGAAAGAAGCCTGCCCTTTTTTAATACAATGAACACAACTTTGTCCTAGGTAAGAAATGGTTTAGCCTGCCTGAGAGCAGTGTTCAAAGTAATTAGTGCATGAATTAAAAGACTGCATTAATTTAAAATATTTTGAAAAGGAGAATGGCCAAAATGAAAAATGAAAGAAAGACAAGGCAGAAACCTTGAGGTGCTTGATAAGGAAAAAGAATTCATGAATTAAAGGATATGGTCAAGTGACCTCTTCATTTAAGTGTGAGTATCTGTTTTCTGGAAGTCAGCAAACCTCACTGTGGCTGACATAACGCTAACCTCCCAAACCATGACAATCTTATTTTTTATAACTTTCCAAAACTTCCTTTATTTCAGCTTTCACCTTATCAAAGTTTATTATTTTTAGATCCTGCAAGTTCTTAGTACTGTAATGTGTATTCCCATGTACAGTATTTAAAGCTTGATTTTACTTTGATCTTAAATCTTGCTTTGATCAGCTCCATTTCCTGTCTGTCGTTATTAAATAAAACCATCTGTTTTATTCCAATTTATTTTTAGCCCTATTACTCCTCCAAAGCTTTCCAAATGACCCTGGATTATTTTTAAGGCTTTCATTGGTTCTTTTATAATTAATAGGGCATCAGCAGCAAACAATCTAAACTGTACTTTATCCTTTTGTACTATTCCTTCTATACTATTATCCAGTATTTTGCCAGCATCTCCAACATTAATATAAACAATATTGGAAACAAGGGGCAACCTTTTCTGGTTCCTCATTTTAGATTAATTTGTTCTGTACCATCATTAACCAACATTGAGACCCAATTCTTTGAATATAATTGACTTATTACTTATTAAAATCTCTCTCCAAATCCCATAAATTGGATTAATGTTTTTAATATTGGCCATCCCACTGAGTCAAAAGATTTGAAAATATCTAAGTTGAATACACCCCTTCAATTTCTTCTTATTTATATCATTAATTATATTGAATATTTTCTTCAATTTAAGAATTTAAAAGCCTTTGAATGTTTTATAAAATTCTGCCTCTAAACTATAATCCCAGTTTTCAAACTGTATGTCCTTTCTGTAATTTTTTTTGTTCCATTTTATCCCTAACTTTATCCTAAAATTAAATACCCACATTATTTTTAACAAAAGTTTCAATTATTTCCTCTGATATATCTTTGGCTGTATACAGCTCTTGATAAAAATTCTGTATTACCTTTATTTTGTCCTTCACCAGGTTGCATTTATACACTTTCCCATCTTTAATTATGCCTATTTCACTTTTCACCTTTTTTCTTTGTTGATTCTAGCCAGCATCTTTGAATTTTTATTACTATATGTTATTACTATATTCAAAATATTCTCTTTTTAAATAAAGTACATTTCTCTGAACATTATAACTCTTTCTTTAAAGTTAATATCTCATTCAAAATTATTTTATATCTTTTATAAATATACTTCTTCAAATCCTTTATCAATCATTCTATTTTTATTTTTTTTCCTTATTTTTTCTTCTCTTTTTTTAAAAATATGGTTGCTTCTTTCACAGTCAATCTCCTTACTACCACTTTCATCAAATCCCACAATATTACCTGACGTACCTCTCCATTATCATTTATCTGCCATAGTTCCTTCCATTCTTCTTCCTTTTTTGTACAATTTGTTTATTTGTAAGTCCATCCTCCTTCTTTTTGCTTCTCTATAATCACATTCAAATGTCTGGTCAGACATCCCACTATGGTAATGGTGTATACCATACAGCCAGCAACTCAATACTGAGTGTTGGGTGGCAGTAAATAACCTGACTTCCTAAAAGTGCCAATGCGGCTACAGGTGGATGAGCCCCCTTAGGTAGGGTGATGGTCCCCTCAGTGGAGGAAATGCCACTCACTGGAAACCAGCATATTGGGACCAATGGCAAAATGAGCAGAGGAGGAACTCTGATTCCCAATGGTCATGGAGGTGGAAGAGGCCATGCCAGATGGAGTGGCTGTGAAGGCACACCTTGATAATGTTAATGTTTTATGATTGTAATGTTTTCACTGTTGTTATGCTGCCCGGAGTAACTCGTTCAATTTGGGCGGCAATATATACATTTGAATAATAAATAAATAAATAATATCCTCAAAGCTGCAGCAGTCCATTGCTATCCCAGTGTTAAATCCTCATTTCATATGTGCCGCAGGAGATTGCTCCATGATTGACTCCATCTGTTTCTTCTTCTTCTTTTACAATTTGTCTCTTGGGAAAAATTATATCTACTCTTTCTTTTTCCAATAATGTTTCCTCTCTCTTTCTCTTAAACAAACTTCCTAAACCACAAAATTTAAAAGTTACAATCTTTTATTCCTAACCATTCCTAATTTTACCAAAAAGAGGTAAATTTTCTTTGGTCCCATCCTATGCAACTTCTACTTTACTTAGCAAAAAAGTAAATAAAAATATTATCCAAGAAACCAAAACAAACATAAGATCTAAAAAAGACTGGAAACAATAATCACACTTCCCTCCCATCTCCCGCTGGTGCCAACCCGGGAAACAAAAATTATTGTACGGGCTGAGCAAAATTACTGTACTTATACCGTATGGGCAGTGGGTGGAGTTATGGATGGAGCTATGGGCAGAGTCTGGGTGGAGTGATGGGCGGAGCCTGGGCAGACATATTTTTTAAAATATATTTCAGGAAAGAACCAGAAGCAATTCTTTTTGAATATTCTCAGAAAAGAACCGTATTATCATACATCTCCGTACGGTAACCATACACCGTACAGGGGGCCTAATTACAGTATGGTACGGCCCCCAAACATACATAATCTTCTCCCCAGCCTGCCCTACAAACTTACACGCCTGGGCCTTTATTAACACATAGAGTGAGGGGAGACACATTCTCCCTTCCATTAGAGAAAACATCTTCTACACTTCCTTCTCCTCCTTAATTATTATCTTCTTGTGGCACAGTGGTTAAACTGCTGTACTGCAACCAAAAGGTTATGAATTCGGTCCTGATGAGTGCTCATGGTTGATTCAGCTTTCAATCATTCCGAGATCAATAAAATGAGTACCCAGCACAATGAATATTTTTGTTGTTTATAATTTTCATTTATTTTGACTTCATGTTCACAAACCTTTCTTGTATTAAATTTAATTTTTCCCCAACTCTCCCATTTTAAAAGTTATTTTCTGGACCTTCTAACCTAATTTCCCAGTATGTTCCTTAAGTTCTTTACGATGGTAGTTCACTGTTGTTTGGCTTTTAAAAATTCTGTTGAGAGCCATCAGAAATTTTTAAAACTATGTCTCTCAGAGACTTAAATTCAGCAGACCAGTCTTGACCTTTTGCAATTGTTCCAGTGCTTCTAGCTTTTTCCAGCCTCCCAAATTCTTTCTCTGTAGTCTGCTCAAATGTTCAATCCCTCTTCCAAATTATTTTTCAAATTGGTTTAGACTGTGGAGATGTAAACTCTTTTTTAACATAAAATACATATATTTTTTTTATTCCTTTCAGCTGGCAGAAAACACTCCTTCAATTTAGGTTGTCCATTAGCTGGTTTTAGAGCTTTTTACCCATAAGAGAGCACAGTTGAATTCATAGGTGGGATACGCCCATAATCCTGATGGGAACACACTACATTTCTAGATCATTCCGATGACTCCCTAAGAAACATGATGATTAAAACAAAAAACCATATAGGACTGCTTCTGGTGAGTTGGATATGCTATAAATAGAATGCTATTTGGAAAAGGTATTTGGAAATATATATATCTTTTAAAAACAGACTTGTTAAGGGGGAGTGAAGCCAGCAGAGAAAATGAAAGTTAACCTCTTGAGCAAATGACTGAAATTTTGTCTTCTCAAAAAGAATCAGAATGACTTACATGGAGAAATAGAGGAGGAGGCAGAAATGAATGAGCATTTTAACTTTATAAATTTACAAAAAGAGGAAGGCTAGAATCTTTGTTGAGATAAGGCGCGGCAGCTTCCTTCATGTTAAACTATAACTAGAGCTTTGCAATTGATTATCTGTGCTGCATTTTTTTTTTTGAGAGCTAGAGTTATATAAAGAACTGGACTGGATAGCAGGATTAAAGAACTATATTTGTTTGATAAATGCTTAAAAGACTGAAATTGGAATCTTTGATGAGATAAGGCTCTATGTCTGCAGAACTACCTACTAATTAATGCTGGAGTTGAACTTACTCAGCATTTAGCCTTCTAGACTTTAAAAATCAAGGAAATTAGATGGTCTTGCCCCCTCTTTAGATTATTGGATTTTTTAAAATCTACATAAGCTAAGAAATTATTTTGAATAAAATGTTTTGAACTTACTAAAAATGGCATCTCAGAACAATAATATATAGACTTTCTTAACTCGGTAATGACTTGATGGTATATAACAAGAGCAATCTAGTTGTGCCATACTACTGGATTTCAGTCAATGACAGATAGCTGGATATATAGAAAATATAATAGGAAATTAATTCCAAAATAAAGGTTTCTTTTGGTGACTCTGCTTTCCTTCATTTGATCTGGCACATTACTAGTTCTTTCTTGCCACTTGTTATTAACTTAATGGAGAAGAGTCCTCTAGTCAGGAGCCTCTGCAGTCAATACAGAGTGGAAAAGGTCATAAGATACAGATAGATTAATTACTCCTCTGAAATTGTAAGCCATTACGAAGCTGACCGTACAGTGTCCATTGATCTCTTTATATTATTAATGGCCTGGCAGTGATGCTCACAAGGGTATACCAGATGGAATGGTAGCAAATTATGGGAGGTCTCCACTTTAGCAGCTTTCTTCCCATTCCCCATAGCAGCTAAATTCCCACAAGTCAGAGACAGATACCTGAAGCTTACAACTTGTATGGTAGGAGCATCTGACAAGAACAAACAAGGCCATCCATCTTTTCATAGTTCACCCTGAGGGTTTCACTCAAGGAGAAAAGAAGGAGGATGAATGTATCCACATCTGGGAGCAGCATTTGGTTTCACTGTTCTCTTTATCATTTGCTGCAGGAGAACTATTAGTAGACAGAATACAGCAGAACAAGGAGAAAAGATATAGCCCAGGGGCAAAAGTGAGTCAACAAGCTAGAAACTCTGACAAGAAGAAAAGCTATGCAGATTGCAAGTTCTGGTTCCCCATTACATGGCAATTCTCCAGCAAAAAACCTAAGCAGTATTGAGAAGGAGACTGAGCAGTACCCTCTGTAAAGGGTATGAAAATGCTATGAAGAGGACTGTTCTCTAACACTATACATTCTATGACACGGGAAATCTAGCGTTGCTTCCAATGTATCTATTATTTATTACATGATCTTTTTCTAGCAGAATCAAGGTGGTTTACATGGTCTTCTTCTTCCTTACTTTATCCTTATAACAACCCTGTAAGGTAAGATAGGGATGTCTGTGACTGGCCTATAGTCATTGTTCAATGGACACTTGGATCTGTCATTGTCACATTCCAATTGAGCTCATTGTTCTTGCCTGCTTTTGATTTTCCTCTTAAAACAGACTCATGAAGAAGGCTAGCCCATGACACATTGACAACATATCCAATAAATTTAATGACATTTTGAACCTGGGTTTCCAACACCCTAACCCTGCCTCCCCCTCTGTTTATTAGGCTATATTTCCTATCATTCCCAGCCTGGCTAGAAATGGCAAGGAATGCAATCTAACACCTCTGAAGGGTATAATGATGGGTAACCCTGCCCTAACCTTTACATTATACTATGGCACTATTAGTAGTGCTTACATCTAAACTACTCTGCAACATGTTTGTATGCATATATATCATACTTCAACAACATGCAAAAGTCAGCATAAGCAAAATATGGGTGCATTATTCCTTATGAAAAGAGGCAGATTTTTTTATTTTTTTATTTCTGTACATTAGATATGTGTACAGAACAATACTGGAAATTTTTAGATGGCCCTGAATGAAAAAGGTAACATTTGTGGTTGATGCTTCACATCTTCTTTCCCCTACATGGATTATACCTTGAATAATTCTACAAATCTACAGATCATCCATATAGTCAGCATGATGAAACAACAAAAATAGGCATATCACTATCTTGGTAGCTAAAGTGCTACATTTTTTATAAATGCGCAGCATGTGTCCTGAAAACCAGGTGAAATAGAAATAAAGAAGCAAAACAACCTTAGCCAAAACACTGTTGTGGATTAATCCTACCAGTTGAAGACTCAAAAGGCAGACCTAAAAGAGAAGACTCTTGGGAAAAATAGACAAAGCAAAAATATGCAAACCTAGAAATGAATTAATGTGTCCCAAAATGTATCCATGTCCACAGCAGGCTTCTTGTTCATGGAGACAAAAATGCCCAACAGACAAGTGTTCATTTTATGTGATGATAAACATTCTGATAAAAATACAGAAACCCAAGAAAGGTAACTCCAAACTACATTTTAATACTGCAATCATTTATATGTCTATTCAGAAAACAAACTTGAAGAGTGATTAGATAGCCCTTTAGCCCACTATTTGAGTTGCTTTCCTTGTGGTTTGGTTTGCCCTATTTTTTTGGTGACACACATGTTTTCAGAAATATTAATCCAACCAACCAATTTTGAAAGCTGTTCCACTCCTTTCTGGAAGAGTACTAAGACTGTATGTTATACAATGCGACTAGCATTTTTTGCCCGGCCCTGCCGGGCAGGTATAACTTGTGTGTTGGTGGTTGGGGTGGTTTTGGGGGGTACACACACACACAACACAACCATACACGCAACACAACCACACACACACAATACACACACACACACTACACCACACACACAACACAATACACACACAATACATATATACATACACAACACAACCATACACACAGCACAACCACACACACACACAATACACACAGAGAGAGGGGGAAGAGAGAGAGGGAGAGAGGGAAAGAGAGAGAGGAGGCTGCAGGTGTGGAGGCTGTGTCAGGGTGAGTAGGCAGGGAAGGGGGGAGGCGGAAGCGTTTATTTTCCCTTTTCCTTGCCTGGAGTGGGGGGAGCAGGGAAGGAGGAGGCGGAAGTTTTCCATTTTCCCCTTTCCCCTGCCTGGGGGGGGGAGCAGGGAAGGGGGAGGCAGAAATTTCCCATTTCCCCCTTTCCCTGCCATGGGGAGTGGGAGGCCTTTGTTCCCCCTCAACTATTTCAATGGTTTTTGTTTGTTTTTTGTGTGTGTAAACCTTTGAAACAGTTGAGGGGAAAATACAAAGGCAGCAGGCAGCGATTCGTGAGGGGAGGTGCTCTCCCTTCTGGATCACTGGCTGCCGCCTTTGTGTTACCCCCACTGCTGTTTCGAGAGCTGACACGAAACAGCAGTGGGGGTAATAGAGAGGCAGCAGCAAACGATCCACCAGGGAGAGCGCCATTAACTGTTTCAAAGGTTGCTTCGTGTCAGCCTTTGAAACAGTTAATGGGGGAAAAACAAAGGCAGCAGGCAGCGATCCGTAAGGGCCTCCCCTCACAAATCTCTGCCTGATGCTTTTGTTTTTTTCCCTCAAGTTACCCTAGGGTGGTGAAGTGCTGCGTCCGCCTTTGGTGTCCTTGCACTCCCGCTGTGTGAGGCGTGTTTTTTTTTTAAATTTTGCAGCACCGGGTTTCCCAGCCTCCTCTGCACTCACGTCCTTCAGCCTGATTGGCTGAGCGGTAGCGTGGTGCAGAGGTTGTGTAGAGTTTTTTTTTTGTTCGTGTTTGTGGGGTGTTTGCCCCACTCTCTGTTTCGGGACCCTTGTGGCATTGTGAGTTCGGTTCTAAGGTAAGTGTGGGTAGCTTGGTACAGGATAGTTAGGCTGGGTGTGGGTGCTAATGCCGGACTCTCACCACCCATCCACCTTCTTATAGGTATAAATTGAAAGCACTCCTGATTATCCCATTCTGCAGTCTGTGGAGGTGATTAAGAGAGCTGTGTGCAGTTTTCTTTGTAGTGACAACCCTGTGATATATGCAGAGGGTTGTGACATTAAATAGGATGATGGGGGGTGGGGACCTTCTTATTTTTTTAGGAAAGGGAGAGAGAACACTGTAGCTGGTGGGCAACGAAAGGCTGGGAAGGGGTAATCAATTGAAAGAAGAAGAAACTGAAGGGCTCTGAAATGCTGTCTTGATCCTTTTCACAAGAGTAGAAATGTCTCCCATGTGAACGGAAGGATCACTCAAATGCAAGATCACACCAAAGGTAAGAGCTTTTTAAGTGTGAACCAGATTATTCCAATTTTCCCCATCTAGTTTTTTCCCTTGTTTGAAAGCCAGTCGTATCTGACTCTAGGGTTCAGTGCTCAAAGCCAAAGTGCCAGTACTGTCTGCTTCTGCACACGTTTCCATGGTCATGTGGCAGGCATAACTAGACACCAGAGAGCACGGAACGCTGTTACCTTCCCACCAAAGTGGTCCCTATTTGTCTACTTGAAATAGATTCACAGGTAACTGTAACATGAACGTCTGTAGCAGGTCCAGAAAAAAAAGCTCCTCTCTCTTCTCCTCCCACAGATCTTACTTTTTAATTATTATTTTAATGTACATAGGCAGAGTCAATTGTGCTGTAGGAGTGTACACTATGTGAATTAGTTATGTTAACATGTCACTGTGCAGCTTTGCCTCCCTTACTTCACAGAAAATTCTTATGGGCACTCTTAGCATGTAATAGGGAAGAATGGCTTTTGGCATGCATTGATCCCCAAAGCAGTCCACAGACAGTCCTGGAGAAAACATTGCCTCTAATCTCCACTACACCCCGGAAATCTCACCCCCTAGAGTTAGACTGGAGAAGGTTCTGCTGCTGCTGCTTTGCCTCCTCTTTTACCCCTTTGGTTATCAAGAGAGATACTATACAAGGTTCTTGCACTGACACTTCTAGCAGGCTTGTTGATGAGAATTCATGTGGAGGAATACCATGGTTTGTCCCAGTCAGTAATCAGACATGGCAGGTGCATTTCTCTTTACCTGGTGTTCCAGTTGGTATATGGCAAGCACAGGATCTATCTGGATGAAGCCTTAAGAACATGAGTTGCATGTTTCTTTAATTTCAGTGCCTAAGGAGGAAAATGTTTATTATAACAATTTGGAGTGAGACATAGCATTCAAGAGATGTCAAACTGTGTTCCTCATCATTTGAATTGCAGGCGCACCCCCCAATAAAGGACTCAGACACCAATGAAAGTGGATAACGGCATTGGGCCACATTTATTGATTCATGCCCTAGTCCGAATTATAAATTTCTATTGGTAATTGACCAATCATAATTCTTAAGGCAAGCAGGCCGAAGTAACACTGGTAAGGTACCACCCAAAATTGCCAACGGCAATTGCTACAATGTATCCATTTGTATCAATTTGTTTGTTAACCACAAACAAATTGTTGACCGTAGTCAATATCTAACTAATGACCCCACCCTCTGACGCGTATCCGTAAAATCACGGGGTGATGCATGCTGTCTAGCTATAGCCATCACCCCGTCGCCTAGTTCATCGTTGACCGGACAACGTTTAACCAACTTATGCCTGTCTAGTGTTGTCCAGTCAATTGCGAACTTGCCGGATACCTGTGGGTCATAATGTTTACCTTACCAGTGCTACCCGCCCATGTGACCAAAGTCAACAGCAGCAGCAGAAAAACCCCTATGTCAAACCATAGCAACAGTGTGGGATGGGCGAAAAAACCAGGACCCGGAAGCCAATATGGGTCCCAGCCAAAAATTCCCACCCGGCCCCGAAGCGACCAAAATATCACACTGTTAACTAGGGAGGGGGTGGAGGGGAAAAACTTCTCCGCTCCGTCGCTTCGCAAAATGGCAGCTCGGCTGCCTCGTGGCCACCCCTTTTATAAGGGAGCTGGCCACGCCCCTAACTACCCGGATGCCTTCGTCCTGTGGGGGGGCCCCCGCAAAGAGCGCGGCGGCCATTTTGGCGCCGCGCTTGCATTGCAGGCGCACCCCCCAATAAAGGACTCAGACACCAATGAAAGTGGATAACGGCATTTGGCCACATTTATTGATTCATGCCCTAGTCCGAATTATAAATTTCTATTGGTAATTGACCAATCATAATTCTTAAGGCAAGCAGGCCGAAGTAACACTGGTAAGGTACCGCCCAAAATTGCCAACGGCAATTGCTACAATGTATCCATTTGTATCAATTTGTTTGTTGACCACAAACAAATTGTTGACCGTAGTCAATATCTAACTAATGACCCCACCCTCTGACGCGTATCCGTAAAATCACGGGGTGATGCATGCTGTCTAGCTATAGCCATCACCCCGTCGCCTAGTTCATCGTTGACCGGACAACGTTTAACCAACTTATGCCTGTCTAGTGTTGTCCAGTCAATTGCGAACTTGCCGGATACCTGTGGGTCATAATGTTTACCTTACCAGTGCTACCCGCCACACACGGAGGGGCTTCAAAGAAGGCTCGACGCCCCCCCCCAGACCGTCAGCACGGTCGACAGGCCTGCTCGCCAATCACCCAACAGGAGGTCCACACCTCCTCGCGACAGATGGGCCCCATCCCCTGCATACAAGTCATAACTTTGGAGGCTAATAGCGGGGTGACGACTGACCCTCCCCCAAGCCCTGTAGACAAGGAAACGCGCCACTGCCCTATTTACCATGCGTCTAGCACGGTCAAGGGCCAGGAGGCCAACACCCCCTCTGTAGGAATGGCGCGGGACCATGTCCGACCAAACAAGGGTTGGGAGGGCCAGACGTAATGCAGGTAGGCGAGGTCCTCGCAAATCGCATGTTTCAGCGACAAGCCGGTGACCTGGCCCAAATCATTGCCCCCCAGGTGCATGATCAGAATGTCAGGTGGGTCAGCATTCTGGCCTGAAAAAAGGAAAGGCAGCAGCTCCCGCCACAACATCCCGGGCTTACCATGCCATGTGAGACTTGCGTATGCACCAAGTCCCAGTCGGGGTCCCCAATCTGTCGCCGCAGCATAACGCGCTGCCCTGTGCACGTAGCTATGGCCCACCAGCCCCACTGTCACCGGTGTAATACGACACCCCGGGTCTGTAAGGAAAAATGAGGGAAAGCAGGTAAGGTGACTGGGTTGGTACTCACGGCGGGAGTGGGAGCACATAAAACTGAAAACATTGCGAACCCCACCGTCCCATGCTACGTATGTCAGCCCCTGAGTACCCAAAAGCAGCTGCGGTTGAGGCCGCCCCTATACGGAATGAATGAGTGCCATAGCGGGCGCCTGGGAGGCCCACACTGGCCAGCACTTTGCCCGTCACCTTCCAAAATTGAAATTTAGTAAGGGGAGACCCATCTTGGTGACAGAAAAATGGGCCATGGTGCGTGCCATACAGTGCAAGGAAATCCTGTAGGGCACCAACCGGACAGATGTCTGCCGAGGAACATCGTAGCAGTCTACTCCACTGCCTACGCCGTGCTGATACGTTTTAGAGGAGCGCATCCCCAACTGAGCTGAATATTGTTCACTCAGACATCTCCGAGTTCCAGTGCCCTATGACTTGCATCCGCCTTATACAGCATCTCAAGCTCGCCGATGCGGAGCACTCCAAAAAAGGCCACCGTTTTAGCCGCATGAATTGGGCTGCCTCATCTTATCAAAACAGAGGCAAGGCCAGCCCCGGGCCAATTGGGTAAAAACCCCTGGGGAAATCGGGTGGCGGTCGTCCGGGCAACGCCCACGCGCGTGCACCCACCCCTCCAAAACATGTCTCACACGGAAGTGAGTGGTGCTGTCCACGACTTGCATCCGCCTTATACAGCATCTCAAGCTCGCCGATGCGGAGCGCTCCAAAAAAGGCGACCGTTGTAGCCGCATAAAATGGGCTGCCTCATCTTATCAAAACAGAGGCCAGGCCAGCCCCGGGCCAATTGGGTAAAAACCCCTGGGGAAATCGGGTGGCGGTCGTCCGGGCAACGCCCACGCGTGCGCACCCACCCCTCCAAAACATGTCTCACACGGAAGTCAGTGGTGCTGTCCACATGACCTCCCACTTTGGCCATAAAAGCCAACACTGACAGCTTAGATGCTATGGTGCGAGGTGCACAGCCCTGGGCATGCAGGTAAACCATGAACCACAGAACATGGGTTACTGGCATCGGCCAGGTTCCTGGCATTTGGAATTGGGTACAGAATGCTCTGAAAGAATTAAATGCATGGTGATACACCTTACGCGTGTGTGGCGCTAGTGACAGGCCAATCGCCCGGTTCACCTCTCCTTGCCGATGTTCCATATCCCATCTGGGAGTGGCGAGGGAAATTCCTCCGCATCCGGGGCCAAGGCACGGAACCGGGAGATCTGCAGGCGGGACAAAGCATCAGCAATATCATTAGTAACCCCTGGGACATGCCTAGCCCTGAAAAGAACGTTGAGGCGCAGGCTGCGCAACGCAAACTGGCGCACTGGGTCCATAACCCTGGGCGATTTAGAGCTCTGTGCATTGGCAAAGTGGACAACAGCCACATTGCCACACCAAAGTGGACAACCGAGTTGGCCTCCTCCTCGCCCCATAGCATCAAAGCACCCAGTATAGGGAAATTCCAGATATGTGAGACCACGCAGGCGACCCGTGCCTGCCCAGGATGGTGGCCACCCACCATAGGCCCACTTCCAATTGAAGTACATCCCATAACTCAGGGATCCCGGGCATCGGGCTGTATCTTAAAGCAAGGGGAAGCCAGGAGCTCAGAACTCCAAAATGACACCCCATTGAAATCCCTCAGGATCAGTAGCCAGACAAGCACTTCTGCCCTGATACCCCGGGTAAGTCTAACCCTATGGTGGGGCCTGGATAGTCCTGCCATGGCGTCACACAAGCGCCGCGCAAATGCCCTGCCCGGTGCGACGACCCTGCCAGCGAAATTGAGGTGACCATGTAGCACCAGCAGGTCCCTCGGTAATGCCATGCGCTTGGCCAGCGAGTCCGAGATAAGGGCCACTAGCTTTGACACCTTATCCCGCTGCAACCTAGAAGCCTGTGCTACCGAGTCAATCTCCACCCCAGGAATACTAGCTGTGTAGGCGGGCCCTCGGTCTTTTCGGGCGCTAAAGGGACACCAAGTTCCTCCATTAGCGTCTGAAATGTGTTGAGGAGACGTGTGGACGTGTCCCAGCCCCGTTCAGCCCCGAATAAAATCATCCAGGGAATGGGCTACAGACCGGGACCCTGATCTGCGAACAAAAACCCACTCTAGGAAGATGGAGTAACGCTCGAATGCCGAGCCCGAATTGGAACAGCCAAAAGGCATGGCATCAGTGCAATAATATGCTCCCCGGAACGGGGGCGCAGGGACAGGGCCAACGACCCTGCCCGCATAGACCTCCTTATCATTGCTGGCAGGAGCCACCTCCTCCCTCCCCCTAAGGGATAAAGATTGGGGGCATCCTGAGGGGACCTATCACCCATGAAAGGGATACGTAACCCCTGCCTAAAACCCTGAAGGAGATCTCAGCATCCTCTCCCTTCGGGAACAATGTGAGCCAGCGCTCCAACATGTCCACATTAATTGGGGAGGGAGCCCTTCGGTGAACTAGATCCATATGCGGCAGTCTTGCCAGCCCCCTGTCCACCCCTCCCTCTGCCCCGCATCCCTCCAGGCCTGGGACAGCCAGAGGCCGCATGGGGGCCAGCACAGGGGGGACACTAATGTCTGTATTTGCCATTCTTCCTATTGCAGGAACCATTGGACGAGAAAGTCCAGCACAGCAGGCGGGCTGAAACCCCCCGCCCCGCCCCCCGGCAGTGGACCTGTGCTGGGGCCGCCCGCTGGACCGCATGTCCACAATGGTATCTCTCCCCGGGCGCGGGGCGCATGGGCGTCATGTACAAAAGCCACAGCCTCTGGCATGGCTCAACCCACCTAATGTCGGGGTGCCGGGGAATCCGCATATGGAATTACACGTCATAAGCCAACCACGATGGGCCCGGAAAGTCAACCATCGCCCGGTAGATGTTGTCCAAATACTGGACCATCGAAATTGCCAAATCCGGCCGGGCCCTAAGGTACACCGCCATGTATATGAGGTAGGCCGGCAACCAGTCGGCCCACGTACGTGGTGGCTTGCTACGACGTGCCTGCTCCTTATCCTTCTCATCCTGCCCCCCCCTACTCCTTGGTGGGCCCTCTGTTGAGGAGTGAGAAGGTATCCACGTAATCCCCCCGCCAGATCTTCTCTTTGGTGGTCTGTGCCAAATGGACACCCAGCGGTAAGGAATACCCCGCCGTCAGCAAGGCCGACACGGGCACAACAGGAACTGCTGGCATCTGAAAGGGGGCCAGTACTAACCCAGCTACCCCCAAAACATTCCCCGCAGGGTAGAAAACACCCCCCACCATGGGGCCCTGAGTGGTAGTTATCGTCGCCAGGTGGGGCGTCAGCAGCTGGACCGCCGCCCCACCCGCGCGAGGCCAGGCCATTGGAAACCCCCCCAACGTGGCCACGTGTGTAGGTGCACTAGCTTGGACCGCATACTCACGCGCTGCACCCCCGTAGGCCGCCCCCACCGGGGGTTCCGGCCCACTGGGGGCGTCAGAGCTCACAACCGCCATCGAGCTCGTCGATGGGGCCTGACCCGCACCGGTCTGTTGAATGGGGAGCTGCGAGGCAGTTGCCCAGTCGTGCCACGCGCCTCAAGCAGCTCGACCCGTCCCGTCGCCTGCCGCTGCCCAGCAGACGACACGTCGAAACGAACCACAAATGGAGACCAAGAGTGGCTAGCCCGGGCCAGGGATGTCTCGAGGGCCGCAACGCGGGCCAATAAGGCTTCCACGCTGACATGGGGCAAAGGACCAGCCGGCCCGCCTACTACAGGCATGGGTACAGGTCCCTGCACCCCGGGACCCGAATAGGGCAACAACCCCACACCCGGGCCCGTTAGGGCCGATGTAGCAACCTGCCAGGGAAGGGGACCGGACCACCCCCCATGGCTGGAAGGCCTCGGAGCGAGCTACGCTCCTATAAAGGGAGGCCCAGCGGAATGGGCAACACCATGAGAGGTGTCCACCGCTTGCGGGCCGAGGGCCGCAGCCCCTACTAGCCCCGTGCGTGGGCCACCATCCTCCAACCAGGGGGAATAGACCCCATTCCACCGGTCCCGGTGGGTGCAAGCAAATGCGGCTGCTGGGGAGGCGCAGCCGCGGTCTTCCAACCCAGATTGCGCCTCCGAACCGCACGAGCTGCGCTCGCAGCCGCCTTCTTCTTCGCGGGCCTCTCAGCCAATCGATGGGAAGCCGAAGCGAGAGAATTCAGCAGCCAAAAGGCTTCCCGGTAAAAGCCAAAAGCGACGGAGGTAAGAGGGAAAAACTTCTCCGCTCCGTCGCTTCGCAAAATGGCAGCTCGGCTGCCTTGTGGCCACCCCTTTTATAAGGGAGCTGGCCATGCCCCTAACTACCCGGATGCCTTCGTCCTGTGGGGGGGGGGGCGCAAAGAGCGCGGCGGCCATTTTGGCGCCGCGCTTGCATTGTCACCTTTCTGATTAAAACATACTTTTTAAAAAGAAACTGTCCCTGGCTAATGAAATTTTAACCAGTCAATCTGCACCAAACTGGTGCAAACACTTTTTTGTATGGATTGGTGGGTAACAGGTGTGGGTTGAAGTATTTCTGGCATATAAGGGTCAGTTGTACATCTGAAATGATAGCAGGGATGGGGATGGGGGGAGAGGTCATTTGCAACTCTCAGACAAATCCAGAAAACCTTGATTGAAGTTGTGTTTAATTCATATTATCAATAGATATGGGTATATAGGGGGGAATAGGTATTAGATGGTATGAATGCACAGAGAAGTACATAGAAAGTCCTTATTTTCAACACCCGTACAGCATTTTTTCCTGCCGAATGCTAGGAAGTGACATCCCATCAATATATGAGATGTTATTGCAGCCATATGAAACACACAAGAGCTAGTCATAAACAGCATCTACAGCTCATCTGTTCAGTGGGAGCTGTCAAGTAATGTCTACAGACCTGGACCTCTGGGGCAATCAGAAAACAGAATTTCCTGGCTGTCATGTGGGCCAGCAGCAGCTTCATGAAATCTTTACTTGATCACAGTGTGCACTGAGGACAGAGACTGAAACAAAAATCAAAATGACCAACCCCTCCATTCTCATGACAATGTGTTTATTTAAAGACACATAGAGATAGTTTGAAATTGAAACCAAAAGGATCATATTGCTAAATAGACTGTAATTCAGGGATTCTCAACCTGCAGGCCAGATGCGGCCCATGGTGTCATTTCATGTGGCCCCCCACTGCCTCCACCACACCCAGAAATGGCATGTGGTGCAGGAAGGGCAAAATGGCCGATTGTGAGTAAAAGAGCACTTAATGGGTTCCCTCAAGTTGTTGGGGAAATTGGAGAAGAATGTCAGATGGATAACTAGATGTATTTGAAGTCAACATGTAGAATACTTTCTTTAGGGATATTAATGAAATGTAATCATCTTGAGTCTTTTTGGCTTTGTAACACATTTGGAGGTCAAAGATGTAAATTGGTTGTACCCGTAGAACTGAAACTGAGGATCTTTGAAGCTCATTGGGCTTAATGAGGATTTGAAACTCATAAGAACCTTTAAAAAACACACACACTTTTGTAGCAGACCAAATCTTTACTGAGTCCAGAATTCTGCACAATGGTTAACTACATATATAAAAGAAACCTTCAACAAGACATGGATGCAACTGCATGTCTTCCTTGTGTGTTTTTCTTCAATTGGAACACAGAGGCACAATTACTTTTATATTGGTTAGTAACAGTTTAGACACCCCATCTTGGCTGGATAGCTCAATGAGATGGGGCACATGGATGGGAAGTTCAGTTCCCCACTGTGCCTTGTAAGAGAAGGCCCAAAGTGTAGGTTTAGTGTTGTGAGGAAGCTCAGATGATAATGTCCCAGCAGGTTTATTTTGTTTGTAGTGAAAGGTGAACATATCCAGGAATCTTACTGGCTGGGTTGAGCATGTTTTGACATATTCTCTGGGGTATTAAAAATGAGTATAAACATGCCTACTGTCAGATTTGATCATGTTTCAACATGCTAAATAAGTTTAGGAGCTTGGTTGCTGTATGAGCCACACTCAGTTTACATCCTGCATTCGAACGTGACTGTGCTCATTTTTAGTTCTGTATTATGGCTCCAAGAGATTGTGTTATTTCTCTGGACAACTTTTGTTTTATTTGTGGTGAATACACTATTAAAAGACAACAAAGAAACATAAGTGATTTTGTGAAGAAAATGTATTTTGCTTACTTCAAGTTGAAACTTGGGGATCAAGACAAAGCATGGGCTCCTCATAAGGTGTGTAGAAGGTGCAAAGAAGATCTTCATTTCTGGTTTAAAGGTAAGAAAACCTCATTCCATTTTGGCATCCCTATGATGTGGCGTGAACAGCAAAACCACACTACTGATTGCTATTTCTGTTCGGTAGCTGTAAAAGGCTTTAATACAAAAAATAAAAAGAAGATATCTTACCCAAACCTTAATTCAGCTATTTGTCTAGTGCTTCATAGCTCTGAAATACCAGTTCCATACCCACCTTCCAGTTTGGATAATATCCTGAGTGATTCGGAGGACAAAGACAGGACTAATCTTGCTCAGATTTTTCCGTTGATGAGGTACCTCAACATTTTTTTTCTCAGAGCGAACTCAATGACCTAGTTAGAGATTTAGGCCTTTCCAAAGATTCAGCTAAATTGCTGGGGTCAAGACTATCAAATAAAAACCTGCTGTCACCTGGAACATCATTTTCGTCTTACAGGCACCGAGAGAAAGAATTCACTCAGTTTTTCTCCAAAGATGGAAATCTCATTTATTGTAGTTATGGTCAAGGGCTAATGAAGTGCTTTGAAATAGAATATGATTCATCTGAGTGGCGTCTATTCATTGATTCATTTAAAACAAGCCTCAAAGCAGTCTTGCTGCATAATGGAAATACCTTTGCATCACTTCCTACAGGACACTCAGTGCATTTGGATGAAAACTATGATTTAACTGTGATTCTTGACAAAATCAAATATCAAGAACATCGCTGGATGGTTTATGGAGAGTTTAAAATACTAACCATGTTGTTAGGCCAGCAGGCAGGTTATACAAAATATCCCTGCTTCCTATGTTTGTGGGACAGTCGAGCCAGAAACCTCCATTGGACAAAAACTGACTGGCCACTTTGAGACGCCTTAATCCATGGTGAAAAAACATCATTAATACGACCTTGGTTCCAACAGAAAAGGTTTTATTGCCACCTCTTCATATTAAATTACGGCTTATGAAGCAATTTGTTAAATCACTGCCAAAAGATGGGGAATGTTTCAGATGTCTGTGTTCCAAGTACCCAAGACTGTCTGAAGCCAAGTTGAAAGAGAGAGTTTTTACTGGCCCCGACATATAAAAACTGTTATCCGATTCCCTCTTTTTAGAAACAATGGGAGAAAAAGAAAAGGAAGTGTAGGACTCTTTCAAAGATGTAGTTCACAAGTTTTTAGGGAATACTAAAGATCTTCACTACAAAACCATTGTACAATGCATATTGAATGTGTATAAAGCTCAAGGATGCAAGATGAGCTTAAAAGTTCATTTCTTACACTCGCATGTTGACTTTTCCTGAAAACTTGGGAGCCTACAGTGAAGAGCAGGGTGAAAGATTTCACCAGGATGTCCATGATATCAAGAGATGCTACCAAGGAAGATGGAACGTCAATATGCTAGCTGACTACTGTTGGATGCTCAAACAGGAAACAGAAAATGGAAAGCAAAAGCATGTTAGGAGGAACATAAAGAGAAGAAGAAAAGGTTTCACAGACAAATAGAGTGAACACGGAATATTAAGTATATATTATGAAGAAATTGCTTGTTTAATTATAAGAAATAATATGTTTAGTTCATTGTAATAAAATAGTGATTTTTCTCATCACTCTTATCCTTTTTAAATGCAAAACCCTCATATTTTGTGAGGGAAACTGTCCGTGATGGGGAAAATCGAGCTCATTTTTGGATTCAGCACACTAGAAAACATAAAATTTACCAAAAATATTCTATGTTTTTTGCAGACTTGTGTTATCAACCTTTGCCAGATTGGCCTGTGAGAAGCACCTCTGCATTCCTGATGACTTGGACTACAACTCCCACCAACCTGAATGCTCATAGCCAATGGTAAGCATTGTAGGAACTGAGATAGTTTATTACATAAAAAGAATAGGGTTCATGCCTGCCTAGAGGTTATGCCTTGGAATCTCTCTTTCTTAAGCCAAACTAGTACATATGGAATGGCTATGGTGGTCCAGCAGTGAGAATGGCCCTCTTTCTGTAGATCAGGGGTGTCCAAACTTTTCAGGCCGTGGGCCGGTCCCATGGTTCAGGGGGCTGTTCACTATGGCCTGGGGCCCAGATCCGGTCCCCAATGCCAATTCATCCAGCCCACGAAGCCCTCATCGCTTCCGGAAGCGGAAGTAAAATGCGCCCATATGGGCCAGATGAATTGGTATTGGGGGCCGGTTCCAGCCCCCAGGCTGTACTTTGGCCACCCCTGCTGTAGATGCTCAGAAATATCATGCAGATGGGCTTTTGCGAAGCAGCTTCAATTATTGTCTAAACGGATCTCAGGCTTAAATGCTGCCTGTTGTGATCCTGTGCTTTTAAAGCATCAAAGTAAGTGGCTCCAATAGGTTAAAAAGAAAGGTGCAATTTTCCAGTAATGGCATTGTCCATCTTGCTATGAACCCTTGCAAAAGAGGTATGACAGAAAAGGCAGGGGCAGCAATACCCTCACCAGGATGTCCATCTCCTTAAATGGACCTTGCTTGCTGCAAATTACATGCTCTGTCACGCAGGCAATTTCGGAATCAAATATTTGCTTGGGGAGGAGGGGATGGAGGGGGACAACAGCCTGGATTCTTTTGCCATTTGGACTGCTTTAAGACAGGGATACCCAAACTACGGCCGGGAGGCTGGTTCCGGCCCCCAACACCAATCCATCCATACAGGCACATTTTAATTCTGCTTCCAGGAGCAACGAGGGCTTTGCAGGCTGGATGGATTGGTGTTGGGGGCCAGAACCGGGCCCCAGGCCATAGTGACCAGCTCCCTGAACCACATGACTGGCTCATGGCTAGGGTTGCCAGATGATAATTTGAAAAAGGAGGGCTGATGGGTCTAAAAAGGAGGACTTTCACAAATGAAACGAGTTTTTTTATATAATTTACTTTATTTTAATCATATTTAGCTGTACAGCCAATTTTTGAAAGAAGTTCTTGGTTTTTTTTTTAAAAAACAAATAAGTATTATAGAAAAGGAGGACATGCCCTCCTTTAGGATACCATCTGGCAACCCTACGGCCACGGCCCAAAAAGTTTGGGCATCCCTGGCTTAAGAAGATATATTGAAAGGAAGAATTAGAGGTGGGGTGTGGGAGAGAGAGCTGCCATCCTCCCCTTCACACTTTCACTGACAGGGCTGTGAGTGCAGGGTGAGGCAGAACCTCGCCTAAGAAAGTGTTAGGGCAGCTGTAGTAAAGGAAAACGTTTCCCTTGCTCGAAAGCCGGTCGTATCTGACTTTAGGGTTCAGTGCTCATCTCTGTTTCAAAGCCGAAAAGCCCAGCACTGTCCTGCTGCTGCAGACGTTTCCGTGGTCATGTGGCAGGCATGACTAGACACTGAAGCACACAGAATACTGTTACCTTCCCACCGAAGTGGTCCCTATTTATCTACTTGCAATGTCTTGCTTTCGAACTGCTAGGAGGGAAGGGAAAAACGGGGGGGGGGGGGGGCGCAGAGAGAGCCTGTCATTATCCGAGAGTGGAGGAGCGATGTTCGAGAGGAGACCATGAATTATGGAAGCTGCTGGCTGCGAGTTCCACACAGAGTGACAGCTCCTTTTTTTGGCAAATGAGGTAAAAAGGCGGTGGTGGTGATGGCGCGCGTGGGTGAGTGAGTGGAAGGCTGAGAGTGCGTTTGAGGAGGAGGAGAACTGAAGGCAAGAGAGGGGAAGCGAAGCGCGCGCAGGGAAAGGGAGGGGAAGGGATGGAGTGAGGGAGGGAGGAGCACATCCTAATGCAGAGAGATGTTGCAGTGGCTGAGGAGGGCGGCGCGCGCGCAGAACACGGGCAGGCCGCCTGGCTGGCTGGCTGGCGGCGGCGCGAGACTGAGGGGAGGAGGAGGTTCCACCTGCAAAAGTCAAGCAGGCAGGCGAAAGCGAGCGCGGGCAGGCGTTGTTGCTGCTGCTGCTGCCGCTGCCGCCTCCTCCTCAGCAAGGACTCTCCGCGGCTCACCTGCCACCCCACGGGCCGGCCACGCGCCAGCACACGTGCCAGACCAGCGCCGGGCGACTCTTCTCCGCCCCAGGTAGGGACAGAGGGAGGGTTCGCCCTTTTCTCCCCCCCCCCGCACCAGCACCACCTTGTCACTCGGAAGAGGCGGGGGGGGGGGAATGGGTGTTGTTTCTGCAAGGCGCGCGCCAACTTTCCCGCCTCCCTTTCGACCCAGTGCCGCTTTCTCCGCTAGGTGGGGCGCGCGCGCGGGAAGGCGGGAGAACGGGTGTGGGGGGTGGTGGTGGTGCGTGGTGCGTGGTGAGAGGGGTTCGAATCCCGGCGGGGAATTACGCCGCCACATCCCCACCTGGGGGAAGAGACAGTCAACAGAGCCAACTCCCGGGGAACAGAACAGGCGGGACGTCGTTGGCTCTCGGCCCGGCTCGAGAATTGGAAAAATTTATTTGCATTCTTGTATTACTGTGGAATAGGATGTATTGCTTTGTAATTTTGTATATGGGACTGCAGTGGCTCAAGTGGCTAAGACGTTGACTGGGAGGCGGGAAGTCAGTAGTTCGATTCCCGAGTACCCTGCAGGACGGAATGAGCTCCCGTCTTTGTCCCAGCTCCCTGCCAACCTAGCACTTCGAAAGCAAGAAATTGCAAGTAGATAAATAGGGACCACTTCGGTGGGAAGGTAACAGCATTCCATGAACTCTAGTGTCTAGTCATGCCTGCCACGTGACCACGGAAACGTCTGCAGAAGCAGACAGCGCTGGCTCTTCGGCTTTGAAACAGAGATGAGCACTGCACCCTAGAGTCAGATACGACTGGCTTTCGAGCAAGGGAAACTTTTACCTTTATATGGAAATGTACTCTTGCCTTGTAATTTTTTACTGCGCTTTTGTATATTTTTGAATACTGTGAACCGCTTTGGGTCGTCCACAAAAACGAGGGAAGCGGTATATAAAAATAAATTCAAATCAAATCAAATCAAAATTGTGTTTTTAAAAGGAGAAGGCAAAAAAAGGGCTAGGCTGGGCTGGAGAGATGGGGGAGGAAGGCACCCTGTTAAAACGGGTGTGTTTGTGTGAGGGTCCTTTGGAAGAAGAAAAGTGATGGATGGCAGGTTCTCTGACTGGATTTCTGGGCTTCTTTCCTGAGGGAGGGAGGTGTGCCTGGACCACCGACCGGGCAGGGGCCAAGTGGTCATCATCCACATCTGGACTGGAGAAGATCTGAAGGGAAGATGGAATCGGTTCTGGTTGCTTTGTGGATGTGATCAGTTTCCATTGCCGGTAAAATGGACTGGAAGAGAGGTAAATACATAAGTGTAACCTATAAACCAGGGTGGCCAAACTGTGGCCCGGGGGCCGGATCCTTCCTCAATGTCAATTCATCCAGCCCGTGAAGCCCTTGTCGCTCCTGGAAGCGGAAGTAAAATGCACCCATATGGGCGCGTTTTACTTCCACTTCCAGGAGCGACGAGGGCTTCGCGGGCTAGATGAATTGGTGTCAGAGGCCAGATCCACCCCTGAGCAGTAGTGACTTGCTCCCTGAACCATGTGACCAGCCGGCGGCTCAAAAAGTTTGGGCACCCCTGCTATAAACAGTTTCCAGAAAGTGGCTCCTCAAAGTTTGTGGCATTTTAAAACCACAATCTGGCATACTCTGGGCAACGGTAACCTTTGTTGTGCTGACTAATCTTTCTCATGCTAGGTTAGGCAAAAGGAACTATATAATGGATTCACCAGAAGGTGGTTTCATTTTGGCAGTTTCACATCAGGTCTGGACACAGAAGAATAAGAAGTTTCCATTGCTTTCTGCACTGCAGGCTGCAAAAAAATCTCTTTATGAAGGCTGCAGGGGGGAAGGAGCCCTGACTGCTCCTTCCGCTGCTGTTTATGGGTTGTTCTTAGGTGTTTACTTCTCTTCCAATCCTTTTTACTGGCATTTCAGGAGACAGCATGCACAGACTATCAGAGAGGTTATTAGGCACTTCAAGACAGGAAGGCTTTTAGGCAGGTGAAGCCGTCAGGATGGATATAGGTTCAGAGACCCCTGGTCCCATTGATTTTGTGTTTTATTGGAGCATGCCAATCTTGTGATTCATCAAAGTTAAATGGAAACCTTGAGCTCTGTAAGGGAGGCAGCTCACCAGATGCTGGATCACCTGCTGAATTTTACCTCCTGCTTGGGGTTTCTGACAAAGGAGTTCAACAAGAAACTATGAGATTTGAAGAAGTGTGACTGGTGGACTGGTTGGTCTCATGGGTCATAAATGCAAAGTTGGCCTTGATCAGTTTCAAATTCTGCAACACCAAAGATAAAGTGAAGGGAATGGAGTGGCATATCCTCTTCTTGATGCATCAAACATCATGTCCAGTTATCTGTAGCTATTCCAGTTTTGGGGAATGAGATATCATTCTACTCATAGTGTCCCAATATATTTTTTCTGTCCTAGGCAGTTGAATAAATGGCACTCTCCCCCTTCTGCATGGTACCCAAAGCTGGCCAAGTTATTTTGGCACATAGTTCATAAAATCTCACAGGTACCTCGCCTCTCTGTAGTAGTAAAATTACCATACTGCCAAATTAAATAAATGCTTTACGACAGCCACAGACACCTTTTATTATGGTGGGGGAATCGTGTGTCTGGCCTGCTCAGCTGTCTGAGGGGGTGTGGTCCAGCCTGTGGCTGGAAAAGGTTGAGAACTCCTGTAGTAGATAGACTGATGAATTAGGACTCAAGAGGCCTGGGTTTGAATCCTCCCTAATCTATAGGTATGGAACTAGTAAAACTACTCTTTAAATAATAGGGCTTTCAACATAAGTGAGTTAAGGATGCTATAAGCTTTTTCTGATTTGTGTAGTATGTAACACAGAGGACACCTATTTGCTTTTACAACTGAGTAAGTTTGAGGTAGTCTGAGGCTTCAATCCTTGCTTTCAGGTTCAGGTAAATAAGACTCTTAAATTTTTCTTGCTCACAGGCTGTACCAGTCAAGATCGATGGCAATTGTTTCAGATACATGCTTTTAATTTCCTTTAAGACTGACATTAGTTTTAAGCATTTTAATTTGGACAGGACAATCATTTGTAAATGTATCATCTGGCAAAGGGGTTGTTTATTTGTTTGTAGATAGCTTTAAAAAGCAACAGATCCCATCAGTCTCTAGTAGTAAAATATCTCAAACAGTGTAGTGCACTGTGTGAAGCATCATTATGTCATCAGCCTTATTCTCCTTCTAAATTAGGTCCTGCCAATTTTGCAGTTGGTGCTTGGACCTCTGTCCTTTACCCAGACAATATTTCACATAAACCCTTGTGGATTTAACCTCAGCATATTGCTGCCCTTCTTACAGCCACCCTCCCATCTGGCTATAAGCAAAGCCACCTGGTCTATATCTTTTGCTTACATATGAACAGCTGCTAAGGAGAGGGCTCTGGATATTTGTTTGTAGGGGGAGGGAATGATTAGAAGCATACAGGCACCAGCCTGGAGTAACTCAGAAACAATACAAGTGCTTATGAAAATACTTTGCAAAACTATCTGCCTAAATATAATCTGCACTATGGAAGCATACACTGTTATTGATATTTTCAGTAATATGGGCAGAGGTGACTCATTGGCATTACAGGCAATCTAAAGGGTCTCGAAAGATGACAGGTTGCATGCATGGGTCCATAAACCCCGTCATCCTTTTATTTACTTATCTCAGTTCTTGATGGAGTAGCACAGATGAATAACATGTAACATATATCAGCTGAAAACGGCCCATTGATTACACTCCATTAAAAGAAAATAGATAGTGAGGAGTACATTCATGAAATCCACTCTTTATAATTTTCCTTGGGGGGGGGGATACTTTTCTTTCTCTTACCATTTTTATACTAGACATTGTGAAGAACATAATTTTACTTTCTCTTTATAATTCAAAGATATTATGAATTTAGCAAGAGGAAGTGAGAAATAACAAAAAGAAAGAAATAACTTGTGACATGCTAACACATTTGTTTCTTCTTCAGTTATATCTGTTTAGATGGTAAACATAACTGAGATGAGCTTCTAATTAGCTGATGGTGTTAAATGTGGCTGGGAGGGGTCTGTTTCATAAAAAGATTTCAATTTTAAGAGTCAGGGAGAGAATTGTGCAGACAAAGAGATTTTAGTGGAGGAAAGGGTGGAATTCTTTTACCCAAAAGAGATGTTGTACAATATTGCCCTCATCAATTTGTCAAAAGAATGAGCACCTAAACATGGTTGCATTTTATTTTTGAAGAATGTTTGATAGATCTATACCATGTATTTCTTTAAAACTGTGGTGAATCTGACTGAAATTCGACATTCATGCCTCACTGTCTTTAGAAGTAGAAGCCAGAGGTGGGAAAAAGCATGCTACTAATCCTTCAGTCAGCAAAGCTTTGGAGACTAGAGCTGCTGAAACCAAATTTCCCAGCATTACATAGTAGCCAATGGACTTGAGGTCTGATTATCAATCAGGGGTTAGCTACAGATCAGTGTGGGGAAAAGTGTGGCCGTCCAAACTTCTCATGACACCTCATCATTGGCTTTCCTATCTAAGGCTGATGGGACACATGCTCCCAATTCCTTCATACACAGTGGGATGGTGGATTCTAGGAGGGATGAAGGAAATAATAGCATTACAGTGAAATATCATTTCATGTGCTCTTTCAGCTCCCATAGTTTCCATGTCCTATGGCTCCTTTCCACTATATATGAATTTTGTTCTTTTTTATTGTGGGAAAGTGGAGGTATTGCATGCAGGTAGCTTGATTGGAGAACATCACAGACTGAAACATGAGGCTCACACAAAGGGAGCACAAGAATCTATTTTAGACTGTTGAATTGGAACCTTAATTCTTGTCTTGGGCACTGCAGTGCTGGCAATTCTTTCCAAAGTACTGTACTAGGACAAAGACAGTCAAGATTTTTATTCAGATTTCCAAAATAATTTCCACAGTATTTATTTAAAAATTGGACTAATCCACACTACAAATCATAAGACCACAAGGCAAATCCTCAATGGCTTCCAGAAATAAATAAAAAACTTCAATGTGGGCCAACTGCCCTGCTATTTCCCATAATCAAAATTTTCACAAGTAGAAAGGAAGAGAAAGTTTTTATCTATTTCTCTCTTACGTCAGGGGCCTCACACTGCTATTGTGGTTTTGTTTACATTAAAAGTAATTTAGGCCTGGTTGTCTTCAAAGATAAATATTTCTCAAATTTTAGTTTTTCACTTGTATTTTGATCTTTAGCTTAAGAACCTCCAGCTAGCAAGGACAACTCCTATTCTGAGAATTGAAGTTCAAAACATCTGGAAGGCCAAAGAATTTTTGCATCAGGTTATATTTAGTAATTTTGATCATACTATTCTGCTGGTTATTGTTTTGACTTTGTCAACTGAAGATGGGGGATAATTGTTGGGTTGAGTGTTTTTTCCCTACTATGCAGGGGCTACGTTGTATCTCATCCTCACCTAAGTTTGCTAAGTTGTTGCATTGGGAGAGTTGCTCAAGAGGAGAGTTTACTGAGAGCTTTCGCTGGTTTTCTTTGGGCACCTAAAGAAAAAGAAATCCATGTCCAAAAGCATTTAAATATACTTTTAAATGAATCTACTGTAAACTGCTGCATCTTGGTTTTGGGTTTCTGAGACTGAGACTATTATAATATTTTGATGGATCTTTGTTTTGTTTATAGCTCTTTTATAAGCTTCTTTCAATATTTATACAAATTGAAAGGCAGTATATAAATCTGTTAAATCAATCAATTAAAATAAATTTCATGTCAGAAATTACTCTGGGTTGAAAGGATTTTTGCTGGCGAAACTCTGCTCAAGGGATGCCTGAATGAGGCTCCTTTCATGTCCCCAAGATCCATCATGCAGCACTCGGGTATCGAACCCCAACCTTCCAGTCTACAAGCTCAACATCTTAATCACTAAGCCACCTCATTTAATCTATCAATTAATCAGTCAATCAGACATTCAGTTCCTTTTCCAAGAAGATGTCAGTGCTGCAATGACTTTGTTTGTACTGTTTATTCTCCTTCTGCTGATTATTTACTGGATTCTCTTTCTGACAATCTCATGGTTATTTTAAACCTCTAGTGTTTCCCAACCTTTGGTTTTTGGACTTCAATTCCTAGGAGCCTAAATCAATTTCCCAAAGCACTGATCAGCCAATGTATTGACTTAGGCTTCTGGGAATTGAAGTCCCCCTGAGGGGCATGGGCCTCACGTTCAGAACTACTGCTCTAAAGAAAACCGCCGGTTCTCTTTTTCTGGTTTTGCTCTTTTTCTGTCCCTCTCCTTTGAAGCTACAGTCCTGTGTATTCTTAGCTAGAGATAGGTCTTACTCTTAGCTAGAGAGTGGTCTGTACTTCAGAGTAAACATAATCAAAGCTAAGTTATCTTCTGCAGTGCTTGCTTCCTATTAAACAGGCTTAAATCGTAGAAGAAGGTGTTCCAGGGACAGAGGCATTGAGAGGATGGGGGTCACGGCTCAATACTGTATAATGTTCCTTCTTGACTAGCATCTACTTCCTGCCAAGCCACTACAGAATATCTATAACATTTATTCATTTGTCTTTTTTTCTTAATTGATTTCCCCTTTATTTGATGTTGCATTATTAGACATTGCATTCCGTATTCTGCTGATCATTTTTAGAGAACAATGATTCCCCCTTCCTCTTCCTTCAGTTCTATATTTCTTTTCTTCCTTGCTGTTTTGTGCACTGTTGTGGCTTTTCAGTGTCTCTGTGTGAAAAAAATGTTTTCCTATTTTCAGTTCTGATGTATTTGTATTCACTGATGAATAACCAGATACTTTAACAATCTGCAATACACTGTTAGTAAAGAATAGATGTACATATGTGTGGTTTTTAAATTCTCAAATGTACTCTAAATCAGCTAAACTTTGTTTCTGGGTAGTGTGTATTGTATGAGGCTCAGCACAAAAACAGCACTGCATAATGCAAGAATTACAGTACAGTATGTTCCTCTGCAACAGATATGGAGAGTCTTCAACCTTCTGGATGTTTTAGAGTACAGTTCCTATTTGCTTTATTACTGACTTTATTGGCTAGAGTTGATGCCAAAATATTTGAATTACCAAAGCTTTCCTGATCTCTGCTCTTTAAAAAATTACAAAGGTCCTTGGCATGTTCTTCTCAGATAACTGCTTCATTGGTGACCCTTCTCAAGGCACTGATGATTCAGATCATTAAAATGGGCTGGCCATGGATAGGAGCTTTGTAAGTGCTCCTTTTGGTTGGCTGCTTCTGTGCTAATAGTAGCAATAATCTGACTAGCAGTGATTTAAAATACTCTTTTTGTACCATTCATCTTATCCCAAATAAATTGGCTTCAGTGTCAATGTGTCCAAGTGTTATACATTAAATGCATAAATTGTGCATGAAAATGAAATTTAAAATAGCATAAAATATTACAGCTGCCAAGTTTGTTAGAACTGTTACCTCTATGTGGCTACATGTTTTCTTCGCTGTGCGGTTTTTTTTCGTTATGCAGTTCCCTATGGGAGATGCCCTGTATAATAGAAAAAAAGTTTGTTAACAAGGGTTCCCATTAAGCAGGTATACCCCGGTTACCAAAAAAAAAAATCTTTATGTGGGGTATTGCCATTGCATAATGAAAGCTTTGGTGTGCGGATTTTGCACTATACGATGTGTTTGTTATGTGAGGTACCACTGTACTTCATTTCTAGTCATATGCAATATGACTAGAAACCAGTGTTTCCCCTAAGCAGTTTGTAAAAGACAGGGAAGTTGTCATAGGGTAAAGAGGTGATAGATTCTTGTCTATGATATTCCTTTTCTCGTCCCTTTCCTGACAGCACTGTTCCAATCTGTACCCCTAAAATTCAGATGTGTAAGACAATCTGTGTTTTATGTTATGCCCCTGGTTGAAACTTTTTCTGAGATTTCAGTGTTGTTTTGAAGGAGACAATATATTTTATTCAGTTGTTTTTGCAGCCTGTCAACTACTTTTAAGTATCTCCGTGCAGAAATGCAGGAGATAAATTCATTTATTCAACTGACCAAGTAGCTTGTTGGACAGTGTCTATAGGTACAAGGATAACACAAGCAGGGTTGCTAGACCTAGGTGCTTCTTTGGCCATGTGTTCAGATTCCAATGGAATGATTTTTCCCCTCTTTGTGAAGAGTTAACAGTATTTCTCACAATAGCATAAGAGGTAAAGATTGCCATGAGGCTGTTCTGTGACCTACATGAGAGTTCAAAAGGAAGTTAAATCAACACTTGAGGAAGAGAATATGATAGGCCTGGCTACAAGAATTCTGAGAGCCTCATCTATAATGTGGAGAATCTCCACATGAGAAAAAAAGACTATTTTTCCAGGATTCTGACTCAAAGGAAATGTTCTTATCACTTTTCCCATGAGAAAAGTGGCAGAGCTAGAATATTCCCTTTCTTAACATGTTGATTTAAAACTCCTTTTCAAATGCTTAAGTAGGAGTTTTAATACAATATTACTGTAAAAAAAAAGTGGGCAATCTTGATTTCTAGACTTTGGCCTTCATAGATTCACAGTACACAAGGGTTTCAATTGGATGTGAACTTTAACTAGTAATATCCTAAAACTATTCTTATGTTGCTAATTCACTCTACCCTGTAATAATTATCATCTGGACAAATACCTTGCTGCTGTTCCAGGGTACTGCACCTTCAAGTCTCCTATGCCTCTTACCTTAGCATTCCTTTATGAGAGGACTTGAGATTTGAGTGGGAGCATTTCATCTCATAAATTTGGGGTGAAGTATATTCTCTCCAACTTGAATGGCATGCCCCCTATGTTGATAAGCTACTCTAAGGAATTTTAAAGTGGCATTTTTCCTCACCAAACAGGAATCATCACATTATCAGTCTGCTGAGTTCACTGTGGATTTAGAAAATACGAGCCAGGTTAGCTAGTTTAGCAATACAGTACTAAATTCTGAAGCAAACTGTTGCAAAACAAGAGAAACAATGGTGCAACTACTTTCACTTAGACATACAGTATAAGATATAGCTGGTTATAGTTGACTGAATAGCTCAGTGTGTTGGAGCACATGACTGCAGAGCTCAAGATCAAGGATTCAATTCCTTACTGTGTCTTGTAGTAGAAGATGAAGTTTCTGTGGTTTGGGGCAAACTACATGGTCCCAGAGCATTCCCAGATGAAAGGAAAGAGAAATAACTTCTGAATACACTGTATCTAGATGATCGCCATGTCAGAATCAACATGATGCAATTTAATTATGATTATAGCATCTGAAATACAGGATGCAACAGTCCTGTTGGAAGCGCATGTGAATTTAGAAAATAAAATATTGTTTATAATAAAGACAAATGTTTAGTTTGAAGAAATCATATGAGGGTAAATCCAAGATATCTACCTGCAACCTCCAAACTTTAGCTTTTGTTTGAAAGAACTGGATAACCATACAAGTTTGTCACAGTCTACCAATCAGGGGCTCCCTTCTATAGTCACACAGCCAATCTATCCTTCTAATCTTGGGATGGGTGAACCTGAGATGACTGTCCCTGCCTGGCAACATATTTTTCCAATGCTCCATACCACCCTGCACTTGGTAAATTACAGAGGAAGAATTAGAGACATTTAAGAAAAACACACTAGAAAAATAGCAAAACTGTTTGGGCTATCTAATACTCACACTTTGATGAAGAGATAATTTAGTTCTGGGACATGCTCAGAGTACAACTCCTGGCACAGCATTGAAGAACAACCAGGAGTCAGCAGGTAAGACATTGTTTCTCCTAAGAGGCAGACTTGGCTTATGGATAAAGTCTCCCTTGTTCTGAGTGAGATGAAGCTAACTAATTAATTTAACAGCTTCATTATATACTTTAATAATATATGGTATATATCATACCTTAAATCAGAGGTGCCCAAACTTTTTGGTGCCAGAGGCCTGACCACACCCCCGGAACAGCAGAGCTGGCCAGACTATGCCCCCGGAAGTAGGCATTTTTGCGCATGCATGTCTGCATTCACTTCCTGGTTTGGCACGGACATGCTTGCGCATGCACAGAAGCATCCGTATTCACTTCCTGGTTTGGTGCGGACGCTTCTGTGCATGCAGGAGCATGCCTGTGCCAAACCAGGAAGTGAATACGGACGCTTCTGTGCATGCACAAGCACATCCGTGCCAAACCAGGAAGTGAATACGGATGCATCTACACATGTGCAGAAGCCTCCGTATTCACTTCCTGGTTTGGTGAAGGCATCGGGGGCCTGATGGAATGGCTTTGCAGGCCGTATCTGGCCCACGGGCCATAGTTTGGGCATGCCTGCCTTAAATGGATCATTCCATTTTAACTGTTGAATATACTTTAGTTGGTTATACAGAAAGAACATCTTTGGCTCTGCCTTTTGCAAAGAAGTGTTATTTACAGTAGCTCCTATTTGCATATCTTCATGCAAGGAAGCAAACTGGGTTTTGAAATCAAAAGATAAGCCTGAGGCATCAGTCTCCTCTCAGACTTTCTTTGAATTCTTTTCTTGAAGGATGTCAGTTGAAGGTATTAATTTTCCTTTTGTTTCTGGTTTACTGATTGTCTTACATTTCTTCAGTCACTTCTCCAGTCATGTACACGGAAGCCTCTGGAGCTTCCAAAAGAAACTTTCTATGTTGCATGCCCATTCTAGTTTCTCAGTTTCTCATAATAATACAGTATTGCATTCTCATGGTGCATGTTTGATTCATTTCTTCCTGCTTTCCTTTCTTGCATTCCCTGAAATATGTTTGCAAGCTTTTTTATCTTTGAAATTGCAAAAAAGAAACAGACAAAAGACCCCACTCCAAATAATGAAGAGCTTTATCTGATTTTTTTCATAATCCTCTTTAAAATCATTATGAGTTTGTGTGTGTATGCATGAGCACATGCATTCATGTATGCACACACAAGGAACCAAATGAAATGTAAATGCATTCAAATGGTTAAAATTAGGTTTGAATTCTGCTTTTTCTTTATTTTTATATTTACAAATATTTTACTTAATGTTGAACAAAGTGTAACGTGATAATGAGGAGATATATCCCTAGGTGTCTGGAATTCTTTTGGTAATTTATGCAAGTATAATTGCCTTGGCATAAATTATAGTGGCAAATTGCAGTTCGTGTTTGACAAGGAATACAGAAGCAACTTGTTGACTAGTGGCAATTCACCACTGTGGTTTATGCCATTGTATGTATGTCAACATAAGTAACAAGTTTGATTCTGGCTGTAATTGGATAATGCTATGCTATCAAATTAAGGTGTATTTTCTTATGATGCTCTGCTTCAGAGATGCCTTTACATTTTTCAATAAAATTTCATGCTTCATCACCACTGAGAAGCCAGGAGACATTAATTTGTAGATGATTTTGAACAGTAGTCTATTTCCATTAAGAAATTAAGCAACTAGAGGCCTACAGTACCTAATAAAAAGAGCTAAAGGTATATCATTAATGCATCTTGGAACTATTTGATATATGTAGACAACAACTACAATACAATATGTAGAAAACAACTACAATACAGCCAAGAAGAGTTAATAAATAGCTTTGGATTCTGCCATTCCAACCAAGCAATCAAGAAAATCCTTCACCAGGTACAAAAGACAGAGAACAGCTGAGAGTACAAGGTGTAGTAGTAAGTGAATGCTTTCCTAGAACACCATCAGATCAGCAAAGAACATCAAAGCTACATTCCTTCTAATCTAACTGCATTATAGTTGCATTCTGCCTGTTGATGCAGTTAAACCCTATTACTCGTCAAGTGACGCTAGGTATGTGGCTGAGGAGCAAGACATTGATATTTCAATTCCCCACTGTACCTCCTGGGAATATAGTTAACCTGTGTTGCCTTGGACAAGTTGCACATCCCAGGGCACTCCCAGAAAAAGGCACCTGCTTAGTACTCCCTGGAAATGGCACATTGCATCAGATGGCTTTAGAACAGTGGTTCCCAAAGTGGGGCACACGTCCCATGAAGGACTTCAGTTCCCAGAAGCCTAAGTCAGCACACTGACTGACCAGTGCTTTGGGGAATAGACTTAGGCTTCTGGGAATTGAAGTCCACAAACTAAAGTTTGGGAAACACTGCTTTAGAACTACAGTACAGTATCTTTGAAGAAAGTTATTGTTCCTCATCTATGATAGGTATTGCTTGCTAGGGAATGTTGTCTGATAAAATTGAGGTTGCCAGTGTCTTGAATTGCCTTAAGACAATTGAGCGATGTCTTACTGCTTCTAGATTTGGGCTGTAATCTGGTTTATGTTTACTTTGGGGTAAGCTCTACTCAATGTAGTGTTATTTATTTCTGAGTAGTCCTGCATTAGGACTAAGGTGACAAGCAATAAGCACTGCACATCACACTTCATTTCATGAAGTCTGTAAAGTGTGGAAGCTGGGAAAATTCAGATCTTTCCCTTCAACATTAATGACATGCTCACAGCTGTATTTTTATCCTATAATTTTACAGTCTGAGATGAATATTTTCTGCTAGTAGTAAAATGATACTTCCAGCAACACAAGAGGCGATTTTACACATGGACATCACCAGATGGCCAACACCGAAACCAAATTGACTACATACTCTGCAGCCAAAGATGGAGAACCTCCATACAGTCAGCAAAAACAAGACCTGGAGCAGACTGTGGCTCAGATCACAACCTACTGATCGCAAAATTCAGGCTTAGGCTAAAGAAAATAGGGAAAACACGGAGACCAGAAAGATATCACCTAGACAGCATCCCTAAAGAATACGCGGTGGAGGTGATTAACAGATTTAATGGCTTAGACTCGGTAGACAGAGTACCAGAAGAATTATGGACGGAGATGAGGGACATCATGCAGGAAGCAGCAAAGAAAACCATACCAAAAGAAAAGAAGAGTAAGAAAGCAAAGTGGTTGTCTGATGAGGCTCTTAAAATAGCAGAGGAAAGAAGGAACGCCAAAGTCAAAGGAGAAAGGAAAAATACAATCATTTGAACACAGAATTTCAAAGAAAAGCAAGGAGAGATAAGGAAAACTACCTAAAAGAACAGTGCAGAGAAATGGAGGAAAACAACAAAAGAGGCAGAACCAGAGATCTTTTCCAAAAAAATCGGCGAAATCAAGGGAACATTTAAAGCAAAAATGACCATGATAAGGGACAAAGACGGAAAGGAGCTAGCTGATGCAGAAGAATTAAGAAAAGATGGAAAGAGTACACAGAGGAACTTTACAAAAAGGACCTCAACACTCCTGATAATCACATTGATGAAGAAATTGAACTTGAGCCAGACATCTTGGAGAGCGAAGTCATAAAGGCCCTAAAGAGCACTGCAAACAACAAAGCTAGTGGAGATGATGGTATCCCAGTTGAATTTTTCAAAGCGCTAAAATATGATGGCGTCAAATTACTGCATTCAATATGCCAGCAGATTTGGAAAACAAAACAGTGGCCACAGGATTGGAAAAGATCAGTATACGTCCCAATCCCCAAAAAGGGCAATGCCAAAGAATGTTCAAATTATCGAACAATCGCGCTCATCCCACATGCCAGCAAGGTGATGCTCAAGATAATACAGGATAGACTTCAGCAACGTGGAGAGAGAATTACCAGAGGTGCAGGCCGGTTTCAGAAGAGGCAGGGGGACTAGAGACCACATTGCCAACATACGCTGGATCATGGAGAAAACAAAGGAATACCAGAAACAAGTTTACTTTTGTTTTATTGACTACACCAAGGCATTTGACTGTGTGGACCACAACAAGATGTGGCAAGTAATTAAAGAGATGGGAATTCCAGAGCACCTCATATGCCTCCTGAGAAATCTGTACATGAACCAAGAAGCAACAGTTAGGACAGAACACGGAATGACAGAATGGTTTGGAATAGGAAAAGGAGTAAGACAAGGCTGCATTTTGTCACCATGCTTATTCAACCTATACACAGAGCACATAATGCGAGGTGCAGGGATGGAGGAATCACAATATGGGATTAAAATCGCTGGCAGAAACATCAACAATCTGAGATATGCAGACGATACCACCCTAATGGCAGAAAGTGAGGAAGACCTAAAGAATCTCTTGATTGGGCTGAAGGAGGAGAGTGCAAAAGCTGGCTTGAGACTCAATATCAAGAAAACCAAGATAATGGCAACAGGCCCAATCAGTTCCTGGAAAATAGACGGGGAAGAAGTAGAAGCAGTGACAGATTTTACTTTCTTAGGATCAAAGATCACTGCAGATGGGGATTGTAGCCATGAAATAAAAAGGCGACTGATTCTTGGGAGACAAGCAATGAGAAACCTGGGGAACATAGTGAAAAACAGAGACATCACATTGCAAACAAAAATTAGAATAGTCAAGACAATGGTTTTCCCAGTAGTAATGTATGGATGTGAGAGCTGGACAATTAGGAAGGCTGAACGCAGAAGAATAGATGCCTTTGAAATGTGGTGTTGGAGGAGGGTTTTGAGAGTCCCCTGGACAGCGAGGAGAACAATCTTAGAAGAAATTAACCCTGACTGCTCATTGGAAGGTCAAATAGTAAAGATGAAGCTAAAGTACTTTGGACATCAAATGAGAAGGGAGGATTCACTTGAGAAGGCATTGATGTTGGGAAAGGTGGAGGGCAAAAGAAGAAGGGGAAGGCCAAGGATGAGATGGCTAGATGGCATTGTAGACACAATGGGCACAGAGCTGGGAGGGCTGAGGGGGATGGTGGAGGACAGAGGCGCCTGGAGGAAAATGGTCCATAGGGTCGCAAAGGGTCGGAGTCGACTGTGCGACTGAACAACAACAAGTAGTAAAATGACAGACTTCTATTTTGAGAGCAAGAAAATTAAGACAGAAAATGACAATCAGTTATCTCATGACCTTTGCAAACGAAGGGCTAAATATTATGCTAGATCCGACAGAAGCAAACTTGTTAAATTCAGTGGCACGAGGCCTGACATATGTTCTCCTCCTTTCCATGGATTTACTGTACTTAGTACTGCTATGGAATGTAGCTCAAAGTAGCAAGAACAGAGTAAATTAGATATCTAATCTTTTGTGGTCTTTGAGGCAACTTTAAGTAAATAGCCTCTAAACAGTGCAAAATCTTACTTCCCTGCTTCAGCACCAACAACATTAAAGGAAAGTCAAATGTAAGATGCTGTAACTGTAGAAGGAAACATTAACACTCCTTCCCAAGTCCTCTGCTGGTCTCCTGACTGTGGGGAAATTAAATGACATCCATCTATTCTGGTTTAAATAGATTGTTTTCATTACTTGAGACAGCCTCACATCTCACCCAGTTAAATCCTTTTCCTGGTAGTAGACTGGAGGGAAGGAGGAATCAAACTCCAGTCAAGTAGGCAGAGCTGTGCCAAGCTATACAGCCCTGCAGGATAGCAAGCTTGGGCTTTCCTACCATGTGGCAAAGCAAATCAGAAGAGCTTAAAGTGAGTGCACATGGGAGCTTTATGAGGGGTAAGGAAATGTGAGCAAGAAACACATGGTAGTACTCCTAAGAAAGAGTGGGGGCTTTTCCTGCCACAGGTAGGGTCATTTCACTGTGGAAAGTTAAGTGTGTATGTCTGTCAGCAGCAGAGAGAAGAGCTGAAGACCTAGGTGGTTAGCATTTAGGGCAGTGGTGCCCAAACTATGGCCCGTGAGCCCAATTAGGTCTGTGCATATAGTTAATCATTTTGGGTTGAGTCCCTGGGCTCTCCTAGGACCATGCCCACCACCTGACATCACTTACAATGTCAGCCATGGTGGCAGTGGCGGCAATCACGCTTTGTCCCCGCTGCACCGAGCAGCCTCTGGCTCGGTCCCCTCGCTTCGGCAGCCTTTGGGGACATGGATCACTGCATTGGGGAAATTTTCGGAGCCTTCTCCCTTTCAAAATCCCCATGGTGCACCTGGGATGTGCATCCCGGGCACACCATGGGGCTTTCCTAGCGCTGCGGACTTTGAATGGGGAAGGCTCTGAAAATTTCCCCAATGCAGCGATCCACTTCCCCAAAGGCTGCTGAAGCAAGGGGACTGAGCCAGAGGCTGCTCGGAGCAGTGGGGACAAAGTGCGAGCGCTACTGCCACCACGGCTGACATCGGAACCATCAGCAAAAGGAGCAGCCCGCCTCCAGCACCCGCACCTGCATGTCAGGGGCAGGACCGGCCCAGGGAAAAATGTTTGGGCACCACTGATTTAGGGCAAGGGTTCCCAAACTTTTCAAGCTGTGGGCCAGACCATGCCCCCCCCCCCCGGATAGCTGAGCTGGCTAGTCACGTGGTTCCTCCTCCCATAAACGTTGCCATAAAATGCAGCAGTGGCTGTTGTAAACATACTTATGACATCTACTGATGCATTTTATAGCAGTGCTTATGGCAGATGCAGGTGCGTGAGTGCATTTTATGACTGTCGTAAATGCATCCCCTTCCAGGAGTGGTGAGGACAGCAGCGGGCCACATGAAATGATGTGGTGGGCTGGGTCCAGCCCATGGGCCATAGTTTGGCCACCCCTGATGTAGGGTTAGTGGGTGAGATGGATTGTGAAGCAGTTCAAGAGACTGTATGTCAACAGTAATGGAAATACCGGTAGTTGCTGTCCATTTTCAAAAGATATCAAAACTTGAGTAAAACCTAGAAGCCACAATTTCCAAAAGATCCTGACATGTATAGACACACACCATCATGTTGAAAGGTAAGCGGTGAAGAAAGGCCACATTCTACACACGTAAAAGTGCTCTTATTCTCATGATTATGTTGCACAGTTTATGGCTGGTTCTTGATTATGCAGATGGTTTCTGAGCTGGAGTCTCATTTATCTGTGCATTTTAAAGGTTACACACACACTTTATGGTTGTGTACATCAGAAATGAGTAACTGTGAGTGGGGGAGATGGAGAGAGGATGTCTTCTTAGAAGGAATGACCTGAGAAAATAATTTATCTCAAAATTCTTTTCATGGGCAATGGTAGAGGAATAGATGCCCAGAACAACTGCTGCTAAATTCCAATAGAACCAAAATAATAGTGAATTAAATGTTTTGTGTCCTAGGAAGGGGGGAAAACCCAACCCACACATTATGCTTCTAGAACTGCAGCATTTATAGCACAATCCTATATAGGTTTACTCAGAACAAGTCCAATTAGATTTATAGGGAAATACTGTCACTTATGTGTATGCGATGGCAGGCGCAGTTAAAAAACTCCCTCTCACTGTGCAAAACATTTCTGGGTTAGTTATTTTTAAGCTAACAGCTTCTAAGAGGTGCAAGTGGCAGGAGATAATGGTGCTTCCAAGTTGGTGTCTACCGTAACGTATAATGCATCAATTAAAAGTAAGTGTATTCCTTCCCCTACCTTCAGAAAACCTGGTATTATGTGTATGTATGTTTGTACAGATTTAACAGACTCATTATCCTGATGAAATTGAGAAGTTTAATGACCGGGATATCATAAACTGAATGACAGTTCTAGTTGTTTGGTAAATCTTCTGCTTTCCATGATGCTGTTTAGTGCTTGTTATTACTATACTGTGTATTCTGTGTTCATTCATACAAATACTGTGCTTTATGTTGTAAACTCTACAAATTATGCAAAACAAACACTTTTACATATATATGCTAGTAATTCTACACATGCTGTAGTCCCCACTTTTCCCTACTTCTATACTTTTAAGCAGTCTTGCAAATATATATATAGCAAGGGAAGCTTTCCCTGTCCCAGAACAAAAATAATTCCTTAATTTCTGATTCAGTTTGTGAAATGGACCAAAGAAAAAGGTAACAGTCTCTGCAACTGTCAAAACAGGGATAAAACCTAATGAATCAATGATCCTCTAAAAGTTTTAAATATATGAGCATCTATTGTTTTCTCACAAACATCCTCCTGTATGTCAATGGTTCTTTATAATAGAGGTGATGAGCAGTAACAATATATAAATATGTGCTTTGTGAAAGACAAACTGTGCCAAGACAGATATTTGCATTGCACTGTGCCAAGATAAATAGATGGAGCACTGTTTTAATTAGAGTGCTGATAGGTGTAATGTTGATTTGAGACATACTCTCATACCAAGCTGTTCTTATTTGGACAAGAAATATAATTATCTTGTGGTAATAGGCATAGTATCATTAAAAGAGATGTAGGATTTGGATTGTGGAGCCTCATTGCTAGCTGCTCACACTATCTTTTCAGTTTGTGGGTAGTAGTGCCTTTCTTAAAATTAACTAAATTTGTATACACTTGCAGGGCATAGTGTCCCCCCCTCCCCCAATATTGTCACGGTTTCTAGCATCTTTCTGTAATCTATAATCTATACAAGTTTATATTAAAGGAAATCTGTTTGTCTTTATGGTGTGAAAAATCTTTGTTGATATTCCTATAAGCCTCTTAGAAATCTTAATAAAGGATTAACTCAAAGAAGTGTAGCTGGTTTATAATATTGTGTCTAGATTAAGGTAGGATTTATTTGGTTGTCAAAGGAATTTACTGGGGGGCGGCAGTGAGTTTCGGGAAGCCCAAAAGTCATGATATGTACAGGATGGTTTTGTTAATGATCAGCCAGGTCTCCCTGCTACACTCATTTCCCAGAGAAAGCATCAATTTGCCCATGGAATGGTAATCAGGCAGGAAATCAGGAAGGCCCACAGGAACTGTAGGCAGCTGGCAGTAAAATCAGTTCCTTGATAATGGATCCATCTTGAATCCCTGTGGGCACTTAGAAGATAGCCAATCTGTCTTTGACTATTAGCTATTACTTCATGCAACATGATGTGCAAACCCAGTGAATGGAGGCATTAGTGGTGGCATCCCTCATTAGACTTTCTGACCATTACTAACATTGGTTTGGGAATGGTATTACAAGAACAGAAGCAACTCTAGATTTTATTTAGCTTCTGGATTTGGCTTTGAACTTGAATTGCTCCATTTTATCAAAAATGCGGATTTGGAATCCAGAAAGCAAATTCTTCAAGGAAGTTTATTTGTTTGTTTAGAATATGTATATCACACCCAACTGGTCAAGCACCACTCTTGGCAGCTTACAAGCCATAAAAACACAAACCCTCATGTAATACAAGTATCAAACAAAGTCATACCAATAAATCAGTAAATTATTAAAACAATAAACCTATCACACACATGCATCAACAGCATCATTAAAAGCAGCTAGGACAGGTACCCAAACAATCTTCCCAAAAGTACATGACAATCTATCAAACTAACAAGTCCAGATTTTCTGGATTGCTCTGCAAGCAAAATAGATCCACTGGAACCTGATTAACCCTATGAGTTTTACTGCTAGCCTGCAGCTCTAAAATGTGTCTGAAAGTTTGTGTATGGAACTGGAGAAATGTTTCTTCATAAGACAGCCAAGACTGGCCATTGCTCCTTTTTTCATGCTAACTTAAAATAATCCAGTTTTGTTCCTGTGTAAAGTGTGAAGCAACCCTAAGAGCACTTTTTAGACAACTTTTTATACATGAAAATAGTTTCCGTTTAAGAATTTGTGTGAGCCCCTTAGGCATTGCAATATGCAGTACATCTTTTTATACACATTGTCACATGTGATAAACAACTTGCAGGATTGGTGCAGCTTCCTTGCCAGCTAAATGTGGTGTTATCTTCTGTCCTTCAAATGTTCTAAATTGGCCAGTAGATGATGATGATGATGATGATGATGATGATGATGATGATGATGATGATGATGATAATAATAATAATAATAATAATAATAATAATAATAATAATAATAATAATAATAATAATAATAATAATAATAATAATAATAATAATAATAATAATAATAATAATAATAATAATAATGCACTAGGAACTAGGGTTGCCATATTCCTGCTCTTCAAATCTGGTAAACCTAATTTGTTTATTGTTAATAATATAAAATCCAATTACCAGGTTTTAAGGATGCAATACAGTGGAATCTCATATAACAAATCCATCATGCAATGAAAAAATTGTACAGCAAAGAGAATTCGGGAAAGAATGTTGCATCGTACAACGATGCAGTGCTTCCCTATGGGAAAAAAATCTTACAACGAAAATCTCTGTGGGGGGAAATCGTACAACGGTTTTCGTTGTATGATTTTTCCCATAGAGTTTTCCGTTGTATGATTTTTCCCATAGAGATTTCCATTGTATAATGCATGTCATAGGGGTTTTTGCTTTATGATGCATGCATCATACAACGAAAAAAATCATATAACGAAGTGCCTGGTGGAACCAATTATTTTTGTTATACAAGGTTCCACTGTATTATTATTTATAATAATATTAATATATCATACTTAAAACCTTGTAAATAACAAAAGCCAGTGTTGTATGGTGGATACTGTGATGGACTAGGGCTCAGTAGACCTGGGTTCAAAAACCAACTTGGCCACAGGTGTGGCAATGAGAAAAACTCTCTATAAGTATCTCACATACTGTTGTGTCCTAAAGCCTGTGCCTTTAAACAATGTACCTATCCATGTGTATCCAATGTAACCTTTTCCATGTGTAACATTGTAACCCCCAGCTGCATCACTGTAACCTTAATAGGACGCGAGCTAGTGACCACTAGATGGCAATAGCGAGCGTCCAAGCTCATTGGTCCAAGACCCACCTAGAACAACAGCGCAGGAAGATTCCCGCCACTACCTTCACCTGGACAAGAAGGGCGTGACCTGCAATGACGTCAGGCAGCCTGTAGCCAATAGGCTATCAAGGAGCCACATTCAAATGTATAGCCACTGTATATATTGAGCTGTTCGTCCACCATTACCTCATGTTCCCTCTGACCAGCATGTAATAAAGTTGTGTTAAGCCAGCTCTTCGGCTGTCCTGGTGTCTTTGGTCCCATACACTAAATTGGCGACGAAGGTGGGATAATGGCTGCCCACGGGACCAAGACATACGCCGGTTTCGACATCAAGAAACCGCAAGATTGGGAACTCTTCGAAATGGACTTCCAAGGTGCGCTGGTGGAGTTCGAGGTGACGGACGAGGCAAAGAAGAGAGCCATCCTCACCAGAATGCTTGGGCACGACAGAAAGAGAGTACTGATTGACCTCATCGCACCCAAAAAGGCGGCTGAATTCAAGGCAAAAGAGCTCCTGACGGTGCTGAGAGACCATTTCCGGCCCTCGGTAGCGATGTTTCCCGCTCGGAGCGCGTTTTGGAGGCGAGTCCAAGCGCCTGATGAGTCGGTCGCCGCTTTCGTAGCGGCCCTGCGCCTGGCTGCCGGCCCGTGCAAATGGGAGAATTTGGAAGTCACCCTCAGGGACTGCGTGCTATGCGGCCTGAAGGACGCCGAGATTCAGCGCACGCTAATGAATCAGGAGCCACCCCCCACGTTGCAGGAGGTCCTGAAAGCGGCACAGGCCGCGGAAGCCACGAAGGCAGGGGTGCAAGAGCTCCAGGACTGGCGGCCGAAGGCCGACAAAGCAGAGAGTTTGGTGCACGCAGCCCGGCGAACTTCGAAATCGTCCGCCGAAAGCAGCGACGACGAGGACGTCCGGAGGGTCCGAAAGGAGGGCCGGCGTTGCGACGGCTGCGGGGCGGCTCACGACCGTGCCAGGTGCCCGTTCAGAAAGGCCGAGTGCCACAACTGCGGGCGATGTGGGCACAAAGACAAAGTCTGCAGACAACGACGAAAGGACCGGAGGAGCTCGCCCGACCGCCCAGCGAGGGACCGGAGGAGCTCGCCCGACCGCCAAATGAGGCCAGACCGCTCGACGAGACTAAAGGATGGCGCCCGGCCCACGAGGAAGCAGGACGGCGTGGGCCGCATCTCCGACGACAGCGACGCCGCCGCCCCGGTTTTCAGCGTGTCCATGGGACACCCCCGTTACTTTGTTGAGGTACTGGTGCAAGGGGCCCCTGTTAGGATGGAGATTGACTCTGGCTCCTCTTACTCCATTATTTCCCAGAGGGAGTTTTTGAGAATTGCCCCCCGCATACGGCCCAAGCTCAAAGCGTTGAGGTCCACGCTTCGGGACGTGCAAGGGAACAGTATCCCGGTGTTGGGGGTTGGGAATTTCCAGGTTCAGTACAAGCGGCACGCCGCGGAACTGCCCCTAGTCGTTCTTAAGGGAGGTAACTGCAGCCTCCTCGGGACTCAATGGTTTCAGCCCCTGTGTCTGTTCATTGGGGGGGTGCACGCCGTTGGGTCTGACCCGATACAGGAGGTGTGCGACGCGCACCCCGAAGTCTTCAAGAAGGGACTTGGGAAATTCAATGGACCCCCAGTAACGTTCGACCTGGACCCGGAGGTCCGCCCAATCAGACTTAAACCGTGCAGGGCGCTTTTTGCACTCAAGGACAAAATAGAGGCAGAACTGGACAAATTAGTGGACCAGGGGATTCTTGTTCCTGTTGATTCCGCGGAGTGGGAAACTCCAATTGTCACAGCATTGAAGGCCAATGGGGAGGTTCGCATTTGCGCCGACTATAAGTGCACCATTAATAAGGCAATCCGCCCTAATGCGTACCCGGTGCCGGTGGTCAGCCATTTGCTAGCCAGGTTACATGGGGGAAAGTGTTTCGCTAAGCTCGACCTGGCACAGGCCTATCAGCAACTCATGGTAACCCCTGCCGCAGCTGCTGCACAGACCATAATCACGCATAAGGGGGCGTTCCAGGTGACGCGCCTCCAGTTCGGCGTGAACTCGGCGCCTGGAATTTTCCAGTCGCTCGTGGAACGCCTCCTCAAAGGGCTGGATGGCGTTTTACCATATTTTGATGACGTATTGATAACGGGGGGAGTGAGGTTGAGTTGGCCAAAAGGCTAAACAAGGTCCTGGCGGCGTTCGAACGGGCGGGGTTGAGGCTGCGAAAAGACAAATGCGTCTTCTTCGCGAAGGAGGTTGAGTTCTTAGGGTTCCGAGTAACACCCGAGGGGATCAAACCATCCAAATCCAAGGTGGCCGCCATCAAGAAAGCCCCTCGCCCCACATCCAAGCCCGAGTTGCAGTCGTTCCTAGGGCTCTTAAATTTCTACCACTCCTTCCTTCCACGGAAGGCTGCGGTGGCTGAGCCGCTTCACAAGTTGCTCAAGAAAGATGCGGCATGGATGTGGGGCGATGACCAGGAGAGGGCATTCACGGAACTGAAACAACTCCTGGCATCTGACGCCATTCTGACCCATTTCGACCCCAAACGGCCGGTGGTACTGGTCTGTGATGCATCCCCGGTGGGGGTGGGGGCAGTGTTATGCCACGTGTTGGAAAACGGGAGGGAGGCCCCAATAGCGTTTTACTCCAGGTCCCTGTCCCAAGCGGAGAGAAACTACGCCCAGACAGACAGGGAGGCGCTGGCGATAGTTGCGGGGACCAAAAAATTTCACGATTTCCTGTATGGCCGCCCCTTCACCATCGTGACTGACCACAAGCCCCTACTAGGCATTTTTACCGCAGACAAGCCCACGCCACAGATCCTGTCCCCGAGAATGCTTAGGTGGGCCATTTTTCTCAACGCCTACCAGCACGCGTTGGTGTACCGGCCCGGGAAAGAGATCAGCCATGCGGACGCTCTGTCGAGGTCCCCCCTCCCCCTGACGCCCAGCCAGGTGAGCAAGGGGGAGCGAGACCATCAGGTTCTCATGATAGAGGTACTGGATTCGCCCCCCCGTAGTGCCCGCCGACATTGCCACAGCGACAAGGAAGGACAAGACGTTGGCGGCGGTTTGCTCCTGGGTACAGAAGGGGTGGCCGGCGTCTTCCCCAGCAGAGGAATTCGCCCCATTTTTTAGGAAGAAGCTGGAACTGTCCCTAGAGAGGGGGTGCCTCTTGTGGGGGCAGCGGGTGGTGGTCCCCACATCCCTTCGACCGCGGGTGCTTAAACTGCTGCACGTCAGCCACCCCGGAATTGTGCGCTCCAAAGCGCTGGCCCGAAGTTACTTCTGGTGGCCCCAGTTAGACGCCGACATCGAGCACATGGTCGGCACTTGCAAGAGCTGCCAATGCTTCAGACCGGAGGAGGCCCGCCTTCCCCACAGGGAATGGGACGCGGCTAAGGGGCCGTGGTCCCGGGTGCACATAGATTTCGCGGGCCCGTTCCGAGGTACCCTGTTTCTCCTTGTGGTGGACGCTTTCTCCAAGTGGTTGGAGGTCGTCCCAGTCACGAGCACCTCCTCGGCCGCGACAATTAAGCATTTGCGGAGAATTTTTTCCACGTTCAGCATACCCGACACTCTAATTAGCGATAACGCTAGTTGCTTCACGTCCGCTGAGTTCAGGGCATTCACAGAGATTAATGCCATCCGGCACATCACCTCCGCCCCGTTCCATCCAGCCACCAATGGCCAAGTGGAGCGCCTCGTACGCACCACGAAGGACGCGCTGCGGCGCATGGGCCCCGGGGACCCCAACCTGCAAGTGTGTCAGTTTCTGCTAGGGTACAGGGTGACCCCGCTAGCGTCAGGCTACTCCCCTGCGGAGCTTTTAATGCGCAGGAAGCTAACCACCATACTCACTAGACTAGATCCTACGAGAGTTGAGGACAAGGGAAGGAACAAGGGTTAGAAGCCACCAAGAGTTTCAGCGTGGGTGCCCCGGTACATTGCAGGAACTACGCCAGTGCGGGGCCAGCCTGGGTACCGGGGGTGGTCGTGGAACAGACCGGCCCCGTGTCGTACCGCGTGGAGACCAACACGGGTCTACTGTGGCGGCGACACGCGGACCAGCTCCGGAGCCGGGTCCCAGGAAGTCAGGGCGCCGACGGCGCGAATACAAATTCAGCGTTAGGGTTCTCCCCCACCCGTTTAGCCCAAGGGAGAGGGGAGGGGGGTCCAGAGTCCCCACCAAGGGGGAGGAGAAGGAATTCATCTTCATAGATATCCCGCGGGATCCCCTAACAGAGTTTAATTTTGACTTCCAGAACCGGGGGGTTTTTTCGGAGTGGTCCCCCACCCATCTAAGTGAGAAGAGGGGTTTTACGTTAGCCCCTGGTGCCCCCGGTTCAACCACAACGGAATCCACCCTTTCCCCTAAAGCTGCAAAACCGCAGCAAGCCTCTAACAAGTCCCCCTCTCCCATTACAGGACAAGGGTCCAGGGAACAAGGAAGCGGGAGCGGCCCCAGGGCGGGCCAACCCACATCACGGCCCAAACGCGAGTGCAATAAACCATCTTGGCTAAGAGACTTCGTCTCATCCTAGGGGGGAGGGGTGTTGTGTCCTAAAGCCTGTGCCTTTAAACAATGTACCTATCCATGTGTATCCAATGTAACCTTTTCCATGTGTAACATTGTAACCCCCAGCTGCATCATTGTAACCTTAATAGGACGCGAGCTAGTGACCACTAGATGGCAATAGCGAGCGTCCAAGCTCATTGGTCCAAGACCCACCTAGAACAACAGCGCGGGAAGATTCCCGCCACTACCTTCACCTGGACAAGAAGGGCGTGACCTGCAATGACGTCACGCAGCCTGTAGCCAATAGGCTATCAAGGAGCCACATTCAAATGTATAGCCACTGTATATATTGAGCTGTTCGTCCGCCATTACCTCATGTTCCCTCTGACCAGCATGTAATAAAGTTGTGTTAAGCCAGCTCTTCGGCTGTCCTGGTGTCTTTGGTCCCATACACTAAACATACTGCACTTTGCAAACTTTTCTTGGTTTACTATAACTACATAGCACCTTGACCAGTATTTAACAAAACAAATACAGTAACACATTGGGGTGCCTTTATCAGAATCCTGTCTTAAATCCCAGTAAATGGTAGATAAACAATCAACAACAATGTTCCACTTTGTTATGTTGGATTATTTGTTATCTGCTAAATTCTGATGTATTTTTTAATGGATATGGTTTATGTTGGTTATTCAATGACACATTTCTCTCCTTAGATTAATCAGTATAGTACTAGGGGAACCAGTTGATAGTTGCACAGTGGGTTAATCAAGTGAACATGGGCTTCAAAAGATTGGTGAAGTGGTAAATAATCAAGCAATAGAAGAAGGGATAGATTTTTTTCTGTGCAGTCTATAACATTAAAATGAGATATTAAATGAATTTTTTGTATGTGATATAAAAAGTTTACTTATCTAACCTTTCAGAACTCTTAAGCAGATTTGGAATTAAAACAAGCCCACAGTTAATATTCCTCTAAAAGAATAAATAAGTTATATTGAATGAATTCTGGTAGTCACGGCTGGGATTTGGGGGACGGAGGGGGGGAGACCAGTGAGGTTATTGACTGGGAGAAGTCAATATTCCAAATAAGATCACTTTTGTAAAAGGCCATGCTCATCAGAGATAGGCTGAACTCCATATTTCATACGATGCATGTGTTGTATTTTGTTTAAGCTGGGAAATATAGCAAACTTTTAGTCTAAATTTTCCCACCTGCTTTGAAACTTCACCTGGTCTAGGCCTTTGTAGCAACACAGACTTCTGCTTTACCCCATGACTTTAATTCTGAAATAAAATTTCAATAACACTAGGTAATAGCGGTAAAAGTTTCTACACAGAGTAGTAGAAATCCACTTTTGTTTTGATTTAATGTTTACCAGATAAAGCAAGATTGGTAGAGTGGGGGCAGGGATAGGCAACCTATGGCAACATTCCATCTGGCCCACGCCCTCATTCCCACTGCCACCGCTGCCATCCTTGTTCCCTCCGCTTGGCTTAGTGTCTCCCTAACGCTCCTCCATAGCAGGGCAGATGTTGTAAGAAGGCTTATAATATCCACCCTTCTATAGAATGGTATTAGGGACACACTAAGCCAGGCAGAGGGGACAAGGACAGTGGAAGCAAAAGTGGCAGATGCCCATGGCCACCCACTTCTTTCTCAGGGGCCACTCTGGCCGAGCGTGGGCATGGACGGACCCCTTCTTCACCCATGACAAGCCGGGAAGCAGGGAAGAGGCATCAGCATCATCGTGTATGTGGGCTGGATTGGTGGCATTGGGTCTCATGGTGGTGGTGGCAGGAGGGACACCAGTCCAGCCCACCAACAGTCTGAGGGGGCATGATCCGGCCGCTGACTTTAAATGGTTTGCAACCCCTGAGCTGGGGACTAAAGAATACCCACCCAATTGCTCTAAAATAAACATCCTTGGACAGAAGTGGTATTTATCAAAGCAGAAGATGAAGGCGTGAGAGAGATCTTAGAGTGAAGAAGAGAGTAGTGATTTAAATATTATTATACGAGTCATTGAACACTAAGCACCATAACCATTGCATACTTCTGAAAACTATAGATTTTGAAACTAGGTCTGTAAATTCAGATTAACAGGGCCAGGGGTTCAAAATGTAATCATTAATGGCCCACTGGGAGTCAGGAAAAAAACAGGGGAGTTAACATACTGAAAATTATTGCAGTTCTGCTGTTATTCTTTTATGATATAATTGTCTATTCAGCCACTTATTCCCCTGACACTGTAGTTTGTTTAGGCTAAATGTCCAGAGAAAGAAGGGATGAGACTTGTGTTATTCAAACCCAGCATCTATATTTTATCGGCAAAAAGAGAAAGACCATAATTACAATCAGCAATGTCCCCATTTTACTCAGTGTCATCTGTCCCCTTCTGTCTTTAAAACAAATCTACTAATCTGACTGATTGGCAATATAGCTGTTTTTGTGCTGCATGATCTTGCTGAGCTGATACAGGACAAAAAGATGGTTTATGCATTATGCAACTTTTTCTATTTTAAAAAATATAGGAAAAAATTAGATCATAATTACAGTAAGTGTGATGAATCTTACCACTGTATTCAGTTCTTGGTCTGCAATTCACAAGCTGTTTAGAGCCACAGTTCTTGGTGTTAAGCCAATAAACCTGGTTCAATCTAAGGTGAAAGCTAGATATTTTGGATTAACTGGGTAGCAGATGAATCTGTAATGGGTTGTATTCTGAATTCCATACATGAAAGGGTTTGTTGCCATGGTAGGTATAAGAAGCAGAAGGGCCTAAATGGTGGGCTTTGCAAATCCTAGAGGAATATGATCCTGTGATATCATTTTTCCAGTACTGTATGTAAACCAGGCATATTGAATGTGAACACAAGCAGCAGAAATAACTGTAAAAACCAACACTGCATCTTTCACCCATAGCTCATTGTATCATCAATACTGAATACAGTGTTTTCTATATGGGACTTGAAAATTCTTGAATATCAATAAAAACATAAAGGTTTGGTATTGTAACTTAAGACAATACTGCAACATTTAGACCAGAATGTCTTTAAAATGATATGTCCAAAATCTTACAGCAAGGAAAGCTGAGTTGCCGTTTTGTTTCCTTTCTCCTCTGACTTTGAGTTTTAGATTTGCTTTCCTCAGTATGAAACATGTTGTTGTTGTTTTTATTGCACTCTTGCACAAGAGAGAACAGTGCATGAGGGAATTGCTACGCAGGTGGGACTCATAGTCCCAAAGAACACCAACTCAGCAAGCCTTTCTTGCCAGGTTTGCATAGCATGACAGTAATAATAGCAAAGTCCAAGAGAATAAACTGAGAAAATAATACAAATTAATGTTGTTTCAAAGCATGAAATTGAACGTGTGTGGTGGATTCTTTTGCTGGTTTTTGTGCTTGCATATTCATGTTCCATATAAATAATTCTATAGTTATACCTATATGTTTCAATGCATATCACTTTTAAAAGGGCTGACTCTTTTCTGCCCTCCATGCATGGCATGTATATCAACACTGACAGAAGGACTTAGGAGATTTCGTTTCATGTGAAAAACATCTTTAGACCCTTAGGCCTAGTTTTTCCCCAAAATAAATCATCTTTTGTATTCTCAGAATGACCTTTGGTGGTAATAAACAGGTCAGACAAAAGGAACTATGGAATGAATTGACCAAAAGGTGGCTTCATTTTGGCAGTTTAAAGTCTGACCGAAACATGGAAGAAGAAATTATGAATATGTGATTAATTTTGTATCATGACCGCAGCACTGGAAACAATGTGACATCTGCCCTAAGATTCTTAACAAAAGGCACAGAAGAGGAAGATGCAGAAATTTGATTCATGCAAAATATTATAGTAAAAATTCATGCAAAATATTATAGTAAAATGTGGTATTTTATTGTTTCATTTTGCTAACTGTTTCTAACCAATTTTCTGGTATTCAATTCAACAGTAATATTTTGGTAATAGACATGAGGAAAATTAGAAATGAAGCTGGATGCTTTTGTATCAAACTGAATTATGCTCTTCTTTATCTTTATAGAATCATATTCCCCTCTTTTCGTCTGACTGGGAACTCTGAAGCATACAATGAGTTCAGCCATTGAAACCTTCATGTCATTATTCGTCATCTCTTGTACAGGTAAGATCTTCCTTCATTATAAATGAAAAGTGAGATCCAGATTTGGGCTAATCATGGAGACCAATTTGGGTGCATACTAGCAAAGGAACAAAGCTATTTGTATCTTCATTCAAATCTCAGAACATCAATTATCTGGAACATATGATCTGCAACTACATTGACCAATGTTTCCTGTGTATATCATTTAATTTTAATATGGCTAATGCATGTCTCCCTTGTGGATTTTATGGGGCTATTATATTTCATGTCCTAGTGGATCATTTTTAAAGATATGTAAGAATTTATTTTGGTCTGTTTCTAAAGATTTACAAATTCCTTCATAAATTTGACAGAAAGAACTTGTTAGATTGTAGATACTCATTTATGGGAGAAATCAGAACTGGCAGAGTTGCACATCCAGTCAAAAGGCTTTAAGAGCTTTGGAAGTCTGGCTTTGTATCCATTATTCAGTCATGTCTGTGATGATGGATTATGGTTGCCGCTTCTTCTTTTTTTCATAACAGCCATCTCTTCTTTAATAATTACACAGAAGACAGAAAGAATAAGATCTCCATACTGAGAATAGTTCCACCAATTGAATTTGGCCAGAGGGTTAAAAGCTTTCTTTGAAATTCTTTATAAATTCAACAGGAAGAACTTGAAATTTTTAAAACAACTGTGGGAGAAGGCAAAACTGGCAGATTGATCCATTCTTAGTAATGATATCTGGATGTACAAATTAGGAGAACCAAACCAAAGAACAAAAAACCAACCATATTGACTTCTACCATGCATTCTTCTTCCTTTCTTTCTCTTTTACCCCATTGGGTGCAGAAGGCTACTAGGCATTACATTTATTTAAACAGTGCCTTGTATTTTGGGTTTTTATGTCACCACCACTGTCCACTTACTATGATAATCTCCCCTTATCAGTTATGTTCTCTGCACTTCATTCAAACTATTGCTGCTGCTTCTATGTCTCAAGCTACATTTTAAAAGGTTGATCCCTCAGTGGGAAGGCTTTTCATTTCATATGACTGAGAATTAGATAATGCCTTGGACTTAATTCAACATCCTAGGGAGAGGCTACTTCAATGTCCTTTATAAATATCTAATTACCTTTTAATGTTCCTTGGGTCTCTTGGGAAGGTGACTGGCCTAGATCAGGAGGCAATTAGCCTGTGTAGAAACTGGTCTGACCCACATATGTTGGTGACATCAAGGTAATGTTAAGTTAGCTGTTAACCAGCTGAATGTAGAATTTCACACCCCACCCCACCCCACCCCACCCCCTTCAAGCAAAGACCATAAGGAGCAAGTCATCTATAAAACCCTACAGGAACATTTTCTAATGACTGATACCATGTGACACAAAGGATCGGGATAATAATGGCTAAAAGGCTGTGAAGATTTCTCAGTGTGAGTATGAACAAGAAACTAGAAAGTGGAAAGAAAGCATGTTATGGCTGCATTGTAATATAGGTCTTGGTTTCAGGTTTATTGTCAAGATCTGTAAAGATACCTAAAACCACGGAAGGATGGAAGGAATTGTTGTTCACCTCTAAGTAACCTCAGACCATTCCTTTTGTATCCTATATAACACCAACAAAATTTAGCAAGAGGACTAAAGCTCTTGTATAATGGAACAATAAGATTTTGTTAATAAGCCATGTGTAAAATAATTGTTCAAGAGAACCTAGAAATAGCTCTGGAGAGGAAAAAGAAGCGGCAGCCTCAGAAAGATCTTCAAGATGATGCTAAGTGAAACATTATCCATCACTGTGGGGAATTCTTTTCATATGCATTCTTACTTACAGTATTTGTTTCTTTGCTAGACTGATCATGTCTGTTTTCATTTTCACATGTCAAAATTCAAGTAACATTTTTCAGGGTTTATTCCCAAGTTAGTGTACATAGGATTACAACCTTATAACAGAATCATAAGCATATTTGCACAGATGCAAGGCCCTCTAATTGCTGCCATATTGTTCTTGTTTGAGAAGTCACAAATTTGCAGCTTTAGGCACTAAATATCTTTCCTGAATTTGTCCTGGAATTTCTGCTGATGCATCTTAAAGCTGACTGTGCAATGCCTGCACTTATTCTGCCTATTACCATTTGTGAATTAAAGCTCTACACAAGCTTGAAAAATCCATTATTCTAAGAGAAAAATAGCTCTGCCAGTGAATTCCTGAATTCTGAGTTGCAAAGAACAAGCTAGCAAATGTTGGCATGATGGAGTGCTTATAAGGCTGTCGAATTGGCCTTTTCAACTGGTATTCTCCAGTTGCTGATAATTTACTCTGATCACCCCAAAATACTACTTCATATAGCTTTCCCATAATTACTATTCTGCTTTCGCATATCCAGGCTACTAATAGGATTATGAGTTTTTTCTGCTGAATTCTGGAACAGTTCCTTTAAAATAGCTTCATATATGGGCCTTTAACCAGTAAAGGATTCCCTCGCCATACCTTAAGATTTGTTATCTGCCAAAATCCTGTGGCTTAGTGTAGTAAATAGCACTAAAGTAGGCTCATTAAATCAATGAGGATTTCATGAGTCAACTGTGTAAATTCAGTTGTTTCAAATGGGCACTCTCTAACTGTGACTTACTTTAGCATTAGGGTGGGGGAAAAGAAAGAAAGAACAAAATCAAAGTAGGCCCATTTGAATCAGTGAAACATATGAAGGAGGTGACTCACAAAATTCCCATTGATTCAATGGGCCTATTCTAGAGCAATGTATTACATTTGGGGGAATTATCTGCTAATTCCGGATTATTGCATTATTATTAAAGGCACAGTTGTATGTGCCATGGCCTATGGGAATGTTTGGTCCACCAGAAGAACCCTGTGCTGTCCTGCACTCATAGAATAAATGAGTTGTAAGGAGCCTATGAGGCCATTGGGTTCAACCCATTGCTCAATGTGGGAATCCAAAACAAATCAGATGTGACAGGTGGTTGTCCAATTTTCTCATGAATGCCTCTAGCATTGGAACATTCATCATATCCTGAGGTAATTGGTTCCATTGGTGTAGTGTTCCAACAATTAAGAATATTTTACTGATATTCAGCTTATAATTGGCTTCCTGTAACTGGAGCCTGTTAGTATGTATCCTGCACTCTAGGATGATTGAGAACAGATTCTGCTGCTCCTCCTTTTGACTGTCTTTCACATATTTGAAAAGTACTATTATAACTCCTCTTCAGTCTCCTTTTCCCAAGGCTAAATATGCCTAGTTCTTTCAGTCTTTCCTCATAGAGTTTGGTTTCTAGTTGTCTGATCAATCCCATTGCCTTCCTTCCAGTTTGTTGGCATCCTCCTTAAATTCTAGGGTCCAAGAAGGATTAGAAACTCACAGGTTTTGGAGACTATATTTGTGTAAATGTAGCCTAAAATAGCATTGCCTTTTTCACAAGGGTCAGGTTGTACACAAGTGCAATTCATACAGCAGACATTTGTTGTTGTTGTTCAGTCGCACAGTCGACTCCGACCCTTTGCGACCCCATGGACCATTTTCCTCCAGGCGCCTCTGTCCTCCACCATCCCCCTCAGCCCTCCCAGCTCTGTGCCCATTGTGTCTACAATACCATCTAGCCATCTCATCCTTGGCCTCCTCCTTCTTCTTTTGCCCTCCACCTTTCCCAACATCAATGCCTTCTCAAGTGAATCCTCCCTTCTCATTTGATGTCCAAAGTATTTTAGCTTCATCTTTACTATTTGACCTTCCAACAGCAGACATGGTGACTGGAAAAGGCAATGCACTGATTGTGAGAGTCAGCTTTTGCATTGCCCCTGGTCATGCTCCACTAGCAATTCCACTGCAGATCAAGTAAGTGGCAAAATGCAGACAATCCTTCTGTTATCTCTGTGCATCTTACTCCCCAATACATTGGCATTTCCTCCAGACATCTTTAAATCACAGGTGTGAGCTTGACTTTTCTTCTTACACTCTTGTAGATCCATAACTAACACTTAACTAGCACAGGGATGCACAGAAAAAGCAACAGAAGACACAACTAGTGAACACAGAGTTCACATGGAATTAAAATGGACAATCAACAAGAGTTTACTTCTTGTTGCTTGAAATAAACAAACAAACTGATAGTTCCCACTTATGCCTTGTACTGAATACCAAAACCATAGGTTTAACAAACAGGGCTTTCAAACACAAAATATCTTGCAATTAGCTTGAATTATTTATTGAGTGCTGAGTACTCTCAGTCAGTCCTGCCCCTTGCAGCTCTGAGACTGAAGTACATCTGCTTTTAGTTATTGGAATGTTATTAGCAGATGACAATCTTCCTAAGCCAATATTGTACCCTTGTTCTGTTGCCCAATCAGTGACAAGGACAAAGCCATTTCTGTCTAAGACAGGATAAGCATGCCTCCTTTGAGGCTTAAGAGAGAACAGAGGACCCTGTTATTTTAATTAATCTAGCAATGCTTTATGATCAGCATAAGCAATACTCAGATGTGACTATCACCAAACTACAGAAGGGAGAAACAGCTTGAAAGCTGGTGATGTGTGAAAGGCCACCTTTTGTCATAAAGTGGATGGATTCAACACAGCAAGCCAAGTTATTTTCTTTCATACATAGCCACAAGCACTCAACATGGATATAGCTTGATGGGATGCTGGCAGTTCTGTGTGATTAAACGTGGAACTGCCCCCAATCAAGCAGGATTATTAGAGTATTCAGTTTTAATAGCAAAAGTGGAGTGTGAGTATTACAGAACCCTGCCCTCTCCTATACCTTATTTCATGATAGCTACCCTTCATAACAGAAGTTCTGATGGGGAACGACCTTGATTGTGGGCAGATAAACTGGAGCAGGAGGGTTTTGTATTCTTCAACCACATTCCTCTTTTGCTGTTGAAATTAAATCTTCCTCTACCACTTCCATGTTCTATTCATGGACCGTGGCTGTGCCTGCTCTAACATTGAAACCAAGGAACTATGTATGTGATGAAAGCAGGAAAGAAATGCTGTTTTGGTGCAGATTGTAGAAGCAAGCTCTGTAACAATTCAAGTGACTTACCCACTACTAAATCATATCAGTGAAACTCGGTTATTTTCCCACTGATAATTGTAACATAGAACACATAAATATTGTGTGGGTTGCTGGAGGACAGGAATTGCTTCTACAGCTTCTTCCTTAGTGATTATTAGAGCCCAATGAGCAGGAATGGGAGTTTTGACCTTACCCATTATTTCATTCAGAGAAGTGTGTTGGAGGAATGTAGCAAATACATACATGTATGTTATGAGTGAATATGTGAATTTCTCTGTGTATGTGCAATTGTCAGATGCAGTGGGGAATACAGCCCCATGACCCAAGCTGAGGAAGATGCAGCCATCAGTCTAATCTAATTTTGTACATGGAAGAAAAGAAACCGTTATCTTGTTCTTCAATACAGGCATTCAAATACCTCTAAGGCTTACCCTATTAGCATTCTTTCCTAAGGCTAACCCTACCAGTGTTTTATCATAAGATGGTGGCCCCAACAGCCACCTAATGAAGATGAAGCTACTAAGGAGAAGGTCTCTTTTTGTAAAAATAAGGAAGACTCATTCCATGCATTTCAGCAACACATATTATATACAAAATCTAAAAAAGTTACTTTCTTGGACTACAGCTCCCAGAATTGTTCAGTCAGCTTTGCCAGTGGCTTTGTTGACTGGAAACTTTGGGTGTTACGATTAAAAAGACTAGTGTTTCCAAATTCTGGATATGATCTAATATGTGTTGGCTGATGCTCGTTGCGTGTAATACTTGCTTAGCATTCCCTTCTTGGATAGCTGCAATTTCTAATTGGCTAATGTCTGGGCAGCTGGAAAAATGGATTTGAGGCATTAGCATTCTCCCCCTCCCCTTCCCTCCCTTTTTCTTGCACATAAGTTAAATTGCAGTGGCCCAGACATGAAATAAGATCTCTACAGGTCAAGGGGTTGATGGCTCTAAGTGCTTTTGTTCTGATGGTCTTTTCTCAGCTGGAAGTCACTCTTGCATAAAATATAATGCTTATACGAACCATGTATTTTAAATAGTGTTATATTGTACTCTGCAAATAAAGAGGCAGGCAACTGGCTGATAGTTATTATTTATTATTTAAGAAGTTTGTATTCACCTTTTCCCTTCCAGAAAAGAAGACTCTCAAAGAATCTCAAACATACAGTAAAACCCCAGATAACACTAAAACCTGGTTCCAGGAATCTTAGCATTATCCAATTTTTAACGTTATGCAATACATGCATCGCATAACGTTAAAATCCTATGGGATGAATTGCATAATGTTAAAATTCCATAGAGATACATTGTAACCGGCACAGGCTTCAGTGAACGTTATGCAATACATCCCATAGGATTTCAACGTTATGCGATGCATTTTTCCCCAGATTGCTTAACATTATAAAGTTTTAGCATTATCTGGTGCAAATGTTATCCGAGGTATTATTGTATATACTATAAAACAAGCAATAACAAAAGAAACAAGAGCCACACTGCATCAGATCAACGACTTTTCTAGTTCATCATTTTGTTCCTGTTGTTTATGGCAGGGGTTCTCAACCTATTGCCCATGGGCTGGATCCAGCCCATGGCACCAAATAATCTGCCCCCACCCTTGCTCCAGCCACCTCCACCGCCACCGGAATCAGCCGCGGACTCATTTACAGCCATCGTAAACATGTTTATGACAGCCATAAACAAGTCCACAGCCTTTGGACTTTGGTGGGAAGGTAACAGTGTTCCATTCGCTCCGGTGTCTAGTCATGCCTGCCACATGACCACGGAAATGTCTGCAGAAGCAGACAGCGCTGGCTCTTCGGCTTAGAAACAGAGATGAGCACTGCACCCTAGAGTCGGATATGACTGGCTTTCGAGCAAGGGAATCCTTTACCTTTACTAGCCTTTGTAAACACGTTTATGACAGCCGTAAATGAGTCCGTGGCCTTTATAAACACATTTACGACAGCCGTAAATGAGTCCATGGCAGCTCTAAATGGTAGGGGGACAACCAGTCCGACCCCTTCAACTGTTTTAGGGTGTATGACCGGTGCCCGGCTTGAAAAGGTTGAGAACTCCTGGTTTATGGGGAGCCCAAACAGCAGGACATGGGTATATAAACCACAGCTATCCATAAACAAAAGAAACTAAAACCAACAGCAAATACAATACCAACAAAGCCAAAACTTATAGTCAACAAATAAAACTACGGAGAGAGCAAGAACAGCTACGTTATTTTGTTGCTGGGGGTTGGGGGTGGAGGACTCCCAAAGATCCTTGTGGCACCTGAAAGGCTAGTATAAACTTTTGTGACAACAGCCCACTTCATCAGATGAGTCTGATCAGGGATAGTTTATAAAGCTTGCTAGTCTTTCAGGTGCCACAAGACTCTTTGTTCTTTTAAATAAAATTAAGCAACAGGGGAAGTAAATTTATTTATTTATTTAAAAACATTTCTGTCCTGCTTCCCTCACTCAAGAATGTACAAGAATGTCTACTTGTACATTACCAGCAACGGTGAGTCTGAAACAAAAATGCAAGGAGCACAATGGATGGTATTAAATAAAGGACAGCTTCATGTGGAAAAGATGGTCCTTTAAAACAAGTTATTTAGGGCTTTAAAGGTAATAACCAGCACATTGAATTGCACTTCAAAGTAAATAGGTCTCCAGTTCTAGTGATACAATAAAACAAGATACCAAACCCAGCATTTTTTCTCCTGCAGGATATTACAGCAACATTCTGATTCACTAGTTAGTGCTTCCATATCCCACTCAGATCCTCTCTCAAACCATCTTTTTATCATTGCAATTTCCCCATACAGCATGACGGATATGAGCTAGAAAGTGGGTGAGAATTTTTCCCCCCTAAGAGGATGACCTGTTTCAAAGTAATGGCAATGCTGTAGGGAAAATGTGCAAAACTTCAGTGCTTCTGATTCTGTTTCTCAAGTGACATTCATTGACAATTAAGCCTGGAACAGATCTGAATTTAGAGACACAAAGCAGACAAAATAATAAACTATGGCATATCATGTTTCGAGTTTTGCAGCACTCCTTTCTGTGCATTGAAGTCTACTGTCAACTACCATCGTAGCTACCATCTTAATCAAGGTTTGATGTTGTTTTTGCTTGTGTACTCAGCTAAAATCTGAGCATTTCAGGGGTTTTTTCTTCTTCACCTTTTCATGCAGTGTGGTGGCCAACAGAAAGCACTGAAAGGAACTATGGGCCAATCTTTGAGGAACAACCACGCAACATCGTTTTCCCAGAAGGATCCACTGAGGAGCAAATACTGTTGGCATGCCATGCACGAGCCAGCCCCCCTGCAACCTACAAGTAAGATTTCTTGCTCCTAGTACTGAATTTGCTTCATGGAAACTCTAGGATTGTGATGCACACTTGTTGTTTGTCACAGTTTTTATCTTTCAAAACTGACAAAACATTCCACCCTTTATTATCTGCTACATGTCTAAAACCATGCATTTTGTGTTCTATGAATTAAGTAGAATAATCATTCACATCATTAGAGCATGTGCTCATATCTCTTCATTTGTCATTAGCTGGATTTAATCTATGAGCAGAGCAGTTGTGCGCATGCCCATTAAAAAGCAAATTCCATTGAATTAAATGGGTTTTAATTCCAGCTAAGTAAGTACTGTATAGGACTTCATCCTATGTGACAAAATGCAACATTTAATATTTTCTAGGCTCAGAAATCAATTTCCTGAATTATGACTCAAGAATAGCAGATTTTAAAATACAAATATCCCAGCCAAAGAACCTGAATTATATGTCAGTTACTTCCTCAGCATCTCAACACCTATAAGAGAGTATTGGCAACAGTATAAAATACACATGAGTCAACATTTGATCCATGTGATATTCTTTCTCTACTATTTAGTAGAAGCCACATTTCTGTATCTATGAAAGTAACTACAGTGATACCTCATACAATGTCCAAACTTGGTTCCACAAGTTTGGACTTTATATGGATTTGGACTTTGTATGAGGCATGCAAAATCCTAGCCGCGATGCCTCATACAACGTCCAAATCCTTGCAGCGATGCCTCGTACAATGTCGTTTCCATAGATACATTGTACTGTAACAGCACAGACTTCAGGGCAAAGTCAAAGAAATAGACAGGAAACTGACAGAACTTTAAGAAATCATTGTCTAAAGGCTAAATACATTACAAAAACATGTCAAACAACCCTGATTGTCCAAGAACCTGAAGAATGCTGTAAAAAAAAAACAAGAATGCTTCTAAAAATTCTGACGAAAAAATTCAAAACAAATCCAAAATCACGTTCAAAACCACTCCTAAACACTCTTCGCCTCGTGCAAAACCCACAAAAGCGATGCACGCATGCACCCTGTCTTTTATACAGCCCAGGCACAATGCAACCTGGGAAAAACCCCAATGCCTCATACAAAGTCACAGTGACTTTGTATGAGGCAACTTTTTTCAAGGAATTAGGCGATGTTGTATGAAGCGGACTTTGTATGAGGTATTACTGTATAAGCTATTGTACTGCCACACAGGCAGGACTTTTATTTTCTGTTAAGTAACAATAATAATGTAACAAATTTATATTTCAGTTACTGCAAAAAGAGAAATAAGGTCTGACAAAGCCAAGGATCAAGCTGGGGAATTGCACTGCAGAAGACTAGATCTGGGCAGCAAGAAGCTCAGCAAATGAACTTCCCAATGTTCAAGCTATATAGTTCATCCTATTGACCAAAAAATACCTTAATCCTGGCTGTCAAAACCAAGACTGATAAGTGATATGTTCCGTGGTGCGACAAAAAATAGCCTAAAGGTCCTTATCTCTTGCAATAATCCTCAGATTATTTTATATAATATAATGAGGATCTGAGCCCTGGTGGTGCAGTGGTTAAACTGCTGTCCTGCAACCAAAAAGTTATGAGTTCAATCCTGGCCTGGTGTCAAAGTTGACTCAGCCTTCCATCCTTCTGAGGTTGGTAAAATGAGTACCCAGCATGTTGGGGGGAACGCTAATTAACTTGTGAACCACCCAGAGAGTGCACTAAGTGGCATGGAGTGGTATATAAGTGATTGCTATTGATTGCTAAATAATCCTTAGGATTGGGGTCATCTTTAGCATTAGGTATACTGATAGATGATTTTGCAGCTGCTAATAATAATAATTTCGTGTCAGAAATTATGTTGTGTTGAAAGGATTTTTGCTTTCTCCACTCTGGGGACACCTGAATGAGGCTCCTTTCATTTCCCCAAGATCTTTTCCCATCGAAGTGGCCCCTATTTATCTACTTACAATTTCTTGCTTTTGAACTGCTATGTTGGCAGGAGCTGGGACAGAGATGGGCGCTCAAACCATCATGCAGTACCCGGGTCTCGAACTGTTGACTTGTTGGCCTTCCAGGTTTCAACGCAAGTTTCTTAGCCACTGAGCCACCACAGCCCCTTTTGTAGCTGTTGAGACCTTATTTATCATTCAGCCTCACAGTCCTACAATAGATTCTATTGATAGAGTATGCAAATGCCAGTGTCGGTTCTTGTTCAAGGCAGTGTTCATCAGCAGCTGTGATTATTCTGTTCTGTTTCCCTCCTCTCACCCCAAATACAATTGTTTTGGCAGGTGGAAACTGAATGGCACAGAGATCAACATTGAACCAGATTCCCGCTATAGACTGAATGGTGGCAACCTCGTAATAAGCAACCCAGTGAAAACCAAAGATACTGGATCTTACCAGTGTGTGGCAACCAACTCTGTGGGCACAGTACTCAGCAGAGAAGCTCTTGTCCACTTTGGTTGTAAGTTAATGAATCAAATATAAAAAAGAATAGATCTTAGAAAAGCTGTGTTTTAAGTCTCTAGTTCCCAGAATCCCCCAGGTGTCAGAGCCAATTGCCATGTTGGCTGGAGGGTTCTGGGAGCTATAGTTAATAATAATAATAATAATAATAATAATAATAATAATAATAATAATAATAATAATAATAATAATAATAATAATAATAATAATAATAATAATAATAATAATAATAATAATAATAATAATACAGTAAACCCTCACTTATCGAGTGTAATGCATTCCATGGGATTATTCTTTAAGTGAGTTGCTCTTTAAGCGAAATGCATTTTCCCATAGAAATGCATTGAAAACCAAATATTCTGTTCTGGACCTAAAAAAAAAATATAGCCCCAAAACCATTTAATTGTTCAAAATTCTTTATAAAGTGCGCTTTAACTGCATAAATTCCATGCAGGAACAAGGAAATTAAGCAATAACATTTCAAACATCAAACTTCAACTTTGTTTTGGCAGGTGAATCAAATACTCCCTCCCTTAGCACTGCTCAAGAAATCCAAAACTGCTCCAAAAAATCCAGTAATGGAACTCCAAAAATTGCTTTAAAAAAACCTCCTCCTCCAGACTGTCTGCTGACTCACAGACTCAAGTATCTCCCAGGCACAATGCAGCATGGAAGGGGGAAGTTCTAGTTGCTGTGCAATTTTTAGTCACCACATGAGGGTGCTATTTCCTAACAATTCCCAGTCGCTAAGCAAATTAGTTGCTCTATGAGCTGCTCGTTCTGTGAGGGTTTACTGTAACAACAACAACGATTTTTATATGCTTTGGGGAAAACCACAAAACAAAGCATCTGTGAGAAGTAGGGTAGAAGTAAAGCAAAAGTGCATAGTTATATATTATTAAGCTTGATACTGACTTAACTCATTATTAAGATGGAGGTTGGGCAGAGTGAAGGGGCAGAAGAAGAAGAAGTGGAAGACTAGAGAATGTGAAGAGGAAATGGTTGAACTGTATCAATAGTTTCTTCCATTGAACCAGAGTTCCAATTTAAGATGAGGAGAATAGAGGGCAAAAAAAGTAAAAACATTATCAAGGAGGTGAATCCCGCCCCCTGCCACAGTCCTGCCATGAGGATTGGGCAAACGATTCAGGCATCTGGATTGTTGCTGTGAGCTGGCATCTTGCCCTCTGGAGACAATGGCATGAACAATGGACACTAGATATTGAATAGCCAATGGCTGGGAAACAGCATCAGCCTCTTTCTGAGTTTTTTTGATGAGATAAAAGTTCTAAGCATGAGTAGGCTGAGTTCTTTAGAAGTTCTCACATCTCCAAGTTTTAATCTTTTTACTATAAGATTTGCAAAATGCGCTAATCTGCTTAGAATGTAGGTATGATAGAATGCATACAATCCTTGAAGACAAGATGTGTTTGTGAACCACAGTTGCTCCAAAAATGGCTGCTTATTTGTTTGGGCATAGGATTCTATCTTGCTGATTTTTTGTGAGCTGTGCTGCTTTCCATTTAGTTCCAGGTATAATTCAAAATCATGGTTTAACCTTTTAAAGCTCTAAATGACATAGATCCAGGTAAGCTTGAGAACTGTTTTCTCTAGTAAATGGCTTCCCATTTGCTTAGATCATCAAGCGAGATTCAGCATGAATGTTATGTATACATAACATTGACATACAACAGATGTCCATGTATATCTTAACGTATAAAACCAAGGGGTAACCGTTGGAACTGGCTATAGGTTGCTATGCCTCGCCCTACTTGCCTGCACTCACCCTTCGTGCACACGGCCGATCAGGGTTCGCAGGTCAACGAAGGATTGAGAAAACCGGCAGTGGGACAACAGCCCCACAAACGCAAAGAAAGGGAAACAACTTCACTTCCCAACATTCCTTGCGCCATGCCAGAGCCAATCAGGCTGAGAGGCTCTCGCACGGCACAGCGCAAGGAACGTTCGGAAACGCGCTGCGGCCAATCAAAAGTAAACCATTAAAAAAACGCAGCACAAACCCATAACTACAAGCCCCATGGTCCTGTGCGCCATGAGTGCGCAGAACGCTGAGGAAGCCGGCGTGCAAAAAATAAAACAAAAACAAAAACATCGGGAGAGCAAGTCCGCCAAGCCGCGGGAACCAAAGCCCCCCTCCCCAATGGCGCCTAAAGCTCCCGATCAGAGTTTCCCCTTTAATATCATTGGGTGGGGGGTGTTGTGCTCCCCCTCTCTACTGGCTCCCCTGGGGTTGGGAGGGTTGGGGGGACCAAAGTAGTCTGTCTCCCCAACCCTCCTGACCCCAGGGGACCTGGCAGAGAGGGGATTCCCCTCCACAAACACACACACGCCCCATATTAAAGAGAAGAAACCAAGCGGTTACTTCCCTTTAAAAACGCAGTTTTAAAAACGGAGTTTGTGGGGGGGAATCCCCCTCTCCGATGGCTCTCCTGGGTCCACCCAGCCCTCCAAAACCCAAGGAAGCCAACAGAGAGGGGAATCACAACACCCCCCCCCCACTGATATTAAAGGGGAAACCACAATTGAGATTTCCCTTTTAATATCAGAGGGTGGCCTGGATTCGATCCCCTCTCCTGGGTCCCATGAGTCTGGAAGGTTAGGGGGGACAAAAGGGGTCTGTCCCCCCAAGCCCTTAAGTGTTTCACTTACAAGGGAGGGAGAAGGCATCATTGCCTCCCCCCACCTTGAAAGCGAAAAACATCCAAAGTAAGCAAAGGCACCGCACGGATCTCCACACGGTGCCTTCCCTTACCCAAAACAAAACAAAACATTAAAGTGAAAAGTTACACCAAAACCACAAACAAAAACAAACAAAAACTAACACAAAAATAACACAAAGACCAAACACAGAGAAACACACACCCCCCAAAAAATTAAATAAATAAATAAATAAATTACAATACAAACCCCCAACAGAAATAAAGCAAGCAAACTTACCCAAATGACCTTATGACACGAAAGCTGGAAATGAAATGAGGCACATACAAGTGACGCCCAGACCAGAAAGAAAATCAAAGAAAAATAGCTCAACAGCACCACCCAGAGGACACAGGAGAAAAAACAGTCAAAAATATTAAGAGATAATCTAACATTCCTAAAACATTTATTAAATCATGTTTACAGTTTTCACACACAAAAAAAATCTAAACACAGTTTTAAAACATTGACTTTCACATAAAATGTTTTAACTGCATTTACTTAAAATAATATTTTTTCTGACAAATTAACTGAAAAACACTAAGATAAATTATAAAAATTACAATTTCAACTTACAAACAAGTTAATTACAAAACAAATTTCTGACAAAACAATTACAATTACAAAAAAACCATTGCAAAAACAATTTGCAAAAAAAACCAATGTAAAAAATAAACAACATATTACACTTTACAGAGACTCATTTTTCCTTTCTAAAAAATAAACAATATTTTAAAAAGCCCGGCAACGCCGGGCAAACCCAGCTAGTACAGTATATAAGATGGTGAAAACCTTTTTGATACCACGTTTCTTCTGAATCAGCTACCTGTAACTTGTTTTGCATGAAATATAATAATTTCAGAATGGACCCATTGAATCAGTGAAACATATACAAGTATCCACCTATCAAGTTCCCATTGATTCAGTGATTTTACTCCACTTGGGACCAATGATTGATTCTTTTATTACTTCCCCCCATCTTTAATATTTGTTGATGTTTTACTTTTTTATTGTTGTCATTGAACTATTTTAAGTGTTTTATCCTTGTATTTATTGATTCCTTTTTTAAATCATAAACCATTTGAAGGCCCATTTAGGACCAAAATGGTAAGGTATGCACTTGCTAAAATGAATAGATAAAAATAAAATTACAGTAAGGTAGTACTGTATTGACTTTTCTAGTTCATTCACAACAGACTGTCCTTGATGTCATCTGCCATTATTCACTCAATTTAATTTGCTTTTTTAAATGGGAATACAATTCCATATAACTGGGTTTTCTGTGAGAGAGCTCTGATTTATAAAAGTTATTATTGACCTTGAGAGCTCATGTCTACTTGCCTTTCTGTGCTTTTATGCACATTTAGTTTTGCAGGAATTTTCTACAGAAGAGCGGGACCCAGTGAAGGTTGCAGAGGGCTGGGGAGTGATGTTTGCTTGTAGCCCACCTCCACATTATCCAGGTGAGAAAACATCAAAGCATTATAAATGAAGAATATCAGATTAGGGATGGAAAGTGCCATTATTTTCAGAATTTTGCATAAATAATAGGTAGGTAGTTACAATGAACCAATGCATAGTCTTGTTCAATAATTTCATTAGTACGGTTTGTTTCCTGCTTTTACCACTTATTCGTAAGTGCAAAGGTTGTCTTTACAAAATACTGTGAGTTGGTTTTCTGTCTACAAGAGTATGTGAAATATGTTTTTGGTTTAACAGAAGTGAATAAACCAATGGATTGTCTCTGGAGAAGTAGAGGAATCTTTTAATGTTTCACTGATAAAACAATGAAGTTGAGTCTACATTGTAATGCTCTTCTTTCTGAAATAACAGAAATATATCTGTATTTGTTTGAAATTAGAAACATATAAAACCTCAATAGAATTTTAATTTGACCCTGTTTCTTCTTAAAAATAACTTGTGCGTGATAGTTTAGGCTGAAATGGAAGGCATGGAAATGTATATCAAATGTAAAAAGAAATTACCTTTATAACTTTTTGTGATGCAAGCAGCTGAAATCAGAGTTCTGAAAAACACAAGATGCTCTTTTTCATATCAAAGTGCCTATGATCTTTAATTTTGTGGCGGTAAATTATGAAATTCTTCTATGAACTCTGAAAATGGGATTTCATAATTGATAAAGCTTGCGTGTCAGAAGCTGACATGTCAGTATATGGGGAAAGTGCAGTTACTAACCTTCTATGTTGCCAAATATATATTTGAATATTTTAGTGCTATAATTTAAGTTTACCTCTATTTCTATTTTCTCTGTGGAGGTTTTGATTATCAGGGACTGAATTACATATAAAGAGATAGGACTGAAAAAGATTTATGATAAGGAACACACTAAGAATCTCTTTGAAGTTCCAAAGGTCAGAGAACTGTTAAATGTTAACCAAGAAGCTTCTGTATAAGAAGCTATAGATAGGATACAGTTAATCAGAAGGAAAAGCTAGTAATAAATCTAAAGTTATTTTCTAACCATTAGATTGCATGGAATCTAGGTTGTATGGAATGACTTGAGCATCTACTTTAAAACATCAAATACACTAATTTTATCTCCTTGTTCACAAGGCAATAGCGTATATCATGTTATTGGTGCAGAATAAATGAATAGGAGCTGTACTTAGCTGTGTCTCAATCTGGGAAACAATTTGTTGAGTCCATGTATGACTCAGTAAAGCAGTGTTTAACTCTCTCACTCTATTTGAATGCAGGAATTGAATACCGCTGGTTTTTGAATGAATTCCCCAACTTCATTGCAACAGACGAAAGGCGTTTCATCTCTCAGACCACCGGAAACCTATACATTGCTAAGACAGAGGCCTCTGATCTTGGCAACTACTCCTGTTTCGCCACTGGCCCTGTTGACTCCAATAAAAAGAGTGTTTTTAGCACATTTTCTCAACTCAACCTTGCTAAGGAAGGTCAGTGCATTTTGACTACAAAACAATGTTGATACTTTTTAGACAGATTTTTTAGGGGAAACAGACCTAGGAGATCTGGCTGTAGCTACACATATTTTTTACTCAGGACTTCACAATATGGTATGTCCATCATACCAAACATAACCTGTCATCCATCTGTGTTGACCCATTAGATGCTCCCCAAACATTTTTTATTGCTTTGCTAGACTTGCAAGAACAAAGAATTTGTTGAGCAGTGCTTCCCAGGCATACCTGTCAAGTATCCCATATTGGCCAGGATTTCCCGTATTTCAGCGCTTGTTCCTCCCCTTTTCCGCCACCGTCTCGTATTTTGAATGGCGGGGAAAGGGCTTACTGCACATGCGTGCCCATCAGAGGCAGCGGTGCGCATGCACAAAAGGGTTCTGAGCATGCACAAAGGGGTTCTGCACATGCGAAAGGAGTTGTTGCTGCGCATGCGCACCCGGACCGGAGCAATTCCTGTATTTTCCAGGAGCCGCACTAGACGGGTATGTTCCCAGGCCATCCTACATCAGTTCGTAAGACACTCTTGGCTTTTTGAGGCAGAAGTAGTATGCCCTAAAACTCCAAATGTTTTTACTGTAATTGTTCTAATGTGTCTAATATTGCAAACCCAAGTAATGGGGCCAATTGTTGCAGTAAGGAAGACAAATAATGAAATGGGAGGCTTTCGTGTTCAAGGAATGAAGAAGCAGACGAGTGAAGTAGTGAAATTCAGCTCTATATTAGTGGGGTTTGAACACAGTTTGGATGGGACAAAACTCGGACTTATATCCACTATAAATAGTAACAGTAACAATAATACAACAAGCCCATTGACTAACAGAGTGTGCACATCTTTCGATCCACTTATTTGCATAAGAATAGATACACGAGAAAAGATACATTCCGCTCCTGTCAGAAAACACAGTTAACATACATAACAGAGGCACAATGGGTTTAATAAATTATTGAAGAGTGGGATTAATCCAGATTTAGATGTGTGTAGCTGGTGAGGTAGGAAGTGTCTTCTTCATTCCTTTGTTCTCTCAAGTCACTCCTTTCATAATTCTGTAAGTAATAAACAAAGAATTAGGAGTCCCTGTTGAAAGAAATGAGCTAAAATGGAACATTTTGGAAGTGGAGACCTTACACTAGCAAAAGGCAGCTGCTGAGTCCATCCTAGTATAATTATTGTCCTTAAAAAGCAATAAATACATTCATGCTGTTGCTTAAATATATGCAAAAAAGACAAGCCAAGATTACATTCCTAAATGTGTATAAAAGGAGGAGATAAAAATAGGATGTGGGTTAAGCGCAAAGGCTCAGCAGAAACTCCAATTTGGCATGTGAACTGCCTCTCAAGACCAAAACAGACAGAAGAGGGCAGCCATGTTTGTTGATATATGCCACATACACCCCACTTGAATATAAAGAAGAAGCAAGTCTGTTTTGGGAGATTATTAACTTGCGTTCACAGATGAGAGGAGCAAATGCATCCTCCTTGCTGCCTGCCTCCACTACTTCTTGGTTTGAATCATTCTTCCCCGACTTCACCTTTGATATAAGTGATCAGTGAAGCTGAACAGAAGATTGTGGTTTCCTTTTTTTCACCTGTACAACAGACAGGGGATGAGGTGCTACAGCCTGCCTGTCTCCCATTTTTGATGTGATCAAAGCAGACAAGTGAATAAAACATGAATCACTTGTGGTTTTTGGCTCAAGCGAATGAAGGGGAAAATGTGATTTCCATTGAATATGGAACATGGCACCATTTCATGCAGGTCCCCACTGCTTCCACCACACCAGGAAGTGCCATGTGGTGGAGGAACAACAAAATGGCCATCTGGCCCCCAATGCTGTCTGAGGGAGTGTGGCCCGGCCCCCGTCTTTTAAAAGTTGAGAACTCCTGACCTAAAGGCTTCTCTACTGTTATGAGTACAGAAAGGTGACTTAGATGAAATTTGTTATACCCAACAGTGAATACCCAACAGTGAAACTTAATAATATAGAGCAGATTATAAATATTATAAGTAAATAAGTATTCTTAAAATAAACATTATTGTATGGAAATGAATTTGAAGGGGACCATAGCTCGGAGGTAGCGCACATATTTTAACTGCAAAACTTCTCTGTTTAGTTCCTAGTATTACCAGGAGAGGCTGAAAAAGATCCACTGCCATTCAGTGTTTCAGCTGGAGGGACAAATAGTCTGACTCAATGTTCTTTTAGTCCTAGCTAGTTCCAGAATCAGTTTTAATACTAGAGAGAGTGAAAGAATACCCTGTGTAGGTGACTGAACCTAGAGAGCAAAATGTGTTAGGGTGACCCTAGGGGACTATTGGAAAAAATAGAACAAGATTTCCTAATCCATAGGTCGTCAGTAGTACATCAAACTGTACCAGAGTATTGTGGAATATGGCTAGACAAGTTATTAAAGTTTCTACAAAGAAAGTGTTTCTCCATATTATGTGTTTTACAACTTCTTAGTTGTTATTCTTAGTACTTTTTTATTAATCTCCTTCTTGATCCAAGAAATTCTTAACTTCTGAGATAGATGTACATTACTTCAGTCTTTTTATAGTTGCCTGCATTAAAGTGCCCCATTCCATCTTGTACATTAGAACCAAGAATACACAGTACCATATAGTGCACATTCTCAAAGCCAATGTTAGTACAGTATTTTGTTGCATATTGTATTCATCTCCATCAGAAGAAAACTACCTGAGCAATCTCTGTTCAGACTTGCATTGTATGATTATGAGCCTACTGTTCAATAAACCTACAAGGGCACATAGATTTGCTATCATACTCCATGCATTCATATTTTATCATTAGCATTTCTTGAGATGCCTTTTTTATTGATTACCTTAACTTGATTTTCTTACTATCCATTTTTATGAATTTGTAGAGTAATTCCCTTGCAAAACTTCTAAATTGTCAGCTAATAATAATATATCATATGCATACTAAATTTTGTTGATAACTCTCCATTGCCAATTGTACTGTCATGTGAATCAGCAATTGCTTCTCTGAAGATGTTGTTATAGTACACATTGAAAAGTAGTGATGAGCATATACAACCTTGTCATACCAATGTGTGTTCTGATCTTCAACTTTTAATGCAGGTTTTTTGTCAGTACAGTTTCCTAAATATACGAGTATTGTTTGACCTTTGTTTACCAACAATTCTGTTAGTTTGTCTGTTGTGTATTGTCAGAGGTTTTCTGATAGTTAATAAAGCAAACATACATATACACATCCATGTCTTTGCATTTCTTCCCAAATTAAGATGTTTGGGCTGTACAATAATTCCTACACATAAATGCTGTTGTTATATTTTTAGAAGATGGATACACTTTACAGTGTGATATGCATGTGGCTTTGATACTCTCACCCTCCCTGATCCCATTCATTCTCATCTCCTCCTTTTCACAGATTCCAGACTGTATGCCCCAACTATCAAAGCCAAGTTTCCCTCTGACACTTATGTTCTGACTGGGCAGTTGGTGGCTTTGGAGTGTTTTGCCTTTGGAAAGTGAGTAGTTGCATCATTTTAGATTATTGCTATCAGCATCTGAAAAGTTGCAGACAAGTATAACCATAATTTGATCAGACAGACTCTGCTCCTAAGATCAAAAATGCAGATAGAGTGGGCTATCATTTTAAATGACTAAGAATCTCTGTCTGCAGAAAGTCTGTTAGTTATAGCCTTTTAGCTCTCATTGTCTCAAGCATCTAACATTTAGTGACACAATATTTACTTTCTGTTGTAATATGTTTGCTCTGAGTTATTGCAGTGGTAGCCTATAGCTGTGGAACAGGATGACAACAGCGGCCTTGGATGAAATCGCACCACTACGGCCTCTCAGAGCTCATCGAGCTAGGTCATCTCCATGGTTCACAGATGAACTGCGGGAGCTCAAACGGGCAAAGAGACGCCAAGAGCGCCGCTGGGTGAAGACCCAGAGAGACTCCGATTGGACACTAGCTAGGGCCGCTATTAGGGCCTATCTAGTGGCGATGGAGGTGGTGAGGCGACAATACTTCACCACCCTTATCGCCTCCGCTGATAATCGCCCAGCCACCCTGTTCCGGGTTACTGGGTCTCTCCTTGGTAGGGGGACCCCGGTGCCCGGTTGGCAAGGGTCGGCTGAGGACTTTGCTGACCATCTAGTGGAGAAAATCGATCGGATTCGCTCTGGGTTTAATCCTGGCGTGGATGGGGAGAGTCCGGAGGGAGCCGGAGCACAGTCTTGCCATGCCATCTGGGACCGGTTTGATCCAGTTGCCCCTGATGAAGTGGACAGGCTCCTTGCAGCTGTGCGCGCCACTACCTGCCCTTTGGACCCCTGTCCCACCTGGTTGGTGAAAACCTCCAAGGCAGTGACAGGTGGCTGGGTTGGGGCTGTGATCAATGCATCATTGCGGGAGGGGGTGTTTCCTGCACCTTTAAAACATGCTTTGGTGCGCCCCCTCCTGAAGAAATCTTCCCTCGACCCAGCTGTCCTAACTAACTATAGGCCTGTCTCAAACCTCCCCTTTTTAGGGAAGGTGTTGGAGAAGGCAGTGGCGTGTCGGCTGCAGGGGGTACTGGATGAAGCGGATTATCTGGACCCTTTTCAGTCAGGATTCAGGCCTGGATATGGTACCGAGACGGCATTGGTCGCACTGATGGATGATCTCTGGCGGGAGCGGGACGGTGGTCACCCATCCGTCCTTGCTCTTCTTGACCTCTCAGCGGCTTTCGATACCGTTGACCATGGTATCCTTCTGGAACGGCTCCGAGGTTTGGGAATCCAGGGTACTGTGTGGTCCTGGTTTTCCTCATTTCTGAAGGGTCGGTCCCAGTCAGTGTGGTTGGAGAGTGAGAGGTCCAGTCCTAGGCCCCTCAAATGGGGGGTTCCTCAGGGCTTGGTGCTCTCTCCTCTCCTATTTAACATCTACATGAAACCGCTGGGTGAGATCATTCGTTCCCATGGGGTGCGGTACCATCAGTATGCGGATGACACTCAGTTGTACATCTCGGCCCATGGGGACCCCAGTGATGCTGTCAAAGTCCTTTCCAGATGCCTGGAAGCTGTGGGGGTCTGGATGGGGGCTAACGGGCTACAATTGAATCCCAGCAAGACTGAGTGGCTATGGATAGGGGGTCCTGCGTTGATCCGGCAGCTTCCATCGTTGGTTCTGGATGGGGCTATTTTGCCCCAGACAGACCCGGTGCGCAACTTGGGGGTCCTCCTGGATTCACGGCTACTGCTAGAAGAACAGGTGGTGGCTGTGACCAGGAGGGCTTTCGCCCAACTTCGGGTGATTCGCCAGTTGCGCCCACTCCTGGACCGGGACTCCTTGCTCATGGTCACCCATGCTCTGGTTACCTCCAGACTAGACTATTGCAATGCGCTCTACATGGGGCTGCCCTTGACGACCATTCGGAGGCTACAGCTGGTCCAAAATGCGGCTGCCCGGATGGTGATGGGGTGTGGCCGTTATGCTCATGCTTCGCCACTGCTCCGGGAGCTGCACTGGTTGCCAGTATGTCTCCGGGTGCAATTCAAGGTGCTGGTTTTGACCTTTAAAGCCCTATATGGTAGTGGGCCAGGTTACCTAAGAGACCGCATCGCCCTGAGAACGTCTGTCCGTCCAACCAGAGCGGACCGGAGGGGCTCTCTAATTGTTCCATCAGCCAGAGGGGCTCTCCTCTCTGACACAAGGAGGAGAGCCTTCTCCGTGTCTGCACCGGCCCTCTGGAACCTCCTGCCAACAGAATTACGTCTTCGGACGGAGTTGCTGCCTTTCAGAAGGGATCTTAAAACCTGGCTGGCTGGTCAAGTGTGGGGTGCGGGTGGAAGGGTAACCACCATGGGGTGGTTGGTGTAGAGGAACTCTTCCCCATGGTGCCTTTTCGATCCTGCAGCCCTTGCTTTTTAGGGGGTGGGTAACTTTTTTACTGTTTTAACTGTTTTTAGGATTATTGTTGTATTTGTGAATATTGTCTGTAAACTCCTTGGGTTGCCCTGGCGTTACTTTTTATGTTGTTAGCCGCCCAGAGTCGGCCTTGTGTTGAGTGGGCGGGATATAAATTGAATAAATAATAATAATAATAATAATATAGCAAACATACCAGACAAGAAATAAAAAAAGTAAAAACAAAAAGAACATTTGTTGCTGTTGTTCAGTCGCATAGTTGAGTTTGACCTTTTCCGACACCATGGACCACTGCTATATTTTCAATTAAGCTTTAATGGATCAAGTCTACTTCCTTAGACAATATATGATTTGAGTTAGTGAACTATTCTGATTGCCTCTTTCATTAGTTGTTTTTTTAATGACTGCTGGTAAATATGATTGGCATATGATTTCTAGGCAAAGTTTGATTGACAGTAAATAATTAAACTCTGAGTTGAAAGATTTAAGGAAGTAGTAATTAATGGCAGAAAGTGAGGAAGACATAAAGAAGCTCTTGATTAGGTTGAAGGAGGAGAGTGCAAAAGCCGGCTTGAGACTCAATATCAAGAAAACCACGATAATGGGAACAGGTCCCATCAGTCCCTGGAAAATAGATGGGGGGAAAGTAGAAACAGTGACAGATTTTACTTTCTTAGGATCTAAGATCACTGCAGATGGAGACTGCAGCCATGAAATAAAAAGGCGACTGATTCTTGGGAGACAAGCTATGAGAAACCTGGGGAACATAGTGAAAAGTAGAGACATCACATTGCAAACAGAAATTTGTATAAACAAAGCAATGGTATTCCCGATGGTAATGTATGGGTGTAAGAGCTGGACCATTAGGAAAGCTGAGCACAGAAGAATAGACGCCTTTGAAATGTGGTGTTGGAGGAAAGTATTGAGAGTCCCCTGGACAGCAAGGAGAACAAATAGGTCAATCTTAGAAGAAATCAACACTGACTGCTACTTAGAAGATAAAATAGTAAAGATGAAACTCAAGTACTTTGGACATCAAATGAGAAGAGGTTTCTCTTGAGAAAGCCTTGATGCTGGGAAAGGTGGATGGCAAAAGAAGAAGGGGGAGGCCAAAGATGAAATGGCTAGATGGCATTGTAGACACAATGGGCACAGAGCTGGGTGGGTTGAGGAGGATGGTGGAGGATAGAGGTGCCTTGAGAGCAATGGTCCACAGGGTCGCAAAGGGTTGGAATCAACTGCAACTGAACAACAACAACAACAAATTAATAAAACAAATCATTATCTATGACTAGTTTAAAAGGAGTGGGGAACTATTCACAATTAGAAGAGAGTTATTTATTGTTTCTGTTGTATTGTCACCCAAAGCTCACAGTACTTTTTGACAGCAGTTTCTTTTGTCATGTAGCCCTGTACCTCAAATAAAATGGCGGAAGCTGGATGGTAGCCAATCCTCTAAATGGATCACAACGGATCCCCTCCTGGAGCTTAAAGAGGTTAGCTTTGAAGATGAGGGCACTTATGAGTGTGAAGCTGAGAATATCCAAGGAAAAGATACCTATCGGGGTCGCATCATCATCCAAGGTAAAGCACTTAAAAAGACTTCTTCACAAGAAACAATTTACCATTTTGTTTGTTTGCTTGTTTACTGCCCATTTGGAGAGAGAAAACATCCCCATTTTAGGCAGCATACCTAAAATGTTTTGTTTATGTTAAAATATAACATAAACAAAACATTAAAAATAAAAGACAACCTTCCTATTACAGTATATCAACCGTCCAGTGATATGATATAAATAAGAATTAATCTACAAACTGTCAAATGAAAGACCTTTGAGTTTAGGAGGAAAAACAACAGAGTACAAAATAATTAACCAGATTTAATGTGTTTGTTTGTATCCACATGTATGCACACTTTCTACCCATAATATAAACACCTTTGAAGCCTTGCTATTCAAAAAATAAAATTAATAGGAATTAATAGGAATAGCAGTTACATACCACCATCCCCAGGGACTGTGGTGGCTCAAGTGGTTACAACATTGAACTTAATGCCTGGATGGTTGGAGTTCAATACCTGAGTTCTGCATGATGGAGTGAGCTCCCATCTCTGTCCCAGCTCCTGCCAACCTAGCAGTTTGTCTAGGCATGTTTGCCACATGTCCACGGAAACATCTGCAAGCGCAGACAGTACTGGCTCTTTGGCTATAAACAGAGTCAAACTTAATCCCTGTTAGAATTGAACTCAGATTGTGAGCAGAATTTTTGGCTGCCTTACTGCAGCTTAGCCACTGTAGCATGAAAGCTTTTTGTTTTGTTAAAACAATATCTTCATCGGGGGATTTTATGTACGCCACCCAGAGTCGCATGTCAATTAGGGCGGCTATACAAATTGAATAAATAAATAAATAAATCTGTCTGTACTTTTGAAGCATGATTTTCTCCTGAATTCTGAATGAAATGTCTGGATCCCATTCTTTTGTAGCTCAGCCAGAATGGCTGGAGGTCATCACAGACAAAGAAACTGACATTGGATCAGACCTCCGCTGGAGTTGTGCAGCAGGTGGCAAGCCAAGGCCTACAATAAAATGGCTACGGAATGGACAACCATTAACTTCCCAGGTACCTCATCTGTAATTCATAATTTATGGTTAGTGGTTATTGCTGAAGTTTGACCCCTCTCTTGGGGTGCTAAAGATTAAATTAATCTAGCCATTCCAGAATCCTTCTCTCTGCTTTTATTTCCCTTATCCCTTTTTCCCCTTGTTCTTACCAAAGCAATATTCATCATATCAGTGAAGGAAAGTTGTTATATATCTAGGATCTAAATGCTACCATAAGCCTGATTTGCCTTAAAAAGCTACAAGATGAACAAACTACAGGTTCTTCATGCAGCTCTCTTGCTCTCGAGCTGAGCTGATAAACAAGCCAGGACATTTGCAGTTAACTGAAGTTTTCTGTTTCCTCTGAATGGAAAGACCAGTGGTTTGAGAACAAGAGAAGAAGTTTGACCAACTTTAGTCAATAGCTTCATATCTCAGCTTGTTCTGCATTAAACTCAGGGATTGTGATATGAAACAGGAGCAGAAAGGGGCATTAATAAAGACAATCTTTTCTGCCTCAAGAAATCTTTCTCATTGGAGTATGTTATTTTATGTTTCTTTAAGTCAGGGGTGCCCAAACTATGGCCCAATGCCAATTCATCCAGCCTGCAAAGCCCTCGTCGCTCCTTTACCTTCCGCTTCCAGGAGCGATGAGGGCTTTGCGGGCTGGATTAATTGGCATCAGGGGCCATATCTGGCCCCTGGGCCCTAGTGACCAGCTCCCTGAACCACATGGCTGGCCCATGGCCCGAAAGGTTTGGGCATCCCTGCTTTAAGTTGTTCATCTTTTCTCACCCATTCTGTTTGTTGCAGTTCACGTGTGACATACTGATGTGACAAAAATCGTAGTCTTACAAGAAGTAGCATAAAAACCACTGTATTTTTAATCTTTATTTTTCTTGTTTGAAGGGCAAGCATGATATCTGCATTCAAAGCCTTTCCATTTGATCTCTCTAGCCTGCTCTTAGACATAACATACTGTAATTAGGTTCAGACAGCTCTATCTTGGTTTAAGAAGCTAAGAAATTCAATATTAAGTTTCCCAACCCCTTGTTTATACAAGCCACGCACACATGCATGCATAGCAGAAAAGGACGACGACGCCCGCCTCCTCGAGTAGCTCCCTGTCTCACCCCGGGAGCCCATGCCACCAGCCCCATTGGGGAGAGACAGGTGGGAGCCATTGCTGCCGCCGACGCAGCTGCCTCGCTCTCCGGGATGGCCCGCCCGGAGAGCAGAAAAGGACGCCGTCGCCTGCCGCCTCGAGTAGCTCCCTATCTCGCCCCGGGAGCCCACACCACCGGCCCTGTTGAGGAGAGACAGGTGGGAGCCATTGCCACCGCCAATGCAGCTGCCCTCACGGATGTTGAACCATGGGGTGCCTTTGTCACTGCTGGGTGGTTGAGCGTATTGTGACATTGTTTAATTTTTTATTTATATTTTGCATTGTATTTTGGAATATTCTGATGTTTTGATTGTATTAATTGTGTATTGCTTTTTGTATTTATTGTATATTTTGCTCTGCTTACTGTATTTATATATGTTGTAAGCCGCTTTGAGTGGCACCTGTGCCAGGAAAGCGGGATAGAAATTAAACTTAATAATAATAATAATAATACACCAAGCAGCAGCAGTCACAAAACATGGCGAACACACTCGAGATGTGTGGAAAAATACACCCCTGTCTCCAGGGCAAGATATAGTATGATCATCTCTATTAAAATCCAGTTCAGAATATCTGGTTGTTGAATTTCATGCCTCTGTTGTCACCTCCTAATTCGCTTACTGTATTTGCACAGAATCGCATTGAAGTGAATGGTGGAAATTTGAGGATTTCGAAGTTAAGAATGGAAGATTCTGGAATGTATCAGTGTGTAGGAGAAAACAAACATGGCAGCATTTATGCAAATGCTGAATTGTATGTGCAAGGTAGGTTCTAGCTGTCTAAGGGGTACTTTGGTTAAAATATTTATGCAGGAGGTTATTTTTCCATTCCTAAATCTCTGGTTTCAGCATTGGGTTCTGAATAAGGACAACAGAATTACTGTGACAGACTTAACCCAAAGTGTGATTACTCAGATTTAGGTTCTTCTATGATAAATGATGACATTTACTCACTAGTAATTATTTATGGAACAGCAGTCTGAAATCATGGTTCTTTGGTATTTTTTTAAAAAAGCAAGATTAATCTGAGACGTGTAGTGTGTTGTTTAATGGTAAATGTTACCTTTTAACCATACATTTCATCTGGTCTTGTCTTCAAGTGGAGTACTTCTGGTATTGTGTGAACACAAATAAATACAGAAAGTGCCACAGACAGGAAAAAAGAAAAGAAAAGCAAGCTCTAATATGATTTTAATTTTAAAATGTCCAAATTTTGCTTCTGTTGAAGAACAATGTGATATGGGTGACTCATCCCAATTTTTCTTTTGTTTTGAGGTAGCTCTTGAAGTTATTTTTCCAGAGATCTTCTCACCACATTTTGGATCCAGCAACTTTCCTCAACTTTAATGTTTTCATTTTGAACTTGCTCTTTGAAACAGCAGCCTTTCTATTGAAAATGAAAAACTTCAGATACAACTCTTTTGAATTACTCATAATACTCAGGTTTTGATTGTTGGTTCCGATTTTGTTTTTGAACTTTTGCACTTCAAAGGTTAAGCTGTTTACGTACATCAATGCTAGTTTTTCAAGTATAAAGCATTGTCAAATTATCAGATAAGTGAATTTGAACCAGCTGAATTTGTCAAATTTATACCAAACATCTCATGGTTACATAATTTTAGGTGACCAAGTGAAAATGGAATGCTGTATTTGACTGTGATAATTTAATATATCACTGTTATTTTTGTGTTCCTCTAGAACTGGGAACTGTCCTTTACTTTCCCCCTGAAGCTCAAATTCATGAAAGCACATATACTTTTTATCCTTAGCCTTTCCACCTGATTTTCGGCTAAACCCTGTGAAACCTCTGATACCAGCAGCTCGAGGTGGTGAAATTATCATCCATTGCCAGCCAAGAGCAGCTCCAAAAGCCTCTATCCTCTGGACCAAAGGGACTGAACTTTTGAGCAATAGTTCCAGGTATGAGAACCCATGATTTTCCTTGGTAGGTGTTAATAACCTCAGGCATATTTTCCTTCTTAGCATGATTACCTAGTAAGCTTAAATTATTATGAAGCAATGAGTCACTTAGTACATGTTCCACATGTATGTCTACCGTACTTGGAAGAGTGCTCCAAATAAGATCAGATACTCAGAAATTATACTTTTCCCCATGATTCTGCAAATCATCTCATCAGTTGGTTTAGAATGGTGAGTGGAACTAGTTTTGGGTGCTAAACCAGATCCCAAATCATCAGCCTTCTCAACTCACATGAACCAGATTATGTCATGGGATATTACCACACACTCTGATGTGACTGACTACCTTATCAGCCTAAGTAGGTGAAAAGCACCCCACTCAGTACATTATATTGATGCCAAAAGTCTAGTACAGGAGTTCTCAACCTTTTAAAGCCAAGGTCCAGGTCACGCTCCCTCAGACAGCTTTGGGGGCCAGACGGCCATTTTGCCCTTCCTCCACCTGACACTTTCTGGTGTGGTGGAGGCAGCAAGGGGGCACATGAAATGGTGCCATGGGCCGTATCCAGCTCATGGGCCACAGGTTGAAAATCCCTGGTCTAGTAGTACCTTTACCTAATGGACTGTGCCTGACAGTAAGGTACTTAATTTTCTCTTTGTATGCTTTCTTTGCACTGCAGTACCACTATTACTCCAGATGGCACCTTGATCATACGGAATATTAGCAAGTCAGATGAAGGGAAATATACCTGCTTTGCTGAGAATTTCATGGGCAAAGCAAACAGCACAGGAATTCTATCAGTTCGAGGTAAGATTGTGCATTTTTTTCTACTGGGGGCCAAATATCATATAGTAATGCAAATGTTAACAAGTTATTCTGCCATAATTTCTTTTGAAAATAAGAGAACATGCTATTAATGCTATAATCAGTGCTGGGCATCAGCAGGTTCACACCAGTGTACCAGAACAGGTAGCAGACATTCTGGCTGGCCATGCCCATCCAAGTTTTGAAATAAAGTATTCCTAATTCGGGTGCAACACAGGGCTTTTCCCCTGGCCACACCCATCATACTACACCTACAGTGTGGTAGTAACAAATTTTGGAGCCCATCACTGGCTACAATATATTGCTAATTTTTACCTTCCCTCCAGTTTTTGCTAGCAAGATGAGACAGATTAATATGACTACTTCTTTGTGTATTCTTGGTTTTTTTGCTTGTATTATATAATCTAAATCCAGAGGAGGTTCTAATTCATATTTCTCTTCGAGGATAGAGATCCTATATAATGTGTTATGTTAATGCCATTTGATATACCCCAGCAACTGTATACAACTAATGGTTGTCTCATTTCTTCTTCCACAGATGCTACTAAAATCACACTTGCACCATCCAGTGCTGACATTAATGTTGATGAGAACATTACCCTGAAGTGCCATGCATCTCATGATCCAAGAATGGACCTCACATTTACTTGGTCCCTAGATGACTTTCTCATTGACTTGAGCAAGTCTGAAGGCCTCTACAAGCGAGCCAGTATGGTATGCATGACAACTTCCATTCTGCACTACAATCACCAGAGAACTGGTCATGGTCTGTTGAGAAATCATGACTTTTTAACCTTTTTTAAATTTTCAAACAATAAATACATACATAATATAAGCAATCCTAATAAAAAACTAACAATATAAATCTAACCATATTAACAACTAAACATTAAAACATCTAATGAAAAACTACAAACAATAAAAGTAACAAAATATCACTACATCAACAAATATGTGCACCCACCACATGGAATACTATATGCCTTCCACTTATTATGTGAGCACAACATTCTCTTTCATGTCCTTATCCACTGTTTTCAAAAGGCTATATATTCTTGTTCTGGTTTTACTCCTTTAAATTTAACTAATATGTGGTTAACAAACTCGCCCCAAATCTCTTTAAAATCATTTTTTTATATCAATCCCTTCTTTAACTTTAATTCACAAGTCAATTTATTATTTACTGCTATGTTCCATAGTTCTTTATACCAATCCTCCAATACAAATTTAGTATATATTTTCCAATTTCTCACCGTCAACAACCTCGCTATTACCATTAAAATAATTATCTACAGTACAGGTATTTCTTTTATTCTGTCTAGCTATACATTTCCAAAATCCGTTAGTAATGCTATTCTAGGACACGTCTTGAATTTCAAACACAATATTTGATTATTTTCTTCAAAGACTTTCCCCCAAGTCCTTGTAGCCACCTTATAATTCCACCATAGATGGAGATATGTCCCTATCTCTTCCCTACATCTCCAACATTCCGTTTTATATTTGGAATCATAAGAGTTTAACCATATCATCTCCATATTATTTTAAAACAATGCTCCTTAGCTGTCACTGACATATTTTTCATAATTCTTTGTTTCCATATTCTCCTCCGTTCATCTTCCTTAATTTCTATCTCTAAGTCTGTTCCCCATGTTACTCTCAAAGCTTTCTGTACCTCTTTATTCACCATTACCTCTAGTTCCTGTTCTGTGGTGTATATCATCAATTCCAGGCATGCAAGATAATCCAGACACAACCCTGATTTGTACTGCATGTAGTGTATTTCTTTTTAAACGTGTGTGTTAAACTATTCCAGGCATAGCTGTAAGTTTTATTCCTCTCTTCCATTCATAGAAAGAGAATATTGGAGACCTTGTGATTCTGAATGCTCAGCTGAAGCATGCTGGACGATATACCTGTACAGCCCAGACTGTGGTGGACAGTGCTTCTGAGTCAGCCATGCTAGTCGTAAGAGGTAACGTGCCTTTCATTTCCTCTTAGGAGTGACACGGCCCAAGTATTTGGCCGTTTTATTTGCTCTTGCTTCCACTGTCTGAAAGATAAGCTATTTAAACAAAATTTCAGAACTCTACCAGATGGAAATTGGTACCATTTGGTAGTAAGGGCTTCCTAATTATGTAGCATGCATCAATAGCATTTCATTTATGAACTGTTTACATTCAAAATCAAAATATGAGATCTAGTTGAAAACATTATTTTTTTTACAAATATAATATGCAGTCAAACAATTTGGTAAACTTTGGTTAAGATGACAGGGGCCATGTAACAGGCATTCAGATCCAGCAGGAGAGCCAAGTACTTTTCTGGGAAAAAATCATTAGCAATCAAATTTAAAGTGTGTGTCAAACTCAGTCATCACATATACTATCAAAATGCACACGGTTTTTGTAGTGTGTAACACTAGTCCAATGGCAATCTAGATGTGTGTGTATGTTTGAAGCACAATTCCCATTAGCAGTAGCCACTGTAGTCAATGATGGGGGTGATGGGAGTTATATTTCAACAACAAATGCAGTGCCCCATGTTGCTTAGCACAGTCTTCTAGATAATGAAATATCTATGAATGTTTCTGGCTGAAATGGAATATGTCTTTTAGAAATATAATTTTAATTAAAAAGAAACAAAAATCTTTGAGATAAAGCCATATAGCATCTAGAACTCTGCCTACAAGAGGGATTTTCATCATCCATCAATCCCATATGTAAACATTTGTAAACATATGTAAACATATGTAAACATTTGTCCTGGGTTTGTTTTTTTTAGTTGCTTTGTTTAAGTAGTCCTTCTGTTCACGAAATGGCTAAAATGTCTCCTGCCCTCTCATATATTAAATAAATTAAACAAGAAGCAGACCATTATTGAATATTGTTTAGCATTAATATTATGTGGGCAAGAGTTATATGTCCAGATGCCTGTATTAGAACTAGGGCACAGAAACATATTTAGTGTGCTAAATGGATTACTGGGTTTACACAGCAGTCTTATATGAACTGACATTGCAATAAGCTGACTGAACATAATGTGACTCACCTGTAATTAGTAACAATTGCATGCTGTCAGGTCAATTCTGACTTATGGCAACCTTTTCCAGGAATTTCTAGGTAGAGAATACACAGGTGAGATTTACCTTTTTTTTTAGTTGCCCTGGGACTGTGTAGCTTGCCAATTGCTACACAGGCTGGCTCTTCTCTCTGTAGAACTCCCATCCTCTAGTTCTACAGCCCTATAACTGTCCAACCAGCCACCTGCAACTCATAGCTGTCAAGTCTCCCGTTTTGGCCGGGAAACTCCCATATTTTACCCTCTTTCCCGCGGTCCTCCCATATTACTTAGACTGCAATGCCCTAATGCCACCACTGGAGGGCAGCACAGGACAAGCATAGCTAACAAGTTTCCCGTTTTAGCCAGGAAATTTTCCTTATTTTCAAATCCAAAACTTAACAGGTATGTAACTAGTGCTGTGGGACTCTAGAGGAAATAATGGAATGGATTCGTCATAACTAGTATAAAAGTAACAAAGTAGTAGGAATGGAGATTCACAGAATATGGCCATGGGAATTCATATCATGAAGAAGCCAGAATAATAAATAAATTTTGTGTCAGAAATTACTCTGGGTTGAAAGGATTTTTGCTGGAGAAACTCCACTCAGGGGATGCCCAAATGAGGCTCCTTTCATGTCCCCAAGATCCATCATGCAAAACTCAGGTATTGAACCTGGGCCTTCCAGTCTTCAAGCTCAATGTCTTAACCACTAAGCCACCACAGCACTGCCAGAATAATTAAATATTATTGTTCCTATTGTTGTTCTTTCTTTCTAATAGGTCCCCCAGGGCCTCCTGGGGGGCTGGTGGTGAGGGACATCAAGGACACATCTGTGCAGCTGAGCTGGAGCCAAGGCTTTGATAACCACAGTCCAATAGCTAAATATCTCATCCAGGCCCGTACTCCACTCACCTCCAAATGGAAGCAAGTTCGCACCAGTAAGTATCTTGAGGGCAGTGGCACATATTGAGTATGGTCCAATGATGCTTCCCTTCTCCCATTTTAATGTTGTTTGCTCTATTTGTTCTATTCTTCTGCTTTTTGGGTTATAGATCCTGCAAATATTGAAGGTAACTCAGAGACAGCCCAAGTGTTCAACCTCATCCCATGGATGGATTATGAATTTCGGGTCTTAGCCAGCAACATCCTCGGTGTTGGAGAACCCAGTGTACCATCTGCCAAGATCCGCACCAAAGAAGCTGGTGAGTACAGTACATGGTTTTCCAGAGGGTATTGGTGTGTGTGTGTAGGTGTGTACAGAATCAGAGAGAGAGAGATAAATACCACCATCAACTGCTGTTTAGTTTTATGATCATTTAATTTACATTCATAATGTTCACATTTGCATGAAAACTAGGAAATTTGGTAAGAAACCCCTGAATTGTTTATTAAAGTGTTTATTAAATTAAAATGCTTTGGGGCCTTCTTTAGATGCTCTAGAACAGGCGTTCTCAACCTTTTAAAGCCGGGGCCCGGTTCATGCTCCCTCAGACAGCTTTGGGGGCTGGATGGCCATTTTGCCCTTCCTCCATTACATGGCACTTCCTGGTGTGGTGGAGGCAGTGGGGGGTGTCACATTTAATGGCACCACAGGCCACATCCAGCCCGTGGGCCACAGACTGAGAATCCCTGCTCTAGAGAGTTGTTCTTTAGGTATATGTTAACCATACTACATCATCAAAAATCTAGAAAACCATTTATTAGACACTCTGATTGGATGGTCTGCAATTTAATTTTCCCCATGGTGTAATTAATGACTTCATGAAGTGATGCTTTTCCTTCAGTTTAGTTTTTGCTTTGCAATTTATGCACATTCCCTTTCTTTTGGGGGGAATACACAGTCCCTACTGTTGCACCCTCTGGACTCAGTGGAGGAGGAGGAGCACCTGGAGAACTGATCATCAACTGGACGGTAAGCTGGCCACACAACCAGGTGTTTTCATTGCTAAGAAATGTCATTTTCTGGGTAACAGGAGTGTTATGTATGTTAACTGTGTTTTCTGACAGGAGCAGAATGTATTTTTTTCTCATGTATCTATTCTTATGCAAATAAGTGGATCGAAAGATGTGCACACTCTGTTAGCCAATGGGCTTGTTGTATTATTGTTACTGTTACTGTTTATAGTGTATATAAGTCCGAGTTTTGCACCATTCAAACTGTGTTCAAACCCCACTAATAAAGAGCTGAATTTCACTACTTCATTCGCCTGCTTCTTCATTCCCTGAACACGAAACTGGCGACGAAGGATGGGATGGCATCCCCACACGGCAGCAACATCAGCCCATTTGACCCAGCGGAAATGGGCAACATACGAACCCCGATTCCGCCATGCAATGGCCTCACAGAAGATCACCAACAAAGACCAGAAGTGCTCCTGTTTCCTCGCTCAGTGCAGTTCTGAGACGCTTGAGCTGGCACCCACCTCATTCTCCCAAGGGACATGGATGTGGTGCCGCTTGCAGAAATCATGTCCGCACTGAGGAAACACCAGCATCCAGAGGTCTCGATCTTTCTGGCCAGGGTGGCTTTCCACAGAAGGGAGCAGCGACATGGGGAGTCCATTGCAGACTACGCCACAGCTCTGCTCATTGCTGCCGCCCCATGCAAGTAGGACAACATTGAAGAAGCACTCTGGGACCGTCTGCTAGCCGGCATGAGGGACGAAGATGCTCAATGTCGCCTCATGATCAGGAAGACACTAACTTTCAAGGCTGTCCTAGAAGAGGCGGTAGCGTCTGAGGCCGCATGGTCTGGCATCAAGCTTTTCCGGCATCGCCACTCCACCACCACTGCCACTGACTCAGCTGTGCAAGCTCAGCAAAATTCATCTTCATCCTTCTCAGCATCGCCTGGTTCCACCTCTTCATTGGAGTCCAGCGACGCAGAGGGAGAAGTCCGAGTGGTCCGACGAAAGCACCGAGAGCACCGTGACGATCGGGAGAAGAAATTCCTTTGCAAGTGTGATGGCTGCGGAGCCCGGCATGACCGCAGGAAGTGCCCCTTCTGCACTGCAGAATGCCACAACTGCGGGCGACAAGGGCACATTGCTAAAGTATGCCAACAGCGAAAGCAAAGAACTCCAGCACCTGAGTCCAAGAAGAGTCATCACCACAAAACGTCCATCGCCAAAGTGTCACCAGAGCCTGAGCCATACCAAGTGGGCATTGTCAGCGAGCGTTTCTTCGCAGACCTGAGCCTGCAGGACGTCCCCTTCAAGATGTAGGTGGATTCAGGTACTACCTTTTCCATAATCCCACAGCGGGAGTTTCTGAGAATTCCCCCTGCCTCTCAGCCCAAGCTCAAATCTTTTAAAACTTCCCTCCGGGATGTGCAAGGTTGCCAGATTCCAGTCCTGGGGATGGGAAATTTCTTGGTCAAATTCAAAAACATTCATACCTCCTTGCCATTGGTTGTAGTTAAGCAGGGCACTAACTGTCTTATTGGGACCCAATGGTTTAGGCCCCTGGGAATCTGGCTTTCTGGCATTCATGCAATAGATGCTGACCCAATCCGGGACATTTGTGCTGCACATCCTGAGGTGTTCAAAAAGGGTTTAGGGTTATACAAAGGACCCCCTGTGGACTTTGAGCTTGACCCAACCATCCAGCCCATCCGGATGAAGCCACGCCGGGTACCCTTTGCTTTAAAGGAGAAGATAGAAGCCGAGCTGGACATACTGGTGGGGCAGGGCATCCTAGTGCCAGTGGACTCCGCAGAGTGGGAGATGCCAATAGTGACTGCTTTGAAAAGTAACGGGGAGGTCAGGATATGTGCTGACTACAAGTGTACCATCAATAAAGCTATTCACCCGAACGCATATCCTGTGCCCGTGGTAGGCCACCTTCTTGCCTCCTTGCATGGAGGAAATTGCTTCATAAAACTTGACCTTACCCAGGCTTACCAACAATTGACTGTGTCTCCTGCTGCTGCCATAGCCCAGACCATAGTAATGCATAGGGGGGCATTTAAGGTAACTAGACTACAATTCGGGGTGAATATGGCCCCTGGAATATTTCAATCTCTTGTAGAACATATTTTTAAAGGTTTGCTCGGTGTCCTGCCATATTTGAACGATGTCCTGATCACCGCTAAGGACACCGTCAAACTAGCAGCCAGGCTCGATCGAGTCCTGTCAAGTTTCGAGAGGGCCGGTCTGCGTCTCAGAAGAGACAAATGTGTATTTTTGGCACAGGAAGTGGAGTTCCTAGGGTACCAGATTACACCCCAAGGTATCATGCCCTCTGACTCCAAGGTGGCAGTCGGGCGAAATGCACCCAGGCCAAAATGTAAAACTGAATTGCAATCATTTCTAGGATTGTTAAACATCTATCATGCTTTTCTCCATCGCAAAGCCTCAGTTGCCGAACCATTACATCGGCTTCTTAAGAAAGATACTGTTTGGCACTGGGGCCATTGCCAGGAGAAAGTGGTCCTAGAATTTAAAAGGCTGCTATCTTCGGATGCTGTATTAACTCATTTTGATCCTAACAAGGAAGTTGTACTTGTGTGTGATGCATCCCCTGTGGGGATGGGAGCTGTGTTATGCCATGTACTAAATAATGGGAGGGAAGCCCCCATAGCATTCTATTCCCGTTCACTCTCAAAGCCTGAGAAAAATTATGCTCAGACAGACAGGGAGGCGTTGGCAATCGTGGCTGGCACTAAGAAATTCCATGATTACCTTTACGGAAGACCTTTTACCATCATAACTAACCAAAAGCCCCTCCCTGGAATCTTTGTGAATGAGAAACCCACGCCTCAAATTCTGTCCAAAAGGATGTTGCGTTGGGCAATTTTCCTAAATGCATACGATTTTACTTTGGTGCAAAGGCCCAGCAAGAAAATCAGCCATGCTGATGCCCTGTCATGTTCTCCTTTGCCAGGGGTCAGGGAAGCCGACTGCGAGATTGAAAGCGACCACCAGGTCCTTATGATTGAGGCTTTTGACTCGCCCCCAGTCGTCCCCTCAGATATAGCCAAGGCTACGGCCCAGGATGTAACATTGACTAAAGTAACGTCTTGGGTACAAAAAGGCTGGCCTGTCTCTCCTCTAGCCGAGGAATTCAGAACATTCCACCGCAAACGTTTGGAACTGTCAGTGGAACGAGGTTGCCTTCTGTGGGGCCAGCGGGTGGTCATTCCTGTCACTCTCAGGAAAAAGGTTTTACATCTACTTCACACAAGTCACCCAGGAATTGTCCGTTCCAAAGCCCTTACCCGTAGCTACTTTTGGTGGCCTCAACTGGACCAAGACATAGAACAAATGGTCGGCACTTGTGCCAGTTGTCAATCCTCTCACCCAGAGCAATCCCACCTTCTCTCTTGGGAATGGGATTCTGCTCAGGGCCCGTGGTCCAGGTTGCACATTGATTTTGCAGGTTCATTTAGGGGTGCCCTATTTTTGTTGGTTGTGGATTCATTCTCTAAGTGGCTGGAAGTGGTTAGGGTGCCTAATACCACTTCAGCCACTATGATAATGCACCTAAGAAGGCTGTTTGCAGCATTTGGACTTCCAGATGTGCTGGTGTCCAACAACGTGTCCACGTTCACTTCAACAGAATTCCAATCCTTCATGGAAAGGAATGCAATTAGGCACATCTCTGCCGCCCCATTCCACCCGGCCACCAATGGCCAGGTAGAGTGGCAGGTGCGCACAACTAAAGATGCACTTCGGCGTATGGGTGAAGGGGATTTGGAGCTCCAGTTATGCCAGTTTCTTTTCACATATAGGCTCACCCCCCTTGCCTCAGGGCTATTCCGTGCTGAATTGCTTCAGCGAAGGAAACTGTCATCCTTGCTGGACAGATTGGATCCCTCTAGGGTAGAGGACAAAGGCACAAATATAGCAATCCAACACCAGAAGGGTTTCTCGTCCAGAGACGCTGTACATTGCCGCAATTATGCAGCTGGTGGCCCTACATGGGTGCCCGGGTTTGTGATCGATCAAACTGGTCCTGTTTCTTACAGAATTGAAACAGCCACTGGTCTGATCTGGAGGAGGCACGCAGATCAATTGAGACCCAGAGTACCTGACCCACAAGACGAATACAGACACTCAACGCTAGGGTTGGCCCCCACCCGTTTAAACCCAGGGGGCAGAGGTAATAGTCAGCAGCCAGCCAACATTGACCCAGAGGTGTCTTCTAGGAACCGATTTCAAGGGGAATTTGTGGAATGCTCCCCTGTTCCAGTCATGTGTGCCCCTACACTGTCCCAGCCTAGCACTCTGGATTCCTTTATTGATGATGACCAATTTTGTTTGGAGTCACCCTCCACTCTTAGTACACACAGGAGGGACCCTGAGTTGCCTTATTCATCCACAGAATTAGATTTTGGGTTTGAGCGATCCCCTGCTCCTCCATCTGACAAACGGGGCTTAAATTTGGGTTTACAATCCTCCCCCTCTAGTCAATCCCTCACTCCAGTCGGGTCGCCCATCCTATGAGCCCCTGAGCCAGCTCAGCCAAGCGTCCAACCCAGAAGGGAAATTAGACCGCCATCCTAGTTAAAGGATTTTGTTTTTACCTAGGGGGAAGAATGTTATGTATGTTAACTGTGTTTTCTGACAGGAGCAGAATGTATCTCTTCTCATGTATCTATTCTTATGCAAATAAGTGGATCGAAAATGTGCACACTCTGTTAGCCAATGTGCTTGTTGTATTGTTGTTACAGTTACTGTTTATAGTGTGTATAAGTCCGAGTTTTGCCCCATCCAAACTGTGTTCAAACCCCACAAATAAAGAGCTGAATTTCACTACTTCATTCATCTCCTTCTTCATTCCCTGAACACGAAAAGGAGGCTGCATTATTTCACTGCATTTTATGTAGAAATAGAGTTGTGGGATAGGTTTAGCATTTTTGTGGTCTGGGAAGTCTCTATAGCAAGGTTTCTCAACCTTGGGCCTCCAGGTATTCTTGGGCTTCAGTTACCAGAAGCCGGAGTCAGAACATCTGATCAGGGCTTCTAGGAATCGGCATCCAAGAACATCTGGGAGCCCAAGGTTGAAAAACCCTGCTCTAAAGAATTCCACAGCCAGAAGATTGACCCTAAATCTACCAAAGTTGTCTTCTGTTGATATAAAATAAAGACTACAATACTGTAATGAAATGATAGCATTCATACACATTACAGTTACCATGGAAATGAAACATCCTACTATTGATAAGCAATCCTTGCCCATTCCAGGGCTTTGTCATGATGTTCTAAATCTGCCTGTCCTGTTCTGTGGCAGTAGGGAACACAGTGCCAAATGGGTGACTCAAAAGCATGGTGGTTATCCTGCACACAGCAAGGTCTTCTAAACATTTCAAGTTGAGTGAGAGTTGTTTTCAGTACTTCAATTCCCAGAAGTCTAAGTCACTTTCCAAAGCACTGATTAGCCAATGGACTGACTTAGGTTTCTAGGAATTGAAGTCGCCCTGTGGTGTGTGTGCCCAATGTTGGGAACCACTGGCATAGAGGCATGGCCATATAAGTGTCTTTTCTTCTTCCTTTATGGCAAGTAGTTATTCCATGCAACTATTGTATCTCTGTTTAAGAAGTTCACTTGGCTTCAGACTTTGTAAACTGTATTTCGATTTCAGTCTTTGCTCTTTTTCTTCTCCTTTGACTTGGATATACTTCACTGTTGTATATATAAATCATCCTGTAGCACAAATGAAACATTTAACCAAGTCAAAGTTGTGGGGTCTTTCGTTAATGTTTCCCCACCCACCTCTCTTTCATTCTTCTCTTTGCCATATCTCAGCCAATGCAACGTGAGTACCAAAATGGAGAAGGCTTTGGATATGAGCTTGCTTTCCGAAAAGAAGGCACCCAAAAATGGAAGACGGCAAGTGTACCTCATGCAGAATCATTACATTATGTTTATCGCAATGAGAGTGTTGCACCTTATACACCATTTGAAGTGAAGATCCGGGCCTTCAACAGGAAGGGGGAAGGACCAGAGAGTTTAGTGTCCATTGTACACTCTGCAGAAGAAGGTAAGCTAGGACATAAATGTGGACATTTTATAGAAGTCTATTTTGTCTTCATCAAAATTCTTTTTTGAACTTCTCACAGCATCAAGAAAGCTACAGTAGACCCTCAATTAATGACAAATTCCCCAAATTGTGTTCCCCAAATTTTGACATTGTGCAGGTGTGACTTTTTTTTGGCCCGTTTTCAGGTCCCCATCACCCCTGCCACCTCTGGGAGGCTCGGGGGAGGCGATCCAAACTGTTTCCAACCCCCACGGAACTTTTCCAAGAAGAAACCCTGGGGTAAACCCCTTTGTTTGCTGCAGCATCGGAAAAGGTCTGGTGGGGTCAGAAACAGCTTGGATCGCCTCCCCTGAGCCTCCCAGAAGTGGCATAGATGGTGGGGACCCAAAAAAGGGCACAAAAACTTTCACCCACTTTTGGGTCTCTGCCACCTCTGGGAGGCTCGGGGGAGGCGACCCGCGCCTCTTCCCACCCCTATGACGCGATCTCCTACCTTTCGAAGCTAGAAAATCGGCATGGGGGGGGCTGTTTATGGCTCTCTGCATCTCCAGCAGTGTGTAGGAGGCTTGGAGGACCTATTCTGCACTATTCCCACCTTCCTAGGTGCTCCCTGTGCCGCGCAACAGCTGATAATAGTTGTGGCTTCCATTTTGAAAAACAAAAAACCAAATAAAATGGTAGCCACAACTATTATCAGCTGTTGCGCAGCACAGGGAACACCAAGGAAGGTGGGAATAGTGCAGGATAGGTCCCCACAGTCTCCCACACACTGCTGGGGAGAAAGAGAACCAGAAACAGGGACATCCCCCATGGTGATTTTCCAGCTTGGAAGGTAGATGAAACACGGCCCCTCGAATAACAACACTACGTAGTTAATTGAGAGATGACTTTGATGTAAAAAATGTGTCGTTAGTCGAAAACAACGTTAATTGAACGCATCGTTATTCGGGGGTCCACTGTAATGGCATTATTAAGGGAATTGTCTCTTGCTTTGTCATCTTAAGGCCAACCAGAATTCTGGTTTCCGATCTTTGCTTGATAGATTTTTCTAAGGTAGGCTGGGTTAAGCAGCAAGACTTTCCTCATTAATCTGTTGTTATTTTTCTGTGACAGAACCAAGAGTGGCTCCCTCTAATGTTACAGTCAATGCAGTTACAGCCACAGAAACAGATCTTTCCTGGAATTCTGTGGAGCACCATGACATGAATGGAATCCTGCTTGGTTATGAGGTAAGAGGTGGGAATGACTGGAACTGGAATGAAGTTCAGGTCCATAAGCATTACTCTCTGCATGCTAAAAGAGACACCTATTTGCCATGTCTTCTTGTGGAGCAGTCAACACATGCTGTTCCTGAGAAATTATCTACTACAGCTCAAGAGAAATATCTCAGTAGTTGAGGAACTCAGATCTCTATGTATTCCTGACTTCAGATCCGGTACTGGAAGCATGGTGACAAAGAAGAGGCCGCTGATAGAGTGAGGACAGCAGGCCTTGTCAACTCAGCCCACATAACAGATCTCCACCCCAGCACCAAGTACCATGTGGCAGTTAGGGTGTACAATCGAGCAGGGACTGGGCCACCCAGTTCCCCCACCAGTTTCATGACAACAAAACCACGTAAGTAAGCAACTCTTCTGAAATAATACCATTCCTATGCAGTTTGCATAACTTCTTTCTTTGATTTAGATATTTTGAGGACTGTAGAAGCTCCTATTCAATCCCATGACATCACCACTGGTTCTCTACTCATTTCTCTTGATACTTACTCTGAAAATATGGCAGTCCCACTGTAACACCCCTGGGAAGGGCATCTCTGCTCACTATTACCACATTTGTGAGAGAGACATGCTCGGTAGTCATACAAACACCTCTGAAACCTTTACCCTAAATTTATTCACCAGCTCATTTTTGCTGCTAGCTTAAATGTTTGCCTCAGGACAATGACTCCCACAAATTTCTGCAGTTGCCCTCATAGGTATGTTACTCCCTCACCCTAACCCCGTGATGGCAAACCTTGGCACTCCAGATGTTCTTGGACTTCAATTCCCAGAAGCCCAAGCATCCTGGGAATCGACACAAATGGGTTTGCTGCGATTCATCCAGCCCGCGCTGTTCTCGTCGCTCCCGGAAGCAGAAGTAAAATGCCCCTGTACGGTTAAAGCTCTTCTGGGTTAACTCTTCCTCCATACAGGCATGTTTTACTCCCGCTTCCAGGAGTGATGAGGGCAGTGCCGGCCGGATGAATCGCAGTAAACCCATTCGTGTGGATTCCCAGGGTGCTTGGATTTCTGGGAATTGAAGTCCAGGAACATCTGGAGTGCCAAGGTTCACCATCACAGCCCTAACCAATGGTTATATTTTGATTTGTTGTTGAGTGAAAAAATCCACTTAGTGAATTTTCTACAGTAGACCTCTTCTACTGTATAGCATACATACCCTGTTTCCCCGATTATAGGACCTCCTCCCATAATAAGACACCCCCCTTTTTTCCCTGCCTTTGAAATATAAGGCCCCACCCAAAAATAAGACCTCCTTACCTCCTGCCCGGCTCTGGACAGAGGCCACATGGCCATGGCGGTAGCTGGCCTTCCTTCCCACCATGCCCCAGCTCCTCCTCACCCCCGGCTGGGTGTGTGGTTTCCGGGTCCAGGCGGCCCATGCCTGGCTCCAGATGGAGGCCACGCAGCCACGGCAGTAGCTGGCCTTCCTTCCCGCCGCGGCCCAGCTCCTCCTCACCCCCGGATAGACCTGGAGACCACATCCTCAGTCGGGGTGAGGAGGAGCTGGGCCACGGCGGGAAGGAAGGCTAGCTACCTCTGCGGCCGCGTGGCCTCTGGCCCGGACCCGGAGACCACACCCCCAGCTGGGAAAAATAAGACATCCCCAAAAATAAGACCTTGTGCTAATTTTGGAATTAAAAAAATATATAAGACAGTGTCTTATATTCAGGGAAACACGGTAGATGTGAATGCTATGCTCTGTACTGCTGAGTGGTAAGTACCCTTTAATAAAATTATACTTATATTAAATGATAGGAGCTCTATTCAGAAAAATAGGATGGAGATGTAAAAAATAAAATTACAGTAATTACATCAATAAACAGGTCCTAAATTCTGTATGTTTTCTGCAAAGACCTTCTCGATCTTATGAGGAGCACAAATATGTAGGATGGATATAGGATTCAAGTATTCAAATTCTGGCCATCTTTCAAGCAGCCAGACAGGGAAAAGAACTGGCACATGTGCAGTTCATCATCAGGGAATTATGTGTAAAATCCAAAGTGCCTGAAGATATTGCCAGTGTGACAAATGCTTCCTTCAGATTGGTATTTAAGCCTGTGCTTTGCTTTCTATTGTCTCAGTATAACTCTGTGTCTATTTGTGTCTTTTAGCACCAAGAAGGCCCCCTGGTAATATTTCCTGGAAATTTTCCAGTTCCAGTGTGAGCATCAAGTGGGATCCTGTGGTTGCCAAGGCAAATGAGTCTGTTGTCACAGGGTACAAGGTATGGCCAATGTGTTCTAAATTCTTCCTCTTGGTACAAGATGTGCTAAATAGCAAATGAGTGCAAGGCATGATCCCCTGTCAAAAAAGATAAGGAAAGGGGCTTCATTCATTTCAAATCAGGCAATGCAATCAAATTATTGGTGCTGTATTTGTTGAGCAACTTTGCATTTTCCTTGGGCTTTTCCAATTTCCAGACTACAATTCAACTCCCATTATTTTAAAAGTCTCATTGACCTTCATAGGCCTTCCCTTCAGAGTTTTATTTTCTGATATTTGTGGGGGGTGGGGGATAGTTTTTGAGTGTCCCTTGGTAGTATTGAAAAAAAGTTATGCTACCATCATGGTGACTCATCGGTAAACTGGCTGGAAAGTGTCTTAAACATTAAAGGAGCAATAATGATAAACACAAATTATCTATATCTACAGATGCTGTACCAGCAGGATTTACATTCAAGTCCTATTCTGTACATAGCCAACAATAACCAGATCGAGATCCCAGTTCCAGAGGACTCCACTCGTGCAGTGGTGCAAATTAGAGCAACTGGTCCAGGTGGGGATGGCGTCCCAGCAGAGGTGCGCATCCTCAGAAACAGTGGTGCGTCTGTTCTTTTCATTCCTCTTTATCCTATGTTCATTCTGCAGGCTCAACTTTCTACCAATTTCGAACTGGCACTATCTGCTGCCTTCAGGAAGCAGGCATATTTGTGCTCTCCTTGTTACTTAATTGGTTTCTGCCGTCATGAAAAATAATTACAGAAAATAAATACTTCAGTCTTTTCATTCTCTTTGTGCTAGTGGTCAACAAAATAGGCACAATTTGTTGTTTGAACCTCCATATTAGCTCATACTATAATGCAAGTCACCAACCTTATTCAGACAGCTTTTTCATACTGCTTAATTAAGACTCTCACATTTCATCCCTACTTGAATATGGCAGGATTCGTAGTCCAGGACCTCTAGACTTTTAGGAAGACTATTATAAAGCTTGGCTCAATCATTTTGGTCAATTAATTTCTGCTAATTGTTTTACATCTCGCAAAATGTTTGCTGTTTTATTACCTTTCAAACACCAGTATTGTTTGTCTGGCAAGGAAAAGGTTAATAAGTGACGAGGATTTTGATCCAGTTAATGGACAAGAATCCAGAGCAATACTGAAGTCCATCAATAAAGGACTATATAAATCAGTAGGGAGAACAGAATGAAGGGTTCCAACTCAGAGGTACTTAGAATGTCTGTGAATGTAAGTAAAACTGTGGAATGCCTCCATCCTCTGCTTTGCCATTCATTCAGGATGAAAAGGTTTGAGCTGGAAAGGTCAAAGTAGCAGGAAGCAAACTGGGCTTGTAGGGCCAGTTTAAAAGGTGAGGCAACCCTGCAAAGAAAGTAAGAAAGCATCCAGTAGGGCTTCCTCCACCTTCATTGTTAAGTGAAATGACTGGGATTTTTTTTCCAGATAGTCACTACTACTGTCTCTTAATAAGCTAGCTTCATAGATGAAGAGTATGTCTGTTAGCATCTCTTAATAGCCTTCCATTTCTTTGCACTGAGAAGCAAACACATACCCTAAACCCCTAGAGCAGTGATGGCTAACCTTGGCACTCCATGTGTTCTTGGACTTCAATTCCCAGAAGCTCAAGTTAACACCTGCTGATCAGGGTTTCTGGAAATTAAAGTTCAAGAACATCTGGAGTGCCAAGGTTGGCTATCACTGCCCTAGAGCAGGGGTTGGCAAACTTTTTAGGTCAAGGCGTGGGATCACGCTCCCTCAGACAGTTGAGGCTGCTGGACTGGTGGTCCTCCCCACTGTAAACGCTGCCATAAACGCTCTGCGGCAGTGGTGGTGGCTGGAGCGAGGGTATGGGCTGGATGATTTGGTGCCATAGGCCGGATGAGGTTGCCAACCCCTGCTCTAGAGAATTTCCTTCCCATCCCTTCCTTCTTCTTCCATGTCTAGGACAGATGTGAAACAGCAAAAATGATGGCACATTTTGGTTAATTCATTCAGCAGTTTCTTTCGTCTGACCTATTGTGAGAAAGATTAGCTGGCAACACAAGGTTGCCATTACCAGAGTATGCCCAATTGTGGTTAAAAATACCACAATCTTTGAGGAGGATCTTTCTGTGTACCCCCTTCTCTTCCTGAGAAGTAATAAATAGTATATCTTAGCCAAGACACCAGGCTCAAGTACTTCAAAGTGCCTCTTCCCCTAGGGTTAACTTAATTAGATAAGCACAATTACCAGTATCATGTCATAGCATTTGGTCTTTCAATTGGAAAAAAAAGTCAGGATAGAAATGAAACAAATATCAAATCAATTAAAGTTAAACAAAATAAATGTTACATCCTCCTGCATTACCTCTTGCTCCAAGCTTGGGAGATGGTAGCCCCTGTGTTTCTGCCATCACATCCCAAATAAAAAAGTCATTAATGTTCTGCAGCACTGTCTGATCAGACTTTTATCTGTGGCTAACTCCCTTTGATCAGTGACTTCATTACTGAGGACTAACGGCAAAGTCCACAGGGAAGGGTGATGGTCCCAAGTGGATTAAATCCCACTTGAATCCAACTTGATGAGGGGCAGCAGCTTCATCAATACTGTCCTGAGGCTGATGAGGATTTTGTGTGCCAAAAGGGCTCAGGACCAGAAAGTGACTCACCAGTGGTTCTGGTGCCATGCTGCAATGCATAAGGCAAATGGAAGACTATTGATTGCCATGATGATTGCTAGTATTTAGAATCAGATAAAGTACTTGAAGAAGAAGGGTGTGCTATAAACTATAAACCACCAGAAAGCCACATGATCAATTGATCCCTTTCTTCTTCTTGCTCCCCCCAACAGCCCAGAACAAACTAACACAGAGAAAACAGAGCAACTGAAATGATTTCCAGTCACCTGTTAAAAGTTGTGAGTGTGCTTGTAGCATTTTTGGTTCACACTGTTAAATTTTAATGACATCTGGCTCCTGTTGGGCTTTAATTTAACAAACTAAACAAATGAATCAATAATTTTTTTCCAAGCTCTGGAAGAGAGACAAGTTCTCTTCATCTTCCTCCACGGTGACAGTAGGGAGATGCAGTGAAGTTGGAGTGGGCACAACATGTGTAACTAACCGTGAAGGTGGCTTCTGTACATCAGCTGTCCACTTGTGTATGTTTCTCAAGAGTCTTTTTTTTTTGGTAGGAAGTGAAGAAGTTATCTCAGGTTCGGTTGATATAGAACCATTTTAATGTGTGAAGAACCTTGGCATTCCAAGTCAAAAAATAATTTTGATCACATCAAAAGTGATCAAAAGTATGAATTCAGCCACAATTTTTACATGTAGCAGAGGTATGAGCAGAAATATGATAGAAAAATCAGACTTGGGGTAAGATTTAGTGGCATCATTTTGAAAGTTATCCAAATTCTCAAGAAACAGCAGATGGGAAACAAGCACACACAAATAAGACTCATAACTGGAAGCTATAATCAGTATTATAGTAAGGCCAAGGCTTGCTGGTTTTACTGTACAGGATTTTATGATGGACAGAAATGATGATTTAATCTGCCAAAATCTCTCCTCCAGATTTAATCTGCCAACATCTACTTTCTGAGTTTAGGTTAATACTCATAACACTGGGAGTTGAGGTGGATATTTCTGCAATATTGTATTTTTTTAACTATCCTTATTGCATACAAAGGATTTGGGGGTGGCTTTGTCTCAAATGGGCAATTAAAATTCACTAGCTTTAGAAAAGACCTGACCTGGAGGAAATAAAGCATGCTATAAGTAATGTTTTCTCATTTAATAAAATGCTGTTCTGCCCAAATGCTATTCTTATTGTAAATATGTTACATTTTAGTTCAATACAGGTGGAATTAGTTAATCTGGTTTGCTCAGTGTCCATATTACCCCCTATTTTAATGTAATGATAGCCTTCAATTCAGATCATCTTGCCACACAAGAGATAACGAACTGAAATTGAGAGTCCTGCCAAGGCATACCCTTTAGAGAAGGGATTCTCAACCTGCAGCCTGTGGGCTGGATGCGGCCCGTGGCACTATTTCATTTGACCCACCTCCACCACACCAGGAAGTGCCATGTGGTGTAGGAAAGGCAAAATGTTCGTCCAGCCCCCAAAGCTGCCTGAGGGAGCGTGACCCAGTCCCCAGCTTTAAAAGGTTGAGAACTCCCCCTTTACAGTCTGCACATTGAATCCTAATTAACAGAGCCCTTGGGGTGCAATGATTAAAGTGCTGCACTGGAGCCAAAATTCTGCTGACATTGTAAGTTTGATCCTGAAGTGGATCAAGGCTGACTCAGCCTTTCATCTTTCCAAGGTTTGTAAAATGAGTACCCAGTAAGATGGAGGCAAAATGCTAATTACCCTGTTAATCTCTCAGAAAGTGCACAAGTGCTATGGGGCATTATATAAGTGCAATTGCTATTTATTGATCTGGATCAACACTCCCAGTATTCATTTTGGGGTCTTCCTTCATGTGTATGGTGGTTTTATACAATGTTATGATGCGCATATGTACTTCATCACAGGCGGTCAAATATTTCTATCTGGGAAAAACAGAGGACAAAATCTTATGTGTATAGTTTTTACTAAACAAAGTGCTTGAAGAGGAACAGAGTGAAAAATTGGTTTTCATCAGAACATTCATCATAATATTAAGAAATCTGTACCAACTGCTATTTTCACAGCAATACTGGAATCTAGAATCAGTCTTGCTTCTGGAATGCTTGGACATCATCTACTTTATACATAGCAGCAGAGCTTGGAATTGTCAGGGCTAGAGCTAATAAATTAACATTAAATCATTAAAGGAAAATGTTGATTCATTGATATAATAAACCACAGAGAGATATTTATAAAATTACTAAAGAATCATTAATAAAATAATTAATCACTGACTTATAAAATTAATTAAAATTACTAAAAATGTTGGATTTCCTCTCCATAACAAATTAAAATAGCCTGAACTGTTAGTAGTTAATCAAAACATTATTGTCTTTGGCATTTAATGTTTAAGAATGAATGTAAATTAATTGTTGAACATTTTAATGAGTTAAAAGTAACAAATGAATAATTAATGAATTATTTCCGAGGTTTGCACAGCTTTTTTTTTTGCTCAAAAGTAAGTATATAGTAGAAATATCTGAAATACCAAAGCATTCTATTTTTCAAGCCAATGACATTTCTTCCACTATTTATTTGTTTTAACTACACAGATCTTTTTCTTTCTTGCAGGCACAAGTATGATGGTGAAAAATTCTGCAAGCCATCCAGTTGCACAGACAGTGGTTGCTTTGACTCACTCACTAATAATGTTTGTTCTGATTGGTTCCTTGGATCTCTGATAGTAGCCTCTGGAATGGAGGGTTCTGAATAAGGATTCCTCCTAATTTAGCTGGAGCAAGTCAAGAATTGACTACTAGGACTAAAGATTTGTACTACAAATTTCTACCATAGCTGCTGCACTGCAGAGAGTGGCTGAAAAGGACTGAAAAGGAAAATACACATTTTCTTTCTTTTCTAGAAAATAGGAATTTCATACAAGACCCGAGCCTTTAATCGATCAAAGATTTTTTTAAAAAACGAATAAACACAAGGATGAATTCTAATGAATGCTCTGGATGTCTCATATTCTTCTGCCTTAAAAGCCATGTGTAAAAGTAATCAAGACTCTAAAACTTGATACTTTTCTCCTTTTTTAAATTAAAAACCAAACCAGAATACTGTATATACAGTTTCTTTTAGGGAAGGTTTTCATAATGATGAGCATGCTCGGTACCATTGCCAGAATATTGAACAAGGGACTTTGGTGTTCTGACTTACAGGAAACTTGCACTGTGATGGTACTAGTCAAATAACCACCTTTGATGGCAACCGGCTGAAGCAGAGAAAGCCAAAGGAGGCTGATGGTCATCTTAGAGCCAGAAATAGTATTCAACTGCTCTACTTAAAGTCATCTCCACCTGCGTCATCCAAGTTGATTTGTAACATTAAAACACATAAGCAGAGCAACATCCTGTATCTTATGCAAGTTGGAAGCATCTTCCTGGATACAGGTGCTTTGCCACCTCTCTCCTTTTTTTCAAATTCATCTTCAAAACATGGCTTTCTCACTTATTTTTTAATCTACTTCTTGAAACCCTCATTTTCATCTGTGATCTAATTAAAAATATCTGTGTCAACCTCTGTCTTTAATTCCTTGCCAACAATTTCTAACTCCTCTTTTTCTTTGCTCTTCTCCGTTATCTTAAACTGTGAGCTTTAAAGCGTTAATGATACCACTGTCATTGTGTTTCCCCCACATACCCTTGTGAGATCCATGGGTACAGCTGTAGAAGTGATAATAGTTGCAAAGATAAATAAAGCCCCAAGATCATTTTGAAGAGATTCAAGGTCAAAGTCAAAGTTAAAGAGATGTTTTCCATACAATTAATATATTTTCCCTCCCACAGTAGGATTTCCTTTACAACCACACTTGCAAATGAAGCCCATGTTTACCTTCCAATGATTATTCACAACCCAGCATACCATGCTTGGAAGTAGATCGGAGTCCACAGAAACAGAATTCATATAACCATGGATCATATATTGTCCACTGTGGCTGTGCTTGTTAGTAGGGATTCAGTGAGGCTTTTTCAGAGCCCCCCTTTTTATAGGATTGTTCTGGTTTTGGATAGGGTTCAGCTTGGTAAACTGGCTGAATGGATTTCCTTGTAATCTTCTCATTCTTAACTCTTTCAGTTTTCCACTGGTGAATGTTGGTGTGAGAACAGTACAACTCAATTCCCGGCTTAAATCATTGACTACGGAAACAGCAGGTGCCAACCTGCCTGTTGGTCCAAATTCCTGGGTGGCATTATGCTGAACCCTATCCAAAACCAAAAGTCTCTGACTTTTGGGCACTGGGTTTTTGAGGGTTTGATGTTATTCTGTCTCTCACAGCTACAATACACATACCATTACAATTATGGCCTGGTCATTTCTTTGTCAGAGGGCACACAGACAAAATCACAAGGGGATCAAGTACTTATTTCCCTCACTTGTATGTTAAATCCCCTGAGGATGTAAAAGTTGTTACAATTGTACTGAGGGTGTCTAGTTGAAAAATGCCAGCTGCATCACTCCCATCCCCCAAGCACTATAAGAAGCACAAACTTTCTTGGGTGGCATCCATACAACAACTCTAAACTCAACTCGTGGTTTATTGAGTGGTTACAGATTAGCTGCTCTTTCTCAGGCTCACTAGGGTTAATAATAGTAAATAATGATAGACAAGGTTGTTGTGCTTTGTACAATAATAATTTCTTATTAGAAATTCTTCTGGGTTAAAAGGATTTTTGCGGGAGAAACTCTGTTCAGGGGACACCCAAATGAGAGAGCCTTCATGTCCCTAAGAGCTGGGACAGAGACAAGCGTTCAATCCATCATACAGTACCCAGGCTTGAACTGCCGACTTGCCGACCTTCCAGCTAACAAGGCAAGCTTCTTAACCACTGAGCCACCACAACCCCTTTTGTATGATTGAAAGCACTCTATAGTGAGCATAATTAAATAAAATGCTTTGCCAAACACGTCATCATTACACTAATCTGATGGAAAAAAGCTTGTGGGAGTAAGAAGTGAAGGAATGTGTTGATTTGCTTAAGACAAAAAGACTGAAAGACTGTGAACTCTGTTCTTCTGAGAAAAAATACATAAGAATGCTCTTCAGTGGCCTGGTTCTCAAATGAAGAGACTCAAGTCATTCGTTTCCATCAAGCTTCAACAGAGGAATCACAGGGTTTGAATTAAGGAGAGAAGAAGCATTTGCGAAATTAATGTGCACTCACTGATACAGTGGAAAGTTTTCTCCACTGTCCTATAAAGGGTGCGCTGTATTCGCAGAGAGCTGTTAAGTGCTTGGAGCCTGTATTCAACAACTGGGTTTTCTGTGTTGGTGCAAAATGCAGGTGAATCAGTTTTAAGTCAGGTATAAGCTTTTGTAGGTCCCGCCTTCTACCACACCCTAAGTTGGTGACTAGTCTTGACGTCTTGGCAGGGCAATCACATTTAGGGGTTAAGAATGGAACAACAGTTCTGTATCCACTGTATATGTCATTCTTGGAAGAACATTCAGAAAAGTAAGACAAACATGTTACTTGCCATCAAGTTAGGGTTTTCAAGATGTGAGATATTTAAGGAATGGTATTGCCATTGTCACCTCTTCCAGCAAGTTTCCAAGGCTGAGCAGGGATTTGAATTCAAGTCTCCTAAGATCTAGTCTTTCATCCCATCCACTACACCAGCTCTCATAAGCAACCTACCTGTATGTATAATACAATTACCACACCATGCTGCTGGGTACCACAGTGGTTTAAATATAAGTTAGAGGTTGACAATTTTATTCCCCACTTAAAAATAATAATCAAACATTGTGCAAGCTTTTGTGATTCAAGATCACTTTTTCAGGCATGCATCCATTTCCTTGTGGATCGGGTAGAAAAATTATCTCCATTGTGTTCCCTTGAAAGGGTCTGAATTTAATGATCCATAGTTGCTCCATCTCAGCAGTTCTAAGGCAATGATTGTGATTACTGTTGTTGTTATTATCTCCTCCTGTGCCATACCTACTAACAAGCTGCAATCCTAAACATGCCTCTTAAAAAAAAATTAAGATCTCCATTTAAATGGAGCTTTATCAAAAGCATATTTTCATCCGAGCAAATGTTGCAATCTCTTTCCTATTTTAATTGTGACCAATAATAGTGCTCCTTTGGGGGTGAAAAAAAGAAAAAGAAATACCAGTATTATTCACGGGAAGGAATTTTATATGTAAGCTCAGTAATACTAGCAATTATGAAGGCATCAACACCATTGTTTCCAATTTTGATCACCCATTAATTTTTACTCAGTTTTGCTTATGTCTGTATAACAAAATATTTGCATTCATTTCTCCCACCTTTTTTTAAATAGCCATGTCTACTGGTAGCTCTTAAATTTTTTCCATTGAAGCATCAGTATCAAGGACTTCCAGAGGGAACTTCAACTGATGTATGCAGGTCCATAGCCAGGATTCTATAATTTTATTATTATTATTATTTGGGGGGGCAGGAGGGGCAAAAAATTGTCAGGGGGGACAACAATGTCACACATATATAACATTGACATCACAGGGTGGGTTGGGGGGCAGGCTGTTAGCTCAGAAGGGTTTTCACTTCCCTTGTCCCTGCCCCCTTTGCCAGCCACCATCCTGGATGCATGTTGTGATTGGCATGATAAGTCACTTGTTCTGTTCTGAACAAAAGAACATTATTAACAGCATCTAAGATGAGAACAATATATGGTCATTAATACATCTTTTTTTCATACAAGAGAATGACCCTCAACACCCTCTGAATGGATATGAGCCTCAGGTCCACCGGCTCAGATCCAGGAAGAGCATTATGGCAAGAACAAACATTCTTGAGGGTACCCAAGATCAAAACCAAATTAGAAGATGTAGAAAGGAACTCATTGAACAAGAGACAACATTAAAGAAGGGTATAGCTAAGGAACTCAAACCTCCCCTACATCACTTGGAGGGCCCTGAATAGGCTAGAGGTTGCCAAGTCCCTAAATGCAAGACCAACATGCTCAAGCAGGGGCTGCTGGTAGACAACAACACATGGTGTAGATGTGGTGAGATACAGAATCTGGCTCATTTATTGGTCTGCCAATTACTGCCAGAAACATGCACAGATGAGTACTTAAGTTTGGGCAACAAAGTAAAGAAAGTGGCTTCATTTTGGCAGTCCAGGGTTTGATTGAGACATGAAAGAAGATAATCTAATATTTTCCAGGCTTCAGACATACTGTAGTATGCATTCTAGCATTGTGCCAATTTTGAAAGAACCTGGATGTGCTTCTCAAATACTCTCATAATATGATATGAGCTGAATGTAGCTCTTTGTAAGTTCTAGGGTGGGGGAGAGGGCCACACGATTAAACTAACTAGAAATTTTAGGCTTCTGATACTGTGTAGAGCTTCCTGCCTTGCCTGAATAAACACTTTTTAGCTTGTCCTCAATTAAGCTGAAACCTACCACCTAAAGCAAAGCAAAATCCTTGTCCTTTGATTGTATCACATAAGAATTAGGAGCTTGAACTTCTCACTAGCTCGGTGGCATCTTTTTAAGACAAAAGAGCAAGCAATGTTGGCTGCAGTAGGATATAGCTCTTAAAGAACAATCCCGAACAATTTATCCAAAATTGTTCTGGTGTGACTTATTTCTTCTTCTATGTCCTGATCAAACCCGGGACTGCCAAAATGAAGCTACTTTCTTCGCTTTCTCATTGCCCAAACTTAAGTCCTCATGCTTCTGGCAGTAATGGACAGACCAGTAAGTGATCTGGATTCTGTATCTCTCCACATTCACACCGCATGTTGTTGTTTGCCAGCAGCCCCCACTTGAGCATGTTCATCTGTCAAGTATCCCGGATTGGCCGGGAAATCCTGTAATCTAGCGCTCCTTCCCGCCGTCATCCCGTAATTTGACCGGCCAGGAAAGGGGTTACCTGCGCATGTGCGCAGGGGTTACTGGATTACTGCGCATGTGCAGTAACCTCTGCACGCATGCGCAGTAACCCCTTTCCAGGCCAAAGGGGTTGCTGCGCATGTGTGCAGGGGTTACTGTGCATGTGTGCTGCCACCTCTGACGGCCGCGCATGTGCAGTAACCCCTTTCCTGACCGGTGCCTGGAAACGTACTGCGCAAGCATGCCCGGCTCCCAGATTTTGAAAACCGCAGCTTGACAGGTATGAGCATGTTGGTCCTACATTTACAGATTCCAACCCTCAGCCTATTCAGGGTCCTGCAAGTGACGTAGGGGAGGTTGAGTTCCTCAGCTATACCCTCTTTTAATGTTTCTTATCCAGTGAGCTCCTTCCTTCATCTTCTAATTTTGTTTTGCTCTTGTGTACCCTCAAGAATGCTTGTTCTTGCCATGTGGCTTATTTCTGAAAAGATATAAAAATGGTAGAAGTGAAGGATGATATTGAGCAAGAAAATGGAAATGGCATATATTACAGTGGGGAGTTGCAAAACAAGGCAAGTGTCTTTTGCCAAATTTAAATACAAAGACGACCCAACAGTCACCTTGGCAAGCAAAGAGAGTTTGATAACAAAAGATTCACTGCTCACATGGCTTCCCTTTCTTGACCACACGGTGCTTGTTTTTGGTTGCCATGTCTCATTACCCTTCATTTGCAGAAAATTGCAACCTTTATGGCCTCTGAAACCAGGAGGAGCCCAATATTTTCTCCCTCCTTGCAGCTGATCTGTTGGATGGGGAGAAAATGGCCACACGCACACATGAATGCAGGTGACTCAAAACAAATCTATAGCAGCCTTTAATACAGGTCAATTTCCTTTCAATGGAAGCAAGATCCCTCTTTTGTCTCATGCCTGACTCTGGAGACTACTTTCCCATTTCCACAGAGCAACCTTTAGGCCAAGCATTCTCAACCTTTTAAAGCCGGGGGCCGGTTTACACTCCCTCAGACAGCTTCGGGGGCCGGACAGCCATTTTCTCCTTCCTCCACCACATGGGATTTCCTTGTGTGGCGGAGGTGGTGGGTCCCCACATTAAATGGTGCTGTGGGCCACAGGTTGAGAATCCCTGCGTTAGGCAAAGAGCTAAATTAATCAATGTAATAATGTAGAAAGAGACTCACAGCACTTACTAATAGCTTTCAGCAAAACTCTCAAACTGGAATTTAGGCACGTAACTCCCTTGGGGAGGTAAATGCTGTTGCCTTCAGACAGGACACAGATACTTGTGTAGTATGGTCTTGCAACTGCTACACTTTCCCTCACCTGTCTTTGCTTTTATTAACCTAAGTAAAAGCAGCAATCTGCTAACAATGGAATTGGCAATTACAGCAACAACAAAAAAAACCCCACAAAAATACAACTAATTCACATGGTTAGATCAAGATATTTTGGTTCCTGAGAGAAGGAACAACTAACACTGATTTCCCCATTTCAAGTTACTTAGTTCCATCAATTAGCCAGGTTAGTTCGGCATTTGTGACAGAAAATCCCACAAATGTTTCTCCTTGAAAACAAGTCAGAACAACCATAAATTAAAGAGCTCAGTTGTCTGCCCTTCTGTGATATACAAAATTTGTCACCTGGGGCAGCTCTTTCACTCTACCTGATGGTAAGATTGACCCAAGGAGGCACATGGACAGCAATGATCTAGGTCCGTGATGAGCGAACCTTGGCACTCCAGATGTTCTTGGACTTCAATTCCCAGAAGCCCAAGCACCCTGTGATTCCACACGAATGGGTTTACTGTGATTCATCCGACCCATGCTGTCACACGGGCACATTTTACTTCTGCTTCTGGGAGCGACGAGGGCAGTGTGGGCCAGATAAATCGCAGTAAACCCATTCATGTGGATTCACGGGGGCTTGGGCTTCTGGGAATTGAAGTCCAAGAACATCTGGAGTGCCACTGTTCACCATCACAGATCTAGGTACTTAGCACTATGGAGTCTGCAGACCAGAAACAGGATGCAGGAAACTCTTAAACCATTGGTCCATCATGTGTTATCTATAGAGTGGTGGCAGCTCTCCAGGACATTAGAGAAAGGCCATTTCAAGTCCTACCTGGAGCCTGAAGTAGGGGCCACATGCTACGTGTTTGACCACAAAACCCTCTTCCAACTACTGTATATCTTATTTGTTCTGCAGGGTCTGCACCTGTTTCCAGAGGTCTTAACCATTAAGAGAATGGTACTTTATTGGACTAATAAATAAAGCACAACATTGTTTATGGCTTGTCTCACAAGACTGCCATTTGCCTGGAGCTGTAATGCAAAGTAGAATATCCATTAAATGAATGCTATATTATTATTATTTGCTCATAGATAAGCAGCTTAAACCTCTTCCAAGGCGGAAAAATATTTTCATTTCTTCACGCGTTCATAATTATTGCGGGCCTTCAGCAAACAATTGAGCAGGGTGTGCAACAAAAGCCCACCCCCCACTCCACTACCAATGCCAATCAGAAACACAAATACAGCTCTTTGTCGCCAAGACCACTGCCGTTCCTGGATTGGGGCAACCGTGGCATTCTGTTGGGAAGCTTCACTTTCACTTTCTAACTTCTGTTCCACGGTCAAAGATTGATCAAAGTTCATAGCTACCAAATGACCCGGGATCACACGAAGGCCAAAGTAGATTCTCTTGACAATTTTGTAGGTTTTCATGAACTGCACATCACATCTGTATGTTCCTGCGTCGTATTCCTCAGCAGCAGGAAGTTTAACGATGAAGGTAGGGGTCTTGAAAGGTGCAAAGAGAGCATCATCAGTGGTAATGATACCTCTGGCTAACCTCCATGTATACCTAAAGCTCTGGGTCTCCGGACCAATCTCCTTGGGGCTCAGGCAGCTAAATTCAAAAGGTTTGCCAACAAGGATGGTGAAGTGCTGCATTCCACAGATCCAGTTGCTTAAGCAGTCCACTGTCCGCGTGGTACAGTGTTTCCTTTCCCCATCCGTTTCAACTTGGCATACTTTCTCTTCCTTGATGCCCAGGCCACATGAGACACTACAACTCGTAGAACTGACTGAAACCCGAGCAACAACAGCCCTCAGTTCCTTGGGAATGTTAATGGGAATGGTAGATGTCTCATCAGAAGCCACTGACAATGGTACCAAGAAAACAAGTGCCAATGTCCCAAGGGTCAAGCTTGTTTCTGCAATCCTCATAGCCAGAGAGACCTCTTAGCATTCATTCTGTAGCCTGATTAAATGATCTAAGTGTCATTCTATGGAAATATCATAATCCTTTCCAAAGCTTAAAGTAGACTGTTCTTCCGAAGCCAGATACTAAGATGTAATACATTCTCAAAATATAAAGGCTGTTTGAATGGCATATTGCTAAGGGAAAGAAATACATTGAAAAAGATAGTTAAGGAACATCTGAATATGCTAATTGGGCCCCATTTTATGCAACACTTCAGTAAACTGATCTGCAACTAACATTATACTAGGAAAACTGTCTTTCCAAGTACTATCATATGTAAAAGCATATCTTAAATAAAATTGGTAGTATTAATTTAATTTAGTCTGGCAGTTGCAGTCTTATCATACTTTCACATTTCCCAAATGGTTAACATGAACTGCAGTATTTTTCTGATCAGGCAAAATATTTGATAAAAGCTGAGTAGCTGGGGGAAGATCTATGGTGATTGTATTGTTAATAATAATGCTACAATTTCCCCGAGTTCTGAATACCATTTCTGGGCTCAATTTGGTGTTTGTACTTTACCAGCATAGATCTTACAAGTTGTTTCATGTAAACAGAAATCAAGTAAGGTTAAGAGTAGTACCATTTCATTTCCCAGACAGGAAGAGCTTTATGGCAAGAACAAACATTTCTGAGGGTATGCAAGAGCAAAATCAAATTGAGAGATGGAGGAAGGTCATCACTGGACAAGGAACAACATTAAAGGAGGATATGGCTGAGGAACTCGACCTCCCCTATGATACGTGGAGGACCCTGAACAGGCTGACAGTCAGAGTGCCTAAATGTAAGACCAACATACTCAAGTAGGGGCTGATAGCAAACAACACGCTGTGTGAATGTGGATATAGAATCCGGCTTATTTACTGGTCTACTAATTACTACCGGAAACATATACCAATCAGGATTTAAGTTGTCAATGACAAAGCCAAGAAGGTGGCTTCATTTTGGCAGTTTAAAGTTTGACTTTGACATGAAAGAAGACAATTTCCGAGACAAAAATTCATAACTGGTCTTCTCTTGAAAATAGTACTGAACCCATGTAACTGGCTCTCCTTGTTTTTAGGTATCTTATTGGAACTAAGGAAGAGTTAGAAACTCATAAGCACAGTTTGTACACTGAACATACCTGAATCAAACAAACACACGACATGACCTTTTCATAGCTGCTCTGGCTGCAAGTGTGTCCCCAGCAAAGCTCTTCCTCAATGTATTAGCCAGAACTTAGTGAAATTACATTTTTGGATTACAGCTCCCAGTAAACCCATAGCTGGCTTGGAGATTCTTCAAGAATTTGTCCCAAAAACTGTATTTCCAAGATCTGTTATTAACTATAATCCTCTTCATCGAATTTGCAAAGGACACTGAAATCACTCTTCTCCTCTTAGAGCAGGGGTGCCCAAACTTTTCAGGCTACGGGCCAGTCACGTGGTTCCTCCTACCGGAAGCAGAAGTAAAACATGCCTGTGGAAAGCACTGTCGTAAATGCACTCGCAGCTGTCGTAAACACATTTACGAAAGCTGTGGGTGCATTTACGGCACCGTTTTGCACAGGCGTGTTTTGCCTCCAGGAGCCGCATGGGCAGATGATTTGGCATTGGGAGCCAGATCCGGCTCGTGGGCCAGTTTGGGCACTCCTGTCTTAGAAAAATTGACACCTGAGCTATGCAAGCTGAGACAGGAAATACATTTCCCAAATATTCCACATATTTGGAAAACCTATTGAAAACAATGAAACAGCCACTTCTTGTTCTTTGGTAAGATTGGAGTTGGGTGACTAACATGGTATAACCCAATTCTATGTCTTCCGCCCCAGTAAAACAGGTTTTAAAACAACATCTCATATCTGAGAAACACACATACCCAATAGTGGTGTAGGGGTTGGAGTTTTGGAGTAAATCTGGGAAGCCCACAGTTCAAATTACCACTAAGGCATGAAGCTCATTGGGCAGTATCTTGTTGGATTGTTGTGAGATAAATATGAGGAGGAAAGTAGCCAGCTTGGAGCTTTCCGGGAAGAAACAAGGTTATAAACAGTTACTAGAGAAACAGGGAATACAATATGATACTCACATAACAGTGACTTCCACATTATTTAAATCTAAAGTACTTTCAAATTACATGAAAGTGCGGTGTCAGTGTAGAGGTGGAAGGTTCATATACATCAGAAAATGTACTTTCTCCCATCTAATCATCTACTATTAAGAGGAAAGTCTTAGTTCTGTTCTTCTTGCCATAGCATTTAGTTCTGGAAGCTTCATTCGCTGATCCATTATTGTAATCTTGTGATGTCACAAACCAAGTTTTTGCAATGGAATTGTGATATTATACACCAGCCTTCTACATTTCAAAAGTCACCCTGAAATGCCAAATAAATTCATTTTTACGGGGGTTTGGGAACAGACAGTTCCATCTTAGGTAAAAGTCAGGTTTATGCCTATCACAAAGTTCTATGTCAGAAGGTAGCTAGTAAGGACCCTCGCTGATTTGTCCCTACGCTTAGAGAACTAGAAACAAACCCTCATACAAGCCAGCTCCACAAGCTGCATGTCACAGAGTGCTATTTGTGTGCATAGCAACACAACGATTGTCACACATTGGTCTGCACTGCCAGGGAAAATTAAGAAAAAGATAGGCAACAACATTTAAGAAACAAAACATACCCTTTTATTTACAAACACAGAATCTGACATCACAGCAATACTTTACAAAAACTAACAAGCAATCATTATGCCAGGTTTGTGCAAGCTACAGGAGTATCAAAACAATTTTTAGAACTGAAAGGAAAGCATGGAAACTGAGGCCAAGAAGTGCAGAAGTCATGGCAGGAAGTCTTGATGCCATACTTGCAGTACAACATGTTACCCAAGCATTCTTTCATTCTTAGATGGTCTGGTGGCCTATAGATGGCAGGTTTATGTACAGAAAGGTTATATGGAAAGCTCTGGTGAGCATCATGGTACACATAAATCACATTACAGAATACTATAAATGGGTTGAGAGTAAATTACATTGCATTAGAGGAAGAAGGCCAGAGAACAAACTGCTGTAAGCAAAATTACTAAAGCAAATAAAATAAAATAAAAATTATTCACAGCTTAAAATATATTCACTTGTTCTGCAATACACTATTAAGAGTAAAGCCTAGAGAACCTCCTGCAAGATCCACAAATTAGACACTAGGTAAAACATATTTTTAAATTTATTGTGATCAGAGATTAATATGACTTTGGTTTAAGCAACTATGCTTGTTGGAAGCAAAGCTCAAATCTCTGAAGGACTTGGTATAAGACACAGAACAAGAGTGCGGGCAAATCAAGCCTTTCCTCATTATGTCTTGTTTGCAGGTACATTGATCACTCCTAAAGAGATTTTTTTCATTTCCCCTGCATACCCTGCGAGAATGTTTGGAGAACAAGCATGTCTGAACTATGGATGGCACATGGAAACACAACATGAAGTGTCAGATGCCCATACAAACATCTGTTCCTTTCTGTCTTGTTCTTGCAATCAAGACCCATTTTCTGTAACTCTCTTTATAACACTATGATCCTCTGAGGTCGTCTGGATTCCAAATATCTACTCCAAACCTGCAAAATGTATGTCAACATGCGTGGTAATCTTTCATTACAGTGCAACGAGATTCTAAGCATTGACAGCATGCCTATGAATCCAGTATGGACAGAGAAAATAAAGATGCTCCGACTAGCAATAATGCAATGAAATCTACAGCAGCATAATAGGTCTTTAGCATTCACTCTCTCCAGAACTGTATGTAACAGAAATTAAAGAAAATTCTCAACTCAGACCCAAAGAGATCTTCCTGACTTGTCCTGTGATAAACGTTTTCCACTTTAGGGAGGTCGAGCTGATCGACAAGCAGAAAGTCTTTCATTTCCACCACATTGTAAAAAATCATCTTTCCTGAGAGTCGTGTTCGTTCATTATTAGCAAGAAGAGATTAACAAAGAGACAGATATTTCCTATTCCATAATTCAGCATCTCTCTTTTTAAAAGAAATGCTCCAGATGTCCATAGGTGATCAGGTCTCTTGTCCTCACCATATTAACTTAAAGTCAGTCCATTATCTGACTCAGTATTTTGTCCTTAATCCATATTGTTGTTTCAATACAGGAAATAAAGGTGGATAGAGAAAGGGAGGAGGAGAGTATATATTCATAAGAGCTCTGAGATCCCGCCACCTGCTAAAAGAACAAAATAAATGGGGGGGGGGACAAGTTTCAAACACACATGGCAGTATTTTTGACAGAGATTCACATTATTAGAAGATGCCACTTATAAAAATATGTATAACATTAGAGACATTAGAAGGAAGCTTTTCGTTGGCATGTGCTTATTTAGCTTTTAAAGATTCCTATTTTAAAAGCAAATAATGGCACAATTAGATCAGATGCCTAAGAATCCAAGAACCTTCTCCTGGCTTAGGTTTCTCCAACTCACCTGCCTTGTATATGCAAGCACATTAACTCACACTGAGGGTTAACAATTAAGAGCCCTTGTGCACTTTCTCTGAAAATATAGAAGGAATGACTGAGGATCAAGTCATTCTATGCAGGGCAGAGTGCCTGTCAAGTGAAACAGCAGTGTATACAATCTTTCCTATATTCACATTTTTTTTTTCAGGACATAAGACACAACTTGAAATGCAGTTCTGCAAAGTGAAGCCCTTTGTATTTTCTCTCAGTCGTGATAATTGTGTATATATTAAAAGGAGTTCTGCCTGACAATTTCCTGAATCTCAAATTAAATAGATGACAATGCCAGGAGGCATTTGACAGTTCATTGCTTGCTGGATAATGAACTGAGTTGCGTTTCTGACTGATCTAAGTGGTGTCTTGAACAGCCAAAGCTGGAGCTCTAAGAAGCAAGTTTATATTTTGCTCAAAATAAAGTCTGGAACTGAATACAGATTCTGAGAGTGTTCTGTTGATCTTCCTAAACACATTAGCTAGAAAGCCTACTACAAGGATCAAAAGAACTTGAACCGAACCTTGCAGTTACCAAAACTCTGGTATAGTTCACCAAATAATGAAATGGATACCAGTGGATAAGATTTATTTATTTATTTTTCTGATTTATATTGCTGCCCAACTCTGAAGTCTCTGGGCGGCTCACAGAAAATAAAACCAATCACATTTTAAAAACCAATAAAAACCCCATTAAAACTGCCACCAAAAATTACTCCGACCCCTACAGATTAAAAAGAGATTAAAAGAGGGAGAGAGTCTTCTTACTAAATCAGCCAGAAGGCAGGGGTCACCACATCGCTGGTGCCCCACACCTGCTACACCAGCCAGTTTTTTTAGCCCTTTCCTGAAGGACAGGGCTAAATTACTCAGCATAGATACACATTGATTTCTCAAAACCCACCAACAAATTCCACTTCTCAAGAGCTCTTTCCAAACAAGATCTACAAGCAAACAGTACATTCTGTTACGAAGCTGAGGTCACTTATGGATGGATGGCTATGGCCAACAATAAAGTCAGCCATCTAGCAATAAAGATTTTAAATATATTGAACATGTACTTTGACATGTAATATTAAAATGAGAAAATGCAGTAATTTTGAACAAAATAATACCCTTTCCAGTCTTTTTAAAAACGACATCTGTACTAAAATATGTTATGATTGCTCAAGAGTAAATGTGTTTTATAAGGAATGTTCTGTGTGCAGCAAATTTAGTGTTTTAGTAACTTTAAATAGTTCTGACCTTTATCATAAAAGATAAGAAGCTTTTTTAAAAAATAGGAAAAAGCTAGCAGCAAAATAACAAAACAAACACATTTCTTCTTTGGAAAGATGACACATTTCTTTATCACATTATTTATACACAAAGATCCAGTGCATTTATTAATATGATAAAAGCAATGTAACGGGAGCAGAGAACGAAGGACAATGAGCAAGCTAGGTAATGTTGGACCAGCAGTGAGGGAAAGAAAGGGTTAAAACAAATCTCAATTCTAAAAAAAACGAAAATTCACAGCAGTCACTACTGAACTTCAAGGATGTACAAAATTTTGTGTACATATCACACCTGAAGCACTATCATATCCAACAATTGCCAAAGCTTCTTCAGATCCCTGTAATATAAATGCACTCACTAGCGACTAGTGTATTTTCTTATCTTATTTTTTCTCTTTTTGTATCATGTAATAAATAAATGAATACAAATTTTAAAAAAATACACTTACTACAAAGTGCCATCCACTCTTGCCTGGAAATTTTACCTATTGAAGCAGGGTACACAGAAAGAGTTTCCTGGAAGAATGTGGTATTTTTGAACCACAATCAGGCATACCCTGGTAGTGGCAACCTTGTGTTGCTGGCTAATCTTTCTCATACTAGGTCAGGCTAAAGGAACTGTGGAATGAACTCACCAAAAGGTGGCTTCATTTTGGCAGTTTCACAGCTGGCCTAGACATGGAAAAAGAAGGGCCTATAACTGTGATGGCAAACCTTGGCATTCGAGATGTTCCTGGACTCCAATTCCCAGAAGCCCAAACCCCTGTGAATCCACATGAATGAGTTTACTACGATTTACTGCATACGGGCGCTTTTTACTTCTACTTCTGGGAGCGACGAGGGCGGCGCAGGCCGGGTGAATCCCAGTAAACTCATTCATGTGGATTCACGGGGATAGGTTCCTGGCCCTCAGTGATCCTAACTACTGGAAATCAAGGCTGCTCACACACACACACACACACACACACACACACACACACACACACACACACACACACACACACACACACACCACCAACCCAACATCACAGCCTCATTTTGTGTTGTTTCTTGCTCTGACAAGTGAGTGACATAAAGACTTCCCTACAATTCCCACAATTTATCAGCCAAGGATGGACCCAGCACATGGACTTCTCATTATTTTGCATTGTAGGCAATGAAAGTGAAGGACAATCACGCAACTGCCATAGAGTTCCTCCTTCCTCTCTATTATCAGGAGGTGGGGTAGAGGAAAGAACAATATAAAATATTCATCGAACTGGCAAAGAAAAACGTGTTTGCCTCCAAACTGCTACCCAGTACAGTACTTTCATTTCTGCCTTGATTAATAAATCTGGGCTAATGGTGCAAGGTACTAAGGAATGCGGTAGCTTAGTGGTTAAGATGCTGAACTTCACACCTGGAAGGTAGGCAGGTCAGCAATTCAACACATGAGTACTGCACAACAGAGTGAGCTCACGTATCTGTCCCTGCTAACCTAGCAGTTCAAAAGCAAGAATCTGCAAGTAGATAAATAGGGACCACTTTGGTGGGAAGGTAAACAGCGTTCAGTGGACTCTGGTGTCTAGGTATCCCTGCCACATGTCCACGGAAATGTCTGCAGATGCAGAACAGCGCTGGCTCTTTGGCTATAAACAGAGATGAGCACTGGACCCTAGAGTCGGATACGACTGGCTTTCGAGCAAGAGCAAGCTTTACCTTTACCTACAAAGATAACTAACAACTTATCTCTTTCTAATGTAACATTACTTGTTCCTCACTTGCAGTGCCTATAGCCAAAGGCTTGAACCAATGTTTGTGAAGCTGGAGATTTGGGTTGCGTTGTGTCCTGTAGAGCAAAATTTTGTCCATCCTTGAGGAGCAGAGCAACTAAACACTTAGCGAGCAAATGTCACTGGGGAGCTACGGTGCTAAGACTATGCCATGGCTGTAAGAAGCAAGGTCACCAAGCAAGCAGCCGCTCACGCTGGGTCCTTACCTGGCAAAGGCGGTCCCAGCTCCGCTTGCACTTTACCCTTCGCTGCTCCGTCCAGAGGCAAAGAACCTCTGTCCCCTTTGTAGAGTTTCGGTTTAAATGGAGAGTCTTTCTCTTTACCTTTTGATCCTTTCGGTCGGCCTGCTTGCTTCTTCTTGGATTTACCATCTCCCTTCACACCCAGCAATGGATGGACCTCTGCGGGAGAAGGGACATATTCAGAAAAGAAAATGCATGCATTTCTCTTTATGTAAAAACACAAGGACATATTCACTTTCCTCTCAAATCTGTAGTGCCTGGAAGCTCATGCCATAACACAGGAAAGAGGAAACACATCCCAGCCATTTCTAAAACCAAGAAAACACAGTGATTTGAGCCACAGAGGAACAGTTGAACAATAGGTCAGAAATTATATTACTGAGAATATGCACAATATCTACAATACATGACCTAATTTAACATACTTCCTTACAAGCAGTTGCAAACTGAAGCAAATCGTCTCCACTGAGGAGTGTAGCCACGCAGACAGTCTAAGCATCTGGGGGAAAGCACTGGCCTTGTTAACACCAAGTGTGCAGGTCATGAGATTTGAGAACCTAAACTCAGAGACTTTATTTGGTTAAGCCAGAGATGGGCAGTCTTGGCCCTCCAGCTGTTCTTGGACTTCAATTCCCAGAAGCCCAAGTCAAGACACCAGCTGGTCAGGGTTTCTGGGAATTGAAGTTCAAGAACAGCTGGAGGGCCACGACTGCCCATCACTGGGTTAAGCAATACTTCAAACATCCGATATAAAGGATTGCTTTTACTTTCCTCTACTCTCTTTGGATACGTCTAATATCACTTGTTGCAAAACTGGGAATGTCAGGACAAATATAGGCAACAGAACTTGCAGCAAGCCATTTTTGTGTAATTGTAAAAAACTCTAAGTGCTATCAGCTTGCTTCATTACCTCGCACAAGACACTGTTTAAGCAATGTTCTTATGCCCTATAGCAAGGATTCTCAACCTATGGCCTGTGGGCCAGATCCGACCCACAGCACCATTCCATTGGGCCCACATCCTTGCTCTCGCCGCCGCCACCGTCACCATTCTTTTCCCCTCCACCTGGCTTGATGTGTTCCTAGCGCCGCTCCATAGCAGGACGGATGTTGTAAAAAGGCTTACAATATCCACCCTGCTACAGATCGGCATTAGGGACATGCCAAGCCAGGCAGAGGGGGAAAGGACAGCAGGGACAGTGGCGGAAGTGGGAAATGCCCACGGCTGTCCTAGGTGCTGCTCTGGCCGAGTGTGGGCAAGGACAGGTAGGACCCCTCCTTTACCTATGGCAGGCTGCCGCCCTGAGTCGGGTTCTACCTGAGTGGGTAGCATATTTAAATATGACTATTAAATTAAATTAAATTAAGCAGGGAAGCAGCAGCAGCGTCGGGGGGGGGAGTGTTTGCGGGGCGGACTGGTGGCATGTGGGGAGCGTGGGTGGTGGCAGCGGCAACATGGGGGAATGGTGTGAGCCCGTGGTGGTCCCACTGCTGCTGCCACCGCCCATGGCGGCAGACACCAGTCTGGCCTGCCAACAGTTGGAGGAGGCGTGCTCCAGCCCCTGGCTTACAAATATTGAGAACCCATGCCCTGTAATAATGGAGACCCTAGACCAGTGTTTCCTAACCTTTAGTTTTTGGACTTCAATTCCCAGAAGCCTAAGTGAGTACACTAGCTGATCAGTGCTTTGGGGAGTTGACTTAGTCTTCTGGGAATTGATGTCCAAAAACCAAAGGTTGGGAATCAATGCCCTAGACCTAATCAGTTGCCAATAAATGCAACAAATGAAAAGAGAAAATCCGTTCAAGGCTCAAGGAACATTGTATTAACTGTATAGTTTAATAATAAACTCAAAATCTTCCAGTATGAAACAATTCAATGTCCAATATTGTGAAAGTTAACCAGTGTATAACTCTTTTGGGACCTTCCCTTCCTCAGACAATGTAATTCTGCTATACTTTTCAATTTCTGCAAAGACAATGATACATATTTAATATAAACTGTGATACAATAGCTAAACAATATTCTTACATCCTTTAGAAACAAACCCAAATGCAACAAGGCATTTGCAAATGGTGTGAAGCAATGCAATGCATTTCCAATTCATGTCTGTAAAGGAGAGCATGTGAACCCGTGTGCAGGTTGTCTAGCAAAAACTGTTCTGAATACTGCACATTATAGTAGTAGTATGTATTTTGGGTTGACCAAATTCCTGTATAGAAAAGATTTATCTGGAGTATTTTTCTCGTTTGAAGTGCCCGTAAGCCTCGGATTGCAATAGTATAATTATGTGAAACATGAGGAAGATGAGACTATTTAAGAGGCATTTTTTTCTCCTTAAGACAACTAACCTCATAGTTAGGGATCGCCAAAAAACAGAGGAAGAAGAGGAAGAGGAGGACAAATAAAGTAAACCACCATTTCTGGAATTTCGAACCCAATTAATATAGTTCAATTTTCTTCAAATTAGCAATTGTTACAGAGACATGGGATATGGGTGAAGGCATAAGAATGACAGCAACACTCGCTTACCATCATTAGGCACTCCCTGAAGTTCTATGTTGGTTGTTTTGGGCTTCTTCTTTGGTGGCTGAGGTCCATCAGACAAGGACTGTCTCTTCTTCTCACAGCCAATGCCCTCATCAGATATCGCAGTCTGGACTGCATCTGGCGGAGGACCATATGGGTTTTCCTCTGGGTCTTCCACTTCAGGAGCAATAGGCAAGTACAGTAAAGCTTTGGAGTCTTCCAGTTCTTCATCGCTGTCAGGGCAACAACACTTTGCTTCAACTCACAGTGCAAGGTAACATTACAATGTAGTTTTCTTCATCTCATCTTATGTTTGAATCTCATCCACTCTATGGCTGGCTTCCCCAAAGTGGTGGTGTCCAGTTTGCTCAGTTTGTGAAATGTTGCTGTATGGAATAACACACTACTAGGGATATCTATATATATATATGGCTTTGCAAACAGGGATATATCTACATATATTTTCAGATGAATGCCTGAAAATGTAATACATGAACCCTCTGACAAAAAAACAAGCAAAAAATAAAAGAGGCATTAACCACACCTAGGATGGCTGTAGAAGAAATGTGTATATTTGAAAGCAAAAGAAAGCTAAATGCAAAAAAGGGATTTCCCCTTTGTCTGTCTCTTAAAACTAAGAGATTTTTGTCTAAACAAGCAACTATATATTTGACAATTGCACAATTAGAAAAAAGGAGGTGAACTGTGTAGACAATGGAAGATTCACTGAGTGGCACCTGCACCAAAGGGGTGGGGTACACATGCAATGAATGGATGGATGGATGGTATCCCTTTGTCCATAGAGAAAAAGTTAAAACAACTGATTTATAAAGTGAAACATCCTAGCTCCTCACCTCAAGACAATACAGTGGACCCCCACTTTAAGGAAGGTCTGCCTACAGGAAAACTCGCTTCAAGGAAAGAAATCTATAGGAAATGACAGTCCGCTTCAAGGGGAAAAAATCACGATAAAATCGCTTTACAGAATGGGGTCCCTCATGGTTTTCAATGCATTGAATGCATTCCTATAGGAGAGTACTTCAAATCACTATAAAGAAAACCCTACAGAACAGATTAATTCCTTAAAGGGTGTGTGTGTGTGTGTTTTCCACTGTACTTCAAATCTGTAGCTCCTGTTTATAAATTAACTTAAGTAGAGATCTTCAAGTTTCTAGTAAGGAACATTTCAGGACTTTTGCCCACTCCCTCTTCCCAACCAATCCTAAACTCTGTAATGCCCAAACTGATGAAAAATGGGACTTGAAAGTTTTTTCTTCTGGATTTTAAAATTTTCCAATATAAGTGTCTTGCTAATATGCATTAGAAACTGAAACCTTCTTTTAGCCCATAATAAGCAACTATCACGTAAGAAACTCCTCTTGCCTATTTTGAAATTGGATACATAATAAACATTTAAGAAGCAGACATACTACACAAAGTGTTAAGAGACAAACTTCCATCAGAAATGCAAAATGTGTTTTAATCAACTGCTTAAACCAGGGGTGCCCAAACTATAGCTCGTGGACCAGATGAGGCCCACGGGCCGTAGTTTGGCCACCCCTGGTTTCAGCAGAGAAAATGGCATCTTAAAACCTATCTCATCCTGTTGCAAAACAGATTGCAAGGTGTTTTTTACTTCCACTTCCGGCGGGAGGAACAATGTGACCGGCCCGCAGCCTGAAAGGTTTGGGCATTCCTGGATAAAATAATCAGAAGGTATTTTTAATCTAGCAATACTTTTTTTAAAATTTGACAATAACTGTTCACACCCACAACAAGAGGTTCTTTTTTATCAGACTATGATTTACTATAAATTTATATAGATCTGGACTCCAATCCCAACTGTGCCTAAGGAGCCATTCAACAATTATGTGATCCTCGAGGGGGGAGGGGGTCTGCCATCTGAATTACGAAAAATTACGTGGGGGCGGGTTCAGGTCAAAGATTACATAATCCATTTGGAGCTGTTGTGGTTTCGGAACATGGTGCTTTTTTAGGTTTAAAAATGATCTCTGGGAATTTTGATCCGATTTGAGATTATTGAATTGCTTGTGCAGTCTATTTCTATTTCACCAATAGTGAAAAGCTCTAAAAAATTTGATAAAAAAACTCTGGATTACGTAATTTTAAAGGGAGGGGGGTTCAAAATGAAAATTACGGTCAGATTACATGGGGGGAGGGGGTCAATTCCCCCCCAAAAAATGGATCACATAATTGTTGAATGGCCCCTAACGAAGTGATTTTTACTGAATGCAGTAGAAGTAAAATTCTAAAGAAATGCTGTACACTTTGAATCATGCTATTAAACAAATAAATGGAATAAAATTTATCAACTAGAAATTCTCTAACATCTTTATCACCATCCTTTCACCTGCTACAAAAAGCAGCAATTGGATCTATGCTTGTCACATCCACTTCTTCATCTTCTGCTGCATCAGCACCTGCCAAACAATGAAATTTGGATCAAATACTGAAAGAAACGAAGAGATCTCCTTGCCAAGCTTTATCTAATGTTTCCTTTTCAAAAGCAAAAAGGGAGTGAAGCAGTTAAACCCTTCTAACAATAGCTATGCCATTTCAAAGTTGAAACCTGCTCATTTAAACCATTAAACAGAAATCCCGCAAAGTAACAAATTAAACCAAAGCCGAACCTTTCCACTGAGTTTGGCAACCAGTGAAAAACCTTCCCAAATGCCTGCTTCGAGTATCGAGGACTGCAACTGCTGTTATATAACATTTTAATCAAATCAGCTCTCATGCGGAGAACCAGCAAATCAGCACCAACTGCAATTCTTGGGGCTCATGTAGCTCTAATAAACATGACTCCCAATGATGAGAAAAGGTAACAGGTTAATCAAAAGTAGAATGAAAGGTTGCAAGAAGGAAGTCCAGGACAGAGGTAGACAATATTGTGCTCTCTAGATGTCACTGAAGTACAACTGATGAAGGCTGTAGTCCAAATTATCTGGAGATTGTCCAGGAGCTTCACTAAATTAAAAGGCTATTTTTGGAAAATAAACTATATAGATTTCAGTCCTGGCGATAGGCCCGAGTCTGGTTCAATCACCTTAATGGATGTCCTGATTTGGCAAATGAACAGGGGATGTGTACCTTTTGGTTCTGCTGGATCACTCAGCAGCTGTGGCTATCATCAACTATGGTATCCTTCTATGATGTCCTTCTGGAACTGAACATGGAGGTACTGATTTACAGCGGCTCTGACCATTCCTTGTAGAGCAAACTGAGATTGTGGTGTTGGAGAACTTTAACACCTTTGTCATTGGCCTGCGGTGTCCCTCAAGGTTGTCCCCAGGCCAGTTAATGTATGTATGAAATCACTGGGACAAGTTGTCTGTAGTTTTAGAGCTTGCACACCACCAATATGTGAATGACACCAAAATCTACCTTTCCTCATTGGTGCATTTTTCTGGAGATGACACTTAATGAAGTGCAAGTTCCAGGAGCAAGTGAACAATAATTCAGGTTCTGAATTCATTGGAATGTGACATTTACTACCTGTACTTGGCAATTGTTAATAAATGTATTTTTTACCTGTCTGCTCCGGTTCACTCTTGTCTTCATCTTCTATGTCAAATTCAGACTCCCGCTCTTCATACTCTACATTTTCATCCAGTTCTTTAAAATCAGGTGCAAAGGCACTCCAGTTTTCCTAAACCACAAATACAAAATGTATTTCAGCATTGTGCTAATATAGTAATACTGCATTAACACATCTTAGCCACCCATGTTAAGCACCATAAACCACATGTAACAATACAAGGACCAGCACCTCTTTTTAACAAGGCAGGCTAAACAAGTCGACTAGCATGCTCTATTGCGTAATATCACATCAAGATCATCTTCACTCTTTTCATTATTTCTCCATACTAAAAGACAGTCTCAAATCCTTGAGCATTCTAACACTGGAAATATTCAGGAGATTATTGGACAACCACCAGTCAGATCTGCCTTGATTAGAGTCCTGCCTTGAACAGGGGGTTGGACTCCTTGGGCCCAATCCAACTCTTTGATTCTATGATTCTCTAGTTACAGACTGATCATTTCTTGTCAATTCTGAAAGCAATTATTATCTCTGAAGAATACATGAAAAAAGGACGATAATCCTAGTCCACATTATCTTACAGATATGGTTGTACAAATACTCACAAAGAATTAGCAAAGAAATCAATATTACTACCTACCACTTGATTTTGAGCCCAGATAGACACTACACCACTGGAAATGGATGCAATGATAGGTCGGACAGGATGCCACTAGAGGACGCAGATTGCACATAGAAGGGGTAGTATTAAAAACAATGTACAGCGATTTTTTAAAAAATAAAATAAAACTAATCCCTTGAGATAAAAACAGAAAAGCACTCACTGCTACATCTAGCAGCAGCTCCCCTCTAGTGCCATGAAGGATTTTCACTAGGTTTCCAATGCTCTTCTCCCAGATATACAAAGCATGCTGGCGTGCGGACCCTGCAACAATGTACTCTCCATCACCCGAGAAACAGCATTTTTTCCAAGGTGTTCTGCCGAGAAAGGAACCAAGAGAGCAAATTGCCTTGTACGACTGTGTGTTTGGGAAAACCAAGAGCTCTAGATCAGGGGTCCACACGAACCAGTACTGGGCCACAGGTTGTCCCGAACTGGGCCAAGGGAGTGAGTGGTGTTGGGAGCCCCGATAGCAGCCTTCTGCCCTCAACATACTCCACAGGGTCTGCCTGGCAAACGGAGCGAGTGCATGGGCTTCAGACACAGCAGATAGGCAGGTGGCTGGGCCCCTCCTCCACGCTGATTAACTATGGCTGGTACGTGGAAAAATTGTTTAGCATGAAACAATGGTAACATGGTACAAAAAAGGTCGGGGACCCCTGCTCTAGATAACACCAAATCCAAAATGGCAACTGTCAGGAAACAGTTTATATGTGGCCATGTGTCATATTCTGAAAACCAGGTGTCTGATATTCTGAAACGGCAAACAACAAATTACACAGCAGTAAATTGGCCAAGATAGGGTTATTTTTTTAAGATTATTAGTCTGATCTCATACCCCAAGCACAGATTATATATAATCATAAATCCTTCAAGAAATGACATACAGAATGAACCCAAAAGCCTGGGGAAGTTTTGTAGACTCTGCAGTCACAATGCTCAATTTCTATTATATTTTATGGATTCTGAAGTGGTGTTCAACCTCTTTTGTTAGTAGCAGGATGGAGTTGGACTTTCAGTGAAATGTAACAGGAGCAGGATAGTACAATTAGTGCAAAGGGATGACACTGGAAAAGTATGAGCAGAGCCTAGCACCGTGATGGCGAACCTTGGCACTCCAGATGTTCTTGGACTTCAATTCCCAGAAGCCCAAGCCCCCATGAATCCGCATGGATGAATTTACTGCGATTCATCCGGCCCGCGCCGCCCTCGTCGCTCCCGGAAGCGGAAGTAAAACGCGCCCGCACGGGCACGTTTTACTTCCGTTTCCAGGAGCGACGAGGGTCAGATGAATCGCAGTAAACTCATTCATGCAGATTCATGGGGGCTTGGGCTTCTGGGAATTGAAGTCTAAGAACATCTGGAGTGCCAAGGTTCGCCATCACAGGCCTAGCAACTATAAGTGAAGAACTCTCATCACTTCAACTTGGCTGTTTCAGAACAAGTTGTGAGACATTGGGTTTCCTTCAACATAGCAGTGATCCAACACAGCACAACTTCTTTTCTCAGAGATTAAGACAAGAAAAGTTCATCCTACTTCAAAATTCTTTGAAATTCTTACATTAATGTTTGGTAATCTGCAATTTTTGTACTTTCCGTCCTTTTGAGGTTGCTTGCTGATGGAACTGCCAATTTCTAAAAGACACAGTATTTGCTTGTTTTAGTATAGTACTGCAGTTTTGTATTCTAAAATGGAGGTTGTTGGAATTTATAATATGAACAAAAAGAGAATACTGTAGTCTGTAAGATTTAGCCAACTGATGGGGTCCCCAGAAAGAGCCTCCTCGAAGATTATGGTATTTTTGAACCACAATTGGGTGTACCTGATAATTGCAACCTGTGTTCCTGGCTAATCTTTCTCACACTAGGTCAGGTGAAAGGAACTGCAGGATGAACTCCCCAAAATCTGGCTTCATTTTGGCAGTTTCACATCTGGCCTAGACACAGAAGAAGCCAACTGTTGAAAAATTATCTTTGCAATTTAGCATGTCTGTACATATAATCTACTGACACTAGCTTGGGGGAACTAGCTTCGATATGATGAACTGTTTCTTTGGATTCATGACATGCCCTTCATATATCACTTTTGCTTTAAAATTACTTTGATAGATTCTAGTGCAAATATCTTGATACTGGATTATGCACGTGAAGCCTTCAGTTACAGACTGAAGACATCCTATTTTCATTTAATCTACAAGTTTAATTGTTGTTTATCAAAATTATCACCCAGGAGATAAACTGGAATGCTGTACATACAATGGTTCTTTCTCAAGGCAAGCATTTCTGTGCTTCTTCTTCTTCTTCCATGTCTAGGCCAGACATAAAACTGCCAAAATGAAGGCACCTTTTCAGTGAATTCATTCTGCAGTTCCTTTCGCCTGACCTAATGTGAGAAAGATTAGCTGGCAACACCAGGTGGCCATTACCAGGGTACGCCTGATTATGGTTCAAAATCTTCAAGGAGGCTCTTTCTGGCCTTCCATGGGCTAGTTCTCATATACAAGCTATAACACTGTTACTTCTTTACCGTTTTCTCCTACTGTCTTCTGAAGTGGGACTGTGCTTGTGTTGAAGTAATTTCAAAGCTTGACAATTTGATCAATACAGAGATTCTTGGGGGTCAACAAACCCAATCCTGTCCATGCTCTATGGTAAATAAAGGTGTTTTGTATATGCCTTTCGATAAATGGACCAGCAATTTGACAGGTTCTACTCTTGCTTGAAGGCAACCATTTCTTTCAAAACCTTACCTGTTCACCAAGTCCTGTAGCTTTTGCATTGGCTCTGGTTCTCCATCTCTACCACAAGTTAAGATTTCCCGGCCATCATAGACTCTGATTATGCGATCAGCAGTATTTATAAGAAAGCAACTGAGGGATGGAAAACATATGCAAACCATTGCCGAGCCGCTGTTCTATAATAGTTTATTATGTAATTAAACATATCAACAAACAGGATGGGATTCCAAAGATTCATGCAAGACCAGAGAGACATTTGGCTTCTTTAACCTAAGCTCTCCATATCACAAAATATGGACTTTCTTAAAATAAGTTTTAAAAACAGATTAGCATGAGATAGAGGAACTGTGTTTCAAGAGCATGATGCTCAAAATTCCCTCAGACATGCAGAGTTCTTCAAACAGCTACTTAGATGTTTCTTCCTCTTGTACCAAAACATTTGAAGCTACAATACCTATCTCATTCCATTTTTATTTGAAAAGCCATTTTAAAAGTTTTCCAGAATCAACAGAAGCTAATTAAATTCTTACGCTTGTTCTGTAAAGCAGTAAGATAAAGGTTTCCTTTGCTCGAAAGCCAGTCGTATCTGACTCTAGGGTGCAGTGCTCATCTCTGTTTCAAAGCCAAAGAGCCAGCACTGTCTGCTTCTGCAGACATTTCCGTGGTCATGTAGCAGGCATGACTAAACACCGGAGCGCACAGAACGCTGTTACCTTCCCACCGAAGTGGTCCCTATTTATCTACTTGCAATTTCTTGCTTTCGTAAGCAGTGCAAGTACCATATTTGCCGGTTTATAAGACATGTCCCCCCCTTAAAATATGCCCAAAAAACAGAGTGCGTCTTATAAGCCCCCCCCCCCCCGCACAATGCTGATGTGGTTCGGCAGCTACCGCTGACTGCTAGGAGCCCCTTGCCACCACGTGATGGGCACTGCCGCAAAGACCGATCCCTGCCTTTGCCACCGGCGTGTCCCTGCCCTCACCGCTGCCCAATAGGCAGCGGTGCTGGGGTCATGCCAGTGAATAGAGATGATCGGCAGCTGGAGATAGCTTTCACCTGTCTCCCAACCTCCCAGGCTTGTGACGACTGCCGTCAGTGATGTCTGCATCTGTGCCATGGAGGTGTGTGGGGTGGGTGCGTATGAGGGTGGCTTGAAAATAGCCCTTTCTTGCCAAAGCCAGGTGATAGCAAGGGTGGGATCCCAGCCTCCCTGGATCCTGGAGTTAAAATGTCACTCAGCTTACTCCATCCGGGAGTGTGGAAATGGGGCTATTTCTCCGATGCTAATGTAATGACATCATTGCTGAGCAACAGAGACAGCGGGGCAAGGGAAATGGGCCTTTCAGTTACAGCTTTTTGTAGGTAAAAATAACTATAAAATTAGTACAATACATCATTTTTAAAATTCATGAAAAAGTAGGAAACATTTCCCCCTCAAAAATGTGTATGAAAAATGTGGTCTTATACTCCAGTGTGTCTTATAAATTGGCAAATAAAGTAGCTTAAACATGTTATCTACAGACATGAATAAAGATTCTCATTCTGCAAGATTATAATCCACATCTAGTGTATATCTTCATTAAAAGTTTCACACACAAATGCTCTAAATGCCAAAGCACTAAACATGACTGCTTCACAAATCTTGGTGAATGTAAGTACCTGCAATCCATCTGCTTTTGGGGTCAACTAGGGGAACATAGCTCTGTTATAAAGCACTTGCTTTTAATGTAGAAGATCCCACCTTCAATCACTGGCATCCACTTAAAAAAACCAGGCAATTAGAAATATCTCTGCCTGAGAGGCACTGCCAGATGAGGAATATGAATTTGAGATCCTCTAAATATTGTGGGATTACAACTTCCATCATCCCTCTCCACTAACTATGTTGTAGATTTATGCCGGTTACAAAAAAATCCTGACCTCATGACCACTACTGCATTTGCACAATGATGCTTAGCACAGATTTTTCTAACTGCACAGGACCTGTTTTAGTTTGGATACCAGGATACAGGAACATGTAGCCTTTCCGTTCTTGGCCTACAATTTCCATCTTCTGTTATCACAAACTATACTAATGGGAATTACAATACCACAACATATGCAGGGCCCTGTTTCCCCATGGGTGGAGCAAACAATGCAAAGCTAGGCAAACAGTCTGACCTGATAAAAGGCAATTTAATACGTTATCATGTAGTATTATTTATTATTGCCAATCTGAGTATTACAACTGTCTCCTGAAGAAAATGTTGATTATTTTCAATTTAGTTTTACAGATGCTTATGGAAACAAGTGTCCCTTCAAACAGCGTACACATAACACGTGGACAAAAGACCACCTTTAACTACCAAGTCTGGTTGCAACAACGTATTTAGTGGGGGAGTGAACATGCATAAAGATATGTAACCGTAACCATGATCAGTTCGGAAAAATATTTTCATATTTTATGGAACAGAGTTGTTAAAATAGCAATGGACACGATCAGCTCTTTCCACCTATGTATTCGATTAATACACTTTAAATGTTTGAGGAGGGTTACAGTGCTCACCTTCCTTTTCTAGCAAACTCTATGGATTTAATAGCTGTGGTATTGCTGGTTCCTGTTGTTACTCTAAAGGAAGCAACGAGGTCTTGAGTGTCTGTCTTTAAGACCAAAATCTAAAAATACAAACAACAAACAAACCAAAAAAACATTTCTCGTAGCCAAGTCATATTTCCCTAGCTTTTTCTTACAAAGTGTAAAGAATAAGAAAGTCTACAGAGATATCAAAATAAAGCATTATCACTTTCAATGCTAACAATGACTTACACAATGTTAAGCAAAGATTTAATCATGCTTGTTTGTCACTAATTAATAACAGAAACAACAAAAGTTGGTGAAATCACCATCAACTCTATAAAGTGAATTTAAGAGAGTGAAATCCTAGAAGAGACATTTGAACCATTGTTTCCATCCAGTCACGTGTATGCAGTCCATCCTGCGAAATGGTAATTATTCCAAACCAAATTATCTCTATTCCCCACCAAAACCAATAAGTAGGCCCAACACTGTAGCCTGGGGACTGCAGAAGGAAAGGGCATTATGTTCCCATTCATCAGCCAAAGGAAATGGGGTACACAGAAACAACGTCCTTGAAGACTGGTATTTTTGAACCACAATCAGATGTACCCTGGTAACAGCAACCTTGTGTTGCTGGCTAATCTTTCCCACACTATTTCTTGTAGCCAAGTCACCAACAGCTGAGGGAAGAAGAAGCCAGGGAAGGTTGAGGATTTTGCTGCCCCTCCCTCTGTGCCCGCAACAACCGCTGGGGGAAGAAGCCAGGGCAGGTTGAGGACTTCGCCGCTCCTCCCCCTGAGTCCCCATCAACATATTGTATTGTAATGTAATGTATTGTTTGTAAGCCACCTTCAGTTGCTACGGCGAGTGGATGGCAATATAAATTTGAACTAATAAATAAATAATCCCAGAGTGCAGGACACTTAATAACAGGCTCAAGTTACAGGACACCAGATACAGGCTGAATATCAGGAAATTTTTCTTAAATGTTAGAGCAGTTTGTCAATGAAAACAACTGCATTGTGAGGTCAATCCTGGAGGCATTCAAGAGAAAATTGGACAATCATGTCAGATGTGCTTTAATTTGATTCCTGCATTGAGGAGGGGGTTGGACTTGATAGTTTCATACATCTTTTCCAACTCAATTATTTTATTATTGTATAATCTATGTCGTGAGCCCTCAATTCAAATGGAAAATAAGAAACTACATGTAAGTCACATACTGTATAAGATATAAGAACTCTGTACTCACTAAAGATTAATTGTGTGACTTCTTACCTTCCCTTTAGCATTCCCTGTATAGATATATTCCCCCCGTCGGTCAAAAGAAGCCACCACATTCAGGTCAGAGTCATCATCCACGGGCAGAACAACGTGTTTTGAGTCAGACAAAGTTAGCATGACAGGCGCAGACTTCATGGGACATACCAAGACCCTGTTTCTTAAAAATAAGAAAAACAAAAAGAAATCAAATTTGTTTTTTTCTTGTGTGTTGCTCCATATTCAGAATAAATATATTCCATTGTCTTTAGGGCATAGTTTAACAGCAAATTTACTGCTAACTTGGAAGTTGACAGAAAATCCCATAACGTGAATTTATCTATTTTTATACATATTTTTTATCCCGAGAAAGGGAATGTGAACAGCACTATGTTCTTTCCAAGGGCCACAGTGCCTTAGTGGTTAAGACACTGAGCTTGACGACCGGTAGGTCAGCAGTTTGAGACCCGAGTGCTGTGTGACGGAGTGGGCTCCCTTTGTCTGTCCCAGCTTCAGCCAACCTAGCAGTTCCAAAGTAAGAAACTGCAAGTAGATAAATAGGTACCGCTTGAGTAGGAAGCATGCTCTGTGCTCCATGCCTGACACATGATTACAGAAACATCTGCAGGCGCAAACAGATGTCGATGTAGAGTAGCAATAGCAATTACACTAATATACTGCCCCATCGCACTTAATGTACTCTCTGAGTGGTTCACAAGGTAATTAGTATTTTGCCAACATGCTGGGTACTCATTATACCATTCTATCAACTAGTAAAATCTTAGAAGATGTGAGTGGAGAAAGAATGATCTTTTGATTGCTTCACATGCAGGGCTTCTATAACTCCATCCTACAATCCAACATTCTGCAACATGTGGATATAGTTAGAGCATATTTTCTTTTCTACAGATTTTTAAAAAACAAAATCTGCTGTGCTTCTAGGTTTGTGATGGCAAACTTTGGCACTCCAGCTGTTATTGGACTTCAATTCCCAGAAGCCCAAGTCTCCGTGAATCCACATGAACGGGGGTTTACTGCATATGTGCAGTAAACCCATTCATGTGGATTCAGAGACTTGGACTTCATGGAATTGAAGTCCAAGAACAACTGGAGTGCCAAAGTTCACAATTACTGCCATAGAGCATAGATGGACTTGTGTTTGTCGAGTCCAAGAATCTCTATATAGATCAAGTTGTCAAGCTGGAATGCCAAGGTTCGCTATCACTGTTCTAGGCTATGAAATCCTTCTGAATTCATCTATGGATCTGAGTGTCATCAGTGTGTTGGTTATATTTAGCTGACAAGCTTCCCGGTGTCTTGACAAAAATGACACAGATCTCTGCTAAAATAAATAATAGGGTACAACAGCAGACCACTTAAAGCAGGCTGAACTAACATTGCCTTTTGCACGTGAACAGTTTTACATTTGTACACAAGAAGCCAAGGCAATTTAAGTTGTAACAATCTTAAGTACAAAACGGAGGAAAAACTGATTTAAATAAAATAAATTATGAAATGAACAATCTTGCTACAACTTAAAAATTAGCTTTATTAATATTACTTACTGATCTCGGGGATGATACTGGACCTTCAAGATAGGAGATGGGAAACGAAACCTCTGGTCACAATCACCAGTAAGAACATCCCATTGAGATACCATATTATCAGTGGACGCGCTCACTAATTTGTGCCCATCACGACTCCAACTGGAAGAAAAATAATCAAGATTCTGTGTCTCCATCTTCATGAAAAATACATTTAAGTGGCCAGATGCTCACAATATTCTCTGTAGCACCCTAATCATAACATCTGAGAACTCTATTTTAAAAATTATTTTTGAGATAACATACTGAGTGCTATATATTGACTTAAGAAATCATTAGTTGGTTTATTTGAGGCGGTTCTGTTATTTTATGAGGATGTAGAAAACATCCGTAGTGGTTTCTAAACTAGCAATGCAAAATACTTGACTTGCCAGAGAAAAGGAAAGGCCATGAAAGAAAGAGAAAATAGGTTTGGCCTCACCTATTTTGGGCTCTAAACAAACCCTCCAGAGTTGTTACACAAAAATGCAGCTCTCGATCAAAAATTCCTCACATCTGTTCTATACCTTTAAAGATGAGGCTTAAGTCAAATGAATTTAGACATCAATGGGTTTATTGTAAAATTAAATAACTCTATAAAATTCTTGGGGCAGAATATTTACAATAAATATGTCCCAAGACTTTCTCATTAAAAATCCTTGTTAACTATAAAAATGTAAACAAATATTGTTTTCAGTCTGCTGAAAATAGATGAAATTTCTACAGATCAGGTGGAATGCAGCGTTTAATATATAAGACAACATTTCTAGACTAGAAAAGTGCAAACTAAAATGGTATAAGAAGTGATTAAAAAAAATCTGAAATCATTGGCCAGAACTGAAAGAACTGAACAATAAGATGAATTGGTGTTAGGTTTCCTTTTCTTGAACAACAGGCAAAAGTAGATTATTGATATCACACTGGAGCGACTGTGCTAGTGTGTCAAAGAAAAAGTCAATCAAAACCATTGTATGAGTCTAAAAGATAATTTAGATCTTCATGCTTACATGTGAACCTAAGATATCGAATATATAAATACAATAAAACTTCGCATAAAGAGTGCCTCACTTAGAGACTAACTCGCTTAAAGTGCAGAATTATCTCTCAATGGTCTCCCTCACTTAACAACTAAAAACGACCAAAAACTTGCTTAACAACTAAATCGGGGTTCACAATCCCCACCCACCCCCGGCCAGAAGTCACAATTGGTCACTTACAATGGCAGTGGTGGGACTTTTTCCAAGTGTTTTGCTTAAAGAGCAACTCATTAAAGGGCAATCCTGTGGAACGCATTATGTTCTTTAAGCGAGGTACCACTTGTATCTGAGAAACTAGAACTTGAACTGGTTTTGTTTCTATTTTCTCTGCTTCCACTGCCAAAGCTATTAAAGAATGGTCAGAATCTCACTGGCACTCACATAAGATTTAGGCAACTTGCTGTAGCTAACTATTTCAGTAAATGCCTGGTCATATACCTAACTGTGTAACTTAGATGTACCATGTTCACCATATCAATTTCCTACAATTAGCAATGACAAATTACAGAAACCTTATGTAATCACAAACAGGATTCTGGCCACTGTTCAATTTATAAAAATCTATTTCTGCTTTACTTGCTGAGCTATGAAGTTCACATGAAGCCAAATATGCTTGCAAAATCCCCACCTCTGCATGCATACACAAGCTGTGAATGGTGACCACTAGTAGTGAAAACTAGAATTTAGTGTTAAGACAAGTGTTTTGACTTGTAAAAATGATACACAAGTTTTAGTTTGAGAACATATGTAGGGCATACTCTATTTTCAATCCAAACTGCTGGCATGATATTTACAAATCACATTCTACTGATATTAAAGTAAGTCCTTACCATAAAGAACATACTGGATGGATATGGGCACTTATGATTTTTGCTATGCCTCTTGTCAAGAAGTCCCAGATGACAATTCGGCCATCATTACAACCCACTGCTAGGAGAGTGCCCCACCTGTTAAACGTACAGGTAAGAGCCATACTAATACAATCCAGTGTGCCATCAGCTTCCTGAAAATAAAACAGACACAGAAACTAAGAATATTTTCATGTTTCTGCTTGAAACAAAAAAAACAAAAACCAAGAAATATTAGAAAAGCATGAGTCAGAAATGCAAAGACATTTACCTCGGGATAGTTCTGCCCAAATGATTCTGAAATAAAACAGAAGCATAAACCATGAAAACTTCATTTAATGACACACTCATAATGCTGCAAATTGCTTTGTTTGTCTTTCTTAAGGTAAAAGTATGGTGTAATATTCTGACATGACAAATCATTTCAGAACTTTTTAGTGAGAGAAAGATCAACATTTGAGATTAAAGTAAAAAAGGATTGTCAAAAATGAATATTTAAAGATATGTGGGGAGACTTTAAAGAATTTGTCCTATTGAAAGAAAAAGCTCAGATACTAGTGCATGAAACCGTGTATTTTTGGAGAGAAGTGATTTTCAAAAGGGTTGAAAAGAAAGAAAAGCAACAGATAGAGCCATGTGGCTTTCTTTGGAACCTCATCATTCCAAGTCAAGGAACTTTTCACTTAGGCTCATGAGAGCTTGGAAATGATACTTTTTGAATTACAGCTCAACGAAAAGGACAATTAACCTTGCAGTATCAGTTAGTCTTTAAGGTGCCACAAACTAACATGGCTACCCCTTTGAAGAGTACCCGAGAGGCTCTGTGAGCTGTAACCCAACAATTAGCCATTTCCAAACTCTGGCTATCCTAAATGAAAAGTTCCTTGACTTAGAACCGTGATGGCGAACCTTGGCACTTCAGATGTTCTTGGACTTCAATTCCCAGAAGCCCCCGTGGATCCACATGAATGGGTTTGCTGCAATTCATCCAGCCCACGCCGCCCTCGCCGCTCCTGGAAACGGAAGTAAAACGCACCCGTGCGGAGGAAGGGTTAACCCGGAAGAGTCTTAACCGTACAGGCGCGTTTTACTTCCGCTTCCAGGAGTGACGAGGGCGGTGCGGGCTGGATGAATCGCAGTAAACCCATTCGTGTGGATTCGCGGGGGCTTCTGGGAATTGAAGTCCAAGAACATCTGGAGTGCCAAGGTTCACCATCATGGACTTAGAACGATGAGGTGTCAAAAGAAGCATTCTGTGTAGCTGCAATTTGTCATATGAAGGTCTGTATCTCCCTCCCATGAGCGTTCTCGGCTTGCAAGATCTTCAATGGAAGCCCTTTCTCTTGATCCCATCACTAGTTAAATGTAAAGGTTTCACTTGCTCGAAAGCCAGTCGTATCCGACTATAGGGTTCAGTGCTCATCTCTGTTTCAAAGCCAAAGAGCCAGCGCTGTCTGCTTCTGCAGACGTTTCCGTGGCCGTGTGGCAGGCATGACTAGACACCGGAGCGCACGGAACGCTGTTTACTTTCCCACCGAAGTGGTCCCTATTTATCTACTTGCAATGTCTTGTTTTCGAACTGCTAGTTTGGCAGGAGCTGGGACAAAGACGGGGAGCTTATTCCGTCCTGCAGTACTCGGGAATCGAACTGCTGACCTTCCGCCTCCCAGTCAGCGTCTTAAGTCACTTGACGGGGACACAAACAGGCTGTTGACAGGAGGAGCTGCTCATGAGCTCCACTGCGGGGAGAAACGGCCAGAGCTGCCATGGCAACCGAGCCACGCGAGTTGGAGTGCTCGGCCCAGAAGCGCCCCAGGGAGGCAGAAAGAAGGCCAAGTTGCCACCCGGGACTGATGGCCAACCTTGGCACTCCAGGTGTTCTTGGACTTCAATTCCCAGAAACCCTGATCAGCAGGAGTCCTGAGTCTGACTTGGGCTTCTGGGAATTGAAGTCCAAGAACACCAGGAGGGCCAAGGTTGGCTCGGGGTCCTCGCTCGTGCTGGGAACCGAACCGGTCCAAAGGAGTCCTTCCAGCAAGGGGGCCAGCTCCCGCCTACACCCCCGCAAGCAGCACCACCAGCCCGCGTTTTCTCCGCTCTCGGGGATCGCAGCCCCTTGGGTGACTCCCAGGCCCCGCAACCCACCGGCCCCGGCCCGCCTTCCCTGCCCGAACGCACACGAGTTCAAAGCCACGCACCCAGCAGCTCCAGGTTCATCTTGGCCGCCCGGCCGCTCGCCTCCGTCCCAGCCCCTCTCCGACGCCGAGGACCCGGGGGCCTTAGCACCAGCGAGGCTGTCTACACGACGCCTGACTGGCGCGGCTCCCTCGCCGGTTCGGTCCCTTTTCTTCGGGCTATGACGAAATTTGGACCCCCGCCCTACGCTCTCAAAGGTACATGAAAAGGTTTTTTAAAAAAACCACACGGTGGGGATAAAAATTGGTGTTTTGAAAGGGGGAAGCTGGCAAAAGTAAGGGCAACTCAATACAACGGTCCATCACACAAAGAACGCCGGCTGGAAACAAGGTGATGTATAGGATGGTTCCGAACTACACAGGCAGTTTTGGGAGAAGAGAACTGTATGGGGGGCTTGTTATTGCAGTGGCTCAAGTGGCTAAGACGCTGACTGGGAGGCGGAAGGTCAGCAGTTCGACTCCCGAGTACTGCAGGACGGAATGAGCTCCCGTCTTTGTCGCAGCTCCTGCCAACCTAGCAGTTCGAAAGCAAGACATTGCAAGTAGATAAATAGGGACCACTTCGGTGGGAAAGTAAACAGCGCTCCGTGCGCTCCGGTGTCTAGTCATGCCTGCCACATGGCCACGGAAACGTCTGCAGAAGCAGACAGCGCTGACTCTTCGGCTTTGAAACAGAGATGAGCACTGAACCCTAGAGTTGGATACGACTGGCTTTCGAGCAAGGGAAACCTTTACCTTTAACTAGTGATGGGATCAAGAGAAAGGGCTTCCATTGAAAATCTTGCAAGCCGAGAACGCTCATGGGAGGGAGATACAGACCTTCATATGACAAATTGCAGTTACACAAAATGCTTCCTTTGACACCTCATCGTTCTAAGTCCATGATGGTGAACCTTGTCACTCCAGATGTTCTTGGACTTCAATTCCCAGAAGCCCCTGTGAATCCACACGAATGGGTTTACTGCGATTCATCCAGCCCGCACCGCCCTCATCACTCCTGGAAGCGGAAGTAAAATGCGCCTGTACGGTTAAGACTCTTCCGGGTTAGCCCTTCCTCCGTATGGGTGCGTTTTACTTCCGTTTCCAGGAGCGGCGAGGGCGGCGTGAGCCGGATGAAGTACAGTAAACCCATTCATGTGGATCCACAGGGGCTTCTGGGAATTGAAGTCCAAGAATATCTGGAGTGACAAGGTTTGCCATCACGGCTCTAAGTCAAGGAATTTTTCATTTAGGATAGCCAGAGCTTGCAAATGGATAATGAGAGAACACAACCCTAGAGTCTGATAAAACTTGCTTTCAAGCAAGGGAAACTTTTACCTTTACCTACTCTGTGACGCAAGAAGGAAGATCTGTCCAATGCAGGGGGCGGGGTGGCAAAGGTGCCTAGGTTGGAGGGAACCCCTCCACCCAAAAAATGGCCTTTGCATTTCATTTGCAAACATTTTGCAGGGATGGGAGAGCAGAAGTCAGGAGAGTCTTGTTTACTAATATTTAGAATAGAACCAATCTTGAACTACATACAGAGAAAAACAAATAAAGTGGTGTGCCCATTTAGAGAGCATGTCTTGGAATTCCATACCATACAAGGTTTATGTGAATATGTGGAAAGAGGTGAAGGACAAAGACCACAAAGGCAGACCCAGAGGAAGATGGAGAGATAGCATCAAATAAGCACTACAAGAACAAATAATGCCAGTGGAGGCAGCTAAAAGTGCCAGAGCAAGAACTTTGTAACTCCCTCTACACCCAATGGGTTAAAAGAGGAAGCAAAGAAGATGATAAAGAGAAAATTTTTGAAGTGCTAGCTGTGTTAGCCAGTGCAAGCTTATCAGATAGTAAATAAAGCAAAACAAAAAAGACAAAAAGTTTTGTAGTAGAAGACTTAACTATTATATTTTAATGTTAGCTTTCTTGAGTCAAATCCATTTTGTCAGACAAAACAGACCTGGCATTAATTTATACACAGCAAACCAAGCAAATAAATCACACTTGTATACCACCCCATGACGCTTAGTGGTTCACAAGTTAATTAGTATTTTGCCCCCATCATGCTGGGTACTCATTTTACTGGCCTCGAAAGGATGGAAGGCTGAGTCAACCTTGAGCCCTGGTCAGAATGGAACATAGGAGGGGATAGAGAGGTACAAAATGGTTGGTTAGTATAAAAGATAAAAATGAATAACTATTTAAGTGAGAGCCGTTTTGGATTATGCTATTTTTTTCAAGCATATATAGATTATTACAATATTGAGAGCAAGTTTATATATACAGCACACATGGCTGTGGGGGTGAGGACTAACACTGGGATTCAGACGGTGACAATTACATTATCACAGGCAATACATTTTAAAATTATTTATTAAGCAAATGTTATGGCTCTAGAGAGAGGAATTGGGTAATGAAAAATGGTTAGCTAATCCACAGTGGTTATAGTCTTTGAAGTACTGAAACAGCAATAGACCAAAAAGTTACATTGACCCCAGGGTTTGCCAAAGAAAAGAAAACTTTAAGGCAGTAGAAAAGATGAAGACCAAATATGTGATGGATTCACTCCATATATCTTTAATGCCTTGAGTTTACAACAGCAGGGCAGGGCAATGTTAAATATCATGGGGAGATTATCAATCCCTGGAGCATTCCACATTGACGTACCTAATGGGCTGAAGCAAACTCCCTGAGTTATTTGAGTATGACCATCAAGGAAGGAACGGAGTCACTGAAATACAGCACCTCCAATCCCCAAACCTGACAGCTTCTCTATAAGAATACTGTGGTCCACATGTCAAAAGATGCAGAGAGATCCAGGATTAGGAGGGATGAAACTCCCCTATCTGCCTTCTGGATAAGGTCACTGTGGAATGTGACCAGCGTTGTCTTGGTGCTGTGAAAAGGTCTGAACCCCTACTGGATTGGATCCTCCGCGCTCGGGCCGTCCTGCCTGATTAGCTAAGGCGTGCCGCGGCGCGGAGGACACTAGGACTCATTGTTGTTGTTTTTTGTTCACGTTCGTGGGGCGTTGGCCCCACTCTTGGCTTCGGGACCCTTGCGGGGATGATGTCCGGGAATTAAGGTAAATTTGAACGGGGCATTATGAGACACGCATTCTGCACACGCACGGCCATATCCCATTCTTATAGGTATAGATCATAATTTGGTAGAAGGAAAATAATACTCAAGAGGGCACTGTCAGTCTCAATTTAAAAAAAATCCTGGAGATGGCATAGGTAAAGGTAAAAATCACCCTTGCTCAAAAGCCAGTCGTATGTGACTCTAATGTTCAGTGCTCATCTGTTTATAGCCAAAGAGACAGTGCTGTCTGTATTTGCAGACATTTCCGTGGACATATGGCAGGCATGACTAAACACCAGAGTGTACGGAATGCTGTTTACCTTCCCACCGAAGTGGTCCCTATTGGTCTACTTGCAATTTCTTGTTTTCAAACTGCTAGGTTGGCAGGAGCTTGGATAGAGATGGGAGCTCACTCCATTGTGCAGCACTCGGGCCTCAACCCGCTGACCTTCCAGTCATCAAGTTCAGCATCTTAACCACTAAGCCACCACAGTGCCTAGTATGAGGGTACAATAACACTTTAGTAAATTTAATTGTAATTTATTTGAAGGAAAATAATTCTCAAGAGGGCACTGTCAGTTTCAAATTTTTTATAAAAATCCTAGAGGTGGCACTTTGGGGGGTGGGTGGGATTATATCTTTGCAAATGGGATTTTTGAGGACCACTTGATAACCCACAAAAGTGGGATCTTTTCTTACATGAACCCTTCCTCCTAGGCTAGGAGTTTGACACATAGGAAAAAGAGTTAGAAACTTTATGAGCAGTGGTGTCTGAATGGATACTACAAGAGCTTAGCTTCAATGTACTTCTACTTCTTAGAGCAGGAGTTCTCAACCTTTTTAAGATGGGGGTCGGGTCACGCTCCCTCAGACAGCTTTGGGGGCCAGATGGCCATCTTGCCCTTCCTCCACCACATGGCACTTCCTGGTGTGGTAGAGGCGGCGGACGGGGGGGGGGGGACATGAAATTGTGCCGTGGGCCGCATCCAGCCCGTGGGCCACAGGTTGAGAATCCCTGACCTAAGAGGACCACAGTAGACTCTGGCCTGAGTAGAAGTGACTCTTCAAGATATTAGATAAGAGTCTCCTTCAGACCTACATGGAGAGGAATAAATCTAGGACTTTCTGCATGCAAAGCATGTGCTCTGCCATCAGGTCACCAATTTATACATTATCAATTAATCCCTGTTCCACTTTGGCAGCAGACCAGAGAGATCTGCTACTGGCAAATCTGGTTTGGCTCTTAACGTGCAGATATTGCATTTCTAGAAACAGTTGACAATCTATTTTAAAAGCATGGCCATTGCCCAAGGCAACTTAAGGGAAATGTGTGTTGTTTTTTGTACTGATCCATTTTCAGGATAACATAACCTTTGTTTATAACAAAGAGGAGATTGATGAAATTCACAAAACAAGCACTGTTTAACAAGATATCTGCTGAAGAACGGATTAAACAGACTGCAAATTTTGATTCAATAGATATTTTGAACATGTTTGTAAGAAATCTAAGCTTTGCAAACCCTTTCTACTGCACTAATTCACCTTTTTTCAGGCTGATTTTATTTTTCCTGAACACTAATATTTTGGCCAGTAATAATACAATTCCAAAGGCTGGATGCCTTTATGCTCTTCTTTTGCCAGAAACTTAATACTGCAGCAATAAAATAAAAACAGTCTCACTAAATAATGTTTTTCTGACTCAGCTGTATATGTTGCTCTGTAACTCTATAAAGTGCTTTCAGTGCAATATAAACAAGGTAATTTTATGTCTTTTTAGCAGCCGTGTGTGCAGACACAAGGATCCCTCTGAAACCAATGGTTCCCAACGTGGGGCCCAGGCCCCACAGGAGGACTTCAATTTCCAAAAGCCTAAGTCAGTATATTGGCTGATCAGTGCTTTGGGGAACTGACTTAGGCTTCTGCGAATTGAAGTCCAAAAACCAAAGACTGGGAAACACTGCTCTAAACATAGGTTACAGCAGGAGTAGTCAACTTCAACAAGTTTGAGGTCCAATATGTGGCCACCCAATACAGGGGGGAAAACTAGGCAATGCTGTGGTGTGTAACCTGTTTGAAAAGAGAATAATTGCACTGAAGGCTATCAGGAGTTGCAATGTTGCCAGAAAAAGAAGGGGTGCAGGAAGTTCACAAGGACAGCCTTAGGGCACCCCATATGATTCTAAGAATGTATTTGGCCTACCCTTTAGTATTTAATTTAATAGATTTATATACTGTACCATCCTATTCAATGGACTCTGGGCGTTGTACACAAGTTAAAACCAATATAAAACAAATTTTAAAAAACCTTAAACACATAGCAATATTACCCACCACTGTGCCATTTACTATCTAAGAACAAATATAAAATCTGCATCACCTTAACATTAAAAATTAATTACAGGAGGGGGGGAACCTCAGACGAGCCAGAAAGGGGAGCTTGTTGACAATCCCAGCCCCTAGACCCATTTTGCCAACCACGTCTTCAGTTCTTTCCTAAATGGTAGCAACTGGGCCTGGAGGCGTAGTTCTACTGGGAGGAGGTTCCATAAGTGTGGGGGCTACGACCAAGAAGGCCCTTTTCCTCATGCTGGAGAGGCGGGCCTCCCCAACAGATGGTACCTGAAGGGTGCCCTCTCGGTTTGCTCTCGTATGCTGTTATCTGTTAACAAGACCAGTTACTGGACACTGTATAGTGGAACCTCGGTTAACAAATGGCTCAGTTAACATAAAAATTGCATAACAAAAGGAAATCCACAGATAATAGTGCCTTGGTTTACAGATTCCCCCCCGGAATGGATTAATTGGTTTTCAATGCATTCCTATGGGAAACTGCGTTTCGGTTAAAGTATTTTGGTTTTCAATTCATTCCTATGGGAAAATTCAGTTAAAGTAATTGTTGCTGTAAGAAACATCCCGAAGAACGCATTAATTACATTATATATTACAGACTTTATAATTACAGACTTAAGAAGGAACCACCTGTCATGAAAATCCTTAGGGGTCGTTACTTTTCTTTGAATTATTTTATATTCATTTAAATTACACTGTAGTTTTTATTATCTTTAAGGTTGAGAAAGGCTAATTCTCAAATAGAGAGGCAAATGCATCATTAACATTCCAATACACACTCCGCAGATTAGTATGTGATTGAGAAATGGCACCCCGGTAATGAATAAAGGGTGATAAATAAACACCTAAGAATTCAAATCAACAAGACAATAGTCAAAACAAAATGAAGTCATTTCACATCATTAACATTCTAAAGGAAGGTGTGAGGAGGTAATAAAGGTATAAAAGATCAAGCTTTTTAGCGGGAAGGGTTCCCGAATAGGCAAGAGCCCTTGTCATTCTCTCTATCGAGGCCATGAAATCGTAAATCTCAAATGAGGGCAATTATTTTAATAGTTCAAGTCAGAGTAGATTAGATTAGTTCTTTGCTATGTTTATCCTGCATATTATGGATGAATGTTATGCTTTAATAAAAATCTCAAGGCAAGTACAGAGTCGTGTCTTTGCTGCAAAGAACAGGAGTTTTGCAGAGGAACTGATAACAGGTTTGCAAGCTGACAATAAGGCTTTTCATGCACACCAACTTAACCTTGAGTGGCAACACTTGTCAAAGGGGACATTTTATTTCAGATAAGGGATTGCTCCAGTGAATCCAAAAAGGTAGGATTCCTTTCGCTTTCATCGGCCTGGGAAACAGTCTCAGCGGGACATTCCATCTTTGAAGGCAAAAAGTTACTTTTTACAACATACCATTTTCCCAGAGCTGTACCCTCTCTGTGTGCTTACCCTGGTTGTTTTGGGGAGTTGGCAAAAGATATAAATGAGACTCTTGCTTTGCCACATTTAACTGCTACCAACAGCCTTGCTAGAAAGCGGGCAGAGCCAACTTCCCAATAGGACACTAACTTAACTGGGCTACGCAGCCTGGGCCACGAAGCAACAGAGGAAAGCACGAAAATTGGACAGCGTGCGCAACCCCCAGCAGAGTATTTCTGACACCACCCTTCTTCCAAGTAGAAGACACTGCTGTAACTTTGTAAACATACACCAGTAGCATGAGTACTTAAATATCTGGCATTTTATTTGATCAGTGTCATTGCTCTGACTCCCATATTCCCAGGTGGCAATGTGAAACCCAGCTGATAACTAATAACATTTATTAGAAGAAAACAGCAGACAAGCAGCATAAAACATTAATGCAACCTTTATTGTACAGCACTGCACTTACGTGCATTCTATTGTCTATTAAAAACAGACCTTCATTATGGCACTAAATGAAGTCTTGACCAACAGTCACGTCTCTTAAAATACATGTAATTGGGGAAGGGGGCTGCAGTGGAGAGGAGATTAGTATTTCAGAATATAAGGGAAACCATTGTTCTTTATTATGTCATTTTCCATGTTATTGCACTTTTCCTATACAGTTGGTAAGTTTGTTGCCTATGCCTTTAAGGACTAATATACATCAGTTTAAAAAATAATAGTAGTACAAATTCTATAGGCATTACATGGGAACTGTACAGCGATTCTCATCTTTCTTCCTCCCCCGACAGGCAAGTGTAATGGTTGACCATCAGCAAAAGGACAAAAACAATAAGTCATTTAAGAAACGCAGTGCTATATAAGCCCCTGAGGGAGTTTCAAATGCACATGTGCTCTTATTCTATCCCTAGAAGGGGGGGGGGAGAGTATTGCAATTTTAAAAAGAAGTATGACATCTGATGAGGAGACCAGTAAGTAAAGAAAAAGCATTATGTACATCTCTAAAAATGAAAGGAGCTCAAAAAAGAAGCATATCCATTAGGGATGCTGCATTAAAGCTCCTTCAAATAATATTTTCCACCCAACAAAAGTCAACATTCAAGTGTATCCTGATCAAGGGAGAGTGACTTGCAAATAGAATTGCTAAAAGGAATGAGTAGGATAGGTTTTTTTTTTAACTATACAAGATAAAGTAGCCTGCGTTAAATAGTCAAGTCACTACTAATAACGGGAGGACAATAAGCATTGTCAGTTGCCAAATAACAGCTCCTACAATCCACTTGACTGGACAATATGATTGGTAGCAGCGGTGGCCCAGCAAGCTCAGAATAGCACTCCAGTGCCACATCATGGCAGTCTGGCACTGCATTCATGCCTTGCTTCAGCAATTCCTATGTCTATGATGGCGAACCTTGTCACTCCAGATGTTCTTGGACTTCAATTCCCAGAAGCCCCCGTGTCTCCACACGAATTGGTTTACTGCGATTCATACGGGCGCGTTTTACTTCCACTTCCAGGAGCGACGAGGGCGGCACGGGCCAGATGAATCGCAGTAAACCCATTTGTGTGGAGTCACGGGGGCTTCTGGGAATTGAAGTCCAAGAACATCTGGAGTGACAAGGTTCGCCATCACGGTCCTATGTAGTGTTTGTGCAGAGGCTAGGTGACTATGATTTCCAAAGCAAAAAGTTGGATCAATGGATCAATGGATCAACGCTTGAAACTATCTGCTACTAGAACCAGGTTGGATACTGTGCTTCTCCCAGCTTGCAATTTTTACAGGTATTCTTATTTTGTAAACTAGTTACATTTCTCTTGTCTCCAGTTCTATTGAAATTTAACTTTCAGAGCACCTGCTTCAGCCATCAGACTAGTAACAACATGTAAACCTTACACAATACAGTTTGGGTAAAAAAAGCTTTCTTCTTGATGTAGAACAAAATATGAGATCAAGACTCTGTTCTAGAGTAGTAGAACAGTTACTTTTTAGAGACACCTCATTTTTTTGCCTTTGGCAATTTTTTGATTTTGTAGTCAATGAAGGAAGACAAAAGCACTGTGTTGCTACATGCTAAAAATGACCATCATTAGTTGCATCACAATGCCTATGATGGACTTCTTAGTTTGCCTCTGCAGCTACAGCTGTGAAAGTATTTAGTGTTTACATTATATGCTTAGACCATAAACAGTAATAGTATGGAGAAAATTTTTAACATTGAAGGATGTTGCATTTTAAATCAAAGGTCAGTACATTTTAACAGTTAGCACCTTCAAACTAACAACGTTTATCTGTTGTAGAGGGTATGAAATTCACTTCAGGAGTAATCAAAAGAAGAATTTAAAAGTACTGTATGCTAAACAGAGAACTGCATACATTGTTCTGCGAAGAAGGTATATGGAGGCAATTTGTGTCTATGGGAAAAGACAGACCTAGTAAAACTGAGCTGTACTTGGGCTCAGCTTTTTTTTTTAAAAAAGGCACAGGGTAAAAAGCAAGGAAGCAGCTGTTTGGGAAAAGCTATATAATACATTTCCAAATACAGTTTTATTAATTTTATTTTACATAAACTGTTACTGAACTCCAAAAAATACTGACCTGGACCCTTCTAAATCTGAACAAGGACACTAGCCACCATAGCACAGAGTAAATGGCTATGTAATGAATAATACTGTCAAATGACTGGAATGGTGGTCCATTTATACATATGTGACATTATTAGGGCCTCTTCTTTCAGAATATATGTGCTTTCTTGTGAGCAAGTTTGACAGCTATTGCTGTGCATTTCAGTTCAACTTGTCAAATACTACAGTCTGTGGACAGAAGTGCCAATACAGTTGAGACCACCACGTAACAATGAATGCCCATTAAGTAAAAAGCAATCATTTTAAAAGCATCTCCATTTTATTGCACACAGAATTATGGGTTTATCTAACTGGTGAATAGCATTGCAGAGTTACTTTTCCGCTAGTGAGTTATACAAACCGAGAAGGTTTGTATAACTGCATTTCTGCTTTGTACAAGAGGAACTTCAGAATCAAAGTACTGTATGGTACAGTTTCCCCCTCACTGGAGATAGAACCAGTGCATGTCCTATTGTGTTAGAGAGAGTGAGGATACATACCTCATTTCCAAGCTCCTGTAGACACACTGGCAGTTGGTCCCCCCTCTTATTTTGCCAGCTACGTTCTCTCTCTGTCTAGTCACTGTTGAACTAAGCAACAAATATCAAGACATGCAAATACAAAGGGATCATTGTTCCAAGGTGTACTGAATACATGGGAGAGAGCCCTTCATTTCAGACTTCTCAGGACTCTTCTCCCCTACAATGGACTCTTGGATTAACACAGCCAAATTATAAACCTCAAGAAAGTGAAGTATGGTCTGTTACAGCAACTATGCACACTTATGGAATAATGACAGGTTTTTGTAGGCTATCTCTCTAGGAATGACTTAAAAGACACATTGGATTTTTTAATATAAAAAAATGGTTAGTCAGTATTAGAGTTTAAAACAGTCATTGCCTCTGTACCTAATTCAAAACAAGAAAACTGTTGTAGTTAAAAACATGACCTGCTAATTGTCCATGTGGTACAGCTAGTAGTTGTTAAACTGTGTTATTTCTTTATGTGCAAATTCTTTTCATAAGAGTACCCATTTTGATGTAAAAAAAGTCTATCTTCAATCAGGTATCTGTAGACCTGCTACTAAACATTCACCAGAAGGCAGCATACTTTACATAACAAAACAAAACAAAAACAGATAGCTTATGCTTTGGGGTATTCCATTGCAGTGGGGCCTTCCCCTTAGGAGTATGGAAGCTTTGATCCCTCCATGTAAACATACTTGTACTGAGTGTTACTGGAAATCAAATATCAGCTCATACCTTTCATTGTCCCTGCTGCTAAAGCCAGAAGGATCCCCCTTCCTACAAAAGGGACACCAATGATTTCTTCCAATCATCCATATTCATACATGGGGCATTCAGGAAGACTGAGATAGAAAGATCACTAGCAGACTGTAACTGGAAGTGCAGACATGTTGGTAGCCAGTCTTTTGAAACAAACAGTGCCTTTCCCTCTAGTGGAACTTGCAGGGGACTAAGAAAAGTCCCTTCCAGACTATGAGGCCTGAATTCACTGTCTTTTAATTTTTGTTTTTTCAATAAAGAAGGAAGCACTGGCCACTTGCATTAGTAGTGTAGATGGGGTATTACTGTCCCCGATTGCTGTTGTAACATGGACTTTTCATATCTTCTCACCCGAGTGCACAGTTTTCGGATGACCTCTTCTGAAGAGCTCTATCTTGAGTTTCCAGCAGTGAAGTGGGGACCAGAGTTTTCACACAACAGAACACTTCCTCCCTAGATTTCTGTCAAGTTGAATCATCCAATCCTTTGTTTAACTGCTCAGAGTATGACTTGCAAAGCCTGTCCATTATGCCCAGCAACATGGGCTGAACTATACCCAGAAGCGGTCGCTGGGAAGGGTCGCCATCCCAACAGGCTTCCATTAGCTGCCAACATTCTTCATCAAAAATAGGAAGGCGTTCAGGGCGTACTCCTGAGGAAAAAGAACAGATGGTACGTTTATTTGGTAAAAGTGGAAAGATAGCCTTTCATCTCACTACTTCAGGCTTTATTATTACAGATGTAAGCAGTTCTAGCTAGTCATTCTAGAAACAAACCTGATCCGACCAAGTCCCAGAATGTCTGAGCTGATATAGATAAGTAATCTAATATGTTGAAATAGTTACTTACATCTACTCACAGAATGCAGCAATAGCTTGATAAAGAGAATGTACAAGTAAAGTATAAAACCCTACTTTAACTGAGAAAGTTCTCTAGTGTTATACTATTCAAATGAGTGAACCTTTTCATTGAACCAGTTGTCATACATTACATATTTATAATGAAACCATAAGATTTTAAGAGCATAAAGAGGCTGGAATCTTGTGCACAGTTGTGCGGGATACAAGCCTTGCTAAACTCAGCAGACATGCATAGAATGCACTGAAAAGGAGTGAATTCTACTGCTGTTGTTAATTGTGCCTTTCTACTACATGCTATGCATTGAAAAGAATTTCCGTGGCTACAGGCATCCATGTAGTAAATGTACTTCACAATCTCCAAATAAATATGAATAACCTTACTTTGTAAGAAATAGGTAGGGACCTTGTTGAGGTAGTTTGAAATAGCAGGCAAGCTCTAAAGTAACATATTGTAAGGAAAAAATATGCAGGAGGCTGCACTAACTCCAGTAATAACTAATGTTAATTACGTACTGAACATATTGTACTTTGATGAAACATGTTCTGTTTTTCCATTCAGATTCCCAGTCTTCTTAAAGGTGATGTATCACGTTAGGTTAAAAAAGCATTAATCATGCATGCTTTTGATTACGGTTGCTTTTTTGAGAAATTATTGATTCTTTCTAGCTTGAATACATCTAATAAATATGAGAAATTTTACTTAAGAGTTTTGAAATTCTAGTATTTCAAGTAAGTCACCAATTCTAGTATTTCTAGTATGTCACCAAACCAAAATGGAATTCAAAGTTTGTTGTCGTCGTCGACTGCAACTCGCATCCAAGAATGCATTTTTCTGAAGCAGGAAAAATATCACTGGCATGAATTTGTTTAAGGTGAATCGCAGCTTGCCATAAAGTGACCCACACACTATGATCATGGAGGCAACCTCTGCAGCACACACGAAATGAGACATGCAGGATTCAACACCGGGACTGCAATGGACTGCCGCAGCCTTGAGGATATTGACAAGGTGCGCCTTCACAGCCAGTCCATCTGGCATGGCCTCTTCCACTTCCATGACCGGAGGAGGAACTCCGATTCCCAATGATCAAAGTTTGTATTTTATTTATATATTTAATTTGTTTCATTCTTTTATATCATATCATTTAAAGCAGCTTAGTCTAGTTAGTATTTTACTGCATTTTGTAATTGCAGGTTCCTGCTTCCATGCCACATGTTCTTCTGAAATTGGTCAGAGGGACAGGTGGTCACACAACTCGATACCTGCTGGAGCAAGGAAACATTCACATAATTGCCCTTATCATCCAAAGAGGACACTGGCATAACAATGTAGCTATATAACTATAGCTTTTATGCATAAGGTGGTTAGAAACTATCACAAGGAACTACCTTAAAATGCAAAAAAAACATGCACTGCAATGTAATTCTGTCCATGCTTATTCAGCATTATGTCTCACTGTGTCCAGTATGGCTTACCAGGCTAGCTGTGCATAACATCTGAATCTAAATTTTACAATTTGTGAGCCATCAGCTATATACTGGTATTGTAAGTAAATACGACAGACCAGAGGAGTTGTTCCTTCTCCTTCATTTCTTGCAATGCATTTTATCTCTTAATTTTCAGCCACTGTGCATAATGGAGCTATTTACATTTTTGGTGTTTTTTCTCTCTCCATGTCAGAAACACACAAAGGTGCTTTCTGGGTTGAAAGGATTTTTGCTGGAGGAACTCCCACTCAGGGGATGCCCGAATGAGGTTCCTTTCATGTCCCAAGATCTTTTCCCACTGAAGTGGTCCCTATTTATCTACTTGGAATTTCTTGCTTTCAAACAGCTAGGTTGACAGGAACTGGGACAGAGATGGGTGCTCATTTCCATTATGCAGTACTCGGGTATCAAACTCCGACCTTTCAGTCTTCAAGTTCAGCATCTTAACCACTTGAACCACCACAGTCCTTTACTGATTCACATGAACTGCTACTCCAAAAACATGTAGATGTTTCTGTGCAAACATATCTCATATGCTGAAGTATGCTACAAAGCACTTCACCCATATATATTTTAAACAACTGCCAGGGAGTTCTCTACCCCGTCTTCAGTCTTGCTTAGACACAGTGAGTTACATGACTCCAGCATACCAAGAGATTAGAAAAGATATTAGACACTTCCACATTAGCCTTAGTGACACCATTGGCATTACACTGGAAGGTGTTTCCAGAACTGTCCTTGGTTCTAAGGCTAGCTTGTCAGAGAGCACAGTATATTACTGTATACTCAAAGGAAAGATACACTTATAGTCCAACAATGTGAACACATCTCGACATGCAGTCAGTTCTGTGTAGTCTTTATTCTTTATGGAACTATATGTTGCAGCCATAAGTACCTCTTCGAACATTGTTCCAAAGATGATCCTTGCTTGCACATCTTTCAAATGCCTCTGGTAACTTCACATGTCCCGAACAGATGTACCAGAACAAGATGCCAAATGCATACACATCCACAGAATTATCATATTTCCCTGTAACAGACCAGCAAGAAATGTTGGTTAAAGATTACATATGGACAGTGGTGTGCTGGCCCACAGGGATACAAGGACTCATCACGGTGTGCCCCAGCGACTGGTGCCCCCCAGAGGCTGGCAGAGGTAACGGGAATGTATGGGATTCCCCCTTCCCCAACCCCCCAATAGGCGCCCCCATCACTTCCTGTCCCGCAAGGTGCCCAGCACATCCCTGCATATGGAAATCAGTTTCTATTAGGTAGAATGCAACAGCATGGACACACACCACAATGGGTTATTGGAAAGACTAGGCCAAGTGAAAGCCTAACTCAAAAATTGTTTTAGCACACCCACTTCCGCCCAGATGTCCCAGCCTGTGGCGATTGAAACACATGGACAGTTCTCAAATGATTTTACTAAAGCACATGGTAAGCAAAGAAGTCATAAGTGCCCCTGCTGGGAACTGATTGCACTAATAGCTATTTCCCATTGATATGGATGACCAACACAGAAAGAGTATTTAAAACATCCTGCATGGCCTGTGGCCATAAAGTTGTAATATTCAAAAGCAGTTAAAGAAAACACTATGTCTTAATCTAGATTTCACTACACACAAGAGGATTACATATTCAAGTTCAGATATATTACCATTACAGTATTACCATTCAACTGTTTCTTATTTATGCTTCATCATTAACTTCAATGTTCAATGAAGGATATATTCAATTACAGCACCTGTTTGCCATCTTAGGTAGCAAGGACATAAAAAGTTATCTCTGTGCTGTCACTAACAATTTATAGGGAACCTGTTGTCTCTGGAAGAAAGATGAAATGCAGCCTGGATACTTTTTGGAGGTTTCATAAAAACTGCTAGTTCTCCTTCGTATAGTTTGTGAATCCTCACTATTGGGTTATGCGCCTGCGCAGAACATCAATCGGAGGCTTTAAAGCTGATTGGTCTAAAGTTTTGGCGGTAAGACTGCCCACCGTACTGCCCACCCTTAGGCACCAGTTCGCCATTTTACCTCAGTTCTCTTCTTTCCACCTCAGCAGCAGGACGATCTTTGAGAGCTTCCTCAATTTTTTCTTGTCAATTCTACAGAAAAGACTTTTCAACAATTTTTTCTGCCGATCTTATCCTTAGGGCAGGATTGCCACCCTAGTGCTGTTTCTTCTCGTAGGACTCAGTCCCTTTTTTCGCTCGGGTCACCGTTTCCCCCCTCAAGGGGGTGGCGGTAGGCCGGCCCTTCGGGGCATTCTTCTCGAACGTTCTACGTTCTTTTTCCCTTCTCTGGAGAAATTTTTCATGGCCTCAGCAGCTTTCAAGCAGTGCACTTCTTGCAACAAGAAGTTCCCGGCTTCGGACAGCCACAGCCAGTGTCTGTTTTGTTTGGGCGAGTCGCACCAGAGCCAGTGCTGTGCGCACTGTAAAAACTTTACCCGCCTTGCGGTCCAAAACCGGAGTAACAGACTCAAGGCGCACCTAATGGAGCTCGCCCTGGCTCCTGCTTCAGCGGCTTCTACGTCTGCCTCTACAAACAGCCTGCTGCCCAAATGGGCTCCTAAGTCTTCTTCTTCCACTCTCCTCCATAAGAAAAAGAAAGAGAAAAATGGAAAGAAGAAGAAAAAACACAGGAGTAAGGTTCGGCGCTTTGCCTCCTATGCCTCGTCCACCGATTTCACCCTGGCCTTCTCCACCATTCTCCGTGGCGAGGTGTCCTTCTCCTGGATCCTCTGCCTGGGGCGGCCGTTCCTCTTCGGAATCTCCAAACAAGGGATGTTGGGCTGGTGCTACCACACGCCCTGTACTTCTTTCTCCTTCACCGCCATCGGGTGAGAGGGGCCGTTCTACAACGCGGCAAGTTCCTGTGTCTCCGAGGCCACACACTCCAACAGTAGACGCCCCGGCAGCCGTTTTGGCCACTGTTTTGTCTCCAATCATTGCACCCACCATTTTGCCTCCCACCATTTCATCGCCCACAGCTACCATCACTGCTGGCCAGATGGATCTTTTCAAAACAATGTTGGAAGTCATGGCAAAATCCTTTGCCGAACAGTTTAAGACCACCATTCCTGCGGCGTCTGCGGCTCTGGGACCGACCACCACACGCCCCAGGGATTCTGACCCTGCTCTCGAGGGTGGAGCAGTCGCTCCACTGGCCCAGCAATGACGGATTGGCATGGTCCAGTCGTCGAAGCGATGAGTGCCCAGCCCGTCGACCTGCCCAGGCCTTACTGGCATAGTCCAGATGTGGCTTCCATCCTCCGATGATTCCAGCTTGTCTTTGGAGGAGGGGGATGTGGACGCGGAGAAGACGCCCGACCAAGTGATTAGTGCTGTCGATCCGCCTAGAGGAGAGGACCAAAAACCCCTCATGGCAATGCTCACCCGTTTAGGAACTGCCCTTAACATACGGGTTGACCAGCCGCCATTGGAAGGTGAGGATCAGATGACGGCCAAGTTGGACAAGAAATCCATCCGACCCGTCCACATCACAATGCTCCCTTCCATGCTAACATCAGCGAAGGCCACCTGGAAGATGCCCGTTTTGACCCACTCCGTTTCGTCCAGGCTCGATGGGATATACCGAGTCCTGGACGAGGATGTTGAGTTTCTTCAAGCACATCCCTTACCAAACTCCCTGGTAGTAAAGGCTTTTCAACATAAAACTGCTGTTAGCGGTTTTCCGGTACCATCAACACCTGAAGGAAAGAAGCTCAACGTGGTGGGATGAAAATTCTATGAAAATGGGTCGCTGTTTCTCCAGGCAGCGAACTATTCCGCAGCTATGGGCCTCTATCAGTCCCATCTTTGGGAGCACGCCAAGAGACTTGCTGCTAAGCTGCCGTCCGACCTCCAAAAGGAACTTGACAGTCTGTGTGAGGAAGGCGATTTTCTGGCGGAGCAGCAAATGAGGACGGCACACCATATAAATGACTACGCGGCCAAGGACATGTCTTCGGCAATCCTACTGCAGCGGCATGCCTGGCTACGAGGAACCACCTTAGGTGATTCTATGAAGAAGCTCATAGAAGAGTTCCCATTTGATGGCCAGGGCCTGTTTGGCCAAGACACGGACAAGGTGTTAAACGAGTTAAGGCAGACCAACTCGACTGCCAAGTTCTTGGACCTCACTGCCTCGTCCCAGCCTTCAAAATACCAGCCGCTATCGTGGTAATCCGCAGCAGCACCAACAGCAGGGTGGGCCTGCCGATCACCCCAAGCCTGGTTTCTATCATCCCCGGAGTCAACAAGGAAGGCAATGATTCCAGCCTTACGGCCAGGGTAAACGCAATGAGGGCAAGTCAAAGTCTCACATTTGACTTCCCTCTGGCCAAGACTCTCTCGCTCCATCTCCCATACACCAGATCGTCGGCCATTCGGGACATGGAGTACACCGTTCATCTCATGGAGTATTGGCCTCAGGATCAACTTCTTCAAGTTGAAGTTGGATCCTTCACAGAGTGGACTACATTGAAGCAGTTCTGAACTTGCTTGCAGTCAGGGCATTTGCCCCACAAAAACGCTTACTGGACATTGCACAGCTAGTAAGCGACTTCTGTACCAAACCCTTCGTCAGAGCGAAGAAGGCTCAACGACTCCTGGGCTTGATGGCTTCCACCACGGCAGTGATCCCTCATGCCAAACTGAAGTTCCGGTCTCTGCAATCGTGGCTTCTCCATGAGTTCGATCCTCTCATGGAGTCAGTCCAAATGGTTGTTTCCATCTCTGGAACTGGTGGACCAGCTGGTGTGGTGGCCACACCTCTCAACGTGGCTACGGGCAAGAATTTTTATCCTCCGCAGCCATCTCTTCAAATTTTGACTGACGCAAGCAACCCCGTCTGGGGAGCTGCTTGCGGGACTCTAACAGTCAACAACACCTGGTCTCGGAACGAGATCATCCACCACATCAACTACCTGGAGTTGCTTGCCATATGGAAGGCCATGTGGTCCTTCAAGACATTGTTGTGCGGCAAGGCAATCCAGATCGCGTCAGACAATACTACTGCGATTGCGTATCTGAACAAGCAAGGAGGGACAAGGTCCACTACATTGCTTTATCTGGTGGTGCAACTTTGGGAATGGTGTCTTGAACGACATATCTTTCCAATCGGAGTCCACATCCAGGGCAAGCTGAATGTGCTGGCCGATCGTCTGAGTCACCTTACCTCGGCGACTCACGAGTGGGAACTAGACAACGTGGTCTTTTAGTCCCTTTGCCAGTCATGGAGGACCCCGAGCATCGACCTCTTTGCATCAGAGTCCAACCGCAAGTGTCCCAGATATTGCTCCAGGGCAGGTATCGGACAGAACTCCGAGGGCGATGCCTTCATGAAACGGTGGGATCACGACTACCTCTACACCTTTCCCCCGTTTCCTCTGGTTCAGAAAGTCCTCACAAGGATGTACCAGTAACGGGCACACGCGATTCTCATCGCTCCAGCATGGCCGCGTCGACCCTGGTTTTCACTTCTGTTGCAACTGTCGCCGCAGTCCCTCATGCTGCCGGACTCTCCGACTCTTCTACAAATGGAGCAGGGACAACTTCACCACTCAGACTTGCCCAGTCTCCACCTCACCGCGTGGAGGATAATCCCAGATTGTCCAGGATCTTGGAACTAGCACGGTGCCCCTCTACGAGGAAGTCCTATGCCTCCAAGTACAGGTGATTTCGTGCCTTCCTAGATACTCAACAGGTGCCTCCACTCAACATTGGTCTGCAACATGTCATGGCATACCTCCTCCATTTGGCGGAGTCAGGTCTCAGCATTGCTTCCATCAGGGTCCATCTGGCAGCAGTAGTAGCCCACTCTCTGGCTGGATTGCCTGCATCTGGTGCCTTCCGCGACCAAATGGTGAAGCGTTTCCTCAAGGGTCTGCAAAATGCTTTCCCTCCTATTAAGACTCCAACCGCGCAATGGTCGTTATCTACCATCTTGAATGCCCTCACTAAGACTCCTTTTGAGCCGATGGCTACTGTGGATGCTCGTCTCCTCACCTGGAAAACATTTCTTGTGGCTATCACATCTGCTAGACTAGCCGGTGAGCTGGTTGCTTTGCGGGCGGATGCCCCATTTATCAAATTCTACCATGACCGTGTGGTGCTCCATGCCGACATCACCTTCTTACCAAAGATAGTCTCCCCATTTCACATGGCTCAGACTATATCTTTACCAACTTTCTTTCCAAACCCCAGCAATGCTCAAGAAAGGACTTGGCACACTCTTGATGTGAAACGAGTTTTATTGTTTTACATCAGCAGGACCCAAGAGTTCCGTAAGTCACAGCATCTTTTTGTTGCCTATGGGGGAAAGTCTAAAGGTGAACCCATCTCTTCTCAGAGGTTCTCCAAATTGATTACGTCAACCATCTACCTAGCCTAGGAGACTGCCTCTTTGCCACCTCCGCCGCACGTCAGGGCGCATTCTACCAGAGCGGTTGCTACCTCCACTGCCTTTTTGGAGGGCACTCCGCTAGAAGACATCTGTAAGGCTGCCACTTGGTCCAGACCTTCCACGTTTGTCCAGAGCCACTGCGGACGCCAGACATGGTTGTGTCGTCCTTGCCAGAGGGCTCCAGGCTCCTTGCCCATGAGGGTCCATCCTGCCTGACTGACATACTTCATCGTGGATTCATCTCATCTGACTGCCCACCGACCAAGTAAGTGTGAGCTTGCTAATCTCCCAATAGTGGGGATTCACAAACTATACGAAGGAGAAAGTTGGGTTTCACTTACCAGTGATAACTTTCATTCTTCGAGTATATAGTTTGTGAATACACACTGCCCACTCTACCTCCCCTCTTGAGCAGCACGGATGCGATCATTTGGTTTATCCTATGCTTTGCTTATGTATGGAACTGAGGTAAAATGGCAAACTGGCACCTAAGGGTGGGTGGTACAGTGGGCGGTCTTACCGCCAAAACTTTAGACCAATCAGCTTTAAAGCCTCCAATCGATGTTCTGCACAGGCACATAACCCAATAGTGTGTATTCACAAACTATATACTCAAAGAACGAAAGTTATCACTGGTAAGTGAAACCCAACTTTCTCCAGGGCTCAAGAAAAGGGACTTTTCATGGGATGGAATTTTATTTTTAAATTTTTTTTAAATTTTTAAATTTTTATTTCTCGATACACATCCAATAATTAAAAAAACAAGAGATAACACACAGAACAATATAAAAAAATAAAAGACAAAATACACAATAATATAAACAAGCAGAGAAGGAGAGAAAGGAAAAGAAAAGAAAAGAAAAGAAAAAAGAAACAGAGCAAAATATCACCACGTGCTATATACAATGCTACGGAGACAGAATTTCCCCTTTTATCTATTATCGTCTCAAAAATGCAATGTAATCCGGCACCGGCAATTGCCCATGACCATTAATCAAGGTATAATCTATCAAACATTTCCAAATTTCGTGAAATTTGCTTTCATTAATTAACCCTTTTCTTAAATTTAACTCCCAGGTAAGGTTATCATTCAGCGCAGTATTCCACAACTCCTTATACCAATCCTCTATTTTTGGGGTAACATCACATTTCCAATATCGCGCTATACACTGTCTAGCACTGGATAACATAATTGCTAATAATTCCCTTTTTTGTTGCTCTACCACCTCCACACCTGTTAACAAAATTAAAATTACATCCAATTTCATTCTTACATCAAGAATTCTCCCAATTTCGTGTTCCACCTTCAACCAGAATGACTTCGTCTCTTTACACCCCCACCACATATGCTCACATGTTCCAATTTCCCCCTTACACCTCCAACAAAATTTCGACTTTGTATTGTCAATTTGGTATAGTCGTACCGGAGTCAAGTACCACTTCCACAATAATTTATAATTGTGCTCTTTTATTCTTACAGACAAAGACCTCATTATTCTCCTTTTCCATTTAGCATTCCACTGATCGTCTGTAATTATGATATTCAAATCTAGCTCCCATGTTTCTTTTAAAGCTTTCTGATGCTGATCTGAGTCATCTAAAACCTTATATATTTTGCTTACTAACCCCTTAACTTTTACCTGCCCACTTTTTAGACTAAGTACCAACTCTTCAAATTTTGTCCGCTCCCTATCCAAGCTCGTTTCATCTAAATATCTTTTATTCCAACTGTCAATAGACATCAATTGAAGCCAATTCAATTTAAGTTGTCTACCTAAATCTAACTTTCTTTCCTTGTCTCTACATGCTGTTATCCAATCCTTTAATAAAATTATATTATTCTTATTCAATACTTCTTCTAATCTCCTATCCATTCTCAGTGGGAATGATTTCATATCACTCAGGCCTAATATTGGGGACAACCCTGGTGCCAATTTATTTTTCAATAATGTCCAAGTTTTTAAAAGAGCTTTTAACAATTTATTTGTAACATTAATTTTTACTTTCCTTTTGCCGAAAAACATTAATATTTCTTCACCCAGTTTCTCTCGCAATTCAATTTTTCCCCAAATCGATTCTTCTTTCACTAAAATTTTACAAATATTCTTCAATTGAAATGCCAATAATAATTTTTAATATTTGGAATTCCTAACCCGCCCTTTTTTTTGTGATGAATACCATAAAAACTTTGGTATCCTGGCCCTTTTTCCACCGTTACAAAAATTATTTAATATAGTTTGAAAAACCTTTAATTCCTTCTCTTTCATATATATTTGCAGGGTATCAAATAAGAAATTTAATTTGGGTAAAAGCTTCATTTTACATAGCGAAACGCGTCCAAACCACGACAAATTTAGCTTCTTATACCGTAAAATCATTTCTTTTAATTCTTTTTCCAATTTATCATAATTTAACCTCTTTAAATCATCGTATTTATTTGAAATGTTTATCCCCAGGTATTTTATATTATCTCTAATTTGTATTTTAAATTTAGCCTTTAAACTTTCTTGTATGTCCAAATCCACATTAAAAAGAATTGCTTCTGACTTATCCCAGTTTACCTTAAGTCCCGTCACCCTTTGAAAGTCCTCTAAATGCCCATATATCTTCCCTAGTGCATTCTGTGGATTTTTTATTGTTATTAGGGTGTCATCAGCATATTGGCTAATTTTTATACCCTCAATTCCAATTAATTCCTTATCTTCCCTTATTACATTAGCTAACAATTCCATGGCCATTATAAATAAAGATGCCGACAATGGATCTCCTTGCCTTGTGCCCGCTTCCAATTTAACCTCCCCTGTTAATTCCTCATTTAATTTAACCCTAGCCGAGCCTTGCTGATACAACTGCTCAATTACCCCACAAAATTTTTGTCCGAATCCATATTTCTTTATAATTTCCTTTATAGTTATCCATTGGATCGAGTCAAAAGCTTTGAATATATCCAGGGAGAAGAAACCCACATGCTCCTCTTGTTCCTGAGCAATAATTGTCAAGTCAACCATCCTTCTCGTCAAATCCGACATATACCGGACATATAGGGGTTATGCTCAATCTGACAATACCCAAATGTTATAATTAATTATGGTTTGTTTAGATGTTGCCAAGGTGTTATGTTTACCCACTCCAAGTCTGAGGCATGTTACAGAACTAAAGGGTTCTACTTTGTTTTTATGAAACAAACTGCTGAGTTAGTTGATCAAGACACAGACATGGAGCAGCATTTCTCTAATAAGAATTGATAACATGGTTTTGCAAAGAAGATGCTAAGAGTCCAGCATTTGCTCTTCCTCTGTGGGGAATATAAACTATAATTTTATTTTAAACTTGTCATGATAATCACTTTACCATATGCTATGGCATCATTTCACTCAAGTACCACTAGAAAACCAACCTAATGGCTTTCAAAGAAACTCTAACCAGACTTATCATAGGACAGGAACACTGAAACAATTGGTTTTGCTTATGCTTCAGTTATTTGTTGTGTAATATAATCATGAAGATATTTATTCAGAAGCAAATCCCATGGAGTTACGTTCTTGTTGAATATACTCATCACTGTTACCTTGGACATGTGAATATGCTTCCTAGAACAACCAGATGTTTTGTTGTATTCTACAGGTGAAACTCAGAAAATTAGAATATTGTGCAAATATTCATTCAGTTCAGTAATGCAACTTAAAAGGTGAAACAAATATATGAGGTAGACTTATAACATGCAAAGCGAGATAGTTCAAGCCTTACTTTGTTATAATATTGATGCTTATGTCTTAAAGTTTATGAAAACCCCAACACCCCCCCCCCCAATCTCATGATCATCACAATTATAACGAATTAAGGCATGACATCTCTTGCTTTGCATGTAGTGAGACTATCTCATATATTTGTTTCACCTTTAAAGTGAAATGAATGAATATTTGTACGATATTCTAATTTTCCGAGTTTCACCTGTAGGTAGTTTTCCCATTGTAAGAGATTTGACTCAATTTCTCCATGGTTAACAGTTGGTAGAAAACTACCAACAAGCTCACCTGTGAAAAGTTCAGGAGCCATATGGATGGGAGTCCCAACAATACTACCAGACATCATTGCTTCGGGTTTGCAAAATCCCAGATCCGTGATTTTAGCTCTGTTGTTTTTATCAAGCTATAAAAGATACAAAATACTTACAGCAAGCCTAATTTTCAAGATTTATCAGAACAGCAAATTGAACTCTCTTTTTAGCAGTAGCATCCTCTAAAAAATCAACCCAGTTATAAGAACATATCAGAAATCCCTTTGCTAAACAATGCTGAAGTTGATAATGTAACCCAGCATTTTTGTTTTCTACAGTGGCAAGTCACAGTCTCTTTGGAAATCACCAAACAAAACACAAGGTAATCGTCAATCTCTACTTTTTTCCCTGCACATAACCTACAATTACCAGATTCTATCTCGCAGATTCCACTTCCAACTATACTAATCTAGATGTATGGGAAACATGTCCTTTTCAAAGCTGCAAGTGCTATGCTATGCAATCTGATCACATCTTGTGGTATGCCTGTTCATCTGTTCTGAAAACATCAGTCAATTTCACTGGATAGACAATCTTTTGTTGTTGTTGTTGTTGTTGTTAAGTCGCACAGTCAATTCTGACCCTTTGTGACCCCTATGGACCATTGCCCTCCAAGTACCTTTTTCCTCCACCATCCTCCTCAACCCACCCAGCCCTGTGCCCACTGTGTCTACAATACCATCTAGCCATCTAATCTTTGGCCTCCGCCTTCTTCTTTTGCCCTCCACCTTCCCCAGCATCAAGGTTTTCTCAAGTGAATCCTCTTTTCTCATTCGATGTCCAAAGTACTTCAGCTTCATCTTTACTATTTGACCTTCTAATGAGCAGTCAGGGTTGATTCCTTCTAAGATTGACCTATTTGTTCTCCTCGCTGTCTAGGGGACTCTCAAATCTCTCCTCCAACAAAGGCATCTATTCTTCTGTGCTCAGCTTTCCTAATGGTCCAGCTCTCACAACCATACATAGATAGACAATCTAGTTATGAGAAAAAAGACAATTTCTCTTTCTCTCCACTCTGTCCATTTTAAAGACACAGTTTAGTCTTTAGTGCAAGCTCTTTCTTCTGAGTTTGAAAACGCATAATTGTAGACATCATGTAAAATGGGCATGGTTTTGTAATTCTAATTAAATGAAGGCTAGGAATTCCCTCAATAACCTCAAGTTTCAATGCTCCTGGGCTCCCTTCACCCACTTCTCTCCAGTTTTTAACACAGATGAAAAGTGTAGTGTTGTGCTTCAAAAAGCCAAATCACTTTGTTCATGCTTTCTCCCATTTCCCAAAAAAAGCTTTTCATCTGACATAAAACCACAGGAATCTTCTTAAAGAATAGCGTGATCAAGGTCATTATCCTACTGATGGCTCATTTCATTCTAACAGGCAGCACAAAACTAAAGAGGGAAAAATCTGTTGCTTACCAGTACATTCTTAAGTTTGATATCCCTGTGAACAAGCCCTTGGCTATGAAGAAATCGAATCCCTTCAACTACATCCAAAGCAATCTGCAATCTTGTCTCCAGTGTCAACCCAGCCTAAACAAAAAGGAAAACATATATTATTGATCCCTTAATGAGATTTGTATTTCTATCCTTAAGCCATGCTTGCTCTATAACGTGACAGTCACTTAAGACTTAAGGGTGGTTATAAGGGGCTGCAAAAATGTTTTGGGGAGACTGCATGTGGTCTATGGGCTGCATGGGTTGGACTCAATGGCTTAAAAGGCCCCTCCCAACTCGGTTATTCTATGATGCCCATTTCAATGTATCCCCAGCGAGGGAGCGCTCTCTTCACAGAACACAGAAGATTTCCAAAAGGAAAGTTACTCACTAGAACCCCCTCAATTAGGACAAGCAATGATACCCAAGCCCTATAGTACTACTTGGCACAGCTGGGAAAGTTTTCAGGATGGTGGGAAATAAATAAAAGAGCTGTCTTTTTCTCCCACTCCAGAATCCTCCTTCACTCCTCAAAGGAACTCCCGCCCCTGACCTCCAGCCCCGACATTGCTGGAGGGAGAGAAAGCGGCATCCGCAGTGGAGAGTCGCTCCCGCCCTCCTTCTCCGGGCCCTGCCCGCCCGGAGAGGGATAAAAAACCGACCGCAGACCCGGCGCCGAGACGCTCCTGCTGCTGACCTCCAGCCCCGACATCGCTGGAGGGAGAGAAGGTGCCATCAGCTGTGGAGGCTGGGTGGTGAAGAGTCACTACTGTCCTTTAGCCCTCCCCCTCCGGGCTTTGTTTCCAATTAGAACTTTAGAGGTCGCTAGGATGTCAGTGTTTCTGTCTTTCTTTTGGACTTGCCTGGGATTGGGGTGGGTGGAGTGGGGTTGCCGAGCTGGTACTGTTATGTTTTTTTCTATGGTATGTTGTACTGTATTTCTGCAATATTGTATCTTTTCCCCTTTCCATATTGTATCTTTAAATATTGTATCTTTAACATTGTATCTTTGGATGCCTGTAAGCTGCTTTGGGTCACCCATTGAGTTGAGGAAAGCGGGATATAAATAAAAATTATTATTATTAAGTAGCTTCCTAAGATTTAAGCATGACTGGAGCTGAGAGGAGGAGCGCAGGAAACTGGCCTTTCATTGTTCCATGTAGAACAAGGGTGCCCAAACTACGGCCCATGAGCCAGATCTGACCCCTGATGTCAATTCATCCAGCCTGCTCCACTCCTGGAAGCAGAAGTAAACATGCATGCGCGGGTGCATAACGTGCCCACGTTTGCACATGTTACTTCTGCTTCCGGTGGAAGGAACAACATGACCGACATGCTCAACCACATGACCGGCACATGGCCTGAAAAGCTTGGGCACCCCTGATGTAGAACATAGTAAAGGTAACTTCCATGTAATTATTTCAGGTCACAGACATGTAAAAGCTATCAATGATGTTAAGTAGGTACCAGGTCAATTTTCCTTTTATTTTATTTTTCCTTCTCACCTTTAATCCTGTATAGAGGTCTCGGTGCAATTGTTCCATTATCAATAGAACAGCAATGCTAGAACCTCCTCCATAACCATAATCTATCACTGACCCATGAAGGTCTACTAATCGCTCATGCTTTGGCAAAGACCTATGGGGAAAATTAATATAGTTATCAAGGTTAATTGAAAATGCTAAGTAGAATTCTGCTTAGTTCTTTTCCTAGAAAACTGTCCAGCAATTGCAGAAATAGAAAAGACACCTATAAACAGTTTTGTACTAATCTAAACAATAGGCTAACAGAGTTTCCTCTTAGTTTCTAGTTCTATAAATATGTGCAATACATTTATCATTGTTTTTATGCTTCTTTCCAGTTTAACATCCTGCTGTAGCATGGAAAGAACAGTCCATCACAATATATAATCTCAAATTAAAACAGACCATCTAATTCTTTAGAAATTACTTAAGAGAAGAATAATGAAACATGAACTTATTTGGGAAAAAGTTCCATCAGGCCAGAGGTTAAGCTGGTCTACTAAACAAAAGCAAGCACCACTAGGTTTCAATCTATTATTCAGAAGATATTTACAAGGTTAATAGCATAGACTGAGATTCTGGCTAGCATTTAGTGCAACCATTATTAGAGGATCTGCTGCCAATCTTCAGATTATTTTAAACCACCGCTTTGATTTTTAAACAAGTTTTGCGATTTACTATACATCACTGTACCACATACCTCATATAGTGAAATTCAAGTGCAAGGTCATTCCAATGCTTCTCATCTGGAGGTACAACAGATTTGAGAGCACATGGGAAATGGCCCCCCCATGCATTACACAAATACACCACTCCATACTGTCCTCGGCCCAGCTCACGACCTAGCTTTGGCTTACCTAAAATATAGACAGCTTTGTCAGGGAAAACATTTTCTATGCTACTGCACAGTAATATGTATCGTTATGTTTTATTCATTCAAGTAATGAGAGGCTGAAATACAGTAGTATTTGAAGTAGTACAAAATTCTCATTTGGGGGAATGTATCTGTTTTTAAATAAATCAGGTATACTTAATATGGAATGTTTGCTGCATAAGTAGCACAAGAGGAATCATGTTACCAAGAGTAGCAGATTGAAGGAGCAAAGTGTTCAACTAGAAGCAGTGTCAGGTAACATGACTTCATCCTGTTGTCAGCATGTTAATTTAAAACTGAAATTAAAGCAAGGCCTTTTTAATTAGAAGCCATCTGCCACGGCTGGTGACATCATTCCCATTCTGCTGTGCAAAAACCATTACTGCTACGATGTGCTCCCCTGCTTCTGCAAATATTTCATTCCTCATGTCACAGTTATTCACATCTTAAAATTATAGACATATAAAAATATAATTAAAATTTAAACAAATTAAAATATTACAATGATTAGATTATTTTTGGCCAGAAGCAGGGTATTTGCTAGACTTTCTTTGGTACATGTGGTAATGCATACATTGCATGCACATAAATGCTGCATTGACTGAATTCGCATTCACAATCTGATCTATATCAAAGTAGCCCCTCTTGACTATTCTTGGATTTTCCTAGTTCACTTCAAAGTCAATTAAGTGACTTCCAGATGGTCTTGTCCTGGTAGGAGACACTCTATGGCATTCATCTATTCAGCAAGGTGTGATGTTTTTACTCTCCATAGGTTTAATATTTAGAGCTTGAGTCTCTCTTCTGGTTTAATATTTAGAACTGTAGAGGCGTGAGAAACCCTTGTCTTGATTTTAGCCTTTGGGGTTTGGTATCCATTCAGTGGATAGAACTGGTGCTGTTTCATTTGTTATTTGCTAGCACTTCTTGATGTACTTTGAGTCTTCCACGCCAAAAGCAGCTATAGTCAAACCTCTACATACGAATTTAATTTGTTCCTCGAGGTTGGTTGTATCTCAAAAATTTCTTATCTTGAATTTCCCACAGGAATGTATTGAATGCAGTTTCCCATAGGAATGCATCGAATCTCAAAGCTCAAAAAAATCCTATTAAAATGCGTATCTCGAACCTGATTTTTTTCCTTAGATTTCCGGATATATCTCAAGTTTTTCTTTATTATTTTTGATCAGAAATGTGTACTGTTTCTTTTCACTGTTTTTGTAATGTTATATTGTTGTTATGGTATTTAATTGTATGCCTCTGTATTTTGCTGTACTGTAGTGTCTGATGTTGTGGTTCTATGAGCCGCCCTGAGTCACATTTGTTGAGTAGGGTGGCATACAAATCTATTAAATTAAATTAAATTAAATTGAGCCGTTCTTATCTCGAGGTTTGACTGTATTTTGTTTTGGGTTACATTTGCATCCACTGTCAGGCAGAGGTTAACTAACCTGGCAACCCTGATTAACGGCTTTGGGTGCCGAAGTCCACAGGGAAGAGTGATGGTCCCCAAGTGGATTAAATCCCACTTGAATCCATCTTGATGGAGCAGCAGCTTCAACAATACTGGCCTGGGGCTGAGGAGGACTTTGCATGCCAAAAGTGCTCAGGACCAGAAAGTGACTCGTGCAACTGGATCAGTGGTACGGGAGTCATGCTGCAATACGGAAGGCAGATGAAAGGCCACTGATTTTATATTCTCAGGACAGTCTTCATAGCTGATCACCATGAGGATCACCAATATTTGGACTCAGATACAACAGAAGAAGAACATCCTTTTGTTTGGATCAGTCTAGATTTTTCAATGGTCTTCAAACCTATTGACTGCTTCTTGCTGGGCCAAGCTCTGTTACAGGATCTATTCAGTGAGTTCTTTTTGTTTCTGCAAGTCGAGATTAGATTTCTTCTAGATTTCACTGTATGTCATTAAAAGGATTTTTTTCCCCAAAGTGTGAAATATAATCTAAGAATTGGGGGGGAGGGTGTGTTTCTGGAGTGAGACTTGGGATGTAGTTGGCCTGGCACCCTCTTGGGTTGAAGCAAGAGAACATTTCAAAATGGAAGTTAAAAATTGATCAAAGTTCTCTAGCTGAGGAGCAATATGAGACACAGCTATGTCTAGCATTGTTATAATTTCTTATAAAAAAATTGAGTTGGGAAATGGATTTAGGAGAAAAAATTAAAGAGGAGGAATGGGTTAGAAAATAGAATCAAAGAATTATGAAAAATATGTCAGTTAGAATTAAAGAAAATTGTTGCAAAAATAATGTGGAGATGGTATATGACTCCAGTGGCAGTTATTTGTTGTTCAGTCGCACAGTCGATTCCAACCCTTTGCGACCCCATGAACCATTGACCTCCAGGCACCCCTGTCCTCCACCATCCTTCTCAGCCCACCCAACTTAATGCCCACTGCACTATCCCATCCTGTTGCCATTAGGGCCTATCAATCCATGGAAAATAGATGGGGAAGAGGTAGAAGCAGTCACAGATTTTATTTTCATTTATGGTGGGAGTGTAAGAATGTGAAAAAAATATGGAACATGGTGGGGTTATTTTTATTTATTTATTTATTTTGGGGGGAATCAATCAAATATATATATATAATAATCTTAACCTATAAAACCAAGGGTTAACCGTTGGAACTGGCTATAGGTTGCTATGCCTCGCCCTACTTGCCTGCACTCACCCTTCCTGCACACGGCCAATCTGGGTCCGCAGGTCAACGAAGGATTGAGAAAACCGGCAGTGGGGCAACAGCCCCACAAACGCGAAAAAAGGGAAACAACTTCACTTCCCAACATTCCTTGCGCCGCGCCAGAGCCAATCAGGCTGAGAGGCTCTCGCACGGCGCAGCGTTCGGAAACGCGCCGCAGCCAATCAAAAGAAAACCATTTTAAAAAAATGCAGCACAAACACAAAGCACCAACCCATAACTACAAGCCCCAGCGTCCTGCGCGCCATGAGCGCGCAGAACGCTGAGGAAGCCGGCGTCAAAAAAATAAAACAAAAACAAGAACACCGGGAGAGCAAGTCCGCCAAGCCGCGGGAACCAAAGCCCCCCTCCCCAACGGCGCCTAAAGCTCCCGGTCGGGGTTTCCCCTTTAATATCACTGGGAGGGGGGTGTTGTGCTCCCCTTCTCTACTGGCTCCCCTGGGGTTGGGAGGGTTGGGGGGACCAAAGGAGTCTGTCTCCCTAACCCTCCTGACTCCAGGGGACCTGGCAGAGAGGGGATTCCCTTCCCCACACACACGCATGCCCCATATTAAAGAGAAGAAGCCAAGCGGTTACTTCTCTTTAAAAACGGAGTTGGGGGGGGGGAATCCCCCTCTCCGATGGCTCTCCTGGGTCCGGAAGGGTGGGGGAGACAGACACCTTTTATCCACCCAACCCTCCCAAACCCAAGGAAGCCAGCGGAGAGGGGGATCACAACACCCCCCCACTGATATTAAAGGGGAAACCCCAATTGAGATTTCCCTTTTAATATGAGAGGGTGGCCTGGATTCGATCCCCTCTCCTGGGTCCCATGAGTCTGGAAGGTTTGGGGGGACAAAAGGGGTCTGTCTCCCCAACCCTCCTGACCCCAGGGGACCTGGCAGAGAGGGGATACCCCCGTAGGACACCAAAAAACACAAAAACAAACAATCAAAAACATTCAAAAATACACAAAACAAACAAAAATAACACCAAAAAACAATACAAAGTAAACAACAACAAACATTTCCAAACACACCCAGTACCCAGCCAAACACCACAAAATCCAACCACCACCACCACCCCAAATAAAGAAAAACAGCCAACTCACCACCAGACGACCTCACACAACAACTACTGGAAAAGAAATGAATAAAGAGACTACTTACTGGAAGAAGCTCCACCCAGAGGCCACGAGAGAAAAAACAAGTCAAAATACAAGGTAACCCCTACCAGCACCACTTGCTGCCCACAATAGTAAAAAAAAATTCAAAAAGACACAACAGCCCCACACAAAAGGCCCCAAGAGTAAAAACAAGTAAAAACAAATAACACAAAAACACAATTTTACACAAATCAAAAACAGATGTCAATAAAATAAAATAAAAACTATTCAAAAATCCTGTGCTGAATTTTTACTCAAATAAAAAACAAAAACATCAATACACAGTTTAAAAACATTTATTGTGAAAAACATGTTCTTTTACATTTTTTAAATTATTACCTACGGTACAACAATTTTTAAAAAAATACATACTAAAAATTATTGGGTTAAATAATTTTTTGGGAAAAAGTATATCATCCTTTATTCTTTTTTTCATCCACAAAACCAAAACACCAAACAAAACTCATCACTGTTTATAACAGGCCACCAAAGAAATTTGGATAAATAAAAAATTTAAAAATTTCAATTATAGACTAACCTCTTCTTTACAAACATTAACAACAACAAAAACTTTCCAACACCGTTTAAAACAGCCCGGCAATGCCGGGCAACCTCTGCTAGTAAATATATAAACCCAAGAGGTGGGTTCGAGTATCTGGTATGCGTTTCTCCCCCCCCCCCTCGCCCGAGCCCCCTGAAAATTTGCAGGGCTTTACCTTGGATGTCCCATTGTCCGAAGAGGGGGTACTGGAAGCCGCGGGGTGTTTTCCCGTGATGCCAGCACGCTTGCATCACCACCAGGCACAAGGCGGTGATGCGGCTGAGCGCTACCACCAAACGACCAGTGTCAAAATGCCCCCGCCTTGGCAGAGAACGCAAGGCTGCCAGAGGCAGCCGCAGTATGCCTCACCACGCTGCTGCCCACCTGCCCACACTCCAAAGCGACGAGCCAAGCACCAATGTGCACCTCCTGACAACGCGCGCCTCCTGACAAATAGGTACGGTCAGCGCGGAGGGGAAATGCAAAGGCGGCAGGCAGTTCTCCGCAAGCAAAGGTGCCGTCCCTTGCGGAGAACTGCATGTTGCCTTTGCTCCTCCCACTTGCTGTTTCGAGACTGGCCTCAAAACAGCGAGAGGGAGATCCCAAGGCAACAGGCCCCCTTGGAACGTTCGCCATTGGCCGACACACGCGTGTCCACTGCCGATCACCGGAGCAAAGCCCGGGCAACAATGCTAGTTGTCTATAAAATTGAAGATGTGCCAAAATTGAAGATGTGCCAGAAAATATAATTATTAATGGATTTTGGAAGCATGCAGATAGAATGGAATAAGAAAGAGTTGTTTGTTCGATTTGTAACAGCTTTGAGATTATTGGTAAAAAATGAAAAGTAGATTGAGAATTTGATCTGGATGATTGGTATAAAGAAGTATGGAATATAGTAAAAAAACTGATTTTAGAGAAATATGGGGAGAACTTGTAGATTATATATTAGGCAACGGAGTAGAGCCGGAGCAAGATATATTATCTTTTTGGAATGAGGGGATGACTATATATATAAAAGATAATGATACTGAGAATAATTAATTAAGAAAGTTTATAAATCCCACTTGCGGTGGATGCACATAGTAGTTATATGTAATTTTGTTAAGATTTACTAAAGACCTGGCTGGCGGGCCAAGTTTGGGGTGCTGGTGGGGATGGGGGTACCATTGGGTGGTTGGTATAGAGGTGTGCCTTCCCCCAGGGTCCCTTTGGTTCTTGCGCACCTTTTAGGCGTGGCTTTTTTTTAAAAAAACTTTTAACTTTTTTATCATGTGTCTTTTATGTATTTACTGTCCGCTATGTAAACCGCCCTGAGTTGGGTTGTACCTGAGTGGGCGGTATATAAGCGTGAAAAATAAATAAATAAATAAATTTCTGTCTGATTTTTTTTTCCTATAGTTCTGATTTTTTTGTTTCTTTTTTGTAGGTTTTTTGGGGGTGTTTTAATTAAATTGTTAAAAAATGATTCCCCTCCCCTCACTTGGCTTTTTTGAAATTATAACTCCTACCCGACAGTATAAACTGAGGTTGGATGGCTGCGTAGGCATGACATAGGGATGTATCTGTGTTTGAGTGTTTGGAATTGGATCATCCCCACTCTTAATGTCCTGTTGAGCAATAAGCTCACTAACAGAAATTAGATTTGAATTGAAGCCTCCGCCACCTGTCACTGTTAAATTAACTGGGTAGCTTAGGATCATGTATAAGACATAGCGAATGGGATTCTGCAAATTTTATAAGTTTCACCATTTTTTGCCCTCAGATTCACAGCCCACATGATGAAACCTCTAACTGGAAAATGAGTGTTTTGGTTTTCCATATTAGATACAGTAGCTTCTTAAAACAGGACAGTATTTTAGAAGGGTTAAAAATCAATGTTACTATGCATGCAGCCAGTTCAACTGTTGAGAGTTCTACGTTAGCCTCTTCAACATAGTCCTTTGAAAGGACTGTAATATGCGGCCTTCAAAAATAGCACTTTCATATTGTTTGTGGGGCCTCTCAGAAATCGTACATCTAGTTATTAAGCTGTGGTTTAATTTCACTATATTGATTCTATTGCTTGATGCTTTTTTACGTACCGTATTTATTCGAGTATAATGCACAAAATTTTATACCCAAAAAAGAAATCAAAGTTTGGGTGCGCGTTATACACGAGGACTGGGTGCGCGTTATAAACGAGCCTCTTTTAAACGAGCCTCAAGGGTAGGCACGGAGCACGCCACGGCCCTCCTCCCAGGCGGCGGCAGGCGCCCAGGTCCCGCTGCCGCCGCTGCTCACCTGCACGCACCCGCCGGGACGAGAAGGGAACCCTCCGGGGGAGGCGCTAACGCCAGCCACCCGCGCTACCCGGGCCGCACGACTCAAGAAGCCGGCGCCGGGTAGGCACGGAGCACGCCGCGGCCCTACCTTCCCGAGCGGTGTCTAGCCATGCTGAGATGCGCCGTCTGCCCCACCCACGGGCCCAGGGGCGCGCTTCCCTCCGGCTGGCGGGATCTGATTGGGTGGCGCGGGAGACGAGGCGTGGCCCGGAGGTAGCTCGCAGTTCGAGCGAGGCTCCTGGGGGTCGGAAGTGCTCGTTTCGGATTGCATTGTCAATTTCAATGCGTGGTGTGAAACAAAATTTTATACCGAGGTTTCATGGAAAATTAGGGGTGCGCGTTATACACGAGTGCGCGTTATACTCGAATAAATATGGCATTTAATTTTGTTACTGCCATCAAATCATTTCTGACTTGTGGCAGCTGTAAAAATAAGTGACCTCCAAAACCCCTACCCAATTTTTGTAAATTTATGGCCATGATTTCTTTTATTGAGTCAATTCATCACATATTTCTATTTTTTTGCCTTCTTCCACTGCTCGGTTTCTTTTCTTTTCCATCCTGTATAATGCATGTCTTACTATAACATGCCCAAAGTATAATAGGCTTGCTTTGGTCATTTTTTGTTCTAGAGAGAATTCAGGCTTCATTTGACCTAGTCTTTCTGGCAGTCTATGGTATCTACAAAGCTCTCCATCAATGTTACATTTCAAATGATTTTTTTTTTGCAAACTTTTTCCACTGTCCATCTTCACATCAATACAAAGAACTTGGAATACCAAAGCATTTATTGTTTTAGCTTCATTGTCCCACAATGCATTGTTACACTTTAGGATCTTTTCTAGTTCCTTCAAAGCTGCTCCTCCACATTTTCTTGATTTCTTGACTAAAGTCTACAATAAAATTCCAGATATTCTTTAACAATTTATAATAGTGTTTTCTGGTGTAGGTTATGTATCCATAAATGCTCTTCTGCGATTTTTTGAGTAGAAGGAAATGCATCCCCCCCTCTTCCTGCTGTGGAAGGTCCCATATCCCAAGTATCAAAAGTCCAACAGTTCACCAGAGCAGATTTTCAGAGTAAACAGAGGGCTGCATAAATAATATGACATCTGTTATAGACCATGCTTTTGCAACACTATAGTGTCGTAATGGAGAACCTTGGCACTCCAGGTGTTCTTGGACTTCAATTCCCAGAAGCCCCGTATGGGAGCGTTTTACTTCCGCTTCCAGGAGCGACGAGGGCGGCGTGGGCCGGATGAATTGCAGTAAACCCATTTGTGCGGATTCATGGGGGCTTGGGCTTCTGGGAATTGAAGTCCAAGAACATCTGGAGTGCCAAGGTTCACCATCACGGCTATAGTGTATGATATAACACAGCTAAAAACCAGTATCCTTTTATAACATTACAAGAAAACATTTAGGAAAATTTCAGGAAAGCAGTCAAAGAAATAGAAGAACAAATGATGCAATACCCACCATGTAACAAAACATCTTGCAGTGATCTGCTTTCCAATGAAAGGCGGGCAAGACGAGGGGCATGGTCCTTTCGGACTTTCAACCAAAGATCTTCTGTCTTCTCCAGCCTGCCTGAATGGCCAACCTCTAGCTAACAAAACATAATGCCAAATTTAAACACAGCCATGTCCTCCTGTAAGAAGTATCTGTATGCCTATTTAACAATCTTCTCCTCCATTTCTTCCTTGCTAAAGAATTAAACACTATTCCAGATTAAAACGATGGCTTGTTAGAAATTTATTTATATGGACCCATTTTAAAAAAATGTGCTGGAACCTATTTCTTCTTGAAGCCATTTTTGACAACAACTTCATCATGTGAAATAATCTATTTCTCTGGGTCTTTTAAGTATAATATATGATTATGAATTATTTATATAAGTTGTTAGTGTGTGTGTTTGGGGGGGGGGGAGATGAAAAATAGCCAGGCGTTATCATTTCTAACACCAGAGCAGAAAATGGCTATAGAAATGTCACAGTGACGGAACTGTAAAGGATTCCAACAGGACAGTATTTTATAGAAAAAATTGGAGGAAACACAATCTGCTTTTCTGTATCACAATCTCAAATCTGAGAAAAATCAATAAAAATAATAATAGTGCCCATAAATCAGTAGAGAGCCTTCTCCAAGCCACTTTGGTGCTTCTCAAAAGGTAACACATTGTGTTCTAAAAGCAAATATACTATTCTCAAATCCAGAGGCAAGAGCAGAGAAAACGTCAACATAGTATTTAATTTGTCTTATTAAAGATTACATACTAATCTAGTTAGAGTAGGCTCTCTGAATCAATGGAACTTTGGTAAATCCACATTTATTATTTTCCATTAACTCTACAAATAGTTCTACAACCTTAATACACTTTGGCTGTTATGATTCAAGGAAGTACACATATGGAACTGGCCTAATTGCCTGATATTTACCTTCTGAAGAGTTTAGATTTAGGTTTTCATTTTCACTAACTAGGGAGTTCAGGGCTGGGATGGATAGTCAGAATCCCATAAGCCCCACTCTTTGGGCATTTTATCAAGTCTTCACACAGTGGCAAAAATCTAAAATGAAAGAAACCTTAACAATGGCAAAGCCAAGCCAATATGTTCTGCTAAGTGATATCATTATAATAAAATAAAAAATAAAGTGGTTTTGGGTTGTGGCATCACAGGTCAATTGTAAACACTCAATTTATTTGTTAAGTTTCTGCACTTTAAGAGTCATTGTAAAAGTTGGGCTGCCAGATTGGCCTAAAATAGGACATACCAAAAAGTTGGCAGTAATTATCTCAGGGAAAGCAGATTATATACAGCACCTCTTTCTAGCTTCTCCCATAGTTTCAGGACATTGCAATACAGTAATAACTCGGATAACGAATGCATCAGATAACGCTAAAATCGGATAACGTTGTAAAATTTTGAATTTTTTTCATCGGATAAAGTTATTTTAATGTTATCCGATACATTGTGTTTCGCCCTCCGGGAAGGGAAACAGCCATGCGTGTGGGCAGGCGGGTGAGTGCAGAGACAACTGCCGGCCCTCCGGGAAGGGAAGCGGCCAGGCGCATGGCTGCTTCCCTTCCCAGATGGCTGGCAAGTGTCTCTGCACTCACCCGTGGCCCCTTCTGCAATGGAACGGGCCATGCGCTTGGCCGGTTCCCTTCCTGGCGGGCTGGTGGGTGAGTGCAGTGATAACCTCCAGCCCTCCAGGAAGAGAAGCGGCCAAGCGTGCGGCCCATTCCCTGCATGCATTGGATAACGCTAAAAATTGGATAACGCTAAGACTTGAAGTACCAGGTTTTAGCGTTGTCTGAGGTATTACTGCAGTTGGATTATGTATTTCTTTAAATTAAAACTAAACATAACACACAAATGCTCTGATGCTTATTTGCTGGTGCTTCTGCAGTTGGAGGATGGACATGATAGTATTTCACAGAAAAATGGGAAGAAAGCTGGCAATGGAATGATAACAGTGAGGTAAATTATAATATGGGATGGGATGCCATGAAGTCGGTTTTCAGAGGGGAGAGTATAAAAATGGCTAGCATTAGAAACAAACAATCTAAGGTGGTACAAGATAAAATTGAAAAAGAGCTACAACAATTACAAGAGGAACATATGAAGACAAAGGATAAGAAGGTTTATGAAAAGATGCAAGGATTAAAAACAAAACTGGTAGGCAAGGATATTGAAAAAGTAAAAAGAGACTTGATATATTTAAAAAGAGAGTATTTTGAGTTTAGCAATAAGAATTCAAAATTGTTAGCCAGAGCTGCAAAAGAAAAGAGAGAAAGGAGAGAAATTGGAACTTTGATTAACAAAGATGGAGTAAGATGTAATAAGATTGGGGATAAATGTAAAATTGTTAAGGACTTTTATCAAGCTTTGTACGCTAAAAAGAATATAGATTTGGTTAAGTTAAAAAAATCAGCTGGAAAAACAAATAGATAATAGGATAAGCCAGGAACATAGAAATAGAATGGAGGATAAAATAACAGAAAAAGAAGTGAAAGAGGTAATAAATAGTTTGAAAAAGAATAAAGCTCCTGGAGAAGATGGGTTTTCAGCGGAATTTTATAAGGAATTTAAAGATTTAGTTGTACCAAAATTGGTAAAATTATATAATTATATAATGGAAGGAGGGCAAATTCCAACTTCATGGTACAGAACCATAAGTTTTATTGCCAAAACCTGGAAAGGACCCAGAGAAAGTGGAATCGTATAGACCTATTCCTCTGATAAATCAAGTTGCCAAGATCTTTACAGCAATATTAGCAAATACTGTAGGTTGATTAGTTTTATGGGTAATTACATTAATGAGGATCAAGTTTGTTTTTTGAAGGGTAGACATATGGCAGACCTGACAAGAAGGGTTATTGATTTAACAGATACAGTTGGACAGACTAAGGAGAAAGTTGGGCTTCTATCTTTGGACATTTTTAAGGCATTTGATTCGTTACAATGGGTTACAATTAAAGAGCTAATCAAATGCTATGGATTTGGAGATAAATTTAGGATGACTATTGAACAATTTTATCAGCATGAATCTGCCATTGTCAGGGTAAATGATGAGGTAACAGAAGAAGTGATATTAGAATCCGGAACAAGACAGGGATGCCCACTATCACCAATATTGTTTATTATGGCTATCGAGATATTGGCAAAGGCTATAAAGGGTGATAAAGAAATTGAGGGGATATCAGGAAATAAGACAAGTTTATATGCAGATGATACACTGATAATTACAAAACAACCCAGGAAAATTTGTTAAGATACAAGAAAAGCTTAAAGAATTTGAGGATATTACAGGTATGAGAATTAATTGGGATAAGTCAGAGATGATTTTGTGCAATATAGGTAAGGAAGGGCAACAAACAATAAAGGATAATTGCAATTTACAAGTTAAAGACAACTTGAAATATTTGGGGATAAATATCTCAAATAAGTGTGAAGATCTCAAAAAGTTAAACTTTGCAAAATTAAAAATAGAAATTAAAGAGAAAATACAATGATATCAAAAGTTGAAATTGCCTTGGTTTGGGAGGCTAGCGTTATGCAAAATGATGTTACTACCTAGAATTAATTTTTTATTTAATGCTCTTCCAATTCAACTGAAGGAGAATGAAATAAAGGAGTTTCAAAAAATGTTTGATAATTTTTGTAATGGAGGGAAGAAACCCAGAATAAATTTAAAAATTTGGTACTTATCACAGAAGGAGGCTTAGGAATCCAGAATTTGAGGAATTATTATCGTGCTTTTCAAATTATACAGTAAAGATATTGGCCAGAGAAAAGGTTATATGGGATGAAATAGAGATGAATGAGATAAAGCAAATTGGAAAAATGGTCTTTCTGGGATGTGACTTTGTGAAACCATTTGTTAAAAATAAAATGATGAAGGCACTATTGGGATTATGGAAAAAAGTGAAAAAAGAATTGGCCCCGGATATTTCTCCTATTATTGAAATAGAAGATATTTAAAAAATTTCCAATAAAATTGGATAATGAGGTAAAAGAAGTACTGTACAGGAATGATGTTTTCTTGTTGAGGGATTGGATGTCGGCCTGTAGGAATAGTGAGAGAAAGACAGATTTGTATGTACAGCTGAGGATGAATTGGTTCCAGAAAGTGTTAGTTAATAAATGGAATAGTAAATATATGAGGGAAACTTGCTGGGATAGAGAGAGAACGAGGTTTTAGGAATTGATAATAAAAATAAGAAAGGGAGAAAGGTGTACTAACGGTTTAGTCAGCAAAATATTTAGTTGGTTAAATAACGAGGGTAATCCGCAAGAGGATTTGAAAATGAGTTGGGAACGGGATTTGAATATTAAGATTGATGATGTAAATTGGAAAGATAAATGGAAGAAAAGAATCATGAAGATTATGTCTGTTAGGGTAAAAGAGCATAATTATAAAATGTTGTGGAAATGGTATTTGACCCCAGTGAGGTTAAATCAGATAGATAACAAAAAGGATAAAATGTGTTGGCAGTGTAAGGATTCTTTGGGAACTTATGAACACATGTGGTGGAGTTGCAAAGTGGTTAAAGATTTTTGGAGGAAAATTGAAAAAGAGATAGGGGAAATTATGGGTATGAATATTAAATTGGGGTCAAATACCGTTTTGTTGACAGATGCGGAAAGCCTAAATTTAAGCAAAGATAAAAAAAGAATTGTTAGAGATAATGTTGACAATGGACAGACAATGTATCGCTAGAAATTGGAAAAATGATGTGATTGTGAAAATAGAAGAATGGTACAAGGAAATGTGGGATTTAGCATTGAATGATAAGTTAACATGGGAGTTAAAAAAGAGAAAGGGCATAATTAAAGAGAATAGATTCTGGAAGGTGTGGCAAGTTTTTGTGGAACATGCATTGAAAGGAAATGATACAATTAGGCCTGTACCGGACCAAATATGTTTTTGGGTAAGAAATGAATGAGACAATCCGAGCTCTCCAGGGCATTGTATAAAGCACCGGGTGTTTTTTGATTTTTTTTGTATGGATATTAATAATTAGTACAATTTTTATGTTGAAATAATGATTATGGAGTCTGACTTAGTAGAGGTATTAGAATGTGTAGGAATGAATTGAGTATGAATTTGTTTAATGCGATAGTAATAAACTATAAAACTATAGAAATTAGTGGGATGTATAATATATAAATGTAAAAATATAGCATTTAGATGTTGTTACCTATTAAAAGTATGAAGAGGAAGGAATGAGTTAACATGTATTTTACTAAGTCATACTCATTGGTATTTTTAATATGTTTTCCCTTATTGTATTAGGATTGTTAATTTGTACTGTTTGTTTATGTAGTGTATTTTTGCTGTTTTATTCTGTTATGTTGTATTATTGTTAAAATTTAATAAAAAATATTTTTTTTTAATGATAGTATTTTACTTCCACCGCTCTCATCTCCTATTGTAAAAAATTATCAAGCACATCACTTTAATGGCTCTGCAATTCCAAGGAAGAAGCATTTCTGTGCTATTACAGCTATTTTTGGGAGTCTTAAGAGGACCAAGACAAACTAAGTAGGGTTGAAAAGTTATTTTGAGCACCAAAGAGTGAAGAGTGAGTGGAGAGGCTTTGTCCTTCATGTTACTTGAAAAACCCACACAAGTTTGCTCATCCTTACTCTCTGCAGTTCTCTTGACATCAAACTGACCTGTCTCAAGGAGGCTGCAAAAGCTTCATGGGAACTATTCAGTCTTGTGCGGAACTGGCTGCAAATGCTCTTGGCCAGCCTGGATGCACTAAGACTTTCGATGGCATCCTGAGCAATTTTCTTTTTCCACTCTGTGGTAATAGCTGGTGGGCTCACCCAAGTAATCCGTTGTATGATCTTGAAAAGTGAAAAACAAGTGTTCTGTTGTCATTTCTAGTATGAGAAGAGTTCTGCTGCCACGTTATGAGCAGTGTAAGAAAACACACACAAATTAAAATGTCTGGGTGCTAAATTGTACAAGAACATAAACATATTTTGTCTGCAACACACCTGAAACAAGTCTGGCCAAGTTATCCTGCTATAGTAATAGAGTAGACCATACTGCCAGCAACTCAACGCCAAGTGTCAGGTGGCAATTAACTAATCTGACAACCCTGAGGACTAACGGCCTTGCGTGCCAAAGTCCATAGGGAAGGTTGATGGTCCCCAAGTGGATTAAATCCTATTTGAATCCATCTTGATAGAGGGCAGCAGGTTCATCAATACTGGCCTGGGGCCGAGGAGGACTTTGCATGCCAAAAGGGCTCAGGACCAGAAAGTGACTTGCAAAACTGGACCAGTGGTATGGGGTCATGCTGCAATGCGGAAGACAGATGAAAGGCCACTGCATTATAATCTCAGGAGAGCTGATTGCCATGATGATCGCCTATATTCAGATTCAAATATGGAAGGGAAAGGAGGAGGAGAAAGAAAGAACACCTGCCATATCTTAGCAGAACACCTTCACATCAGCTAGCTTTTATACCATTATGGGATACTTGTGGACACCACAAATTACTGAAGTCCAATTGTGTAAATTAGGCTGGGGTGCAAAGATATGAATGAATAGGCAAAGAAAGATCTATTGAAGATCAAGCTCCATAATAACTACTTTGAGTGTCTTTTTAGCACTAAAACATTTAATACCTGCTTAATCTGCTCCCACAGCATTCTAGAGACAGTTGAACCAGAGTGAAAAGTGACTTCAACATGGTAGGCTGAATTCAATATCTGTAAGCAGAAAATGTGTTATTCAAACAGAAATAACTGCCTGTTACACGGATGAAGAAAAAACCTGAATACTTTGGAAACAGATTTCCTCTGTAATCTATGTAGAAACTGAATAGCAAAGATTTTCCCCCCTCAAACTATGACTAGAACAATCATCTGTTTGGGCCAATATAGCAAAAAAAATATCCTCTTATGTACTTCCTTACTTATTCTGAATACTGACTATAGCCAGCATTGTAAAAACAGATACTCATAACTTACCCAAACATTATCTGTGCTACTTTTACCTGTTTTAGATAGTTGCTCGTAATATGCACCGAAACATCTTGCTGGGATTTCTCCAGACTTTTCAGACATCGTTCCAAAGTCCCTACAAAGCTTTCGCGCAGGTAGTCCACAGAACTTATTAGTTTGTTGGCCACTGCTTGGTTTAGCCGCGAAATGATCAACTCCTGGATTTGCTTAATGCAGCATTTAATGTCTTTGGAACTAATAAGCTCTCCATTCTCAGGAATTATAATATCTGGGTAGGAGAGGGTGGAGAAAAACTATCAGCATCATGTGGGTAACATGTAACATCACACTTGCAGCATAAAAAGGCATAAAAATGAATGCATTATTAAATAAGGTGACTTGGGTGCAATAAACCTTTTCCATTGCATTAGCTGCATTGGTTTTGTTCTGAAATGCTCTCCCATTCAGAAAACCAGGGGTGTGCTGGGCACCATGGGAGGGTGCTGGACAGGGGCAACGACCAAGGGATGGGGGAGAAGGCTGCCCCCAGGAACAGCTTGGTCACTGCCCCTCACTTGCTCTGCCCATGTGCAGCACTTTAGAATAAACCATTGCTCCAAGCTGAAGGAGGGAGCTTGGAGCAATGGCTTAATCTAAAGTGCAGTGCGCCGGGTGGATAAAATAATAATAAAATTATTATTTATGCCCCCAGGTGCCAGAGGCGAGGGCGCACCGGGATGAATCCCCCTGTCCCATTGGCCCAGCCCATGCCTGCAGAAAGCCCATAGTCTGCTGCCTTAGGGTCAGTGACGGTAAACAATTTATTTAGTACTTCCCCCTTTAATTCAGCCTGACAGGCTATGATTTTATTGCCACTTATTTGAGCATATATCCCATTACATTCAACGGAAATGACTTTTCAGTCGGTATGTAGAACAATAAACTATTGAAAAATATTAAAATTGGTTAGATCACACTCCTAGATTTCAATTGTAAGACTATGTTCAAGAGATATTTTTTTCTAGACAAACTAATCTTGTTCAGTTGAATCCAAGAACTGTATTTGTGGCCTAAAATTTTGTTTAACCACACTGAATATTATACAGTAAATATTATATGAAAAAATTTGAAAATGAACTTCACTGAATAAAAACTTGCTCACAGAATTAGTAATACCTCGGATAACGCTAAAACTTGGTTCCATAAGTCTTAGTGTTATCCAGTTTTTAACGTTGTGCGATACATTGATTGCACAATGTTAAAAAAAGCCCAGTTCCCATTCCGAAGAGGAAAGAGAACAGGGGGTTGATCTGCCTGCCTCTTTGGAAAAGGCAGCGGGGATTCCATGCGTGGAATCCCCGCTGCCCTTTCCAAAGAGGCAGGCAGATCGAGCCAAGTCCCAAAGTTGGCAGGACTGGTCTCAGACTTTGGGGCTTGGCTCACCAGCACTTTGAACATCAATTTCCTTGGGATGAGGCCGCATGCACCCGGTCTCCCCCCAAGGAAGCTGGCGCTCTGAACACCTGTTTCCTTAGGGTGAGGGTGCGCACACACACTCTCACCAAGAGGAAACCAGCGATTTGAAGCTTGGGTCTATGGAGGCCCCCTTGCGCCCCCCCCCCCAGCAAGGGGGCCTCCAGAGATCTCTGCCCCAAAGCCAGCAGGGCTGGTCTCCAGCCCTGCAGGCTTTGGGGCAGAGATCAACGTTGGGGAATTTGAGGAAAACTTTTGCATCACACAACGTTATCTTAACGTTGTGCAGTGCAAAAGATTTCCTCAAATTTCCCAAAGTTATCCGGTTTTAACGCTGTGTGGTGCACACGTTAACCGGGGTATTACTGTACTGTATGTTTACACAGCAGTCAATACATAAAATCCAGTGCATTAAATTTGTGAATCAAGTGCTGTTAATTCATTCCTTAAATATAATTCAGTTTTTCTGTAACAATAATGTGTCTACTATTAGAAAGAAAATAAGTGATAACCCCCTTTAGAGTGCAATCCTAAATACTTACTAGAATGTTAAGTCCCAATGAACTCAATATATTTGGCATCACGCTACTAGTTAAGATACATATTAGTTTGCATTTTCCCATAAGTTTTTAGGGCAACTGAATTCAATTATACTGCAGCCCTGTTAATATTTTTTAAAAGAACAAAATTCTACACTGGTTTTCAAGAATTAAAGAGGTCCAGAAGTTTCATGTCACTAAAATAATGTCATGTTAGTCACTATTCCTTCTCTTCCTGAAAGACCATTAGCTACCTGAAAACAACAAAGCTATACTGTATAGATGGGACCTTGTCAAGAAATACAGAATTTACATTTGGCTCAAGATATATCTCCCACAACTTCTGCAGAACTAAATAAGATACCAGGGATGACAATGCTGATCTTTTGAGGTGGGGTTTGTAGAGTTTCCATTTACTATTCTATTACTATGCTACTTCCATTCTGGCAAGAAATATTTGATTTAGCATTTACAGTGGCAATCTGTAGTCAGCCATCTTAAAATGTCCAAAGATTTTTTAACTAGCAAGTATAAATAAAATGTGGTGAAGAAAAAATGTCATATGGAGTAATTAAAGAAGTGGGTTGGCTGACTCAATAAAAGTGCAAAAATAATGCATGCATGCTACAGCAACAAGTTCTATTTACTGTTTTATTGATCTGATTCACTGATTTATCAATTCGATCTGTGCAATACCGTATTAATGCAAGCATGACTCTGGGCAGTTTACAAATTAAAACTTAAAACCTCGCAAGATCCTACACAACATATAATCAACAGGATGTTTTACATTCTTAGACATAATTTAGCCATACTGATATGGCCGCACATGCCAGACAAAAATTAACTCCACGACTGGACGTTATATAATTAACAGCATGTTTACTTAATTTGCAAGCAAGGTACTGAACACAGAGCAAGGCATCACTCATATCATGATGACCCCCCCAAACCCCCCCCCCGATGTGGATGGATTATTTTATTTTTGGATGCAAGAAAGACATCATGATTTTACATTTGTGAAGCCATGAACCCTTTATGGGTGGTTTATACTGAAGGCAAAATATAAAGTCAGGTCCTATTTTTTTAAAAAAAATTACCTTTGAATTCCATATTAGCAGCATCTTCCAGTAGCTCTTCTTTCATGTTATTAAGCGTCTCAATTATCATGTCTTTCATTTCCTCTTGCTTGCGGTTGGCTATGTTCATCAGAGATTCATACAGCTCATTCTCTTTTTTCCGTGTGTATTCTAGACGCTTTGGAGTGATTTGCAGATCTCTCTGCATGTCAAAGGCTTGATTGATGAAGATGTCCAGGCAACGACAATGTACTATGTTCAAGATGGTGGCTGCATCCACCAAGCGTTTCTGCAGCACCTGCCTGGAGAAAGTGCTAAGTAGACGGATCTTATCTGATTGTTCTACCAACATGCTCTGGGCTTTGGCATCAGAGCTGGGAGCTCCACAGCTGCAGTGGTTGGTACTAAGGTAGCCTAAATCCATCAACTGCTGATAAAGGGATGATTTTTCATTCACATTTTGAGGAGCTATTATATCAACTCCCAAATCTGGCACTTTGAAGAAGAAGACAGGCAGAGAGAATTTCTCTTTAATTGCTCGTAGTTCATTCACATCCAGGGCTGAGAGCTCTACCCCACTGATGGCAAAAGTGATGACTGGAAGGAGACTGTTCATGTATTCTTCCAAAGTGATTTCTGCTGACTGGAATCCTCGACATGGAGCTACCACAATATCCACTTCCTGAAGACAACAAAGCATTGTTTTAAAACTAACATGCTTTCGTGTTTAACTAGTACTATGCATCCTTCTCAATAGCAAACCTAGCTCTCCTAATGTCAACATGAATGTGAGAAAACTAAACAAAAGCCTCATTAGAAATGAAAATGTAGTTGAAAAATTCAGAGGGGGGAGACAAAGAAAGAGTATGTTACATATGAAGTGCATGTGTCCGTGTCTCTTTGAATGCCATATACTTTTTTCTTCTATTTGGGTTTAAAAAAAAAAAAAACTAACCCTAACTACCTAATAGGAGTGACCTCTTACTCTAGGAAACTATCCAGTGAAACAACTGAGCACTGTTCCTCTTAAGATACCTGATACAGTGATACCTCATACAACGTCCAAACTTGGTTCCACAAGTTTGAACTTTATACGGATTTGGACTTTGTATGAGGCATGCAAAATTCTAGCCGCGATGCCTCATACAACATAGTTTCCAGAGAGATACATTGTACTGTAACAGCACAGACTTCAGGGCAAAGTCAAGGAAACAGACAGGAAACTGACAGAACTTTAAGAAATCATTGTCTAAAGGCTAAAAACATTACAAAACCATGTCAAACAACCCTGATTGTCCAAGAACCTGAAGAATGCTGCAAAAATCCCAGGAATGTTTCTAAAAATTCTGACAAAAAAATTCAAAAAATCCAAAATCGCACTAAAAACCACTCCTAAACACTCTTCGCCTCATGCAAAACCCACAAGAGCAATGCACGCATGTGTCCTGCCTTTTATACTGCCCAGGCACAATGCAACCTGGGAAAACCCCAATGCCTCATACAAAGTCGCACGACTTTGTATGAGGCAACTTTTTTCAAGGAATTAGGCGATGTTGTATGAATCCGATGTTGTATGAAGCGGACTTTGTATGAGCTATTACTGTAAGTGCTAGGCTTAGTTTTAATGACGTTATAATCCTATGCATAGTTTATATGATTCAATCTTTAAATGAGGCTGTCAGAGTGCCTCTCCTATAGAACTTCCACCTGCATAGCCTGTTCATCTCAATCGGCATTGCTCCAACAGGGTTGGAGATGGTGATGAGGAATAGAGCCTTCTTGGTGGCAGCACCCACGCTATAGAATGCTCTGCCAGTGGGTTTACACCAGGCCCATTGTGGGATGTTTTCAAGAAACATCTTTAAACTGTACTGTTTTAAAAGGCTTATAAGAACTTTCTCCCTATAGCCAATGAATAAATGTATAATTGGACTATGTCATGCTTGGATACCATCAGTTGTTATTTTTGGTTTTAACTACTGTATTGTAAAATGCCTGGAGTGGGAAAATATCCCAGATGGGCGGTACAGAAAAATAATCAATCAATTAATTAAGCATTCCTATTAGAGCAGCAAAACCCTAGCATGCCATAAAAAGCCATACCTAAAAACATTTCCCCCAACATCTGCTTTCCTATATGGAAGGAAATTTCTGTATGAAAGATTATCTAAAACTATGGGCAGAAGTGGTACAGCCCAGACAGCATAATACTGTACCACTTCAGTGAAAACTTCATTTTTAATTTGACTTACATTCAAGAACTGCCTCTCTTCATTCATTGTTGCTAATTCTAGATAGAACATTTTGAACCCTCTCCAACAGCTCATGTTCAGGTTATTACATCACAGATTTGATATTACCGTATGTAAACCAACTTGTGCTGCTTTGATAGAGATTATTTTACAAGTGTATAAATAGTAAAATCTTTGTAATACTTTCTGAATTTCTCAAGATGACAATACAGTATTACCTTGATGAACAATTTTATTCTACAACAAGCATAGCAATTCACTATAACATTCCTGGTCACACTTGGGACTTCCAAAATGCTTTCTGAAGGAAACCAGAAACGTAGAAGGCATTTTTCTACAGTGTCACAACCTCTATCCTGAACAGTTCTTAATACTTTGAGGACTGAGGTACCAAACCGAGCAGTCTACCTTGTTAAAAATGAACAGAATCTTAAGAATTTTAAAGTGGAAGAGCCAAAATGTTTTACTTGAACAAATTTCTGGCTCAAAGTGACATTACCTCTTAGACTGGCCTACTGCCGCAAATTACTTTCATGGAAAGTGAGTAGGTAGAGAAAATGGCAAAGGCATCAAACTGTGGAATGATTTCACAGTCAATTTTTAAAGCACCAATGATGCATAAGGAAGAGATCTTTTAAACAGCACTCATGAACTATTTTTGGATTCCCCCAGAAAACCTAGAAATTGAAGCCAAGCCATGAGCAAGACCTTTCAACAGTTGACAAAGTCATTCTGGTAAGTTATTAAGTCATTTCGAATGTGCCACTTGGCAAATATATTTGCACATTTAGAAAGTTTTAACTATTCAACACATTTGTAGCTTCTTCCAAACTATCATCCTGCAATTTGCCAAATAAATATTTAATTGCAGCTTGTCTGACTGTCATGGGACTCTCAAACATAGAAATACGAAAAGTGATGTAGTCAAACAAGTGTGAGTTAAGTGGAAATTTGGGTGTGTAAACCATACAAGATGACTCACTCTGAGAGCAGGAAGGAAATAGGGAAGCCAATGTTGTTGTCAAGAGTAGAAAAGGGGAAAGATAAATCTCAGCATAAACAACTAACAGCAGTATCCTTTCTAGATACTGCTTCCTTCTTGTATCTGCCAACAAAGGATAGCAGAACTGTTATGCAATAAGAGTTTGTCAAATACTGTAATTCTTTTGACAATAAGCCCTCAGTCTACAAATTAATTTATACAGCTGGTCTTTGTGTGTATCTTCATTTCAGTAAAGGAGTTTGGGTCAATATTAAAGATTAAACATGGATTTCAGAGAAGATTCACATTCACCACAAAATGTATTCATAAAAGGAGTTTTTCAAAAAAATACATGTTAGAATTAAGCATGTGGCTTCAGAGAAAAAAAGTCACTTTCAGAGCTTAAAAATATTTCAATTGAGTAATAAGGGTCCCCTTACCTAATAGACTATTATTATGTTTTAAATCCAAATACTCAAAACTAAAACAGCAAACATTATTTTAAAAGATATCTCCCCACCCCCACCCCCATTTTCTGTCACACAAGAAAGAATGCCTCTGAGATGTGGCCTACTATGACACTCAAGGATGGCAAAAGGGATCATTTTTTTCTCCACCATTAATAAATATTCTGTTTTAGTGGCAGAGTATTCAATTTGACAACTGCACTGATGATGCTCTTTCTGAATAACCATCTTCTAAGTTGTTCAAGTGCTTTCCTGTTTTGTAAACCTAAAACCAAGAAATATATGTGTGTGCAAGCTTGAATTTTCTTTTTCCTTCCTTTTTTCATTTATATATTCATAACTAAAATCAAAGAGTCTATATGTTATCAGCAAAGATAAATAAAAATATGGTGGGACAAACTTTTTATTTGCAAAATTTTCGTTTGGCAAGTGAAAAGTCCCAGGGCAATTTTTTACATGTGTATATCCAGACTTATTTTATTACTTTGTTTAATCCATATTCTGATTGTACTGAGTGACCAAATAAATGGTAAAAGTCATGTGACAAATTTTAACATCAAGTTGCAATACTACTTACCATTTGCTTTAAAAGCCTCTGATATTAAAGACCTCCTTTTAAAAAAGACAGAGATGGCATGAAAAAGCCTTCAATGCACTAACAGGGAGAGAATCAAAACATTTTGTACCAATCCATACACTACATATATACTGTACATGTATAAGCATGTGCACAGGGCAATGAAAGGTGATCAAAAAGCACCGTACAGTTGTACCTTGCATTACAAAATTAATGCGGAATGATGTTATTGGGCGGTGCAGGAATTTACTCACTTGGCAGCTGTAACTTGCAATCTAAGATAAGAATTTCATCCATACTGTACTTTGACAGTGCTTGCAAAAGGGGGGGGGACTGTTATGCCATTTCTTATTGTGCTTTCTCATGCAGCTGTTCATTCTTTTTCTTGAGCTGTTAGTAACAGATCACTGAAAAATCTACTATGAAGGTTATGGTGGCTGTTGATTATCTTGATTAATGTCAACTTCTGACTCTATTTCCAATCCTTTGTTTTGTTAATTTTAAATCATCTATTCCAGGCATTTGCAACATACGGCCCATGGGCCGGCCCTGGCCCCTGGTGCCTATTCATCAGGCCCCCGCCACCCTCACCGCTCTCGGAAGCAGAAGTAAAACACACCCACGTATGCGCAAAATGTTACCATAAATGTGTTCTGCTCATGCATGGGTGTGTTTTACTTCCGCTTCCGGTGGGAGGAACCACATGACTGGCCCGATCAGCTGTCTGGGGGGTGGGGCTGGTCAGGCCCACAACCTAAAAATGTTAAGATCTCCTGATCTAGTTTAACCATTTTTTGCCTTTTCTTGTTAATTTGAGAACTAATCTGTATATTATCAATGCATCTTAGGTCGGGGTGGCCAAACTACGGCCCACAGGCTAGCCCTAGCCTGTGGCACCATTTAATGTGTCCCGCCGCTGCCCTCATCACTCTTGAAAGCAGGTGCATTTATGACAGCCGTGGGAGGAACCACATGACTGGCCCGATCAGCTGTCTGGGGGGTGGGGCTGGTCAGGCCCACAACCTAAAAATGTTAAGATCTCCTGATCTAGTTTAACCATTTTTTGCCTTTTCTTGTTAATTTGAGAACTAATCTGTATATTATCAATGCATCTTAGGTCGGGGTGGCCAAACTACGGCCCACAGGCTAGCCCTAGCCTGTGGCACCATTTAATGTGTCCCGCCGCTGCCCTCATCACTCTTGAAAGCAGGTGCATTTATGACAGCCGTAAAACACGCCAGCGCCTGCTGTAAATGCATCCGCGGCTGATGTAAACATGTTTATGACAGCCATGGATACGTTTTACAGTGGGAGGAACCACATGACCAGCCCGCTCAACCACCAGCCCGCTCAACTGCAGTGTGCAAGGTTTGACTACCTCGTGTTAGGTAGTGATTCATCCTATACTTCCATACAAGACGTTCTGGCTTTTAATTTCAACTGGAAAAGTTTTCCACCAGCACTTAATGCCCAGTTTCCAAAATAGCTTTTTTCCAGTTTAATGGCAGATTTTTATATCCTATAGCTTGTTTCAGCTTTAATGGTTATATATTTATAAGATGAACAAACATTCAATTCTCTTTTCATTTTCTATTTATTTTCCAATCACTCTTCTTTACTTTTTATATCTCTTGCATATGTGAATGAGTCCATGTGTGAGTTTTATTTTATTTTAGTAGTACTTCTATTAGGGAGCAGCACTTCTCATATCCATCCACTGAGGGAACCATCACCCTACCCAACGGGGCTCATTTGTCCATAGCCAGTGGCCCCTTTGGGGAGTCAGGTTATTTACCGCCACACATGGCATTGAGTCGCCAGCTGAATGGTCTACTCCATTACTGTAGTGTGATGTCTGGCCAGACAACATTTCATGTACAGTATTTATGTGACAAAAGTATGGCTATTATAGGGGAAATAATGGAAAACTGGTTAACAGTAAGTCCCTGCACCTACCTATCTTAAATCTAACAATTGTCCTGTCTCAGGGGCCTATCGACTTCAAATTTCATTTCAAAAAGTTACAGTTGTTTTAATTTCTCCATGCAAATGAATAGGAAGTATGAAAAAGATTCAAATTTCCAAACAGAATCATAGAATGATGGAGTTGGAAGGGGGTTATTAAGTCCATTGAGCTCAACGGAGTGCAGATCTGCATTTTGAATCAAAGTAAGTAAGATTTAAATTGGTCCAAACTAGATCAGGCCCAAATCAAAAACAGGTTCTGAACGGAATTAAAAGGCCCTTGTACAGTTCTAATGTTTAATGTCATTGTTCAGAGGACATCTAGTTATTTTTGTATAGAAACAATCCTAAAATTGTAATTAATGTACACATACCAACCAAATAACATTTACATATGAAATGTTGTGCATTGCCAGCCTCTGACAGGATCTTCCTGTTTAGGACTTTAGTCAACCAGTATAAGAATTCATGAAAAGTTTTAAAGGGTAGAAGAAAGAGAAGTCATTTTTCATTTTATCTTCCATCCTTGCTTAATGTGACGTGATAAAATTCATTGATAAAATTTTAAAACACAGGCAGACTATTTTACTATTCAAATAGTTTTAAGTAAAATGCTTTGAGCAGGAAAGGAGAAGAAAAAAAAGGTTCTTCCCCTTTTCCTGTATTCTTAGAACATAAGAACAGCCTTGCTGGAACAGGCCACAGCACATCCAGTCCAGCATTCTGTCTCACACAGTGGCTCACCATTTGCTTCAGGGTATTCCCAAGCAGATGCCTTCACCTGCTTAGGATTCCCTGGAAATGGCATTGAGAGATATCCTGCCTATCTCTCTAACCCGGAGGTTGTCCTTAAGTATCCATAATTATAGCCATTGATACCCTTGTCCTCCATAAACTTGTCTAATCCTTTCTTAAAGCTGTCAAGACTGACAGCTGTCACCACTTCTTCTGGCAGGGAGTTCCATAGACCAGTAATCCTCTGGGTGAAAAAGTACTTTCTCTTATTTGTTTGAGAACTAGTACCCAAAAGTTTCATGGAGTGTCCCCTAGTTCTAGTGTTATGCGATAGGGAAAACAGTTTTTCCTTATCTACTTTGTCCACACCGTGCATGATTTTATAAACTTCAATCAGGTCACCTCTTAGACGCCGTCATTCAAGAGTGAAAAGGCCCACCCGTTGCAGCCTCAGATGGTAAGGAAGGTGTTCCAGTCCCCTAGTCATTTTGGTTGCACTCCTCTGCACTTTTTCCAACTCCATAATATCCTTCTGGAGGTATGGCGGCCAGAACTGTACACAGTATTCCACATGGGGCCTCACCATAGATTTATAAAGAGGCAAAATGACACTTGCTGACTTATTTTCTATACCCTTCCTAATGATTCCTAGCATTGAGTTTGCTTTTTTCACTGCTGAGGCAAACTGGGTTGACACCTTCATTGAGTTGTCCACCAGGACACCAAGGTCCCTTTCCTGGTTTGTCGCAGAGTTCAGAACCCATCAGTTTATAAATGTATTTGGGGGTTTTTGCCCCAACATGCATCACTCTGTAATTGGGGTTTTTTGCCCCAACATGCATCACTCTGTAATCTTATCCATCTCCAGAAGCACTGTAAATTGTTAAGAGCCTGAACAGGCCAATCAAGCTTTCTCATAATCTACACCTATAAGAAGGTGGATGGGTGGCGAGTGTCTGGCATTAGCGGCCACACCCGGCCCAACTATCCTGTACCGAGCCACCCACACTTACCTGTAGACCTAACTAACATCGCTGCAAGGGTCCGGAAACAGAGAGTGGGGCAAACACCCCACAAAAAAACCCCTACAAGGCCCAGCATCCTCCGTGCCGCGCCACCCCTCAGCCAATCAAGCTGAAGGACGTGAACGTGGAGGTCAGAAAGGCGGCGCGTGCAAAATAAAAAACTGCCTCACACAGCGGGAGCGCAAGGACACCGAAGGTGGACACAGCGCTTCGCCGCCCTCACTTCCCCACCCAAGCCACAGCGAGGCCGGCACCGGTCTTCTTCCCCAGGGCCATGGGGAGAAGAGGGGCTCCCCCTCCTCCCCGCTACCTTACCAAAGCCGTGCCGAGGTCGGAACAACGGTGGGGGTAATAGAAAGGCGGCAGCCAGTGAACCACCCGGGAGAGCACATCCACTTATGGATCGCTGCCTGCTGCCTTTGTTTTATCCCCATTAACTGTTTCGAAGGCTGACACAAAGCAACCTTCAAAACAGTTAATGGGGAAATGCAAAGGCACCAGCCAGTGATCAGTAAGGGGAGGCGCTCTCCCTGGCAGATCGCTGGCTTCCACCTTTCTATTACCCCACTGCTGTTTCGTGTCAGCTCTCGAAACAGCAGTGGGGGGTAAAACAAAGGTGACAGCCCATGATCCGCTAGGGAGAACACCTCCCCTTACTGATCGCTGGCTAGCGCCTTTGTAATTCCCCCTAAACTGTTTCGAAGGTTGACAAAAAAAAACCATCAAAACAGTTGAGGGGAAACAAAGGCATTCCACCCCCCATGGCAGGGAAAGGGGGAAATGGAAAGCTTCCGCCGCCCATCCTTCCCCCCTCCCAACCCAGGCAGGGAAAAGGGGAAATAAATGTTTCCGCCTCCCCCCTTCCCTCCCTACTTCCCAGGGTGCAGCCTCCTCACCTGCAGCCTCCTCTCTCTCTCAAACACACACACACACACACACAGGGACATACACACACACCTGCTGGACTGCTTCTCTCTCTCTCACACACACACACACACTCTCTCTCTCTCTCTCACACACACACACACACCCCTGCTGGACTGCTTCTCTCTCTCTCTCTCTCTCTCCCTCTCTCTCCCCCCCTCTCTCTCTCTCTCACACACACACACACCTCTGCTGGGCTGCACATTTCAAACCTGAAATAGCTAGTATATTATATAAACTTTGAACTTGTTACTACAATTTTGGACATGTAAACATTGCTGTACATTAAGGAAAACAAAGAATTATTTATCGCACTGACAGTCCCCTCCACCTTGTGAAAGGAACTGTCCTGATATTGCTAACATTAAAACTACAATCCCGCATATGCTTCCCTGGAAGTTAGCCCTTACTAAGTTAATTTGGGACTATGCAGCTTACTATGGCTACACAGGCTGGCTCTACATCATGTAGGAGGCACAGTGGGGATTCAAAATCCTAATCTCTGGCTCTTAAACTACTGAGCTATGCAGCCAGCCATAACATATTTAGTTTTGTTTAAACCTACAACAAATTTCAATAGAATTGTTTCAGACTTAATATCAGATTATGATGACACAAGTAAAACAAAAAAAATTACTACATAAAGGGATAAAGTAGTACAGTATTAGTATTACCACTGCTTACTAAATTACCATCATTCACTAAGACCTGATAAGATGTCTCATCTACTGAAATGTTTATTACAAAGCTTCTAAAATAATTATTGAAAGTATAATCAAAAGATTAACTGATTTAAAATATGATGAACAACTATGTTCTGCACAAACAAAAAGATCTCTTATTCACTGTAATGCAATCACAGTGACACGGTTTTCCACCTGCCTAACTGTATTTCTAATGGAAGTTTGTGCATAGAATCTGACTTGATTAAAATAGAGGCTAGGATAAGCCTTGCCTCTATTAACTTCTGTCTCAAATTAAACTATTGCCCCCAAGGATTAACACCTCTAATTCTTTTGATCCTGCTGATTAAATGTGGATCACTAAAAGCTAGCATCTTTACGCTTCTCTCTACAGACCCTTTTAGAAACGAGAATGGATCAGGCGATCACAACCATTAAACAGAGGATGCTACATATTGGACAGCAATGTGATATTAATAGAGTGCCAAACTTTGTGGCACCCGAGAATATCATAGAATTATCTGGACTTTCAGAAGGCTTTTGACAAGGTCCCACACCAAAGGCTCTTGAATAAACTTACCAGTCATGGAATAAAGGGACAGGTCTTGTTCTGGATCAGCAACTGGCTAAGGGACAGGAAACAGAGGGTAGCACTCAATGGACACTTCTCCAAGTGGAGGGAAGTAAAGAGTGGGGTCCCCCAAGGTTCAGTACTGGGACCCCTGCTTTTCAACCTCTTCATAAATGATCTAAGAAGTAGGAGTAAATAGCAAGGTAGTCAAATCTGCTGACGGCACTAAATTATACAGGGTAGTGAAAACTGTGAAAGATTGTGAGGAGCTCCAGAGGGATCTCTTGACACTGGGGGAGTGGGCAAAACAGTGGCAAATGAGCTTTCAACCTTAGTAAGTGTAGAGTGAAGCATGTTGGGGCAAAAAAACAAAACCAATTACATTTATAAGCTGATGGGGTCTGAACTCTCTGCAACAAACCAGGAAAGGGACCTTGGTGTCCTGGTGGACAACTCAATGAAGGTGTCAACCCAGTGTGCCTCAGCAGTGAAAAAAGCAAACTCAATGCTAGGGATCATTAGGAAGGGTATAGAAAATAAGTCAGCAACTGTCATTTTGCCTCTTTATAAATCTACTAGCATAGTTTGCCCGGCCAGCCAGGCATTTTTAAAGTGTGTGTTGGTGGTTAGGGGTGGTTTTGGGTGTGCACAACCACCACCACCACCACCCATACAATACCACTCCAACCACCAACACACACATTAAAAATTCCTGGCAAGGCAGGAGTGTCGTGTGTGTGTGTGTGTGTGTGTGTGTGTGTGTGTGTGTGTGTGTGTGTGTGTGTGTGTGTGTGTGAGTGAGTGAGAGAGAGAGAGAGAGACTGAGAGAGAGAGAAAGAGAAGCAGTGTGTGTGTGGGAGAAAGAGGCAGTGCGTGCGTGTGTGTGTGTGTGTGTGTGTATGTGTGTGTGTGTATTGTTCCCCCAAACCGCCCAAACCCAGGGGACCCTGCAGAGAGGGGATCCCCACCCCGCAGGACCCCCCGTTATTAAAGGGAAGAAACCAAGGTGTTTCTTCTTTTAAAACAGTGTTTGAGAAGGGAGGGTGGATTCGATCCCCTCTCTCTGGTCCCCATGGTTTGGTAGGGTTGGGGGGACAAAAGGGGTCTGTTCTCCCAACCCTTCCAGAGCCAGGGGACCCGGCAGAGAGGGGATCGATTCCCCCCCCCCAAAAAAAACCCACTCCATTTTTAAAGAGAAGAAACCAAGCGGTTTCTTCTCTTTAAAAACAGAGTGTTGTGTTGTTGTTGTTTTGGGGGGGGGGGATTCGTTCCCTTCTCCCGGGTCTCCTGGGTCCAGAAGGGTTGTGGGGACAAAAGGGGTCTGTCCACCCAACCCTTCTGGACCCAGCACCTTTCATTGCCTCCCTCACCCACTCCCTCACCCACACCGACCGCACTTACCATTCCCTGGCTCCCTCCAGCTAGGTCTTTCAAAGTCTTTCCCTCCTAGCCTCCTCTGCGCTTGTATCCCTCGGCCTGATTGGCTGAGGGGTTTCACAGCGCAAAGGACACTGGGACATGAAGTTTAATTTGTGATTTTACCAATCCTACATTGTAATATTTTCTACCGCTTTATTTTGATTGGCTGCGGCGCGTCTCCCAACGTTCTTTTTGCTCGCACTTCTCAACCTGATTGGCTCTGGTGCAGCGCAGCACAAAGAATGTTGGGAATTGAAGTCCTTTTTCTTTGTTTGCGCTCGTGGGGCTCTTGCCGCACTGGCACATTTCTCAACCCAACAGTTACATCCGGACCTGGTTTAGGCGAGTGCAGGAGGCTCGGTACAGGCTAGTGGGGGCGGGTGCAGGATCATTTGTCACATTCCAACAGTTAATGCTTGGATTTATAGGTATAGATGGTGAGGCCCCATCTGGAATACTGTGTACAGCTCTGGTCGCCATACCTCCAGAAGGATATTATGGAGTTGGAAAAAGTGCAGAGGAGGGCAACCAGAATGATTGGAACACCTTCCTTACCATCTGAGGCTGCAACGGTTGGGCCTCTTCACTCTTGAACGACGGCGTCTAAGAGGTGACCTGGTTGAAGTTTATAAAATCATGCACGGTGTGGACAAATTAGATAAGGAAAAACTGTTTTCCCTATCGCACAACACTAGAACTAGGGGGCACTCCATGAAACTTTTGGGTGCCAGTTCTCAAACAAATAAGAGAAAGTACTTTTTCATCCAGAGGATCACTGGTCTATGGAACTCCCTGCCAGAAGAAGTGGTGACAGCTGTCAGTCTTGACAGCTTCAAGAAAGGATTATACAAGTTCATGGAGGACAAGAGTATCAATGGCTATAATTATGGATACCTAAGGACAACCTCCGAGTTGGAGAGATAGGCAGGATATCTCTCAATGCCATTTCCAGGGAATCCTAAGCAGGTGAAGGCATCTGCTTGGGAATAATACCCTGAAGCAAATGGTGAGCCACTGTGTGTGACAGAATGCTGGACTGGATGGGCTGTGGCCTGTTCCAGCAAGGCTGTTCTTATGTTCTTATGTTCTCTGCCATAGTAAATTAAATGGTCCAAACCATATTAAACATTTAGAAATCGTCATAACAGCATGTAGCTTTGAGCCTTGATTGGTAAGTAGATCTAAAGCTCTTTCTACATTGGTACTTTGCTAAGGTTTCATTCACAGTCTATTTCATGCTTATATTTGGATTAGTTGTTCATACACAGAAGGTGGATTGTTTCAGCGCCAGAGTGCACACTGGTCCCTCGACACAAATACTTTCAATCTATACACACAGTCCCCTTCCTATGATCCTGCCCTCTCCCAATTCCCCCTCTTCTTTTATGATTCATTATAAAGTTATTTGAAATGTTGCATGTCATTAAGAGAAAATAACATTTCCCAAAGTTTTCCATAACACAGAAATTCATACTCATAGACCATGGAATTCTAATAGTCTGCTGTAGTTCATTAGAGTTGTTTTTATTTCATATCAATTTGTATCTTTTTTCCCCCATGAAGAGGTAACCTACTGTTATAGTTATGTTTGATGTGGTAGCCGTGGTAGCCTGTGAAAAGCATATCTGAGAGTAAATAAAACAGAACAGCAACAAACAAAAAAAGCCGTGGCACCTTTAAAGACTAACTCCAATACAGTAATACCTCGCATAACGACCGCATCGCATAGCGCTAAACTCGCATAACGACGCGGTCGCTATGCACACGTGATACTCCGTATAACGGACAAAAATGGTCATTATCCGGGGTATTTGGTATAGGAACCTCGGATAAAGACCATTTTTTACATTATCGCCCATTTGAACCACATGGCGCTAAAAACCGCAAAGCACTGAACTCCGTGGAACGGAGTTTTGACGTTATGTGAGCTTTTACTGTATTTAAGTGGACTTGGTCCACGAAAGTTCACAGTTAAATATAGGAGTTAGTCTTTAAGGTGCCACAACATTTTATTTTATTTTTTGCTGTTCTATTTTATTTACTTGCAGATATGTTAAAGCAATGTATCAGTGCAATGCATGGTAAGGTAATCTAGTGCTAAACTCGATAGTTTAAAATAAAACAATATACAGTATTTCAGGGTGGCTAGTAAGACTGTGGGAATAAGTGTTCTCATTGTCCAAAACATGATGTTCAAAGAAGTATGCCACCAGAAAATCACCCACAACCACACATATCTTGTCTTTTCAGAGAATGAAACAACTGATCCACAGAAAAAACACTGTAAGAATCTTTTCTACTTGTAAAAGGTAGAAGTCTCCAGAGGCAGAGGAAAACCCAGTATCTGAAGGGAAAACGCCCAGGCTGATTAGCATATGATCAGTTTTAAAAGTTTGAATTTATCTGTTTTACTTCTGCAGCAAATCACATATTGGTTGCCAGTTTAGTCACAGCCTAAGTCAAGTAGCAAAAATTATTCTAGATTTTTTTCCCCATTTTTTCTCTAAAAACATTTATATCTTAGAGAGGGGGTGAAAATCAAATAACAGATTTCCATGTGCTCTTTTCAACTTGTCAAGGATTCACAAGAGAAAAAAGTGGCTTCCAGTTGTGAGCTACATTCAAGTCTGACACAGTACATGAGACTCTATTATTTCCTCCTTCTGAATAACAAAAATAACGAAGTACAGTAAAACCCCGGGTTACAGACGCCTCGGGTAACGGAAAACTCAACTTACGGAAGGAAATTCTGAGGAAATGGTGTCCCAATTTATGGAAAAAACTCGCAGTATGGAAACTTTTTTTGGGTGTTCCGACACGTCCCAGGGTGGTGAGAGGGTGTTCAGAGCATTTCCGCTCCATTTTTGAAAATTTTTGTTGCTTTTTGGCTTCAGCAGAAGCTCTCTCCGCAACCAAGAAGTGCTGGAAATCCCCCCCTCCCCCAAATAAGTTGTTAGCGGGGACTTTTCCTGCAATTACCAGGGCTGGCCACTAGAAAACATTGATGGAAATGTGATGAATATGCCTTTGGGGAAAAAATCGGCTCCAAAGCTCACGAAAAAGCCCCCCCAAACCCTTGTTTTTTCTGTTCCAAACTCTTCCTAAAGTGCACTTTGGAATATTTTGCAGTGTTTTCGCCACTTTAAAAAGAATTTTGAACAGAAAAATTACATGTGGTTTCCCCCCCTCTTTTCTAACCTCCGGAACACTTTTTAAATTTTCAGTTCATTCCTATGGTAAATTGTGCTTCGCATTACAGAAAAATCATTTTACAGAAAATGTCCCGGAACAGATTAATTTGTGCATTTCAGCATCTAAACTGCAGTGGTTGGGGACCTTCGGTGCCAGGCAGAGATTCCATCAGTGTCCCCAGTGCTGAACCAGGAAGTTCCCAACCGCCACGGTTTGGCTGCTGAAATGCAGCGGAGAAGTAGCAAAAAAATTCCAAAATGGACTGAAATGCTCTGAAAAGCCTCCCGCCACCCTGGGAAGTGGTGGAGGCTGTGCAAGAAGCCACAAAAACTGTGCAATTGACGGCACCACCATAAAAAACGTAAGCAGTGGGCACTTGTAACCTAGTATCTCTCTATCATTCTAATTCAGGGGTCCTCAACCTTTTAAAGCTGGGGGCTGATTCACATCCCCTCAGACAATTTGCGGGGCTGGACTGGTGGTCCTGCTGATGCCGGCAGTGGCTGGACCACCCTAAGCTCCCAACACTCCTCCCAACACTACTTACCTGCTTACCAGAGGCCACATGCCTCTGCCAGAAAAGGCGCTCTAAGCCAAAGCGGCCCTGGGGAAAATGCATGCAGCTGCCACTTCTTCCACCGCCACCTCCACCTCTGCCTCCTCGATCCTTGTCTCCTCAAACTTGGCTTGGCATCTCCCTAATGGCACTCCATAGCAGGATGGATGTTGTAAGCCTTCTTACAACTTCCACCCTGCTGCAGAGCACAGTAAGGGACACACCAAGCCAAGCGGAGGGGACAAGACTTGAGGTGGAGGCGGAAATAGAAGTGGCGGCTTGTAGCGAGGATGTGGGCTGGACAGAATGGTGCTGTAGGTTGAGGATACCTATTCTAATTAATGGTTAAAGAAATGGGAGAGGGGGCTAGAAAATTTTTGTATACCACTTCTTTCAAAAAGTAAATATTATAACATCCCATCATCTTCTCTCAAAATGATTGGGCTGTTTTATTTCACGACAATTGAATGCCATAGGGAAGAATAGTTGGAGTTACTTTCAAACTGACATTACTAATTGTTCCTTACTATTTCGTAGGTATCTGTCGACTTAAACCAGGAGTTCCCAACCTACAACCTGGGGGCCGGCCCCGGCACCAATTAATCTGACCCATGATGAGGATCTGCCACCATCACCGGAAGCACCGAAAACATGTCAGAAGTGGCAAAAACACAGGGAAAATGTTCCGGAAGTACACCAGAAGTGCCAAAAATATGCTAGAAGTGCCCCAAACATGCCGAAAACTGGCAAAAACAGCCAAAATGCGACAAAAAAAGCTGAAAATGCAGCAGAACAGTGCTAACCTCACACCAGCCAACATGGGAAACAGCGGAAGTGGTAAAAAGAACAGAAAACACACCAAGTTTACACCTGCCACCACAACCATCAGAAGTGGTGAAAGCGGTCGGAGGAACCACACCTCCGGCCCATACATGTCCGATGGGGCGTGGTTGGGCCTGCGGCGTAGAAAGGTTGGCCACCCGAGGCTTAAACACTTCTTCAAGTGTTTAATGCACCAGGTTCTAGCTTTAATTACTCTGAAATTGCAGAGGAAGATTGGTGTCAGAAGACCAAGAGAATTTGCTAAAGCACTTAACTTAAGTCATAGGCAAATACAGAATGCAATAGTATGCAACTTCTTTACTGCTAATATAGCACATATGTTTAGATGGAAGAATTCAGTAACAGATTTTCCTGAGAGCAACTCTAATACTTCTTTTTGTATTTTTTAAAAAATATTAAGAATCGTCTCTCTTCTTTTATTATGAAATAGTTTTGAAACTCAACACTTACCAGTCTGAAAACGGTAACATAACACTCAATGAACAAATATGTAGCTTTTTCATAAATGAAATGTCAAGTTAACTGCTAGAATCTAAATGCAATTGGTTAAAAAAAAAAGAAGTTTCATGCCGGCTTCGCCACAGTAAAACATCTTAGTTTACCATCCCTTAAAATCAGACTAAGTAGCTGTTTTCATCCAATTTGCCCTAGATATATCTGGAATCTAACAAAGAATTCTTTGTCACTTATTTTAAAAAGTTTAGGACATTTGAGCTGTCTTGCATTATGTGATCTATATAAATGACAGACATTTTCGGTTAAGTAAAGAAAACCAAACTTAACTATTTTTGAGCACACATTCTGATTCTAATAGATATCAAAAACATCCAGAACAAAAGATATACTCAGGATTTAACTGGCAGGCCAACACTCTAGGGTAAATGGTACCGTAAACATGATTCACATACACGAGGTAAACATCACAAGTAAAATACAGTAGCTCTCAGTTAGGGCTCCCCTAGATAAAGAGTTCTGACTTTGAAGTGAAGATGAATATAGCAGTTCAGAAGACAAAATTCTGGGTAAAGGCACACATAGTCATTTTATAGTAGCATGATGGAAATACCTTCAGTGGATTCAAACCATATGAATCTTTGAACTGAAGAATAGTCGGCTGGCCCTTTTCAATGTCGCTCATTCAAGCCATCCCACATGCAGAGCAGAAGGACAGGGTTTAGTTCGTTTATTTGACTATCATTTCAGTTACAAAGCCAAGAACACTGTTGGTTTACACCAGGGTGTCACCCTGAGTGCTGTTTTTGTATTGCCAATGTGCATCAGCTACATAGTAGAAATGTTAATATTGTTGTAGTCTTAAGAACTGAAAACATGGGACTGGAAGATGAGTTTGTAAAAAAGCAAAATAACAAGAGTTAAAACTTTTGTAGGGAAAGAATTAAGCATTCCCCTTCTGCCCCAATCTCCTCTGCTACATCACCCTCCGCATCTCAATCTTTCACAAAAAGAAGCAGTAGGAAGACTCTGAAAAGGAGGAATGGTAGTTTGAACTCTAGTTCTAACCTCAACAGTATTTAAGAATGCAGTCAAACTCCCTCTGATTTCCAGGGCTCTGTCTTGTTTTATCTAGAACTAGCAGAGGTTGCCCGGCGTTGCCGGGCTGTTTTAAATTGTGTTGGAAGGTTACATTGTGTTAATGTTTTTTAAACAAATTGCTTAGTCTGTAATTTTAATTTTTTAAATGTTTATTTATGTAAATTTTTTTTGGCTTGGCTGTTATTAACTGTGATCTGCTTTTTTGGTTTTTTTAGGATTAATAAAAGAACAAAGTATGATATATTTTTTTCAAATTGTTTTATGTAAGCGAATGTTTTAGTTTTTTTGAATTTTTTTAATTAGCTGTACTGTAGGTAATAATTTTAATAATGTAAAAGTAAATGTTTTTACATTCAATGTTTTTAAAATGTGTTAGATGTTTTGGGTTTTAATTTTAGTTAAAACTCAGCACAGGATTTTTAAAAGTTTCTATTGTATTTTATTGACATATGTTTGTGATTTGTGTTAAAGTGTATTTTAGTGTAAATTTTTTGACTTGTTTTTATTGGTGTGACCTTTTGTGTAAAATTGTGAATTTGTGTTATGTTTTTGATTTGTCTTTACTCTTGTGGCCTTTTGTTTAGGGCTGTTGTGTGTTTTTGAATTGTTTTTACTATTGTGGCCAGAGGTGGTGCTGGTAGGGTTTATTGTATTTTGACTGTTTTTTCTCTCCTGGCCTCTGGGTGGAGCTTCTTCTGGTAAGTAGTCTCTTTATTCATTTCTTTTCCGGGCCTCATAGAGGTAGGACATGTTTTGTTAAGTTTGCTTGTTTTCTTTCTTTTGTGTGTGTGTGTGTTGGGGGGGGGGGGGTTGGAATTTGTATTTTTGTCTGTTTGTTTTGTTTTGTTTTTTATTGTGTTTTTGTTTACTTTGTATTGTTTTTTGGTGATGCTTTTGTTTGTTTTTGTGTATTTTTGGATGTTTTTGACTGTGTTTTTAGTAATTTTAAAAATTATTTATTTATTTGGTGGTGGGGAAGGAGGCATGGTCGTTGGGGGTTAGGAAGGGTGGGCTAGGTGGTGGGGAGGGGGCCTGGTCGGTGGGTGTTAGGAAGGGTGGGCTAGGTGGTGGGGAGGGGGCGTGGTCAGTGGGGGTTAGGAAGGGTGAGCTAGGTGGTGGGGAGGGGGGCGTGGTCGGTGGGTGTTAGGAAGGGTGGGCTAGGTGGTGGGGAGGGGGGCTTTATTGTGTTATGGTGCTTTGATTGTGTGGAATCGTGAAAGTAGATCGGGGTTTCCCCTTTAATATCAGTGGGTGGGGGGTTGCGACCTCCCTCTCCACTGGCTCCCCTGGGGTTGGGAGGTTTGGGGGGACAAAAGGGGTATGGTCCCCCAACCCTTCTGGACCCAGGAGACCAGGGAGAGGGGATTGATTCCACCACCCCCTCCAAATAAAAAAACCTCTGTTTTTAAAGAGAAGAAACTGCTTGGTTTCTTCTCTTTAAAGACAGAGGTTTTTTTGGGGGGGTGTATTCGATCCCCTCTCCCTGGTCTACTGGGTCCAGAAGGGTTGGGGGGACAAATCCCTTTTGTCCCCACAAACCTCCCTACCCCAGGTGAGCCAGCGGAGAGGGGGATCGCCACCCCCCACTTACTGATATTCAAGGGGAAACTCCAATCGGATTTTCCCTTTTAATATCAGGGGGTTGGGTTGGAATCAATCTCTTCTCTCGGGTCCCGTGGGTCCGTGAGGGTTGGGGGGGACAAAAGGGGTATGTATCCCCCAACCCTTCTGGACCCAGGAGTCCAGGGAGAGTGGATCGATTCCCCCCCCTCCTTAAAACAACTCCGTTTTTAAAGAGAAGAAACCGCTTGGTTTCTTCTCTTTAAAGACGGAGGTTTTTGGGGGGGGAACCAAACCCCTTTCCCTGGTCTCCTGGGTCCAGAAGGGTTGGGGGGACATACCCCTTTTGTCCCCACAAACCTCCCAACCCTAGGGGAGCCAGCGGAGAGGGGGATCGCCACCCCCCCATCTACTGATATTAAAGGGGAAACTCCAGTCGGGACCTTCAGGCGCCGTGGGTGAGGAAAAGAAGGGCGGTTGGTGTTTGCGTGGCTGTGAGGTGGTGAGTTTTTTTTTAAAAAAATCGGGCGCTGGCTTCCTCAGCCTTCTGCGCACTCATGGCACACAGGATTCTGGGGATTGTAGTTATAGGTTTGTGATTTGTGGTTGTAGTTGTGGTGCCTTTTTTTTCCTGCAGCTCGAATTTGATTGGCCCCGGCGCGTTTCTCAATGCAAAGTTCCAACGGTTAACCCTCGATTTTATAGGTTAAGATTTACTTAATTATACACAAAACATAGAACAATATTCAATACAAAAACTATTCATGGAAAAGTTGACATTTTTATAACTTAAAGTACCAAAGAAAAACACACATATAATATACATATTTTCATAAGTACCTGTAACAATGTGTGATTCAGTGTAACCTCCAGTTCCGCTATTTGATGTGCAAGATCTTCATTGTCCCCATGGATTTCCAAGTCCTCCTCAGGTATTGTTTCCCATTTACCTTGATGAGCTGCCAAGTTATGAACCAATTCATACTGTCCAGGTAGCGCTAAACTGATCCGTGTTTGTCTTCCATACGTGAAGCGAATCCGGCGCCTCTTGCAGTTCTCCTCGCTGCTAATTTTGGTGGTAGGTAGCAGTCTCTCCCCCAAAAGCATGTTGAGTAACTGGGATTTCGCATTACAGTTCTGACCAAAAATTAAAAGGCATGGATGACAGTTTACTGTCAGCTGGAGGTATTCCTCCTCATGTCGGGGAAAGGCAATTGAGCTCAGCTGCCCTAAAAAAGCAAAAGATCTAATCAATCATTCTAATTGTATAAGAGAAACTTTCTATTAAAAAATCATGCAGCGCTCAGTGCGGAATTCCCTCTAGTCTAGAAGAACCCATTTCTGACTCAGAAAAAGAAAGCGATACAATGGTTGGGAACTAGGCTTGATGACATTACACAGAGAGCTGGATATGGGTCAGGAATTCTGGCTCCCAGAAATGTGTTTGACATTCTTCTCCTCTTGCACCACATAAACATTTTAGGCAACAAGGAGAAGCAGTACCAATATAGTTGCCAACATAGAATCATGTGCCTTCTATTTGCAAAGTGGTAGGAATATCAATAAGGACATATTCATACACATGCATACTGTGCTAAGGCAATGGCTAAATTGCCTAAATGACCGAGTCCAACTATTTTTCTGCAAAAGTCTGAATGAGAGGAGCAGCAATTAATCAGTCCCCATTGTGCTCCAGGAGTAGGGAACTTTTTTCTGTTGGAAGGCCACATGTACTTAATTTCAAAAAACCTTAATTGTAAAGTTACTAAAATAAAAGTATAAAAGACTAACAAAATATATTAATAAAGGTAAAAGGATCTGCTCTGTAAAATGTGGATTCAGGCAAATGGCCGCACTCAAGGACCTAGAAGACTGCAAGCAACCTTAAGGCCACAGGTTCCCCAACCCTGTGCTAGACTAAAGCTTCAGCAATTCAACTCTCTATCTAGCTGTTAATTGCTACCACTGGTTCTATCACCAGAAGCCCTACTAAATGTATAGATCCACCTTCACCACTTGCCAAATTACTGCTTCTCATATATCCGTGAAATGTTTGGGAAAAACAAAGTCAAGACAATCATATCTGAACAAAAGGATTGCTTGACATCTTTCTCTCGTCAGAACAAAGTCCCACAGACTAAGCCATCAAACCAAGAAGAGAGATGTAGGCACAGTGAGGAAAGATATAAGATACAGGAAGAGCTTTGAATGAGTTAGAAGTGAGTGGGTAAAATAAAGATTACTGAGTTGGAAGCAGGGCAAGTGGATTTGTTATAAATCACTTGGAGGCCTAGTGCGTATGAAGCTAATGCTCTTTTGTAAGCTATCTCAGGATGGCTTTGCCCTGAAAGGCAATATGGAAGCACCTAAAGTTGGCTGGATAGCTCAGTGGCTTAGGTATCTTAAGACTTGGCGAGTATCCTGTCAAGCTTCTGCTGAGCTGAAAGCCTTACCAGCATAGTAACACAGGATCCGGCTGCTTGTATAACTATTACGGGTGTGCGGGCTGTGGCCTCCATAAAGAAAACCTGCCCTTGGCTTGTACAACAGCAATACTCACATTTTACCTTAGCGTGACTTTTTGTTCAGCAGAATCTCATTTGGACACTGGCCTTTATCTCCCACCTTGCTTTATAAAATACCCAAAGAGCTATCAAAACTGGAACACAAATTGTATAAGTAATACATTCAAAGTCATCTGCACACACACACACATAACATCACATATAAAATAAAACACTTAAAATACTACTGTTCTATCCCACCCAAGCTAATCCGCCATCAATATATTAAACCCTGGTGTCACTTGAACTCAGCTGTGTCCAAATCATTGTTTTCTTGGCCCAGTTTTTCTTCTCTAAGACTTCAGTTTCCCCAGATATAAAGCTAACCTTATCACTATCTTGTGTGTACAATCTTTTTGAAAAGCTTAGCAATTTATGGTCTCTTTGCAACATAGGTTGGTCAATAAAGAAAGGAAAACCCTACACAGAACCAACCTTTCAGCAAAACGGGTACAGGATTGCAGCTTTAGCCTATTAGTCTTTCACGAGACTATGCTAGTCAATTAATAATAAATTTCTGGATAAACTTGATTTATCATTTTATGATAAAAATGAAATCCTTTCAGATGTATTGGAAATTCAAGGCCTTCAATACAAAAGACTTCAATATATCTGAATGGTCTTTTAACCCCACCATTATCCATTTTTATTGTATTATTGATTTGACCTTTTTTCAGGGTTTCATAAATGCAAACATGTAGTATGCCACATCAGAGCTAAGGTTAATTTGTTCCCATAGTGCACAACTAGAAGCCTACGGGAAACCCAAAAGTAAGGCATATAAACACAACAGTACCCATCTCATGTTCCCTAGCAAGTGGAATAGAAAACTTTTAGAAACATCACAACTCATAATCACTAATCTCCTCCATAAATTTCTCTCATCCCATTTTATAGCTAGCTATAAGTGGCTCAAGTAGCTAAGACGCTGACTGGATGGCGCAGGTCAGCAGTTCTATACCCGAATACTGCAGGACGGAATGAGCTCCCATCTTTGTCCCAGCTCCTGCCAACCTAGCAGTTCGAAAGCAAGAAATTGCAAGTAGATAAATAGGGACCACTTCGGAGGGAAGGTAAACATATTCCATGTGCTCTTGTGTCTAGTCATGCCTGCCACATGACCATGGAAATGTCTGCAGAATTAGACAGCGCTGGCTCTTCAGCTATGAAACAGAGATGAGCACTGAACCCTAGAGTCAGAAACGACCGGCTTTCGAGCAAGGATGACCTTTACCTTTATAGGGATGTTGATCAATAAATCTTATGGTAGCAAATCACACAATCTACATGCTGCGGCCAGTGCTACTATTACATTTCCCAGTTGAACATGTCCTTCATTTTATTCTAAATCTTCCAACATTCAGTTTCATGGGATGATGCCAGATTTTATAGTACTGAGGTAGTAAAAAAGATTTCTGCACCTGAGCATTTTATGCACATCACAGATAATTTCCTATCTTATTCATATTATCACCAAACTAAAAAAAAAACCTGAACACCACTCTTCTTATGTTCTCCAGTGCAGAGCCTATCCCTCTCCATGGCTTAAGGATATGTTTCAGTCATCAAGCAAACTAGGAGAAGGCTAGAGAGCACTTGGAGAAGGGGCTCTTTGGGAAAGAAAATGTTCAATCAATACTTTAATACAACAAGAGTTGCGAGGCAAGCATAGAGTACTGTGCAAAAGTCTTAGGCCACGACTAGCTAAATTTGGGGATAATTCAATGAGTGGTTTGAGGGAGGCATAACTCAGTCCCTGAGCCAACTACATGCACCAACATTGGAGAGATTCTTCTGCTGACTATTCTTCTGCTGACTCTGCTCTCAACCCTCTCCAGCTTTGGAAAAGTATGGAATTAGGTTGTCCAAGTTATGGCCTGTGCAAAAGTCTTAGGTGGTGCCCTAAGACTTTTACACAGTACTGTATAACATCAAACAAACAATGAGGTGACTTATCAACAGAGTAATCCAGTCCCTCACTGACTCTGAACATATGAATGAGCTTCAATCATCACATGGATTCTCAACCTTTTGAAGCCGCAGGCCGGGTCATACTCCCTCAGACATCTGAGCAGCCCGGACTGGTGGTTCCCGTGCCGTACTGCTGCCATAAACACGTTCCAAAATAAACACATTTACGACAGCTGTGGGCACATTTACGACTGTCATAAATGCATTTACAACAGCCGTAAATGCGGATGTGGCTGTTTCCGGTGCTTCCAGCAGCGGAAGCAAGGGTGGTGGGCCACATGAAATGGCATAGTAGGCCAGATCCAGCACATGGGCCGTAGGTTGCAAACCCTGGAATCATCAGATGCTACCTCTTGTGATCGGTTTGGGACCTTATTTAGACAAAAGATTGAACCTTAATTCCCCTTCAACGTTTCAGTAGATCAGGTTGAAATGTCCAGTGAGCCATCTTGTCCTTTTATTTTGGATCCGTTCTGGCTTTTAACATCTGATGAGGTTGACAAAGTGCTTGCTCTGTGTATAACCACGACCTCTACTTTTGACCCTTGTCCACTGTGCTTATTAAAATCTTATCAGAAACAAATGGTTGAGTGGACTATTATTCATCCCAGTTTCAAAAAAATCGAACCGATCGACAGATGGTCTTAATAACTATAAACTGTCACTAATGTTTCATTTTGGGGCAAAATGTTACAGAACGTTGTGGCACATCAACTGCAGGCAGTCTTGGATGAGACCAACTCCATCCGTTTTTGTAATTTTTTCACTGTGCTTTTACAGCGAAAATGCGGAGTTTTTGGCACTTCTGGTTTCTGCGGTGGTGGTGGTGGCAAAAATGACGCATTTCCACTGTGAAAACAAGGTGAAAAATTGCCAAATCGCAATGTCCCCCTCCCCACCCCTCATGGGAAGTGGCAGAGGCTGCAGGTACAGATGAAAAAATGATGCAATTAAGCCCGCTGTCGCCGCGTTTTGGGCACTTCCAGTGGCAGGAAAGCTTCCAGAAGTGCCTAGGTTGCCACTGTATAAAGATTAATTATCACTGTGGGCCGTAGTTTGGTAACCCCTGGCGTAGATGAAATCTTAATTGTGTTATATTGTTTTATAACACTAAACAACCCGCAAGTGGAAGTAGACATGTTTACAATCAGCCATAAAATGCACCTGTGCATGCGTAAACACGCCTGCGGCTGTCATAAATGAGGAAGTAGGCACATTTATGGCTGTTTTACATGCACCCGCTTCCAGGGTGCCCCCTGGTCAGACCCACTCAGCTGTTCGGGGGCATGGTCAGGCCCGCAACATAAAAAGGTTGGGGACCCCTAATCTATGTCGTAAGTTACTCAAAAATTTGGAAATGCTACAGAAACACTTTTTTAATGAACAATCAAATGCTTCTCAATACACTACAGTTTGTATTCAGTTTTAAGTTAGCTGCATTTAATTCCCATTTAACTTAGTCATAAATAATTTCTCATGCTGATTTCAATTAAGCATGTCTACACAATGGGCACAGAGCTGGGTGGGTTGAGGAGGATGGTGGAGGAGGACAGAGGTGCCTGGAGGACAATGGTCCATAGGGTTGAAATCAACTGTGCGACTGAACAACAAACTCAAAAATAAGGCACACTGAGTTAAACAAGACTTCCTCCTGGAGAGGCGGCACATAACTGCAGTCACAGTCTTGATCTAATCCCATATACAATTTCCACTCACTGTACTGGTCTTCAGGAACAATGCCCATGTACGAAGCATTTTCTGCCTAGTGGGAATGATCTGGTGGGAATGATCTTCACCAGTGTTACTCTTCTCTCCCAATTAAGTGTGGCTTTTCCAAAAGGTACTAAGTATAAATAGGTAAATAAACACTATCACAATGAAACTCCATTCTCTATGCTTTATTCCAATGACTCACCACAGAACTAATGTTTTACAGAACTAATGTTTTACATGCTTCTGCTCCACACCAACGGCCAAAACACTTTACAATAGTGTGTTATATTCAGAGTAATACAAGTACAGTAAGGAAAAGTTAATGGCAAAGAGTATGCTGTTGAAAATAACTAAAATAGACTCTGGTCACACCCAGCCAAGCTTGGAGGATTGGCTGCGAAACCTGAAAACCAACATTTAAAATGGAGGAACCTGAAACACAGTTTGAGAGTTACAAAATGTTATGGAAGCTTTTTTCCCTGTTGCAAGGAAAAGGTAAAAGGTCGCCCTTGCTTGAAAGCCAGTCGTATCTGACTCTAGGTGGCGACCGTGGCCAGGAGGGCCTTTGCACAACTGCGTGTAATTCTGCAGTTACGCCCACTTCCTGGATAGGGATTCCTTGCTCATGGTCACACATGCGCTGGTTACCTCCAGACTTGATTATTGTAACACACTCTACATGGGGCTGCCCTTGACGACCATTCAGAGGCTGCAGCTGGTCCAGAATGCAGCGGCCCGGGTAGTGATGGGGTACGGGCATTATGTCCATGCCTCACCTCTGCTTCGGGAGATGCACTGGTTACCAGTTTGTCTCCGGGTGCAATTCAAGGTGCTGGTAATGACCTTTAAAGCCCTTCATGGTAGTGGGCCAGGTTACCTAACAGACCGCATCGCCCCAAGGGAGTCTGCCTGCCCCACCATGGCGGACCGGAGGGGCTCTTTCAGTGTTCCATCGGCTAGAGGGGCTCACCTCTCTAGCACAAGGAAAAGGGCCTTCTCCGTGTCTGCCCCAACCCTGTGGAACCTCCTGCCAGCAGACCTATGGCTGCAGATAGAATTGCTGTCCTTTAGGAAAGGACTGAAAACCTGGCTGGTGGGCCAAGTATGGGGGGCCGACGGGATGCTAACTCACGCTCATTGGCTCTGCTAAAAGTATATGTCCCTTTTTACTGTTGGGTGGGAAGGGAGGGGCTTTTAACTGTGAGTTGGTTTTAAATTATTTTTATGGAAATTTTTAAAGGGGATTTTATGGTTTTTTTTGTGTAAGTGCGCCGGCCTGAGTTGCCCTAGGGCAAGAGGGCGGGATACAAATCCAATTAAATAAAAAATAAAAACTGGAAGAAAAGTGGGGGAAAAGAATTATGCAAAGCCTGTCCATGAAGGTTAAAGAACATAATTATAAAATTCTGTGGCGATGGTTTATGACGCCAGTTCAACTAAACCAAATAGATAATAGCAACTGAAAAAAATGTTGAAGATGTCAATGGGAAACAGGGACGTATAAACATATGTGGTGGGAATGTGAAATTGTTTCTGATTTTTGGCACAACATTGAACAAGAAATAGATAAAATTTTGGATATTAACTTAAAATTAAATGGGGAAATTGTATTGTTGACAGATCTAGAGGATTTAAATTTAGATGAAAACAAACAGGACTTATTAGTCATTTTATTAACATTAGCAAGGCAACAGGTTGCCAAAAATTGGAAAGGTGGTTTGAATCTAGATTTGAGTAAGTGGTATATTGATATTTGGGACATGGCACTTAATGAAAAACTTACATGGAATTTAAATATTAAAGAAAGGGATTTTAAAACAAAATAGATTTTGAGATATTTGGAAACCATTTCTGCAATACACATTGGGGGGGAAACAAAGGAGACAAACCTGTACCGGATGTAATTAGTTTTTGGCAGAACAACTAAGTTAACAGAAGACAACTGGTAGATTCAAGGACATCGGTTAACAAACTAGGGTGTTTTATGTACTGTATTGTGTTATGAAAAAATTAAAATACCATACAGTATTAATGTGAACAATTTGAACGAAGTAGAATGATTAAGAGAATTGAGGTATGGAAATGGTTAATTTGTATTTTTTTCTTTTTATGTACTGTTACTATTTTTTATTATTATGTACATGCAATTTGTTGGTTTGTTTTTTGTTTTTCAAAATTTAATAAAATCTATTTTAAAAAAAGACATGATGGTTGGAGGAGGCAGACCCACTGTTTGTATGCACAGAACTCTGCAATTATCTTTTGCTTGAAATCGTACATGTACCGTATTTTCCGGCGTATAAGGCGACTGGGCGTATAAGACGACCCCCAACTTTTCTAGTTAAAATGTAGAGTTTGCAATATACTCGCCGTATGACTACCCCTCTTCCAACGGCGGCGTCTTCGGTAACTCTGGGTTGAAAAGATTTTTGCTGGCGAAACTCCACTCAAGGGATGCCCGAATGAGGCTCCTTTCATGCCTTTGGGTATTGAAACCCAACCTTCCAGTCTCCAAGTTCAGCGCCTTAACCACTAATTTTTGTCCCCAACATGCTGGTTACATGTGCTCGCGTCATCCCCTCCCCCTTCACCGGCGGGGAAGGTAAAAGGAGCCCCGTCAGGCTCGGAGATGCCGCGAGCCGCACCTTCCTTTTACCTTCCCCACCGGTCAAAGGGGCGGGGAGTGTGGCTCACGGTGTCTCCGAGCCCGACAGGGCTCCTTTTACCTTCCACGCCGGTGAAGGGGGCGGGGAGGTGCAGCACGCGGCATCCCTGCCCCCTTCACCGGCGGGGAAGGTAAAAGGAGCCCTGTCAGGTTTGGAGCCGCTGCGAGCCACACCTCCCCGCCCCCTTCACCGGCGGGGACGGTAAAAGGAGCCCCGTTGGGCTCGGAGACACTGCGAGCCGCACCTCCCCGCCCCCTTCACCGGCTCCTTTTACCTTCCCCGCCAGTGAAAGGGGCGGGGAGGCGCAGCTCGTGGTGTCTCCGAGCCCGACAGGGCTCCTTTTACCTTCCCTGCCGGTGAAGGGGGCGGGGAGGCGTGGCTCGTGGATACCACCACCCCAGCCGGGGTTGGGGGTTGAGGAGGAGGAGCAGCAGCTGACTGGCGGAGGGGAGCCAGCTGCAGCCGCGAGGCTGAGGGTGGTGGTATCCTGGCTGCCCCTTGCTCCGGAGGCCTTGCGGCGGCGGCTGATTTTCCCCACCAGTCAGCTGATGCTCCTTCTCCTCCACACCACCACCCCCAGCCGGGGGTGAGGAGGAGGAGGAGGAGCAGCAGCTGACCGGCAGGGAAAGCCATTCACCACCTCCGCCGCAAGGCTGGGGGTGGTGGTATCCCCTTGCTCCGGAGGCCTCGCGCAGCGGCGGCGAATGGCTTTCCCCGCCGGGCGGCCCCTGGCTCCAGAGTACCCGGCGTATAAGACGACCCCCAACTTTGGCACAGATTTTTCGGGGTTAAAAAGTCGTCTTAAAAAGTCGTCTTATACGCCGGAAAATACGGTATATACTCATAACAGTGACAAACAAAAAAATATTTAAGCAAAATATTCTGGTTTCCATCTTCTTCCATGCTCTAGAAAATGTATGTTTTTTCAGATGACAGACATTTATATGGAATTTCAATGTTGCCATCAAACAGATCTCGGGATAGGAAACTGGCTAATCAATATCTTCCATCAATATTTTAACTGCCTTTTACATTATCTGTTGACTAAGAAAGAAACCCCTTAAGATCTGTAACATAAGCACAAATATAGTATGGTCAAAACATAAGAGACAGATAGAAGCTGTTTAGCTCTATTGACTAATCAATACACTGTGCCAATCTAAAGTAGTCCAAATTTGCTCAACAGAAGAACTAGTCTCAACACGGCAGTCAGGAAAGAAATACTGTATTTGCATGTGTATAAAACACATCAGAGTACAGTCAACCCTCACATAACAACGCCTTCGAATAGCATCATTTTCACTTAACAACGCGTCGTTATGCACCATGAGTTCCCCCGCATAACAACGTTTTTAGTGTCGTTGTCCAGACAACGACGCTAAAATAACAGTCATTATCCGCTAAAAACGTCGCTATGCGAGAAACTCCATAGAAACCCGCATAACAACAAAAACCGCTTAGCAACGCTACTTGGGAAACCAAGTAATATCGTTATGCAAGGGTCTACTGTATAAGATGCACCCCATTGTTATCAAAATAGTCCACTATATACAGTACAAGATGCACTCCATTTTCCCAGTGTATTTTAATGGGGGAAATGGGTCTTATATGCCAGTAAATATGGTATTTGCTGTGTTTAGCAAATAAACAAGAATACTTATACTGAAAAAAAATATTGGGAAATTCATTTTGCATTAGTAGAAAAGCATGTGATCGGCACTTCAAGTACTCAAATTGGAGTATCAAAGCACATGTGTTCCAATTATGGTTTCCCCCAGAAAAAAGCAAGCTGATTAATCTGAATGACTAAGTGAACAGGACCGCTGAACAGTTTATAACTCCAGCTGCTATAACAAGCAGCCCATACACTGTAAATGCTATCATATATGGGTAAAAAAGTCAACAGCCACAATCCTATTAAGCTACCAGCATAAATCCACTAGTGTAATCTTAGTAGTGAATTACCACTAATGCAGAAAGTAGGCAATTGCACTTTCTCTTGCATACCAGTTCTGTGATTTGGTGTGAGAGAAGAAATGCAAACACTGACTTAACTAGCAGCAGTTTGCAGCTGAATTTATGCTATGTAATTACTCTACTGGATTCTGGCCAATATCTTGTATAAATATGAAGCTGTGCTTAAATCGGCATACAGTATCTGATTTTTAAATTTTCTATGTACTGTACTATAAGCCATCAAGTTAATTTCAATTTATCACAACCCTGGTAGGGCTCCCAATGTAAGTGAGAAATTTGAAATAGTGTTTTTAACACTGTTCTCCCTAAGGAGATGGAAGAATCACAAGTTGGACTCAAAACTGCTGGGAGAAACATCAACAATTTGAGATATGCAGATGATACTACCCTAATGGCAGAAAGGGAGGAAGACCTAAAGAAACTCCTGCTTAGGTTGAAAGAAGAGAGTGCAAAACCTGGCCTGAGCCTCAACATTAAGAAAACAAAGATAATGGCAACAGGGCCTATCAGCACCTGGAAAATAGATGGGGAAGAGGTAGAAGCTGTGACAGAATTGACATTCTTAGGATCCAAGATCACTGCAGATGGAGATTGCAACCATGAAATAAAAAGGTGGCTAATTCTTGGGAGGCAAGCTATGAGAAATCTGGTGGGACATAGTTAAAAGTAGAGACATCACCTTGCAAACAAAAGTCAGCATAGTCAAAGCAATGGTATTCCCGGTAGTAATGTTTGGTTGTAAGAGTTGGACCATAAGAAAAGCTGAGCGCATAATAGATGCCTTTGAGATGTGGTGTTGTAGGAGAATTTTGAGGGTAGCCTGGACATCGAGGAGAACAAACAGGTCGATCTTAGAAGAAATTAACCCTGACTGCTCCTTAGAAGGTCAAATAGTGAAGCTGAAGCTAAACTACTTTGGTCATCAAATGAGAAGAGAGGATTCACTTGAGAAAGCTTTGATGCTGGAAAAGATGGAGGGCAAAAGAAGGGGGTGGCAGAAAATGAGATGGCTAGATTGTATTGTTGATGCAATGTGCAGAGTTGGGCAGATTGAGAAGGATGGTGGAAGATAGAGGTGCCTGACGTGCGCTGGTCCATGAGGTTGCAAAGGGTCGGAACCGACTGTACGACTGAACAACAACAACCCTGAGTAAATTTTCATGAGTGGCAGGGAATTCATGGGAATTCACACTGGTTTTTTCAGCTGAATTATACCTATATAAAATGAGCATATATTGCATCACATATTCTAACCTATATATTTAAAAAGAAGGGAAAGGGTAAACACATTAGGCTGCTCTAATGGCAAAACTGAATGTGTCCAAAGTCAGAAGAGAGCCAACAAATTATGACCACTCACAAAGAAATATGTATTGCTGGAACAGCAATGAAACAAAAGAGCCCCTGGATCACTGGAATAACACCAGGGGTGACCAAAATTTTTGGCCGTGGGCCGGTCACTTGGTTCAGCGGGCCAGTCACGTGGTTCCTCCCACCTGAAGCTGGGTGTGCCTTGCAATCTGTTTTGCAACAGGATGAGATAGATTTTTAGGCTGCCATTTTCTCTGTTTAAACCAGAGGTGCCCAAACTATGACTCATGGGCCAGATCCGGCCCCCAACACCAATTCATCCGGCCCACACCACCCTTGCCGCTCCTGGAAGCAGAAGTAAAATGCACCCATACACATTTTACTTCCGCTTCCAGGAATGGCAAAGGTAGTGCAGGTTGGATGAATTTGTGTTGGGAGCCGGATCCAGCCCATGGGCTGTAGTTTGGGAACCCCAGTATAAGACATACAGACACAGACACACTCTGTGTTTTACAAGAAAGCTTCCTGGGAGGGAGAGAAAAGAAATTGCCCCTACATTTTCCTAGGTTGACGAGATTAGCTGTATGCAATTGTCTGAAAATTCGTTCTTCGTTCTGTATTTACATTCACACCTGCATATCAAATGCTATATAGAAGTGACAATAATATAAGCAAGCACTATTTCATCTATGTAACTTCAATTCATTCACACAAGTTGTAGCCCCACCATTCAGAGAATGTGACAGTATTATAATGGTTCATAACTCCAGCAACATTGCAAGATAGGTAAGCAGCATGATTCAGTCCTTATCTGCTGTATAGGTAAAGGTTGCCCTTGCTCAAAAGCCAGTCACGTCCAACTCTAGGTTTCACTGCACTGGGGTGCACGGAACGCTGTTTACCTTCCCACTGAAGTGGTCCCTATTTATCTACTTGCAATTTCTTGCTTTTGAACTGCTAGGTTGGCAGGAGCTGGGACAGAGATGGGAAAAAAATAAAAATAGAACCACTTAAGCCACCACAGTCTTTAATTTTTAAAAAATGTGAGATCGGAAAAGGACTGCCAAAGATACTTATATTTAGGTGGAAATTGACTAATCAAATGGGGTTTAAGCTCTTCCTCCACCCCGGAATTCCAAACATATTTTTTCTTGATTTACCCATTACACTCAAGGAAAGTTTCCCTTACTTTTCAACAGCTGAGCAGGGTAGTTAACGACAGAACCTTCTTGAGGTCACTACACTTTAGAATCACCATTAATTGGAAGTGAATTGATGGTAAAGAAATGAGAGTTCACACTTCAATCCTCAGTAGTTCATCTGTCAACAAGAACACCACGATGGAGTGGAGAAGAAGCCTTTACTATAGCGATACCAAGAAATTAAAAAATATGTGCCAAGCTACAATTTCAGATATTACTTCTATGCATAGCTGTTACAACATTTCCACAACAATTTCACCTTTTTTGTACTTTTCACAAAATTACACCACAAGTCATCAGACATTGTTAAGATTAGCTGCCAGATGGCACTGCAGAGGCTTGAGTGTGTAATGCATACTTGCCCAAAACACTGGTTACATTAGAAACTCTGCTACCTTGACAAGTCACTGCCAACAACTGCCTTGAAGACTATAAATAGTGATGCTACCTTGTTGTTTTCATTCAATGTATCCTTATGTAAATAAAAGCAAAACAATTTCAGTTCAGGATATGTACTTTGTAGGTCTGTTTTAAGGGATGAAGGCACTGAACCCATCTAGGTACATCAAGGCACTAGCAGAAAACATTCATGCTAATAAGGAACCTATATGGGGACTCAATGGGACTGCGGTGGCTCAAGTGGTTAAGACGCTGAACTTGCTGACTGGAAGGTTGGAGTTTGATTCCTGGGTACTGCATGATGGAGTGAACTCCTGTCTCTGTCCTAGCTCCTGCCAACCTAGCAGTTTGAAAGCAAGAAATTGCAAGTAGATAAATAGGGACCACTTCGGTGGGATACAGCATTCCGTGCACTCCGGTGTCTAGGCATGCCTGCCACATGTCCACGGAAACATCTGCAAATGCAGACAGCACTGGTTCTTTGGCTGTAAACAGAGATGAGCACTGAACCCTAGAGTTAGATATGAGAGGCTTTTGAGCGAGGGCGACTTTCACCTTTACAGTACTTTTATATCACCAGCCTAAGACCTCTTCCAAGCATACACTAGCTCGTTATATGCCCTAGAAAGGGAGTCAAATCTGTACCTCAGAGGTGTGTGTGTGTGTGTGTGTGTGTGTGTGTGTGTGTGTGTGTGTGTGTGTGTGTGTGTGTGTGTGTGTGTGTGTGTGTGTGTGTGTGTGTGTGTGTGTGTGTGTGTGTGTGTGTGTTCCATATTCAAGACTAACCAAATGTCATTTTTGTTTTGGGACAGAATTTTCTTACTGCTTTAGGCTAGCTTAAAGCAGTAAGAAAAGTCAGATTCTTCTGAAGCACATCTCACATGCTTAAATAACTGTAAGGCAATTTAATTACTTCTTTGTTACTCTATAGGTTACTCTGGCATGGCAAATTTTAAGTGCATTTAAAGTGCATTAATGTGCACTTTACAAGACAGTAAAATAATTAACAGTGTTGTTTTCATTAATTATCTAGATTTTAACCCATTAAATATTTAATTCTGCAGGATCTCACTGCAGTTGTAGCTGGTACCAAATTTGTTTTGTCTTCTTCCTCTCCTGCCCCTTTTTATTTCTGTGCCACTTCAAAAATATCTGAATCCTGAGATTATAGCTCAGTGATGGCGAACCTCTTAGAGACCAAGTGCCAAAACTGCAACCCCAAACCCACTTATTTATCGCAAAGTACCAACACAGCAACAGTGGAGGGAGGAAACGATCCCATTGGGCTGCTGGGCAGAGAGGTGGGGCAAACTCTGCGCTAGGGAGGGAGGAAATGCTCTCATTGGGCTGGTGGGCAGAGGGGTGGGGCAAACTCTGTGCTGGGGCAACTGCACGGGTGACCACAGAGAGGGCTCTGTGTGCCATAGGTTCTCCACCACGGTTATAGCCAATCGATTTATTGAGAAATTATTCTTTGAAATTTTTCAGTTGCAAAGGTAATATAAATGACATAACACCATGAGAGCAGCTTATTTTTGTTTGTTTTATTTCTCTTTTATTTACTGCAAACCAAAAGAAAGAGAAAAGGGTGAGAGAAAAGGAAAGGATTAAAAGACAAGAAAAAGCAAGATGTGCAAAATATAGTACTGTACAATCATGGGCTATTTAGTTAGTAACATATTTCAAGAGTGATTTTATCAGTTTCACACACACCAGTGAATTGAATTCTCTGTCTGAATGAACCAAGTGGTTATTTGAACCCTGGTGTCCAGATTCCTAGTCGACCATTCTATCTCCTACACTACACTGTGCATTAATGAAAAATGGAACATATGACTGACCAAGATTTCATCTGGAGCTGGCATCAAAAGATGCCAGATCCAGATGAAATCTTGGTCAGTTTTCTTTACCCTTGGGTGAGGAAAGCGGTATAGAAATGCTGTAAATAAATAAATAAAATAAATAAAGAAAATGTTGCAGATAAATAAGTGAAGACTTAGAGTGGTAAAAGTCTCCTTAGAGAATTTACTATTTAACTATGATGTCTTTTAATACCATCTTTATTAAAAATTAATGTCACTATTATCATTGTTTGATAAGATAAAAGCAAAACTCTTGTTGCTTAGTGTGGTAAACTGCAATTGTGTAGGCCCAATAAATCAATAGGAATTTGGTAAATCAATTTCTTTGTAAATTCCACTGATTCAAATGGTCCTTCTTTAATTGTGACTTTTTATAACATAGCAAATTGCAGTTAAAGTAATCTGATTTCAATCAATAGAATTTATGGAGGACCTGATTCAATCCTCAATAATTCAATGGTCCCACTAAAATGTTACTTAGTATGCTAAACAACAAGACTTTGGGCACTAAGTGTGTTTGGCAAACATTTCAACAAGATGTTTCATTATTTAAGTTATGCACTGAACACTTTGTTGCTTTTCTACAAAACCCACAGGCTTTACCAGTGGTGGCGAACCTATGGCACGTGTGCCAGAGGTGGCACTCAGAGCCCTCTCTGTGGGCACACATGCAGTGACCCCAGCAGAGTTTGCCGCACTCCTCTGCCCAGCAGCCCAATGGGAGCGCTTCCTCCCTCCCCTGTTGCTGTGTTGGCACTTTGCAATAATTAAGTGGGTTGCAGTTTCAGCACTTGGTCTCTAAAAGGTTCGCTATCGCTAGGCTATACTATAGTAATATCACACTTAAAGCAAATTCTACAACCATGCAACCTTTACCTCCATTTATGCAGCAACAGCTCGTGTAATCCATGTTTAAAGACTAATAACAATGATACTTAAGGTCTGCAACTCTCATTCTTCATGAGTCGCCTCAAAACAGAGGCAGACCAATTGCTAGCTGATAAGATTATTTACCTGCATTGGACCACGTACAACATCAGGTGCGAAGCTATCACTTGCATATTATATTATCCAGACACACAGCATAACTTTCAAATGTCTGCACACAATCATATATATGGCATAGTGGTTAAACTGCTGTACTGCAATCAAAACATTGTGAGTTTAATCCTGACAGGGACCAAGGTTGACCCAGCCTTCCATTCTTCCCAGGTGGATAAAATAAGGACCCAGTATGTTGGAGGCAAAATGCTAATTACAGAGACTACACTAAGCACTATGAGGCGGTATATACATGTAATTGCTGTATGCACATTCTTGGACAAAGAAATATACTGCATGCAGCAGCTACTTCTGGTGCAGTTCAAAAGATCCATCAAGCCACTGTCTAGTAGAGTGTTTTCCAATACTGTATTCATTTTTGGACATCAATTCCTAGAAGCCTAAGTCAATTCCCCAAAGTATTGATCAGCCAATGTACTGACTTAGGCTTCTGGGAATTGAACTCCATCAGTATTCCACGGAACATAGTTTGGGAAACGCTGGTCTAGTAACTACATGAACAAGCCCTGAATCCCAATGTTCTCTTATGTACTGTACTGTTGAAATCCCCACCTTCCCAGATTTCTGATACGTCAGAGTTTGCTGATGCATCTGAAGCAGCACATGACCGTGTATGGCTAACTGTATAAACCATATTTTTGTACCATGAGATGGAAGGATACATTATACGAGCTCAAGGTTCCTCTTAGGCTTGTTCAAACAGTACCAAAAGGTTTGCAATTCTATCTGAGCTTAGCCTGTGTTGCTGAGTCACAGGAACCCTCAAATGAGGCACACGGAGCTGCTAGGCATAACAAGGAATCCTTTCTGTATAATACTAAACACAAAGAGACCAAGTAGCTTTATTTATTTCTTTATACAAGCCACAGCAACAATTACTAGTTTCTGTATAACAGCTGCTATAAAAATAAAAATCAATAACATTATAGCATTTCCCTGTTCACCTGTAAAATCCTTACTTAGAATTGGAAATATATGGTTTTCCACATGTTGTTGGACTGCCACCTCCCTCATTCTGAGCTAGCATATCCAATGATAAAGGATAATGGAAGTTGTAGTACAAAAATATTAAGAGGGACACTGGTTTCTCATCCTTTTTGCACAGGAATCCCATCCAGGAAGCCTAAGAACTGCTTTTATTCTTGTAAAGATAGACAAGTATTTGAGTTGGAAAATCTGAATCCCAATAGAAAGGTTAAAAGATCTTTTAAAAGTAATTATTTCCATTAACAAAAAAACATCAACTGTCCAGTCCAAGATGATGTAAAAGGAAAGGAAAACGGAGCCTCGTGGAACTTTTTAAATGTGAGATTGTTCACAATTAAACAAGTAGTTGATATATGGCCATTATCATGGATGATTAATGAAATTACGTGCTCATAAATTAAACAATTATGATCGTTTAATTACAGCAATACAGGCGTTGTCACAGGCAGCTATGCAGTGAATGTGTTATTTTAGGGGAGTGTCAGAGAGATAGAAATCTATAGCTGAGGAGGTACTGGAGCCTTTCAAAGCTGCAAGTGGATGTGCTCATCTAGATCTTCCCATTGCAGGTCAGATAATTCTCTTTATATTCTCAGAAGAAGGTACTGAAAATATTCAGTGGCTCCTGGAATGCTCTCCTAAGCACCACAAGAATGTGGCCTATGTTTAGAGAAAACTACAACCTAGCACTTACTGCTACGTCCCTCCCAGTCAATATTTTGGAGAAAATACAATGTTTTGTATAAAGCCTCTTAAAAAAACAACTGGGAAAGACCTTTGTGTCTCTTAAAATGTAAACTATATGAAGACAAGAAAAAAATAGTATTTTGGCCAACGGTTACATATTTAGCACAAATTCATGTTTAACCTCCTAATAAGTAAACCATCTTCCAATCCTGAACAGTCAAGCTGGGCATTCCAAGCACAAATTCATTCACTATCTCACTCCTATTTGTAATTTACTTTATTCATCAAAATTATCTATTCATGTCTCATTCCTCTTCTACAAAACTGCAGTATGCATCTACTATGGGCACATTTAACTGCAAAGACAACACTTCCAACCACACAAATGTACAGTATCTGCCTTGTCATTCAGCAGGAATTCACAATATTGTCCAATTAAATACTTTCTAATCCTTTTACCTCAATAAAATTGCTCCCCATTTATTACAGGATCCAAGAGAAACCAGATGCAGCATATTTCAAGGGGCAGTAAGAACATTTGTGAATACACAACAAGCTGTTATCAGCCTGTAGCAATCACTACTAATCACATTAGTATTTTCTCGGAAGAGTACAGTACAGTATTTGAATCTGCCAGCCAAAGAGGCTAGCACTGGAATAAACCAATCCAGAAGAATTGTGCCCCATTGAAAGATGTTGGTAAGAAAGAGAGGAGAAACATTCTTACTATGTTAATTGGGAGATGATAGAACTTGTCAGGAATTTATTCGTTTTGGTGGATTAAATCCAGAAGCTACAAATTAGGGAGCAAGGCAAAATTCATGAAATATAAGATGGCACAGAAGAAATCCAGATATTAGAGAAGAGGTCCAAAAGACCAAAGAAAAGATGCTACATTCTTACTATATTAATTTGGAGATGATAGAACTTGTCAGAAAAGATGCTTGTGTGAAAAATAATATTTTAACTATTCAAACATGGAGCACTCACTAAGAATCATAACAATAGCACTCCCAATTTTAAGAGGCATCTCATGTACATTCACTTTATCTTATAATGAAAAGGAATCTATATGTTTTAATGTAGAGTTCTCCAAACCTTTTTTGGCCATTCCCCACCTAAGCATCTCTAAAATCCTGATGCTTAACCCCCACATGACATATAATTCTTATTATTCAAAAAGTGAACTCCTATTCAAGTGGGGGAAGCCTTAAAAGGCCATTCACTTTTAGCAACTCATTCTCGAATTGCCCCCATTAAAAATAAAAGTGCCCCACATTGTGAACCACGGTTTTAATGGAAAACAAGCTAGCAATGTCACCAAGGGTGGAAGTTCAAGAGAATGATTCCCTGACACACAACCCTAGAATACAATACGTAAGCTACACTATACCAAATTCCTTTTTAAATCTAACATGCCCTGCAACCTAATGAAAAATAATGGAGATGCAATTTGTTATTTCATCTCAGCCAAGCTCCTTTCCTTGGCTCCAGTCAGCTTTCAACAGCATCCACTTGTCAGGAGACACATTCCCATTTCCACAAAGTAACCAGCCCTGCTTTAAACTACCCTCAACTAGGCTTTTCATAAACTTTGCCCTGCTCCAGTTTACTCAGTGACTCTGTTTCTTTCTTCTTCCATGTCTTTATACACATTGATACCTGACCCTTTTGATGTGAGCGCCACTCAGGGCGGCTTACAATATATAAAAATCAAAATAAAATAATCCAGTATTAACCAACAAAACCCCAAAAGACAAAACCAGATTTCTCCAATTTGCAATGGAAAAAAATCTCTTCATAATCACCGAAAAGGGATGCTGGCCAGCCGTCTGTAGTACATGGAAGATTCCCCAGTAAATTAAAGGCCTTTGCTTTTCCTTGTACTTCCTTGGGGGGGGGGGGCTAAGCCATTGGGGTGACAAACAAACAAACAAACAAACAAATAAAACAGATCACCCTTGCTTGAAAGCCAGTGACGTCCAACTCTAGCGGGTCAGTACTTGTCTCTGTTTACAGCCAAAGAGCCAGCACTGTCTGCATCTGCAGACGTTTCTGTGGTCATGTGGCAAGCATGACTAGACACAAGGAACACTGTTATCTTTCCCACCGAAGCGGTACCTATTTATCTACTTGCAATTTCTTCCATTCGAACTGCTCCGTTGGAAGGAGCTGGGACAGAGACGGGAGCTCGCTCTGCCATGCAGCACTCGGGTCTTGAACTGCTGACCTGCCGACCTTCCCGGACATGCCACTCAAAGCATGGGCCTTTCCCCAGGTTTTCAGGGAGGTAAAAAAGACCCCCCACACACACACACACACACACATCTGGGACAATGTCCTAGAGCATCCCTCAAGAGCAGTGTATTCCCAGCCTTTGGTTTTCTGGAAATTTTGGGGTTTTGGACTCCAATTCCCAGAAGCCTAAGTCAAGTCCCCCAAGGACTTAGGCTTCTGGGAACTGAGGGGGGCGTGGGCCCCACGTTAGGAACCACTGCTCAAGAGGGGGTGCCAAAGCTGAGCCAAGCCAGAGCGCCTTACCAGCCTGCAGGGCGGCACCCACACCGCTAGGGGCGCTGTCCGAGGAAAGAGGGGCTGCTGGCGCGGGCGGCTCGGGAGGCGGCGGCGGCGGCGGCGGCGGCGGCGGCTCCTCCTCACCGGCAGGCCCGGCGCTCTCGCCAGGGAAGACGGCAGGCCCTTGGGAGTATTTGACGTCGCGGAAGAATTTCTTCGTCTCCCTCAAGTTGTGCTGCAGCCGCGCCAGGTGTCGGTTGTAGTGGCCGAAGGCGCGGCACAGGTCTCGGTTTAAGCCACCGGAGCCCCGGGCCGAGGGTGCCCCGGACATCTCGTCCGCCAGGGCCTCCGGCTCAGAGTCCTCTTCCCACCACGGCGGGGACTCGAACGCAGCCAGGCTGCCCTCTCGCCCCTTGCCCCGCAGCCTCGGCCACCGAGTCTCCTGTCAGCAGCAGCGTCACACCAAGCCGCACTGCGCACGGAACGGAACCTTTATCCGGGCGCTCTGGTGGGGAGGGGAGTCGGCCAGGGGCGGACCCCGCTCGGCACTCTCGCTCGCTTGGCACGCCGGGAAATGTAGTCGCTGCGCCATTTATTCATTTTCCACAGGGCTCAGGGCAGAGAGTCAGGGGAAGCCTCTCTCCAGGATACACTCGCTGACCGCTTGCAATTCAAAAAGGCGAAGCTTCACAACTAATCTGAATTTTTCGGAATATTAGTCCCTATTTGTTGTTGTTCAGTCGCACAGTCGACTCCGACCCTTTGCGACCCCATGGACCATTTTCCTCCAGGCGCCTCTGTCCTCCACCATTCTCCTCAGCCCTCCCAGCTCTGTGCCCATTGTGTCCACAATACCATCTATCCATCTCATCTTTGGACGCCCCCTTCTTTTGCCCTCCACCTTTCCCACCATCAATGCCTTCTCAAGTGAGTCCTCCCTTCTCATTTGATGTCCAAAGTACTTTAGCTTCATCTTTACTATTTGACCTTCCAATGAGCAGTCAGGGTTAATTTCTTCTAAGATTGACCTATTTGTTCTCCTCGCTGTCCAGGGGACTCTCAAAACCCTCCTCCAACACCACATTTCAAAGGCATCTATTCTTCTGCGTTCAGCCTTCCTAATTGTCCAGCTCTCACATCCATACATTACTACTGGGAATACCATTGCTTTGACTATTCTAATTTTTGTTTGCAATGTGATGTCTCTGCTTTTCACTATGTTCCCCAGGTTTCTCATTGCTTGTCTCCCAAGAATCAGTCGCCTTTTTATTTCATGGCTACAATCCCCATCTGCAGTGATCTTTGATCCTAAGAAAGTAAAATCTGTCACTGCTTCTACTTCTTCCCCGTCTATTTTCCAGGAACTGATGGGGCCTGTTGCCATTATCTTGGTTTTCTTGATATTGAGTCTCAAGCCAGCTTTTGCACTCTCCTCCTTCAGCCCAATCAAGAGATTCTTTAGGTCTTCCTCACTTTCTGCCATTAGGGTGGTATCGTCTGCATATCTCAGATTATTGATGTATCTCCCAGCGATTTTAATCCCATATTGTGATTCCTCCATCCCTGCACTGCGCATTATGTGCTCTGTGTATAGGTTGAATAAGCATGGTGACAAAATGCAGCCTTGTCTTACTCCTTTTCCTATTCCAAACCACTCTGTTATTCCATGTTCTGTCCTAACTGTTGCTTCTTGGTTCATGTACAGATTTCTCAGGAGGCATATGAGGTGCTCTGGTATTCCCATCTCTTTAATTACTTGCCACATCTTGTTGTGGTCCACACAGTCAAATGCCTTAGTGTAGTCAATAAAACAAAAGTAAACTTGTTTCTGGTATTCCTTTGTTTTCTCCATGATCCAGCGTATGTTGGCGATGTGGTCTCTAGTCCCCCTGCCTCTTCTGAAACCAGCCTGCACCTCTGGTAATTCTCTCTCCACATGCTGCTGAAGTCTGTCCTGTATTATCTTGAGCATCACCTTGCTGGCATGTGGGATGAGCGCGATTGTTCGATAATTTGAACATTCTTTGGCATTGCCCTTTTTTGGGATTGGGACGTATACTGATCTTTTCCAATCCTGTGGCCACTGTTTTGTTTCCCAAATCTGCTGGCATATTGAATGCAGTAATTTGACGCCATCATCTTTTAGCGCTTTGAAAAATTCAACTGGGATACCATCATCTCCACTAGCTTTGTTGTTTGCAGTGCTCTTTAGGGCCTTTGTGACTTCACTCTCCAGGATGTCTGGCTCAAGTTCAATTTCTTCATCATTGTGATTATCAGGAGTGTTGAGGTCCTTTTTGTAAAGTTCCTCTGTGTACTCTTTCCATCTTTTCTTAATTTCTTCTGCATCAGCTAGCTCCTTTCCGTCTTTGTCTCTTATCATGGTCATTTTTGCTTTAAATGTTCCCTTGAATTCCCCAATTTTTTTGAAAAGATCTCTGGTTCTGCCTCTTTTGTTGTTTTCCTCCATTTCTCTGCACTGTTCTTTTAGGTAGTTTTCCTTATCTCTCCTTGCTTTTCTTTGAAATTCTGTGTTCAAATGGTTGTAGTTTTTCCTTTCTCCTTTGACTTTTGCGTTCCTTCTTTCCTCTGCTATTTTAAGAGCCTCATCAGACAACCATCCATAATTCTTCCGGTATTCTGTCTACCGAGTCTAAGCCATTAAATCTGTTCATCACCTCCACCGTGTATTCTTTAGGGATGCTGTCTAGGTGATATCTTTCTGGTCTCCGTGTTTTCCCTATTTTCTTTAGTCTAAGCCTGAATTTTGCGACCAGTAGGTTGTGATCTGAGCCACAGTCTGCTCCAGGTCTTGCTTTTGCTGACTGTATGGAGGTTCTCCATCTTTGGCTGCAGAGTATGTAGTCAATTTGGTTTCGGTGTTGGCCATCTGGTGATGTTCATGTGTAAAGTCGCCTCTTGTGTTGCTGGAAGAGAGTGTTTGCTATGACCAGTGCGTTCTCTTGGCAGAACTCTACCAATCTTTGCCCTGCTTCATTCTGTGTTCCAAGACCAAATTTGCCTGTTATTCCCTCCACTTTTTGATTTCCTACTTTGGCATTCCAGTCTCCTAATATAATTTGGACATCATTTCTTGGTGTCTGTTCTATGAGGTGTTGTAAGTCCTCATAGAATTGGTCCATTGTGGCTTCATCTGCACCAGTGGTTGGTGCGTATATTTGGATCACAGTGACATTGAAAGGTTTGCCTTGAAATCTGACTGACATCATTCTGTCATTTTTGAGATTGTATCCCATTACTGCTTTTCTCACTCTTTTATTGACAATTATGGCTACTCCATTTCTTCTAAGGTTTTCTTGCCCGCAGTAGTAGATATGATGGTTTCCAGAGCTGAATTCACCCATCCCTGTCCATTTGAGCTCACTGATGCCCAAGATGTCAATGCTTATTCTTTCCATCTCATTTTTTACCACTTCCAGTTTTCCTTGATTCATAGACCTCACATTCCATGTCCCTATGCAGTATTGTTCCCTGCAACACTGTATTTCTCCTCCCCCTTTCGTATCCCTCCCCCTTTTCAGATCTGCTGTGCTGAGCATCCCCTTGTTTTGCCTTTTGTTTTGGTCCATAGGGTTCTCTTGGCAAACTTTGTGGCGTGCCTTGCCGGTCTCTAAGCCAGTCCCTATTTATCTACTTGCAATTTCTTGCTTTCGAACTGCTAGGTTGGCAGGAGCTGGGACAAAGGCGGGAGCTCATTCCGTCCTGCAGTACTCGGGAATCAAACTGCTGACCTTCTGCCTCCTAGTAAGCGTCTTAGCCACTTGAGCCACTGCAGCCCCTAAAGACGGTTATATTTTAAATGTGAGCTTTCGTGGATCAGGTCTACTTCGTCAGACATGGGAGTGAGACTTCACAGCATCAATTTATATACATCAGATACAGAGTTATATAAATTGATGCCATGAAGTCTCACTCCCATGTCTAACGAAGTGAACTAATCTTTGTTGTTGTTCAGTCGCACAGTCAATTTCGACCCTTTGCGACCCTATGGACCATTGTTCTCTAGGCACCTCTGTCCTCCACCATCCCCCTCAGCCCGCCCAGCTCTGTGCCCATTGTGTCTACAATACCATCTAGTCCTCTCATCTTTGGCCTCCCCCTTCTTTTGTCCTCCACCTTTCCCAGCATCAAGGCCTTCTCATTTCATGTCCAAAGTACTTCAGCTTCATTTTTACTATTTGACCGTCCAATCTGAAGTACAAGTATTGCCAGTTGTAAAACAACAACAACACATTGGCATGTACTGTATACTTAACTTATGGAAACCATTGCCTCTGCACCTGATGTGTATAAAAATGGATGCCATGAAGTCTCACGCTTATGTCTGACAAAGTGAACTTGACCCACAAAAGCTATTAAAATACAGGAGTTAGTCACAACATTTTTTGTCTTTTTGTTTTGTTTACTCTGATATACTCTGGGGTTTGTAGTCCTCGGACTCAGTCATCTAATTTCCCTCTCTGGACTTCCATGGGTTGGGATTTCAGTTCAGGACGAGGAAGGGGACAATAAAATTAAATGAGAATTTCTAAATGCTCGATTCGAATGTTTAGTGGTAATGAGAAGCAGTTATGGGTGGAAGAAGCTGGCATGCTGTGGTGAATGACGATGTCCTTTAAAAATGAGAGTAAACAAAACAAAGAAAAAAAGGTTGTAGCACCTTAAACTGCTGTATTTTAATGTATCTTTTTGTGGATCAAATTCACTTTGTCAGACATAAGAGTGAGACTTCATGGTATTTATACATATCAGGCACTGAGGTACACAATATAATAATAATATGTCAGAAATTATTATGGGTTGAAAGGATTTTTGCTGGAGAAACTTCACACAGGGGATAGGCTCCTTTTATGTCCACAAGAACTGGGACAGAGATGGGCACTCAATCCATCATGCAGTACCCAGGTCTTGAACTGCCAACTTGCTAGCCTTCCAGCTAACAAGGCAAGCTTCTTAGCCATTGATCAGGCACAGAGGTACACAATGGTTGGGTAGTATAACAGATAACTTTACAAATAAGTGTGACTTTTTGCAACTGGTAATAACAGAAAAAGAGGCCATGTTCGCTTAGTGGTTATGATGCTGAGCTTGACGACTGGAAAGTTGGCAGGTCAGCAGTTTGAGACCCGAATGTTGTGTGAGCCTCCATCTCTTTCCCAACTCCCAACCTAGCAGTCCAAAAGCAAGAAATTGCAAGTAGATAAATAGGTACTGCTTCAACGGGAAAAGTAGCAGCATTCCGTACACTCCAGCATCTAATTCCTGTCACATGACCTCAGAAATGTCTGCAGATGCAGACAGTGCCGGCTCTTTGGATTCAAAAAGATGAGCACTGGCCCCTAAAGTTGGATATAACTGGCTTTCAAGCAAGGAGGACCTTTAGCTTTTAATTGAAGTTCCCTAATTGATACCATACCTGTCATACGCGACTCCGCAAAATACGGGAAATTACTGCAAGTGCGTGGACGCATATGCTCAGTAACCCGTTTGCGCATGCGCACCATGACCGTGCATGTGCAGTAAGCCCATTCTTCGCTCTTCAAATACGGGACGGCAGCAGGAAAGGGGAGGAATGAGCGCAGAAAAACGGGAAAACCAGACCAATACGGGATACTTTACAGGTATGATTGTTACTCAGATTTGCTGTGAAGTTTGGCCCTTTTGGGTTACAAATTGTTAGTAGATGGATGCAAAACAAATGTTATGGCATTACACATTTGCTAATACAGTAAGTTTGTCCTTCGGACCTATTGACAATGCTCTATGAAAGTAGACAATGGTGTGAGTGATCCATGTAGAGCATGAATTCCTTCCTTTGTTCTGTGAAGTGATCTGATGCTATGGATGAGAGTCACCGATCATCCTGGGGTACACAGAAAGAGCCTCCTTGAAGATTGGCGTTTTTGAACCACAGTTGGGTTTTCCCAGCTAATATTTCTCACTCTAGGTCAGGCGAAAGGATTTGCGGAAATGAATTTACCAAAATGTGCTTTATTTTGGCAGTTTCACGTCTGGCCTAGACATGAAAGAAGAATACTGACCATCCTTCTATAGTTTGTTCTGTAAAGGTAGTATATCAAATTTGATAATGTCCCAGAAATCCTTGACTAATATTCAAATCTTTGAGATGGGTGTCCAGCATATGATGATATTTTATCTCTGCTGTCTCTCTCTGAACCCTTGTCTTCTAATTGTCTTATAATATACTTGCACTGACTAACACAGCTACCACTTCAAATTTTTTAACTTTAAAAATGAAACTATGAAAAGCAACGTTTGTTCTTTTGAATCTCACTCTATAAACAGCCTTTTGGTGACCATTCAGCATAAAAAGCAAGACGGTGCAAAAACATCTCAATTTGAGAATAAAGCACATTAATGTGGATAGTGTATAGATCACAACCTAACACAACTGTTTCTCTGTGAATTGCCCACTGTAAAGATGCCTCTTTTAATCAGAGATAGACCATTATGTTCATACCTGTCAACCCGCGGCTCCGGAAGGTAAAACCCTTCTACGCATGCGTAGAAGGCGACTTGCGCAGAAGGGCTGCGCAGTACTTCCTTTTCCCCGCTGCCAAAGTACGGGGTTTTGGCAGCGCGGGTCGGGAAATGACGTCAATCGGCGCAGAATTACGAGGTAATCCCGGCCAAATCGGGAAGGTTGACAGGTATGTTATGTTGTCCCTATTCTATTAACTTTAATTCAATTCTGCACGATTACTCTTTTTCTGTTTCCCAGGCTATCTGTGTGATTTGGAAGGTTGCCCTTTCTCTTCCACCTCTTAAAGATCTTAAGCAAAATGGCATCTCCTGCTGCCTTCTCTTCTTGGGTCACTGGGTCAAGCTGTCAACCATTCTATGAATTTAATTCTGACTGATGGATCTCAAGTGCATTTAACTTGTCATTTTTTTAAAAAAATCATTTTTGAAAAATAACTCTGAACATCTAAAATAAGACCACTTAAAAGCCATTAAAGGAACTTGACTGAATAGGAAATATCTCACTAATTTCTTACTTCCTGAATATAAAACTGGATAAAATCCAAAAGGACACTGAGAGAAAAAGGGAAAATGCAAACACTTAACCTGTCCATTAAAATGTATACACTACAGTATAATGGTGTAAATATTTGCCAAACCAAACAGATCTTATTGTTGAGTTGCATCTGGATTAATTTTGTGTGAGAGAAGTTGAGTACTTGAGAAGGCAGAATTTTTAAATAGGCACTAACTAAACCTATAAACAATTGATTCTTAGCAATGGTGAAACATGATGTTCTGATTCTCAAAATTCATCTACTTATACTATAGCAAGTACTTGTAGCAGCTCAGCAGTTCTTGATTTCTTCTGTGTCTAGGTCAGATGTGAGACTACCAAAATGAATGTGAAAAAGATTAGCTGGCAACTGCCATTACCAGGGTACACCCAATTGTGGTTCAAAAAATACCACAGTCTTCGAAGAGGTTCTTTCTTTGTACCTCAGCAGCTCTTGGACTAATAGAACAATATAACATTGTCTGAAAATCACTACTGTATAACATCCTTTCTGCAGATGGAAAAAAATTTAAAGGAATTTGCCCGTATCTAGCAGCTCTTGATGGACAATATGGGCAAATTCCTTTAAATTTATTTCCATCTGCAGAACGGATGTTATATAGTAGTGATTTTCAGACACTGTTATATTGTCCCATTACTCCAGGTTGGACATTGCAGTCCGGGGGGAGAGGGGGTGTCAAGAAAAATGATACATTTGCACTTGCAATTAGTGAAACTGCTTCATTTTGGACATCCTTTTTAATTTCTTTATGGATCACTAAATGTAAAAGTCACGAGATTGGAGGGGAGGAGCAGATTGCCTTTTTGTTGAGTCCGATAACAATATGCAATGCGACAGCAAGTTTGGGGTTAACCAACAGTGATTTATTTACAGCTCAGTTTGGACTGGTGAATAAGGGGACGAGGTGGCTACATAAATACAGACAGAACGGCAGTTACAGAGATACATTTGTCCGAGTAACTGAAACGCAGGAAACTTGTGTTAGAGCCGATCAGCTTTCGTTGACAGTGATATGAATTTAGCGCCTTAGAGAAAGGGTGCACTTTTGCTGCAAAGACTTAATGATGTCTTAAAAATTAAAGCAATATAATGTTTGGACACAACACTTTTGCTACAATCTCTTTGTTTCAATGGCATTTTTCTCCTCTATGGATCCAGTTTTCATGAGCTAACAGCCAGTGTAGGATATCGCAAATTGATAATTTCCCTTGATCATCTGCAGATGGGCAGAAGAAAATAAATGACACATTTTTTCTAGACAATTGTTGTCATGCATCGCTTTGGTGAAAGAGTTAAAATTCTTGTTTCTGTGTATTGGTGATCAAACTTAAGCCTCTTTCATAGAATCAAACTAAGTGAATTTTATTTTATAGATTTTTAATATCCGAAAAATTATTTATATTGGCTATGATCCTACTGGGTTTTTAAAGGAGCGCGCTTGGTTTCTTCTCTTTAATATGGGGCGTGTGTGTGGGGGGGGGGAGGGAATCCCCTCTCTGCCGGGTCCCCTGGGGTCAGGAGGGTGGGGGAGACAGACTCCTTTTGTCCCCCCACCCTCTCAACCCCAGGGGAGCCAGTAGAGAGGGGGAGCACAACACCCCCCCACCCAGTGATATTAAAGGGGAAACTCCGATTAGGAGCTTCAGGCGCCGTTGTGGAGGGGGGCTTTGGTTCCCGCGGCTTGGCGGAATTGCTCTCCCGGTGTTTTTGTTTTTGTTTTATTTTTTGGGTGCCGGCTTCCTCAGCGTTCTGCGCGCTCATGGCACGCAGGACGCTGGGGCTTGTAGTTATGGGTTGGTGCTTTGTGTTTGTGCTGCGTTTTTTAAAATGGTTTTCTTTTGATTGGCTGCGGCGCGTTTCCGAACGCTGCACCGTGCGAGAGCCTCTCAGCCTGATTGGCTCTGGCACGGCGCGGCGCAAGGAATGTTGGGAAGTGAAGTTGTTTCCCTTTCTTCGCGTTTGTGGGGCTGTTGCCCCATTGCCGGTTTTCTCAATCCTTCGTTGACCTGCGGACCCAGATCTTTGTCAGGACTGTAAACAGCAATTTCTTAATTAGCAACAATTTATTGCTGCAGTTTATGCTGGCATATGTTATGGTGATAAAAATTACCAGTAAAATTATAGCCAATATGTATACAGTATTATTTTACAGAAAACTGCTATCATAGGTGTAATTGATTATTATTTGTTCTTATAACTCATGGCCAAGTAAATAAATTAAAATGGATTAATTGATGAGAGCCTTGTTGGGGTGTGGGGGCTTAAGTGGTCTAACTAGGCAGTGCTGCCCATCTTTTGCCAATGACGTTAGGCCAGGACTAAAACTCACCAAAGCATCCTTCATCAGATCCCCTGGACAAGGTGAAAGCAGAGGGCACACATCATGGTCCGCACTAGCCAATGGGTGACGTGATATCCAAATGGCTGAAAAAACTGTATGCAATAAACTTGATTTCTCGGGTCCTTTGGCATGTGTGGAATGTAATCATGGAGACATCTGTCAATGTGTGGGCTCCTCGCTGAAAAACAACTCCAAGGTATCCAAGGATTAACTGATTCTCAGAACAATTAAATATTTATAGCATTTTCAGAGGTAAAGATCCCAGGAATTTAATAATATGTTACAAATTATAAATTAAAGCAAATGGGAAAATAAATTGGAAACACCTATCTGGTAAAACGAGCTCCTGCTTATTCTTGAGCCTTTCTGGAGTTATAATTTATTATATTTGTGGAAGAATGGAACAAGAAAAAGGTAGCTTAATGTGGCTTCATAATCACACTTCATAAGCACTTCAGATGTTACTCACAAAAATCATGGCCCAACATAGGACACAAAGTGGTTGCAGAAAACACAAGAGATTGAGCCACCCCAAACAAATTGTTTCTATAGAATAAAAATCTAAATGTCAAAGGAAACAAATTTTTTCCATACCAAGTCCAGAGATATAGTCCAGAGCAGTGATGCACTGCAGCAGGTTCTGTCAGGTTCTGCAGAACCGGTAGCAGAAATTCCCCAGGCCATGCCCACTTGGTTGGCCATGCCCACCTCCATAGCCCATAATGCAGGATGTTTGGCCACACCCACAGATTTGGCCAGCCCACAGAGTAGGTAGTAAATGTTTTTGCAGTGCATCAGTGGTCCAGAGCAAATAAGTAGTACTGTTTCTTGCACTTATATCACACCTTGGAGATGGTTAAGTACAGATTATAACAAGTTCATATTTGTGACTATTTTAAAGAAATAGCAGAAGTAACCACAACCATCAAGACAAACTATGAAAAACTACAGTGTTATTAACATGATATTCTTTGAATCTTGGGAGGATTTTCTGTTCTCTATCAATTTATAGCTAGAACAATGTTACTGATAAAAGTAAAACTATCTGTTTAAAATCATGTCTATTTTCCGGTTAGTGGATGTGGCTCTTACAAAATTCCATAAAATTAAAAATGGTCTTTATTCCTGTTCTGTTTTCAACGATGTTCTCCAATGCCTCTTGGCTGTTATGATCTCAGCTAAACTGAAAGGACGGTTTGTGCAAATATTACCCAGAACATTAAATTAGATTTTTGTTTTCCATTTTTTTTTCTTGCAGAGAATGCCATTTTACTGCAATCTCTCATTTCCCCCAATTTTTAAGTCATAAGATCAGCTCAGTTGGTTGACTCAAATGCTGCAACCAATTCTCACAAACAGAGAAATAAGTTTGACTGTAGCAGTATGACTTGCTCTCTGGCATACACAGCTACTCCTGTGAATGCTGCTGCTTTTACTTGACATATAATGGAACAATTTAGCTGTATATGAGTGTGAGAGAGAAATGATGATTCATATCATTTATTAAATGTATAGCCATATTAAATTGAAATCAAATCAAAACAGAGTAACAGAGGTTAACATGTTAAGTCAAGAATGGGTGTAGGTGTGGTTCTGCAGTTGGGATACAAAAAAAAACTACGTGAAAAACAAGTTAACCACAAAAACATGTCTTTCATGCTGACCGCAGAACGTGACTTCAAATCAGGGATGCCCAAACTATGGCCCATGTACCGGATCTGGCCCTGAAGCTATTTATCTGGCCCCTGATGCCCTCGCTGCTTCCAGAAGCGAAAGTAAAACATGCATGTGCAGGAGCATTTTACTTTTACTTCCAGTGGGAGGAACCACATGACCGGCTTGATCAGCTGTCCGGGGAGTGGGGCATGGTCTGGCCCGTGGCCCAAAACGTTTGGACACCCTTGCTTTAAATGAAGTCACATGGTCCAGTATGGTCCAGAAAGATATATAAAGTCATGATCACACTAAATCAGGGGCAATATAGACAACAGATCCTGCTGGAGACTCCTGTGTTGCTCCCACCCAGTGGTGGGATTAAAAAAATTACTACCTACTCTGTAGGTGTGGAATGGTAGCCATGTGACTGGGTGAGTGTGGCATGGTGGCCATGTGACTTGTTTTTGTGGCCATGTGACTGGGTGGCTGCACCATCCCGGTGGGAGGCAGGTGCAGGCCTACGACCCGAGGCTCTGGCAACTGGATGGGAGAAGCTTGGGGAGGCTGTGCCACCAGTATGAGAGGGAGGCGCAGGCCTATGACCTGAGGTTGTGGCAACTGGATGGGTGGGGCCAGCTGGAATTTCTACTACCGGTACAGGCATACCGGGGCTTACCAGCTGAATCTCACCACTGCTCCCAACTCCATCTCCATCCATCCTCTAATATAAGGTACCTGTATTATTTTGTTTTCTGAATATTATAAATTAATAAGTTAAGGTTATTTAGATAAGTTTATTTGGATGAGTCTGATTTTAAATAATTTGTTCTGCCTAAGTCTATTCATAATAAAGCTGTGATCTGAAATAATTTATATGTTGTGGAGAGTCTTTGTATAAGCAACTGAGAGGGAAATTCCCTTACATGAGCAAGCATGAGAAATCTTTACTGAAGAAGGAAAATTAGGCTGTTTTCCATTTATGGGAAAGTAATTGTCAAAGACCTGTTGTTGTTGCTGTTTTTAAAACTTATTTAAGGCCAATCATGCAAGTGGTTTTTGCATTCCTTTGGGGGTAGGGAGCATTATGCACCTGGTTGCATTGCCAACTGCATTATGAGAGGAAGACTGTATACATAATGGACAGCCCAGGAGTTACTTCCAACCACTTCTGCAGTCGTCCTTATACAGTCACATAAGACAATAGCATGGCATATATTTATTACTTGGAACAACAGGAAAATGGGTAATAGAAGTTGGCCCATAGAAATGTTGTCACATGCTTTGTAACTTTGCCCATCTAGTACATATACGACCACCTTTTGCTCTGCAAATATTGGTTGGGTCTGCATGCCATACTGTACCTAATAGGTAAAGGTAAAAGTCGCCCTTGCTCAAAAGTCATTTGTATCTGACTCTAGGGTACGGTGCTGATCTCCGTTTACAGCCAAAGAACCAGTGCTGTCTATCTGCGGATGTTTCTGTAGTCATGTGGCTAGTGTGACTACACACACGGAATACTGTTACCTTCTCACCAAAGCGGTACCTATTTATCTACTAATTTATTGCTTTTGAACTTCTAGGTCAGCAGGAGCTGGGACAGAGACGGGAGGTCACTGTGTCGTGCAGCACTCAGGGCTCAAACTGCCGACCTTCCAGTCATCAAGTTCAGTGTCTTAACCACTAAGCCACCACAGTCCCCATACCCAATACCATATCCGTCAAGCACTGCTCCAGAAAATACGGGAACTGTCCAGCCCCAGTGCGCATGCGCAGCAAAAACTCCTTTGTGCATGCATGCGCAGAACCTCTTTGTGCATGTGCAGAACCCCTTTGTGCATGCACAGAACACATTAGTGCATGTGCATATGGGTTCTGCAGATGTGCGCATGCACAGTGACCCATTTCCCCGCTGTTCTAAATACGGGATGGCACCGGGAAAGGGAGGAACGTGCATCAAAATACGGGATTTCCCGGCTAATCCAGGATACTTGATAGGTATGCCCAATACACATATACAATTAATATCCAAGCAAATCATTGCTACAAAACACTAATTTACCAGCACCATGGCCATCCATAAAGCATGTGTTGGTACAGTAATACCTCATACAAAGTCCGCTTCATACAACATTGGATTCATACAACATCGCCTAATTCCTTGAAAAAAGTTGCCTCATACAAAGTCGTGCGACTTTGTATGAGGCATTGGGGTTTTCCCAGGTTGCATTGTGCTTGGGCAGTATAAAAGGCAGGACATGTGTGCATTGCTCTTGTGGGTTTTGCATGAGGCAAAGAGTGTTTAGGAGTGGCTTTGAACACAACTTTGGATTTTTTTGAATTTTTCATCAGAATTTTTAGAAGCATTCCTGGGATTTTTGCAGCATTCTTCAGGTTCTTGGACAATCAGGGTTGTTTGACATGTTTTTGTAATGTTTTTAGCCTTTAGACAATGATTTCTTAAAGTTCTGTCAGTTTCCTGTATGTTTCCTTGACTTTGCCCTGAAGTCAGTGCTGTTACAATACAATGTATTTCTATGGAAACGACGTTGTATGAGGCATCGCGGCAAGGATTTGGACGTTGTATGAGGCATCGCGGCTAGGGTTTTGCATGCCTCATACAAAGTCCAAATCCGTATAAAGTCCAAACTTGTGGAACCAAGTTTGGACATTGTATGAGGTATCACTGTATTTCCCTTGGCCATGATTTCTTATCAAACATTAGGTTAAAAAATTCTATGAAGCCTGTTTCTCTGTTTAGAAAACAAATGAAATGGAAGATGTTTTATCATAGCCCAGTCGCAATAGGTCCAAAATGGGGGGGGGGGGGTTACTGTGCACAAACTCCAAAGTTAATGAAACTTTGGGGTGTTGTGTGTGGGTACCCAGTGGTGCTACACTCAATTTATCCAACAAAATTTCCTTGTGGAACCTGGGGGTGGGGTGGGGGAGCAAAAACTGCAAAATCTTAGCACTCTTCTCAGTTTTTTGATTATATCTTCTAAACCTTGCGTTTTTTGTGTGCTACCTGTAATTAGAAAGTTGCAGAGCATTAAATTTCCTTCAATTATCATTGGTCAAACCTATTTTTAACCCCATAGGTACTGATACAGGGCTTTGAAAAAGTGCTAAATTTCTCAAATTTGTAAAAGAAACTGCTAAAAGGTTGGTTTTTGCTATGTATCTTCCATTTTGCAACATATTTAATGGAATTCTGGATTCTTCTTCAATTTCCAAACATTCAACCACATCCTCCCTCCTCCCTTTTCCCACTCCCACTACCCCCTCCTCTGTAGGAAGTTCTTACTTACAGTGTACATCTAAGGTTCAAAGAGCATGAAAACCAAGTTCATCTTTCAGTTTGGAAATTTTGACTCCCCCACCGCCTCCACCCCAAACACACCTTCCTCAGTAATTGTTCATTCAGTACCTACCTACGTTTCAAAAGTACATTAAAGACTTAATTTTCGTTTTATGTTTTTCAGTTCTGTCCCATCGTTGAAGCTGCTTGTTTCTTTTGTTATGCATCTATGACAGCCGCGGGCACATTTACAGCTGTTATAGATGTGTCCGCTTCCGGTGATGACGACAGTTTGTTTCAACTTGAGTGATAGCCCAGTCAAGATGTACTTTAGACCTTGCAAAAATTCCCAAGTTAATGAAACTCTGGGATGTTGTGTATGGGTGCCCAGTGATTGTGAGAACAGCAATATCGAAGACAGCTGCATATGCCAGTGTTGTAATCACTGGTGAAGATGTCGATCTCCTCGTGGTACTGACAGCCCTTGCCTCCACTACTCACAAAAACATATATTTTCAGAAGAGTGGGAGAGGCAATGCTCCATCAACCTTATATTCAGCAGCTTCATGCAAGGTCGACCCAAAAGACATCCTGTTGCTTTACGCAGTCAGCGGTTGCGACACCACTTCAACTCCCTTTGGACAAGGGAAGAAGAAAGTGTGCAAGTTGTATGAGAAGAACAGTTCCCTACACTTTTTGGCTGCTGCTTTTAAAGACCTGAAAGCCACCCCCTCCCAGATTTCCGAGGCAGAGGAGAAGTTTTTGGTAGTACTGTATGGGGGAAACATGGAGACTGACACGTTGGACACCTCAGGTGCCAACTGTTTACCAAGTCGGTGGCCAAACCCACATTCCAGTTGGCCAGACTCCCTCCTATCAAAGATGCTGCCACCCACCATATTTTTAGCAAGTACCTCTAAGTCCAGATCTGGCTAGGTAATGACGACATCATACCATCAGTTTGGGGGTGATCACTGACAAGAAAAGTTGTTGTTCCCATCAGAGACACTCGAAACACAGCCCCTGGCAACATCTTCACTATAATCTCCTGTAAATGCAGGAAAGGGTGCAGCACTGCAGGTTGCAGCTACAAGAAAGTAGGACGGCGGTGCTCCACCCTTTGCAAGAACTGTGTGGGGAACGGTTGTGAAAATTCCCCCGAGCCTGACCTCCAGGAGGAAGAAGTGGGGGACTGCGAAGAGCAGAGCATGATAGATGCAGTGCTGGATATGGACGAGGAAGAAGAGGAAGCTCCATACGGTGCAAAATGCCAAAAATGTTAAATGTATGCTTCTCAATGCTTCCTGTTTTACTTTATGTACATACATATTGCTTCACATTTTTATTACATTTTACTGTGCTGTACTACTAATAATTTCATAAGAAATACCTGTGTTTTTTAGTCTTTACTAGCAAAGGTTGCCTGGCGTTGCCAGGCTGTTTTAAATGGTGTTGGAAAGTTTTTGTTGTTGTTGTTGTTGTTAATGTTGGTAAAGAAGAGGTTAATCTATATTTGAAATTTTTAAATTTTTTATTTATACAAAAAAAATTGATGGCCTGTTTTAAACTGTGATGAGTTTTGTTTGGTGTTTTGGTTTTGTGGATGAAAAAAAGAATAAAGGATGATATACTTTTTCGAAAAACTCTTGGGGCCTTTTGTGTGGGGCTATTGTGTCTTTTTGAATTTTTTTTATTATTGTGGGCAGCAAGTGCTGCTGGTAGGGGTTATCTTGTATTTTGACTGTTTTTTCTCTCGTGGCCTCTGGGTGGAGCTTCTTCCAGTAAGTAGTCTCTTTCTTTATTCATTTCTTTTCCAGTCGTTGTGGTATGAGGTCGTGTGGTGGTGAGTTATCTGTTTTTCTTTATTTGGGGTGGTGGTTGGATTTTGTGGTGTTTGGCTGGGTGCTGGGTGTGTTTGGAAATGTTTGTTTACTTTTTTTGGTGTTATTTTTGTTTTTGTGTATTTTTGAATGTTTTTGATTGTTTGTTTTTGTGTTTTTTGGTGTCCTGGGGGGGGATCCCCTCTCAGACAGACTCCTTTTGTCCCCCCAACCCTCTCAACCCCAGGGGAGCCAGTAGAGAGGGGGATTCCCCCCCCCAATTCCATTTTTAAAGAGAAGTAACCACTTGGTTTCTTCTCTTTAATATGGGGCGTGTGTGTGTGTGGGGGGGGGAGGAATCCCCTCTCTGCCGGGTCCCCTGGGGTCAGGAGGGTGGGGGAGACAGACTCCTTTTGTCACCCCCACCCTCTCAACCCCAGGGGAGCCAGTAGAGAGGGGGATTCCCCCCGCAACTCCATTTTTAAAGAGAAGTAACCACTTGGTTTCTTCTCTTTAATATGGGGCGTGTGTGTGTGTGGGGGAATCCCCTCTCTGCCGGGTCCCCTGGGGTCAGGAGGGTGGGGGAGACAGACTCCTTTTGTCCCCCCCCACCCTCTCAACCCCAGGGGAGCCAGTAGAGAGGGGGATTCCCCCCCCCAACTCCGTTTTTAAAGAGAAGTAACCACTTGGTTTCTTCTCTTTAATATGGTGCGTGTGTGTGTAGGAGGGGAGGGAATCCCCTCTCTGCCGGGTCCCCTGGGGTCAGGAGGGTGGGGGAGACACACTCCTTTTGTCCCCCCCACCCTCTCAACCCCGGAGGAGCCAGTAGAGAGGGGGATTCCCCCCCCAACTCCGTTTTTAAAGAGAAGTAACCACTTGGTTTCTTCTCTTTAATATGGGGCGTGTGTGTGTGGGGGGAGGGAATCCCCTCTCTGCCGGGTCCCCTGGGGTCAGGAGGGTGGGGGAGACAGACTCCTTTTGTCCCCCCACCCTCTCAACCCCAGGGGAGCCAGTAGAGAGGGGGAGCACAACACACACCCCCCAGTGATATTAAAGGGGAAACTCCGATTAGGAGCTTCAGGCGCCGTTGTGGAGGGGGGCTTTGGTTCCCGCGGCTTGGCGGAATTGCTCTCCCGGTGTTTTTGTTTTTGTTTTATTTTTTGGGTGCCGGCTTCCTCAGCGTTCTGCGCGCTCATGGTGCGCAGGACGCTGGGGCTTGTAGTTATGGGTTGGTGCTTTGTGTTTGTGCTGCGTTTTTTAAAATGGTTTTCTTTTGATTGGCTGCGGCGCGTTTCCGAACGCTGCACCGTGCGAGAGCCTCTCAGCCTGATTGGCTCTGGCACGGCGCGGCGCAAGGAATGTTGGGAAGTGAAGTTGTTTCCCTTTCTTCGCGTTTGTGGGGCTGTTGCCCCATTGCCGGTTTTCTCAATCCTTCGTTGACCTGCGGACCCAGATCGGCCGTGTGCAGGAAGGGTGAGTGCAGGCAAGTAGGGCGAGGCATAGCAACCTATAGCCAGTTCCAACGGTTAACCCTTGGATTTATAGGTTAAGATTAACCTAAAGAACATCTTATAAAGGTCACTCAGGATAAGGCCACATTGTTGTGGGGGGTGTCAAAATTTCCAAACTGAAAGACGAACTCCATTTTCATGCTCTTTGAACCTTAGATGTACACTGTAAGTATGAACATCCTACAGAGGAGGGGGTAGTGAGAGGGGGAAAAGGGGGGAGGGGAGGGGGATGTAGTTGAACATTTGGAAATCGAAGTAGAATCCAAAATTCCATTAAATATGTTGCAAAATGGAAGATACATAGCAAAAACCAGCCTTTTTAGCAGTCTTTTTACAAATTTGAGAAATTTAACACTTTTTCAAAGCCCTGTATCTCGGTACCTATGAGGTTAAAAATAGGTTTGGCGAATGATAATTGCACGAAATTTAATGCTCTACAACCTTCTAATTACATGTAGTAAACAAAAAATGCATGGTTTAGAAGATATAATCTAAAAACTGAGAAGAGTGCTAAAATTCTGCAGTTTTTGCCTTCTACCCCCCCCCCCCCCCCCCGCCCCTCTTCAAGGTTCCACAAGGATATTTTGTTGAGCAAATTGAGTGTAGCTCCACTGGGAACCCATACACAACATCCCAGAGTTTCATTAACTTGGGAATTTTTGTAAGGTCTAAAGTACATCTCGACTGGGCTATCAGTAGACTTCCACAGGGAAAAATCCAGGCAAACCTGAGAATCTTGAGTTTAAAATAATATCGAGCCATACACTAAGTAAATTATAAATGCAATGACAATAATAATAAGATTAAAAGGTTTTCGGATGAGATTAAGCAACTTTGGAGGGGGGTGGGACTTAAGAAACATCTTTGGCCCATGGTAGCTAAATGATCATTTCATATATGCACTTCAGTTCTGGAGAGATGATAGATGTGTTCATGAAAGGCAGGGTAAAGATAGCAGAAAATCTATTCTCATGCCTTTTATATGGGCTTATACTACATTAGATGTCTTGTTGGCTTGGCCCAGCAGATTTGCTTTACATTCTTGTTACATTGGACAAAATCCTGTTGGGGATGACTTTACTCTAGTGTAAGCTAGATCTGGCACCAGAAATCTTTAATTTAAACTAATGGAAAGGTTTAACTTTCAGGTTTCGAGACTCTCTAGGGCTCCCTTTTATCCTGGAAAAGACTTTGGGAATTTTGGGATGGAGGGAGGGGGGCTTAGTAGCCACAAATCACCAGAGGTCATCACAAACCTGGTGATCATGATCCAGCAGCCATCTTTTTAACTATAAAAGGCTTTATTTCCCATCTCTTGAGGTTCCCAAAGATGTCCCCAGGGCAAAAGAGGGTCCTAAGAAACCTCAGAATCTGAAATAAGGGGAAGGAGAGTAAAAAAATATTTCCAGTGCTCAATTCCTGTTAAGCCAACATGAAGTTATGCACCAAGATTTTGTCTTTTATTGTTTGAATCCAATTGATAGGTTCTACTCGTTGAATCACTACATCAGACATTTTATGACTATTCTATATCATCAACATAACTTTCCCGTATTCATGCATACCAGATCATTCCAAGACATAGAGGTTGGAGAGCTACTTTTAAGAAGAAATGACATGATATCACTAAAATATTATTGTGCCACTGCTCAGTTGTGAATACCCTCATCATATAACGGTAATGGTTGCCCTTGCTTGAAAGCCAATCGTATCTTACTCTTGGGTTCGGTGCTCATCTTCATTTATAACCAAAGAGCCAGTGCTGTCTGCATCTACAAACATTTCTGTGGTTTATCTACTTCCAATTTCTTGCTTTCAAAATGCTAGGTTGGCAGGAGCTGGGACAGAGGCAGGCACTCACTCTTTTGTGTAGTACTTGGGTCTTGAACTGCAGTCCTGCTGACCTTCCAGTTGTCAAATTAATTCTTCCTTTAAAAAAAAACTCAGCACAAGAAGAAATATAAGCCTTCAAAGAGGGCAGACAGTGGTGCTGTACCCAATGCTGGACTTGTGTTCAATCCAACACAAGGTATGACTGGGTATGCAATCTATGCTCCCTTTTGCAGCTGTGCAAGTGCCCCAGATACAATGTTATAGAGTGTTTGGAAATCATTTGTAGCATATTTTCAAGAGCCAGAAAAGGCTGCTGGAAGGAGGGGCTGAAAATGAGAACAAATTCACAGATAGGCTTTAAGCAATTGCCTTTTGCCATGCTTTTCCCTTGCAGTGTATCTTCCACATGAGCTGGTAAAAAATGCTGCCACACTCTACTGTGCACTCGACTTGTGCATCAAGAATAAATTCAGGTTCCCTATATCTTAATCTTTGGAAGTTTGTTTGTACAACCAAGTTTCAATGGATATTTCAGAGTTATTTCAGGGTTGTCATTCAGAGTCAACAGCCCCTGACTACGCCACCATGGAATTCACTAAAGCTGTTCGTAGGTCACTGTTTCTGTATGGTTTGTTTATAGACAATGGGCCTCCTACCACTCCACACCCACCAGAGAAAAACCCTTGATTGCCTAGGTGTTTACTCAATCCTATACGAAAGTGACATACCCAGTCATAGGTCAACTTGATAGAATGTTGGGACCTTCTTTTAGACCACTTTATCCTCTTACTCATTGTATAAATATTTTAAAACTAGATGCTAGAGCAAGTGCAAGGATTTGTAGCCCAAGATAACAGGTTGTCTTGGTAACTGGTCAGTAGTTTAAGATAACAGGTTTGTTGGACCAATGTCTCTTATTGCTTCTGACTTGTCTGTTCATGCATAGAACTCTGTTCAGGGCTAAGTACTTAGCATAAGAAAGATGAGTAGTTACATTTCTTTTATGCTTTAAATTAGACTTTAAATCCTACCTGCTCTCTCACTAGGCTTTCTTTGGAAATGGTGCAACAAAGCTTGGCAACATAAGTAAAGGAAAAATTATAGCTAATCAGAGATGCTGGCTAGATAGCTCAGTGGCTAGGTTTCAGGTGGTGGAACTAGATCAAGGGTGCCCAAACCTTTTGGCCCATGGGCCAGTCATGTGGTTCAGGGGCAAAGTCACAATGGCCTGTGGGCTGGATCTGGCCCCTGATGCCAATTCATCCGGCCCTCATGGCTCCTGGAAGCGGAAATAAAACATGGCCGTATGGACACATTTTACTTCTTCCTGGAGCAATGAGGGCTTTGGGGGTCGGATGAATTGGTATCGGGGGGCGGATCCGGCCAATGGGCCATAGTTTAGGCACCCTTGAACTAGATGGTTGGAATGTTAAACCACTTCTGTATATTCTGTGCCTGGAAAACTTCGAAATAGGTTACCATACATCAGAATTGACTTGACAGCACATAATTGTCATTAGTTAGAGCATACTTAGTGCAACTGTATTCGGGGATGTGAAGAAGACAGGTCTGGATATATGGATAGATCTCTTGATACTTGATAAAGATCAGTAAGGACTTCTAACTCCCAGGGATTTTACAACAGCACAACAAAATCACTCTATTTCCATCTTTTTACTATTGATATAATGTAAGCATGGGACTACCAGAAGTGACATTTCAGGTGGAAGGAAAGTGTTCAGTTCCTCAAAATAAACTTCTGGGATGAATAAATATTCAGTTTTAAGTATAGTATCTATATTTTAAACCAGGCTTCACTTCCTGTAGCTAGATGTATAGATCAGTGAGTTAGGTATCTGGCTGCAGAACCACAAGTTAGAAATTCAATTTCCCACTGTACTTTCTAGAAGACCCAGTCTCCATTGCCCATGTGTAAGCTGCACAGCCCAGGCTGTCATTAGAAGAAGGGAATATTAAACAGCCTTTGTGTATTCTATACCTGGAAAAGGTCACCATAACGTTAGAACTGACTTGATAGTACTACCTGCTGTACCTTGTGGTTTTTGAAGAAAACAAAGTAGATCTCACAAGACGGAAGTCTGTTAATTCCTCCTACATTCCATTACAAACAAGTGTTATAATGGTATGAGCTTCCTAGCACAAAGGAGGTAAAACATCTGGCAGGTGAAGATAAGTAATATTCATGCTCAATTTCTTTTGCATCCCTGGTATTCCACTCCACATTAAGTGGCATACGTATTCTGGGTAACATTTTAAAGGTCACCCTTGCGTGAAAGCCAGTTGTATATGACTAAGGTTCAGTGCTCATCTCTGTTTATAGTCAAAGTTGTTTACCTTCCCACCAAAGTGGTACCTAGTTATCTACTTGCAATTTCTTGCTTTTGAACTGCTAGGTTGGCAGGAGCTGGGACAGAGATGGAGGCTCACTCCATTGTGCAGTACTTAGGTCTCAAACTACTGACCTGCCAAACTTCCAGTCATCAAGTTCAGCATCTTAACCACTAAGCCACCGCAAGCTGATAAAAACACAAATGATCTTTTCTTCAGACACTTGTTACTTCACTTTTGCAGGTAATTATTCCTCAATGCTATTACTATAATTTTCACATGAGCTCTACAATATAACCCCAAAGCATACATTGTTTATTAGATAAAAAGAACTTACAATGTGTGGAATTCTACATTTATTCTGAAAGACATTAAATACTGTGTATGTCTGAATGAAATCACTTAAAATTCATTCCTTGTTCCTAGATTGTCAACTACATAAAACTTTAAAACATAGTTTATCTAGCTGTTCAAAACAAAAACAACAACAACAAAAAAATAAAACCTCTAGAGAGATCAGATAATGTGGCTGAAAGGGTTTATTGGGCCTGGAGCAAGTGTCATGTGAGAGACCTTACCACTTCCCAATGGAATAACCAATGTTTGGGAAATATAGCAAGATCATGTCCACAGCCAATAATAGCTTTATAACTAGAGAAAGAGGTCTTTATACTTTGCTGGAATTTAGAGTAAATTGCCATATATGCTCACTCATTCTGGGAAGACTTGAGGTAAAATATTATTCACATTTCGTATAGATTTTTCTGGAGCTTTAAACAATGCTACCTGGGGGATTCTGCTATACTCTACAAAAGTAACTATTTGAAATTCCGGATTTTTTTCACATCACAAAATCAGTTACAAGAGGTTCCATGGTAGAACCAAAAGAGTTCATCTTCCTGAAGCGAAATTTCCACAGGCCTTTTAATAAGATTTTAATAAGAATTTCCCGCTGTCTTAGTGTCATAAATTTAAAAATGAATTATACAGCAGGTGCTCATTTGAGGCTTCAGACCTCATGCAGACTATTGAGTATCCTTATAAAGCTATGTTACATTCATGTATAAAATAAATCTTCACAGAAATAGCCCAACCAAAGAGACTACCTACTAGAACACATCTGCTCACATAATTTTAGTTACTCAGAAAGAGGAAATGCTAAATAAGATAAAGGAGTTTGTCTGTCTTGGTGTCTTTTCATCAAAGCTCTTTCCTTTGAGGAAAAATGTTATCTGTGGTCTGTTGAAACAGTTTGGTTTCAATGAAGTAAATCAATTTAGCTGAAAGAACAGAAAACTCATATACTGGATATATAGTAATGGATATAGGACAATGAAATGAGAACCTTAAATAATTTTCCACGGATCAAGTTACTATCAGAAGTGCTGGGCCTTTTGCTTCAGGAAGAAAATCATGAAGACTTGTCTGCAGAGAATCTTATGAGCTGGGTAATAATAGTTTACAATAGACTATGCTGGATTGTACTGTATGGCTCTCTTTTGAAAGATTTCATGTTGCTTGAAAAATATTTTATGCTGACACTATATATTTTAAAATCCCTCTTACTTCTCTTAACTTCATTCAGATTTCCTTCCTTATGTTATAGCAGAATCATTACTTTATGCATCTTATGAGCCAATCCTTATAAGTAATAGTCACTCAGGTATTATGTTCTTCTGCAGAAGTTCATCTCAAACAGGATTACACTTATGTATGATAAATGAGCTAAAAAAACCTAAAATGATACCTTTGATTGGACAACTGTATGCAACCAGAATTTTAAGCTCTAAACAACTGCTTTTTGATAGAAAAGATGAGTAGAGAGAAAAAATTACAAATCTTAGTTCATTTTTCTAAATTGAATTTCTGACATAAGGGAAACAAAAGGAAAAGGGACAGTGGGGGTAAAACAGAATAAGAGGAGAACCAACAACTTTTACAATTTCTTCCTACAGCTGATGTTTGGGAACTTTCCAACATCTCTTACTTAGTCTAACGTTTGCTTCTTTGCTTGTTTAAAGTACATTACTAAGACTCAGTATGCTATTAAAATTAATAAATGCCCAGAGTCTTGTAAATCTCCTTGAGCATGTATATATCCCTAGAGAGCAAAACTATATACCATCAAATCACACCACCCCCTGCTTTCTAACAGAAAATCCAATGAGGGCTTCCAGGTTGTTCTAAAGTTTGTTAAAGCTTTGTCCTTAATTAGAACTGTCAGTTTCACCATTTCAACTAATTTTAGCACCTTTAAAAACCATTCTTCTACCATAGGCACTCTAATGACTTTCTAGTTTTAAGCATATAAAAGTCTTGCTGTTGTCATAAACCAGGGGTAGCCAAACTATGGCCTATGGACCGGACCTGCCTGTGGCACTATTTCATGTGGCCCGCTGCCACCCTCGCACTACTGGAAGTGGAAGTGGGTGCGTTTATGAAGCCATAAAATGTGCCCATGCAGTGGTGGGATTCAGCAGGTTCGCCCCAGTTTGCCAGAACTGGTAGCAGAAATTCTGGGTGGCCCCACCCCTCTAAGTTTTGAAATAAAGTAGTCCTAATTCGAGTGCAACACAGGGCTTTCCCCCTGACCATGCCCACCATACCACACCTACAGAGTAGGTAGTAATTTTTTTAAATCCCACCACTATGCCCATGCATGTGTAAACCTATCTGTGCCTGCCGTAAACTCTGCCATAAATGCACCCGCAGCTGTTGTAAATGCGTGTCTGACAGCCGCGGATGCATTTTATGGCAGCGTTTACAATGGGAGGAAACACACGACCAGCCCGCTCAACCACATGACTGGCCCGTGGTGCGATAAGTTTGGGAACCCCTGTCATAAACAAACAAAGATAGTCATGTGATCCATACACAAAAAATGTAGGAGGAAGGTGATACCTTAATTGGATCACTCAAAAAAAAATCAATCATTGCATAAGCGTTCGCAATTCAAGATCACTTCTTCAGGCAGTCAGGCATTGGTTTCTTGTGGATATGACAGAAAAATTATCAATGAAAGTCCCAAATGTTCGTGGCATGATGGTTCTGCCAGGCAACCTTCTTAGAAATGAATGTAAAAAAGCAGCAGGCTGTCTGATACCTTCCCCCATTCAGCAAAGACAAGAATCTAGATATCTGCTTACTGCTCTCACATGGCCTTTGAAGCTGTAGCTTCCTTTTGTGGCCAGACAAAGACAATGCAAACTCCAGGGCCCTCCATCAGAGAACTGGGGGGGTGTAATTTGATTTACACACTAGGTGTGCCAATTGTAGCCAAATCAAAGTCAATTAAAATGTTACCTAGAGATTAGAATTTTCTTCAGTTTGTAGTGCTACTGTTTACTGTTCTGGTGTTTAAAAGTCCATTCAGTTCTTGATTGTGTTGCCATGTAGTTTTTTTGCAGTATCCTGTAGTTCCATAAACAAACAAAGACATGGATCACACGGCTACCTTTGTTTGTTTATGAAACTACTGGATATTGCAAAAAGCCGCCTGGCAACACCATCCAGAACTGCATGGACTTTATGTGCAATATCTTTTTGATATTTGTACATAAGCAAACCAGGAGCAATCATAACCATATTTCAGCAGATCCTCTCTTGACCTCATTTTATACTACCGTTGCTGAAAATTTAGAATATCATTATAAGTTAACCTCTTATGTTCAATTGTCAATTCCTTTGTCTTGTTCTATTTTGGATCTAACAAGGTTTAGTTAATTCACCATTCACTATAATTTGTGCTTTTTGTCTAGTTTATATTGACTTCACCCATTTATAAAATTGTCTCCAAATCTCATTTCTTTTAGTGTCTTAACCATAAAGTCCCAACTAAAATTATCGAAAGGTTTTTCAGCATCCCTCCCCTTAAAAAAAGCTGTTTTTCATTATGTTTTTCATGGTACTCAATGATATCCATCACTATCCTAACATTATCTTTTAGTAGTCTTTTTGGTAAGAAGTTACATAGGTCTTCATTGATGATTTCCTGTAGGACTACTTTTAATCTTTGCATCAGAATTGGTGCAGACAGTTTGTAATAGTAGTTTAATAAAGAGATTGGATGGAAATTTTTAACCAAACTGTGGGCTGGTGGCACAGTGGTTAAACTGCTGTCCTGCAACCAAAAGTTTGTGAGCTGACCAGGGAGCAAGGCTGACTCAGCCTTCTATCCTTCCAGGATCGGTAAAATGAGTACCCAGCATGTTGGGGGCAAAATGCTGATTAACTTGTGAACCTCCCAGAGAGTGCACTAAGCTCTATGGGGGCAGTATATAAGTGTGATTGCTTTGCTTGGTCTTGACCATCCTTTGGAGTTAATGTTATGTTAGCATCTCTCCATGAGTCTGGTATTTTCCCTTTTTTAATCTTAAATTTACTGTTAACCGCAAAAACAATAGTAACTCATCTTCCTAACACCTTATAATAGGTAGCTGGAAGGCTCTCTTGACCCAGTACTTTATCAGTTTTGCACATCCTAATTGCTTCACTCACTTCTCTTACTGTAATAGGGCCACTCATTAGGAACTTATATCATTGGGTAATCTTCAGTAAGTTTGTCTCTTTATATATTCTTCTCATTCAACTTGAAATGTTTCCTGACCCTCATAAAGCTGAGCATAGCAGTTACATTTTTTTTTAAAATATCTCTTTTATCTGTAACTATGTTCTCTTTATTTGGAGTTGTAAAATCACCATCTTCTCCCTCTATTTTCTCAATCTATAAACCAACCATCTCCCTGTTTTGTTAGTGTGTTCAAAATATCTTTTGAACTATATAAATTTTATATACAACACTTTTGAATTTGAGAAATATATTCTAAGATGGCAACATCAAGCGATAGAGTTAAACTAATGGGCTTACCTAAATCACCTGTTCAGACTCCACAGCCAGACATAGAAGTGTTATTGGATTGTTTGGGATGGGGCGGGGAAGCTTAATCTTAAATTTGATAAGCTGCTGGATGATCTTCAAAGCATTAAAGTTGTTATAGTGGGAGATTTAAAAACCATATGAGAGCTGGCTACACAACTACAATTACAAAAGATAAAACAAATTTTGGAAGTCAAAGCGATCAGAATGGATAGAGACTTGAGTCATGAAATGGGCAAATTAGATTGGCTAGAACTGAAAGCTAATGAACTGAGGACTTGGTGTACCAAACACATTAGAGAAGGAAATTAGGGAAAGAATGCTAGTAGAACTGCCAAGGTTTTTGCAGGCAGATAGAAAATGGATGGATTTTGAAAGCAACATTTTAAAAAGAATTTAGTGCATGATATGCTACTCATAAAAATGAACCTCTTATAAGGAGTTGTGGAATACTGCGCTGAATGATAAGCTCACCTGGGAGTTAAATTTAAGAAAAGGGTTAATTAAAGAAAGCAAATTTCAGGAAATTTGGAAATGTTTGATAGATTATACCTTGATTAATGGTCATGGGCAACTGCCGGTGCCAGATTACATTGCATTTTTGAGACGATAATAGATAAAAGGGGAAATTCTGTCTCCGTAGCATTGTATATAGCACGTGGTGATATTTTGTTCTGTTTCTTTTTTTTTTCCTGTTCTCTCTTTCTTTGCTTATTTATATTACTGTGTATTTTGTCTTTTATTTTCTTATATTGTTCTGTTTGTTATCTCTTGTTTTTTTAATTATTGGACGTGTATCGAGAAATAAATTTTTGAAAATTTAAAAAAAAATGAACCTCAGGATATATGGATACATTTTATGAAGAAAAGTATGAGGGATACACAGTAGTCCTACAACAGCATTCAAAGAGTAAACTTAGAATTGAGAACGAGGATTTCATTGTATTTATCTACCCAGATTTCTGTGTAAAAGGAAGGACTCAACTGATAGCAGTTAAAAGAAAGGGGTTAAAGAAAGTTAAGGGAAATTCCTCAACGTATGCTAGGACACATTTGAAACTTATGAGGTAGTATTTGGAACCAGAAGAATGGAGACTCTAGAGCCGTGATGGCTAACCCTGGCACTCCAGGTGTTCTTGAACATCAATTCCTAAAAGCCCTGATCAGCAGGAGTACTGACTTGGGCTTCTGCTAATTGAAGTCCAAGAACACCTGGAGTGCCAAGGTTGGCCATCACGGCTCTAGAGAATTTACTTCACTGAAAGTATCCTGAGTTCAAGGCAGCAACATAATACCACTTAGAAGTCCAGTCTCATTGTACCCATATTTATGATAATGTCTACTGTTAGTGTTGCAGAAAAATTGAAATATAGTACTGAAGAAGAGCAATAGTTTGAGTAGTTATTATGCCAGGCCAGTTACGTATTGTGCTGGCACATAACACTACAAGGGAATGGCAGTTACTGCTTGATTACCAAAATTTCTGCTTCTCTTCATATTGGTTCATATAATCACATAGCTGCGAAACTGTCAACTTAAAAATGCATGCTCAGAGGGATTCCACTAAATTATCTTGTACAGTACTTGGTTAAGAATGTGTTTTTTCCCCATCAATTAAGATTTTATAATGTTAGTTAGCAGAATATAGAAAAAAATAGGGCAGAAGAAGACTATTGTATGTTACAAACTTGTGTCCTGCTAGGACTACAAAGAGTTGAATGTTTTAAATCAAGAATCTACGAAGCTACACCTCTCCAAAAATGAGAGTGAACAAAGGTAATCTCCATTAACTTATTTCTTGAGAAGCATCTCAAGATGAGTACCCAAGGATTTTGTAACTGAAATAACAAATGCCTCTGCAAAAAACTCATTCAGGTTTGACAGCCCAAATGCTACAAGTGTATTACACAAATGCAGTCTGAATGATTTTTGTAATTTAAACAGATGCTGTTATACGTCATATATTAAAGAGGCAATAAGAAGGGCAACAGGAAAAAGTTACAGGAACAGAACACAATTTCACAGCTTCATCAACGGTCAACTGTCTTCTTAATTAAGTTCTCCTTTTCATATTATGCTGCACCTTTCCCATATGATAGGTAAAGGTAAAGGTTTCCCTTGCTCGAAAGCCATTCGTATCCGACTCTAGGGTGCAGTGCTCATCTCTGTTTCTAAGCCGAAGAGCCAGCGTTGTCTGCTTCTGCAGACGTTTCCGTGGTCATGTGGCAGGCATGACTAGACACCGGAGCGCACGGAATGCTGTTACCTTCCCACCGAAGTGGTCCCTATTTATCTACTTGCAATTTCTTGCTTTTGAACTGCTAGGTTGGCAGGAGCTGGGATGAAGACGGGAGCTCATTTCCGTCCTGCAGTACTCGGGAATCGAACTGCTGACCTTCCACTTCCCAGTCAGCGTCTTAGCAACTTGAGCCACTGCAGTCCCATATGATAGATTCAAGGAAATATGATGCTGATGGAAGATTATAGGAAGTACTTCAGAGATGGGTTGTAAAACAGACTTTTGAAAATTAAACCCCATTACTCATTGCTGTATTAAAAGAGTGCTTTTATTGCCACTGATTTTCTTTTGTTTATCAAATGGAAAGGATTGGCATCTTGTAAATGAGACTATAAGTAAGAAAATAAAAGGAAAAAAGGGGAGAAAGGAAAAAATGCAAGAAAGTGCAATATTATAAATGCCGACTCAAAACGTATGCACCCTTCATTTGGTGCATGAATAGGATACGAATGCAATAAACAAAGGTTGCAGACTTCAGTGGGATCTATTCCCTGGGGTACAAGTATGTGGATGTGGTTTGAATGCATGTGCATGTGTGCCCTCAGTTGCCCACATATCATCTAAATCAGGGATTCTCAACCAATGACCCATGGGCTGGATGCAGCCCAGGGCGCCATTTCATGTGGCCCCCCACCGCCTCTATCACACCAGGAAGTGCCATGTGGTGGAGGAAGGGCAAAATGGCCATCTGGCCCCCAAAGCTGTCTGAGGGAACGTGACCCGGCCCCCATCTTAAAAAGGTTTAGAACTCCTGGTCTAAATAAAGCTACACACCCCTGGTGTGATAGGCTTAGCCTATGCATGGATGTAGCAATAGGTTTTACAGATAGTGTACTGTAGAACTCTCCTGTCTCCTCACCACCACTCCTGCTTTCTGGAAAAAGGGTCAGGAGAGAATAGTTTTAAGGGAAAGAGAGAGGGGATGAATTCTTCTTCTTTCATGTCCTGATCAAAGCCTTGACTGCTTATTTGGCTTTGTCACTGGCCAAACTTAAGTCCTCATTGGTACAGGTTTCTGATAGTACGTAATTGACAGACCAGTAAATGAGCTGGATTCTGTATCTCTCCATATTCACACAGTATGTTGTAATCTGCCAGCAGCCCCCACTTGAGCATGTCGGCCTTGCATTTACGGACTCCAACCAGTGGTGGGCATCAGCAGGTTCGCACCAGTTCGCTAGAACCGGTAGCAGAAATTCTGACTGGCCCCACCACCCATCCAAGTTTTGAAATAAAGTAGTCCTAATTCAGGTCAAGTCAACAGAGGGCTTTCCTCCTGGCCATGCCCAGCATACCACACCCACAGAGTAGGTAGTAAAAAAAATTGGAGCCCACCACTGACTCCAACCCTCAGACTATTCAGGGTCCTCCAAATGACGTAGGGGAGATTGCCTTCCTTAGCCATATCCACCTTTAATGTTATTCCTTGTCTAGTGAGCTCCTTCCTCCAGCTTCTAATTTGGTTATGCTCTTGAATGTTTGTTCTTGCCATAAAGCTCTTCCATCCTGGATCCGAGTCAGGGGTACACAGAAAGAGCCTCCTCGAAGATTGTGGAATATTTTTTTACATTTTTGAAACACAATCAGGCATACTTATTTATGCAACAACCTTATTTTGCCAGTTAATCTTTCTCAAACCAGATCAAACCAAAGAGAGGATGGACGAATCCATAAAAGTGTGTACTCATCATATCTGTCAAGCACCACTCCGCAAAATATTGGAACTGCTCCGGCCCGGGTGCGCATGCACAGCAAAAACTCATTTGCGCATCACAGAACCCCTTTGTCCATGTGCAGAACCCTTTGTGCATGCGTAGAGCCCATTCTTAGGATCAAAGATCACTGCAGATGGGGGTTGCAGCCATGAAATAAAAAGGGGACTGATTCTTGGGAGACAAGCTATGAGAAACCTGGGGAACATAGTGAAAAGCAGAGACATCACATTGCAAACAAAAATTTGCAAAGCGGTGGTAATGTATGGCTGTGAGAGCTGGACCATTAAGAAAGCTGAACGCAAAAGAATAATCGCCTTTGAAATGTGGTGTTGGAGGAGAGTTTTGAGAGTCCCCTGGACAGTGAGGAGAACAAATAGGTCAATCTTAGAAGGAATCAACCCTGTCTGCTCATTAGAAGGTCAAATAGTAAAAATGAAGCTAAAGTATTTTGGACATCAAATGAGAAGAGAGGATTCACTTGAGAAGGCCTTGATGCTGGGAAAGGTGGAGGGCAAAAGAAGAAGGGGGAGGCCAAAGATGAGATGGCTAGACAGTATTGTAGACACAATGGGTACAGAACTGGGAGGGCTGAGGAGGATGGTGGAGGACAGAGGCATCTGGAGGACAATGCTCCATAGGGTCCCAAAGGGTCGGAATCGACTGTGCAACTGAACAACAACAAATCTTTCTCACACCAGATCAAACCAAGGAGAGGATGGATGAAGCCATAGAAAATGTCTTTATAGGTGGAACTGGACGTCTCTGACTGAATTGTACAAATAAGGGGAAACAACCACGTTTATCAGACTAAAAGATGCAATATTTTATGGGAGGAAAAAAATAATTTTAAAAGGCAAAAGCAGTCCTTGGTGACTGGCTTGTGAGTGGGAGGAGTTTCCATGGCAATAAATAAGGGGCATCAGTGAAACCCTCTCCACCGTGGCAAGAGTACCCAGCATGTTGAGGGCAAAATGCTTAATTAACTTGTGGACCGCCCAGACTAAGAGTGCACTAAACGCTATGGGGGGCGGGGGGGTATATATAAGTGTCGTTGCTATTGATAGATCGGCTTCTGGCAACCAGGCGAGCGGCCTGCTTCGACCGCAAAGCCGCATCCCAGTGTGCAGCACCACCCGCCGATTGACAGCTCCCTCCCAAGCAAGCCGGCGGGCGGACCGGCGAGCCGAGCGCGGGGCGGGCCCAGCCAGGCGTCACCGGCCAACCAAGCCTGGAAAGCGCAGGCGGGTGCCGCCCGTCCCTCCCGCTCGCCAGATCGGGCCTCGGCGCTGATTGGTGGGGCCGCGCTGCCAGTCAGGCGGCCAAGCCGGCTGGGTGGGTAGGTGAGGCTGAACTGAAGGATAGTCGCTCTTGAGGCTGGTCGGCCGCCGCTGGTGAGCTGTGTAGCGGCAGGCAGGCAGGACAGAGCCGTGTGCGTCCCATTCAAAGCCCAAGGGTGGGTGGGGGAGCCATGCGCTGGTCGGAAGGGGCTTCGCAGCCGTGGCAGGCGGCGCGAGCGGGACGGCGCTTTGGCTTTCTTAGGCAGTGAGTATTGGCATTGCTTAGCAGGTGGGGTGGGGGTGGGGGTGGGGGTGGGCGCAGATCAATTGCATGCTATTTGCAAAGTCCACCTGGCCCCCTTTTGCACTTATGATTGCAACTCATGCAGCCAAAGTTTTGGGGGTGGGGGGTGATTCCAGTCTTGCATCTCAGCGCAATGCATTTGGATGGAGGCTTCCCTTATGGCCTCTGTGCCTTTCCTGCCTCTCCCAGGTGACCTGAACTTCAGCCTTGAGTAATCGCCTTCCCTCCCCTCTTTTCCTTCTTCTCCTACCTCCCCCCCCACCCCCGCTTTGCACCCATTTCAAGAAGCAAGAAGGCCAACCTGACCTCTCTCCCAGCATGAAGAGGTACAAATCGGATGAGCTGCAGCAGGCAGAGGAGGACTCCGCTGGGGCCGAAGATGCCCCCATCCTACCAACCATGGATGCCAAGCCGGGGGATTGTGCTGCTACCCAGTCAGATATGGGGGCCTCGAACCCAAACCCCCCTCCTGCTACTCGAAGTAAACCTCCTGATTTGAAGGTAAGCGTCTATGACAATCAGTCTTTTGATTCTCCTCTTTTTAAATAATAATAATAATAAAAACCAATGAGCATTCAAAATGGTTTTTTTTTTATTGTTGGTGCTACTGTCTGGAGACAGGAACTTAACTGCAAAATGATAAACGTTGATATTATTAATAACAGCAAAAAATAATAATCCTGGATCCTGCATTTACCATCTATTATTTTGAAGATACAGTACCTTCATCTGCTCTCTATAGCCCAAATGGTAACACTATCTAATTTGATGGACAACTTATTGTCTATAGATTTTCTTGTTGTTTTTTTTTACTTTATATGTAGAAATAGACTGTTCCCTTTTTTATATGTTTCTCATGATGTACAGCTGAAATACATTCTAGACAGTAGGTTGTGTGGACATGTGCGATTAGACAATTTTAACATAGCTATTAGCGAAGGCAGCTCAACTATATTTCATCTTTATGTTTGCTAGAATCCAGGAGTGAATGCCAAGAGATAGTTTATTTTATTATAGTCTAAAACAGATTTAATTTATGTGGCACCCTGTGGTTAAAGAGGTTCACAAAGTACAATAGACAGAATGAGTATCAATGCGGTGTTGCAATAATACATCATTACAGCTGAAAACAAATGGATTACAGTATTTTATGAATACTAACACTGTAACACTTTATCTAGACCAGGGTTCTCAACCTTTTAAAGCCGGGGGCCGGGTCACACTTCCTCAGACAGCTTTGGGGGCTGGATGGCCATTTTGCCCTTTTTCCACCACACGGCGCTTCCTGGTGTGGTGGAGGCGGTGGGGGTCCACATGAAATGGCACCGCGGGCCACAGGTTGAAAATCCCTGATCTACACTATATGACATTTGGACAATTTCTATACAGTACGCTGCTCGTTTAGTATTGTTTGTCTGTAATAAACTGCTTGAGCCAAATGTGCCAAACCTTCCCAGAACAGTTATATGTTAACACAACTGACCAGGAGGCAGATCCTTAAAAGTACCACAGCCAAATAATAGCAACCCAGGTTTACCCAGCTGGAGACATTTAGGGCTTTCTTTGCCTTGTAGTGGTTGGTTGTACATCTTATTAATCCAAAGCCTCTAATATTGTACATTGTCACAGATAGAATACTGACTTTATAAATGGGCCAGCAAGTATACTCTCTGTCCATTACACTGTATTGGGGTGCCCAAACTATGGCCCATGGGTCAGATCTGGCCCACAGTACCAAATCATCCGGCCTGCACTACCCTCGCTGCTCCCGGAAGTGGAAGTCAAATACGCCTGTACATGTGCAAAACACTGCCATAAATGCACCTACGGCATAGTCGTTACAAGTCGCAGATGCGGTTTGTTTCCGGTGGGAGGAACCATGTGACTCGCCCGTAGCCTGAAAAGTTTGGGCACCTCTGCACTACATGATTTCCCATCTCAGTATAGCCATGTGATTGCATAATGCATTCAGAATGATCAATTTAATCAATTGTTCATTTACAAAAAAGAACCTTATTCTTATCTAGATATGTCAGGGTAAATGATGTGAAGTACCAGTTCCTAGTAAGGGTGTATCTAATGACTAAATCTGATGACTAAAGATTCTGTATGGATGTTTGGCTTGGGGGCTAGGAATTTTCCAGTACTGTACTGTATTCTCCTTGGCTTCGTTCAATATGGTGAATCACTTAGCTGATGTAAAAGCAGATATATTTATTAACTTTTTTACTAAAGCAATCTGAAATGTACAGAGAGAAAGTAGTTGAAGCACCATGGCTATGATGTGCCCCTTTACCTTAATCTTCTACAGCTAGTAAGACCATGTCCAAGGGGGAAAGGAGATGGATTATTTAAAATTGGGAAAAAATAAAGTTTTACTGATGTGTTCTTTGTAGGACACAGCATGCCATGAATGGACATCTTAAGTTAGGTGGATAGACAGTGAATTCACATGTGTAATGTTTTAATTTTGGGCCACATATTTCTGTGGGTTTTGTATGCAAAGCAGTTCAGACTGATTTTTGCTCAGTGTTTGTTCTTATCTTTGACTTCAGTATGAAAATCTTGCTGCTTTTTAAAAAGAATTCTCCAGAGGCAACCTGGGAGATAAGGAGCAAATCAGTTGTGATAGTTGCAATTTGGTCATACCTTTTTCGACAGCCATTTGGGATAACTCTGAGTGAAAAAACAGAACAAAATAAAGGGAACATGCAAAGGCATATATATATATGACCTGACTTTCTAATTTCTCCTAGCTTAGAAACATGACTGGGTATACTTCTTCCTCTTCTGTGTCCAGGCCAGATGTAAAACTGCCAAAATGAAGCCACTGTTTGGTGAATCCATTCCATAGTTCCTTTTGCCTGATCTACTGTGAGAAAGATTAGCTGGCAAAAGGTGTCCATTGGCCGGGGTACACTCTATTGTGGTGCAGTAATAACACAATCTTCCAGGAGGCTCTTTCTATGTACCCCATGGGTATCCTGTTTCACTGTCTTAGCTCCTAGAATGCCTTCCATTATCCTCAACTTAATATCCTTTCGGCACTATTTCTCTTAGCTCTCCAACTTGCAGTCTCTCTCTGTGCTTCCACATAATTTCTTCACCTTAGATAATTGGGACCAGACTGGTAAGGACTCATGGTCTTAATCTTCACTTCCAATGCTTGCCAGCAAGTTTGTGATTCAGGTTTTGGGTGGACCTGAGGTAACATCTTTTTAATAAACTGCTAGCAAAAAAAAGATATGCAGAATTGTTCCCCATTAGGATTCCAGGCTGTACGTAGCTTGGCACATTTTTTTTGGGGGGGGGGGGAGGAAAAGATAAGCAGGATTGTTCATCACTGAAACCAAAATATGACAGAAGAAGCTCAATGGTGGAAGAGCTGCATTGTGCAGAGGAGGTCTCTTGTTGAAATTCTGGCCTCCATGGACTGGGATGAGGCGACCCAAATGATCTCTGTCTGGCAGCCTGGAGCTTGTCAGACTGGGTGGTATCGAAGATGGATAAACAGGATAAAAGGGGTTCCCCCCTATTCCCACAGATGTTAGACATACTTCATTGAAATTTAATTTAATTTAATATTCAAATTTCTATGCCGCCCACTCAGGTGAACCCGACTCAGGGCGACTTACATCGGTTCTAAAAATATATATATAAAACCCCATAAACACCCCCCCCCAATTATACCACCCACCCGCCCCATCCTCTACATAGAAGGGAAAGAGAAGGGCTCCTGATTTCTATCTTGGAGAGAGCCAGCAGGTGGGAGCCGTATCTCCATTAGGCCCCCACACCTGCCCTGCCAGCCAGGTTTTCAAGCCTTTTCTAAAGGGCATCAATTCTGTCTGTAATCTTAGCTCTGTTGGCAGGAGGTTCCAGAGGGCTGGTGCGGACACAGAGAAGACCCTCCTATGAGTGCTAGAGAGATGGGCCCCTCTAGCTGATGGTATAGTTAGAGAGCCCCTCTGGTCCGCTCTGGTTGGATGGACAGACACTCTTGGGGCGATGCGGTCTCTTAGGTATCCTGGCCCGCTACCATATAGGGCTTTAAAGGTCAAAACCAGCACCTTGAATTGCACCTGGAGGCAAACTGGTAGCCAGTGCAGCTCCCGAAGTAGCGGTGAGGCACGGGCATAGCGTCCACACCCCATCACCACCCAGGCAGCCGCATTCTGGACCAGCTGCAGCCTCCGAATGGTCGTCAAGGGCAGCCCCATGTAGAGCGCATTACAAAACTGCACATATAGCAGAATTAGCTTTAGTGCTGCAATTCTACCCAGGACAAGTAGAAGCCTCTTTTACTGTACAATTTACAGCTGTCAACGCCATTTAGTTCCAGAGGGCCTTTCTTAAAATGTAAAGCCACATTGACAAGGACATATGCCATGAGCGTAACGTCTTGAATACCCAGCAGTAACCTATTCTAGCAACCTCTAAGGAGATCAGCAAGGAATGTTTATCTTTTTTGATAGGATTAAACACATGTCGCAATCAGAAAATGCCCCTTCTGACTCCCTGAAGAGGCTTTTCTGTTGTTGCTGTGGGTAGAACTGCAGAATAAGTAAGTCACAGGGGTTGAAAACAATACATATGAGCACAAAAAGGAGGTACGCTACGTTTTTAAAAGAGGTGATTTAATATACAGTATGTCTTTGAGTTTCGACTGGCATTGATAAACTAAGAGCAATAGGAAGTTTAAATAGCAGTGCATTATGTTCTAGAAAAGTACAAAATCAGTACTTTGTTGATCAAGTCAGAAAGAGCTACTCTCTTTCAGTTCTAGTACTTGACTGGAACATTGAGGAAATAGAGATTGGAAGACATAATTCTGAGCCTTCCCCACGCCAAAGAGATATACAATCACCGCTAGTTTCCCCCTTCAAATATGCATTATATACTACAGTATTACACTTCAAATGTTTTTTTCTGCTCTTGGCAACATAGTGATCACTAATAATAATTAATATTTGGCAATAAAATAGCTTAGTATGGGGGGGGGGGGTTTGGTTGTTTTTTTTTTAAATGAAGCAGTGTCTGTAACAGTGTTTCCCAACCTTTGTTTTTGAGCCTTCAATTTCCAGAATCCCAAGTCAATTCCCCAAAGGACTGATCACCCAATGTACTGATTTAGACTTCTGGGAATTGAAGTCCCCTATGGGCCGCAGGCCGCATGTTGGGAACCACTGGTCTATGGTCTTTATTTTATAGCATGAAGCACTTAATGCAGCAGAGCAAGAAATGGATGGCTTTAAGTCCCTGCCTTTAGAAGAACTAGACTGGTTTTCACTAGCTAAGAAGTGAACCTCAATACTAAAGACTCAGCTGTTTTGCACCAGGACAAAATTTTAATGCCAAGGAGTAAATCTAAAATAGGTGAAGTAATCATTCATAAGAAAGCTGCCCCCCATATTTTTATAAGTAATTAATTCCCACAGATTTGAAGTTAGGAAGGAGAACTTCCTAACAAAAGTTCTAGCTTCTACACTGAGAGGAAAGCAGTCTGCAGGCAAAAACAGAGTGAGCTATCGCAGTCCCCTATTATAATATAACAAGGCATAATTCACTTCTTTTGTTATGTAAATGCAATTGTTGCTATGCCTGAAACCTGGATAGTTCAGATATATTTTTAAAAGTTATCTAAATGTCATCAACAAAGCTTACTTACTTAGTAATGAGAAAAGAAATAATTGTTTTTTAAAACTGCGACTAGAATAATAAATTGAGAAATGCCACCACAAAGAACAGCTGCATTTCCAAACTTAGCACTACCCTCCTGTCTGTCCACCTTGCCTCGAAATTGCAACATTGATGAGATGTGATGCTCTAATGCAGGGGTTCTCAACCTTTTGAAGTCAGGGGTCAGGTCACGCTCCCTCAGACAGTTTGCGGTGGTCCAGCCGCTGCCACTGGAATCGGTCGTGGACTCATTTACGGCTGTTGTAAATGTATTTACGGCTGTTAGCTCAGTTTCTGTCAGGTGATCCAAGGGAGCCAATGGGCTTCTACCTGATCCTATAAATCCCACTCATTTAGCTGAATTTGGAAGTTTGGGCAGTGTTGACTGCTGTAAATGAGTCTGTGGCTGTCGTAAATGCATTTAGAATAGCCGTAAATGAGTCCGCAGCTGATTCCGGCAGTGGCTGTGGCTGGAGTGAGGGCGGGGCTGGTTGATTTGGCACCATTGGCCAGATCTGGCCCATGGGCCATATGTTGAGAACCCCGGCTCTAATGAATCTTTGTTTAAAAGTCTTCAAAACTTCCCTGCACACAAGTGCCATTAATCAGGTATGTCTATAATATGGTTCAAACAGGATTCACCATTCACAAATACATGGAAATAACTAAAAAGGGTCCATTGTCTTTGTTGCAACTATCTAAGCATATTCTTTAGACAAGTTTCAGCTATCTACTAAATAATTGTGAGTGATGTCCAACAATTGTAACACTGCCCTAACTTCCAAATTCAGCTAAATGAGTGGGATTTATAGGGTCAGGTAGAAGGCCATTGGCTCCCTTGCATCACCTGACAGAAACTGAGCTAACAGGCATCCTATACCTAAGTTAGGGCCTACCTGTATGTGTTACCTCAAATGCTTCTAGATGACCAATACATCTTCTTGAAGCCAATGCCTATTTAGCCACTTTAGTGTATGGGACCAAAGACAGCCGGACAACCGAAAGGTTGGTTTAACGCAGGTTTATTGCATGAGGTTCCAGTGAAGCATGAGCTAATGGCGGTGATACAACTCAATATATACAGTAGCTCTCTACATTTGAATCTTGTAGCACGGTAGCTCATTGGCTGCTACCGGCGTGGCCTCGCCCAGGCACGCCTCTTTCTTCAGCTGCTGAATGCGGGGAAGGTTTTCCCGCGGCTGTCCGTGATTGAGCAATGTGAACCATGTGAGGCTGAACGCTCGCAGCTGCCCTCTATGGGCTGTCTGCTCGCGTTCCTTTACAGCTGGTATCGTTTGTATCTGGAGTGGTTACATTCTTGCCTTTACAGTATAATGAACATGCATACATACATACATAACATCCCTCCCCCCTAGGATGGGACGAAGTCCCGCAACCATTGTGGCTTGCCGCACGTGCGCTTGGGGCGCGCTTGCGTCTGACCTAGTACTGGAGAGCCTGTGATCCCTGACTCCGCGGGTGCTTGTCCTGCAACGGGAAACGGGGATTCGTTAGTGGCTCCGTGGGGCGTCCGTGCCTGCCTCGCGCCCGGGGATGGGAAGGGAATGAATAGTTGGGAGGTGAACCCCTGCCTGTTGCTCTCTGACCCCGGGGAGCCACCTATTGTGAACCGCGGAACCGATGAGGTCGCCCTTGCGGTTCGGCTACCTTCTGATCCCTGCTCGGGGGACCCTGAGACTGTGGTGGGCGGACTCGCTGATGCCTCCCGTCTTGGGGGTGTCGGTCTCCGGGAAAGTGGCGCTATATCGCATTCTAACTCACAGGGGCTACTGGGACTGGAGGTACCAGGGGCTGAACTGAAACCCCTCTTTTCGCTAGGACGGGTGGGGGACCACTCCGCTAACTCCCCCTGGTACTGTAAATCAACGTCTAAACTTCTATGGGCATCTGTGTTTCGGGGAAACTCCCGCGGGGTATGTGTGTGGTCGGGGCTCTTCCATTTCTTCGGGGACTCCCGCACAAGATTTCTGTGGATCGATTCCCTTTCCTCCCCCCTTGGTGGGGACCCATGCTCCCCTTTTCCTCCCCCTTGGGTTAAGCGGGTGGGGGAGTACCCTAACGCTGATTCGCTGCTATTCTCGTCTCCGTCCTGCTCTCCGGGGACCCTGCGCCTGAGTTGGTCCACGTGTCGCCTCCACAGGAAGCCTGTACTGGTTTCTACGCGGTATGAGACGGGGCCGGTTTGCTCTACTACGGTGCCCGGCACCCAGGCTGGCCCCGCGCTGGCGTAGTTCCTGCAATGCACCGGGGCGCCTATGCTGAAACTCTTTGTGGGTTCCACCCCTATGTTCCGCCCCTTGTCCTCTACTCTCGTGGGGTCTAGCTTGGAGATTCCCGTGGCCAACTTCCTGCGCATCAACAGCTCTGCGGGGGAGTACCCTGACGCTAGTGGGGTGACCCTGTATCTTAGCAGGAATTGGCACAATTTCAGGTCGAGGTCTCCGGGGCCCATGCGCAGAAGCGCGTCTTTCGTGGTGCGCACGAGGCGCTCTACTTGGCCGTTGGTGGCCGGGTGAAAGGGGGCAGAGGTGATGTGCCGAATGGCGTTGCGCTCCATGAAAGCCCCGAACTCGGCGGACGTGAAACAGCTGGCGTTATCGCTGACGAGGGTGTCGGGTAAACCGAACGTGGAGAAGACCCTCCTTAACTGTTTGATTGTTGTGGCCGAGGAGGTGCTTGAGACTGGAATGACCTCCAACCATTGGAGAACGCGTCCACCATGAGGAGGAAAAGCGTTCCCCTGAACGGGCCAGCAAAGTCTACATGTACCCGGGACCAGGGGCCCCTTGCCGTGTCCCACTCCCTAGGTGGCGAGCGAGCCTCTTCTGGCCTTGAGCTTTGGCACACTTCGCAAGTGCCGACCATGTGTTCGATGTCGGCGTCTAGCTGGGGCCACCAAAAGTAACTGCGGGCCAGCGCCTTTGAGCGGACGATCCCCGGGTGGCTGACGTGCAGCAGTTTAAGCACCCTCGGCCGGAGAGGCGTGGGGATTACTACCCGCTGTCCCCACAAAAGGCAACCCCTCTCTAGGGACAACTCTAGTTTCTTTTTGAAAAATGTGTCGAATTCCGCTGCTGGGGAAGACACGGGCCACCCTTTCTGTACCCAGGAGCAGACTGTGGCCAGCGTTTTGTCCTTGCCTGTCGCTTTGGCGATGTCGGCCGGTACTACTGGAGGGGAGTCTAGAACCTCTATCATTAAGACCTGATGGTCCCTCTCTACTTTGTCCACGTGGCAGCAATCCCGGGGAATGGGGGACCTCGACAGGGCGTCGGCATGGCTGATCTCCCTCCCGGGCCGGTATACCAACGCGTGCTGATACGCGTTGAGAAAAATGGCCCACCTGAGCATTCTCGGGGACAGGATTTGGGGTGTGGGCTTATCTGCGGTGAAAATGCCTAACAAAGGCTTATGGTCAGTCACTATGGTGAAGGGGCGGCCGTACACAAAATCATGAAATTTCTTGGTCCCCGCAATTATTGCTAGTGCTTCTCTGTCTGTCTGAGCATAGTTCCTCTCTGCTTGGGACAAGGACCTAGAGTAGAACGCTATCGGGGCCTCCCTACCGTTCTCCAGCACGTGGCATAACACCGCCCCCACCCCCACCGGGGATGCATCGCACATCAGGACCACTGGGCGTTTGGGATTGAAGTGGGTCAGTACGGCATCTGATGCCAGGAGTCGCTTCAGGTCATTGAAAGCCTTCTCCTGGTCGTCGCCCCACTTCCATGCCTCGTCCTTTTTTAACAATTTGTGTAGCGGTTCTGCCACGGCTGCCTTCCGCGGGAGGAAGGAGTGGTAGAAGTTGAGCAGTCCGAGGAACGACTGCAACTCGGGCTTGGATGTGGGGCGAGGGGCCTTCTTGATGGCGGCTACCTTGGATTGGGCTGGTCTAATTCCCTCGGGAGTGACACGGAACCCTAGGAACTCAACCTCTGTGGCGAAGAAGACGCATTTGTCTTTCCGCAACCGCAACCCCGCCTTTTCGAATATTGTCAGGACCTTTCCCAACCTAGTTGCTAATTCGGCCCGGCTCCCCCCTGTAATCAATACGTCATCAAAGTAGGGTAACACCCCCTCTAACCCCTTCAGGAGGCGTTCCACAAGTGACTGGAAGATCCCGGGCGCCGAATTCACGCCGAATTGTAGGCGCGATACCTGGAACGCCCCTTTGTGGGTGACTATGGTCTGCGCAGCAGCTGCGGCGGGGGTCACCGGGAGTTGCTGGTAGGCTTGGGCCAGGTCGAGTTTAGCGAAGCACCTCCCCCCGTGTAACCTGGCCAACAAGTGGCTGACTACCGGCACCGGATACGCATTAGGGCGGATCGCCTTATTGATGGTGCACTTGTAATCAGCGCATATGCGGACCTCCCCGTTGGCCTTGAGCGCTGTTACAATTGGAGTTTCCCACTCCGCAGAATCAACAGGAACAAGAATCCCCTGGCCCACTAATTTGTCCAACTCCGCCTCTATTTTGTCCTTTAGTGCGAAGGGCACTCTGCGCGGTTTAAGTCTGATTGGACGTACTCCAGGGTCCAGGTCGAAAGTCACTGGGGGGCCCTTGAATTTCCCGAGCCCCTTTTTAAAAACCTCGGGGTGCGCGTCGCACACGCTCTGTATTGGATCAGTCCCGGCGGCGTGTGCTTCCACGGCGTGTACCCCCCCAATGAACAACCCCAGGGGCTGGAACCATTGAGTCCCGAGGAGGCTGCATTTGCCTCCCTTGAGGACGACTAGGGGAAGCGTTGCGGTGTGCTTTTTAAACTGGACCCGGAACTTCCCAACCCCCAACACTGGGATGCGGTTCCCTTGCACGTCCTTCAGTGTGGCCCTCAACGCCTTGAGCTTGGGCCGCATGCGGGGGGCGATTTTCATGAACTCCCCCTGGGAAATAATGGAGTATGAAGAACCCGAGTCCACCTCCATTCTAACAGGGGCCCCTTGTATTACTACCTCAACGAAGTAACGGGGGTGCTCCGTGGAAACGCTGTAAACCGGCGCGTCGTCCTCGCTGTCGTCGGAGATGCGTCCTACTCCGTCCCGCGTCCTCGTGGTCCGGGTGCCGTCCTTTGGCCTCGTGGTGCGGTCCTGCCTCGTGGTGCGGTCCTGCCTCGCCGAGCGGTCTGGAGAACTCCTGGTGGCCTCGCGCCGTTTCCGGCAGACCTTGGCGATGTGCCCGCGCCGGCCGCAGTTGTGGCACTCGGCCTTGCGGAACGGGCATTTGGCGCGGGCGTGGGCGGCGCCGCAGCCGTCGCAGCGCCGGCCCTCTCTCTGGACCCTCCGGACGTCCTCGTCGTCGCCGCTCTCCGCAGACGAGTTCGAAACTCGCCGGGCCGCGCGCACCGAGTTCTCTGCCTTTGCGGGCTTCGGGCGCCAGTCCTGAAGCTCGTGCACCCCGGCAGTAGTGGCCTCCGCGGCCTGTGCCGTGTCGAGGACTTGTTGCCACGTGGGAGGCGGCTCCCTTTTCATCAGCGCACGCTGAGTCTCTGTGTCCCTCAGACCGCAGAGCAGGCAGTCCCGGAGGGTGATGTCGGGGAGCTCCCACTTGCATGGGCCGGCGGCCAGCCGCAGGGCCGCGGCGAACTCCTCGACCGATTCCCCGGGTGCCTGGACTCGCCTCCAGAACGCGCTCCGAGCGGGGAACATCGCTATGGCTGGCCGGAGATGGGCGCCAGGAGCTCTGTAGCTTTGAGGTCGCCCACCTTTCTCGGCGCGATCAGGTCCACCAAGGTCCTCTTGGTCTCGTGTCCGAGCATGCGGACGAAAATGGCCCTCTTTTTGGCCTCATCGGAGACTTCGAGCTCCACCAGCGCTGTGTTGAAGTCTATCTCAAACAGCTCCAAGTCTCCCGGCTTCTTGATCTCGTAGCCGGCGCATGTCTTGGTCCCGTGGGCAGCCATATCCCATCCTCGTCGCCAATTTAGTGTATGGGACCAAAGACAGCCGGACAACCGAAAGGTTGGTTTAACGCAGGTTTATTGCATGAGGTTCCAGTGAAGCATGAGCTAATGGCGGTGATACAACTCAATATATACAGTAGCTCTCTACATTTGAATCTTGTAGCACGGTAGCTCATTGGCTGCTACCGGCGTGGCCTCGCCCAGGCACGCCTCTTTCTTCAGCTGCTGAATGCGGGGAAGGTTTTCCCGCGGCTGTCCGTGATTGAGCAATGTGAACCATGTGAGGCTGAACGCTCGCAGCTGCCCTCTATGGGCTGTCTGCTCGCGTTCCTTTACAGCTGGTATCGTTTGTATCTGGAGTGGTTACATTCTTGCCTTTACAGTATAATGAACATGCATACATACATACATAACAGCCACTTAGCGTTTTTGGACAGCCCTTTATAGCATCACTCATTGCTCTTTACAGGGAAGCAGTGATAGACACATGACAGGAATATTTAAATGTACCTTACACTATATATACTCAAAGAAGAAGAATGCTTATATCCAGAAATGTGACATTCTAAAGAGAAGGAAACAGTGAGTGAGCAGGCAGAGTACAATAGCAGCTTTGTTTTGACTCTAGCAACACACTGCTCAGACTTCCAAATTCAGTTCAATGAGGGGATTTATAGGGTCAGGTAGAAGCCCATTGGCTCTCTTGCATCACCTGACAACAACTGAGCTATCCTATACCAGTGATGGGCAGTCTTGGCCTTCCAGCTGTTCTTGAACTTCAATTCCCAGAAACCCTGACCAGCTGGTGCGTTGACTTGGGCTTCTGGGAATTGAAGTTCAAGAACAGCTGGAGGGCCAAGACTGCCCATCACTGTCCTATACCTAAGTTAGGGCCTATGTGTTAACAGACAGCAAATTCTGTAGCAAATTTTCTGCCAGACTCCTCTCGTTGAACATATGTCCTCTGCATGAAAAGTTCTGCCTCTTAATTATACATATGGAAAAAAAATCAAACATTTAACAAACCATATATAAATATAAACAAATAAATAAACATCTCTATGAATAAGAATGTGTCATCTCTCTCCCAATTAATTTCTAAACAAGGAACCTGCAGAATTCAAGACTGCCTGTGAAAAAGACCGAGCAAATCTGACAATCCCAGCCAACTCCTTTCACCCTGCTCCAGGAGGGTGCCTTGTTACACAAAGCAAGAATTGGCCTGATCTATGCTACACTTCTAGGGACTGAAGTGGCTTAGTGGTTAAGATGCTGAACTTGATGGCCGGAAGGTCGGAAGATCCACAGTTCAAGACAATGCTGCACAACAGAGTGAGCCCCCGTCTCTGTCCCAGCTCCTGCCAACCTAGTACAGTAAAACCTCGCATAAGGAGCGCCTTGCTTAGAGACTAACTCGCTTAAAGAGCAGAATTTTCTCTGAATGGTTGCCTTGCTTAACAACTAAAACCAACCAAAAGCTTGCTTAACAACTAAATCGGGATTCGCAATCCTCCCTGCCAGAAGTCACAATTGGTCACTTACAATGGCATTTCGCTTAAAGAGCAATCATGTGGAACACTTATGCTCTTTAAGCGAGGTACCACTGTAGTTCAAAAGCAAGAAATTGTGAATGGATAAATAGGGACCACTTCGGTGGGAAAGGTAACAGCGTACCACATGACCATGGAAGCATCTGAAGACACAGATAGTGTTGGGTCTTTGGCTATAAACAGGGGTTCCCAACCTAAGGTCCGTTCATATTTATCTTCATTGTTTAATTAGTATGCTAACTATGTAGCACAGAGGTTCCCAACTTAGAGCCATTTCATGTGGCCCCCACCCCCTCCAAGGGCATTTGAAAAACAAAATGGCTGTCCCTTTGAAGCTGTTGGGACAAAATGGCTGCCCCCATTGTGCAGGCAGTGCAAAATGGCCATCTGGGCCTCAAAGCTGACTGAGAGAGTGTGACCTAGCCCCTGGCTTGAAAAGGTTGGGAACCCCTGCTGTAAACAAACGGAGATTAGCACCACACCATAGAATCAGATACAACTGGCTTTTGAGCAATTATAATTGTCATGTACCTGAGACTTATGTCTAAATTATTGCAAAAAGGAATTGATTAGAAGTATTACTTGTAATGAGTTGCTTCAAAGGCCTGTCTGGCTTGTCACATAGTTATTGATGCTTTGTATTTCAGCATAATTGCATCATCCTTGCCTCCACCCTCATTGACTTCATCCCTTCATCTAGTAATAAAAGAAGCCCACCTTGCTTCACAACTTTAGTGTTCTGTTGATGCCTGAACATTGGGAAAGAAGAATCAGTTTATCTTTATCTACAATTGTTGGGAAGGTAGAAGTGCATTTTTGCATGTATACTTTCTTTTTCCTCTTAGAAACTCAGGTCATCTGGCTGTTTTTACAGGGGAAGTAGACTGGGGAAAGAAGTGGTGAGAAACAACAGCAAAACAGATGGACAATTTAGTTATGCCCAAGATATGGTAGGTAATAACTTTGAGCTCAACAACAGGATGCCTGAGTTCATAGTAAATTCAATGGGAAGGCTATTTATCCAGGCACTTTGCTGTCAGAGAAAGGAAGAGTTGGAAGTCCTAGGGAGAACTGGTTCCTAAATGCTGGACATTGGCCAAATGCTTACTGTATGATATCAAGATGTGTTTTTGACAATGTTCTTTATCCAGACAAAGGACCATTTCCTATGTTTTCAAGTAGCACAATTTTTTGCAAGACGTTGAGGAAAGCTACATGCTTTTCCAAGCAATAATTCCAGGCGACAAGTGCAGCTAAAAATATGTAACCTGTTAAAGTACTGGAAGAAATAGCCTTGAGTTTTAGAGTGCACCTGTGGCATATGTATAGTTCTTCTGCAGAGGGTGTCTAGGATGAGGGACCTCTTTCATCCTGAAGGGAAAATTCAGTTTTGAAGAAGTTTGTGGGAGGACTGGCATTTTCTAGCGGTAAGCTGTGGTCAAAGGCAAAAGAATTGAGCCCAAAAGTACCAGCATATTTTAACTTAAAGATCTTATTGCAGTAACTGAGCAATACCACTTTAACCTTTTAGAATGGGAAGAACTTGTACCAAAAGCTTGGAAACCACCAAACATCATCATGAGGCTGTGTGTATGGCCCCCTGTGATGCAGTGATTCAGCTGCAGTATTGCAACAATAACTCTTGTAATCTGACTTTGATCCCAATCGGTCCAGGGTTGACTCAGCCTTCCATCCTTCCAAGATTGGTAAAATGAGTACCCAGCATGTTGGATGCAAAATGCCAATTACCTTGTGAACTGCCCAGAGAGTATACTAAGTTCTGTGGGGCAATATGTAAGTGTAATTGTGATTGTTATGTGAGGCAAACAGACTGGGATTCCACAACATAAGATTTACCCCCTGGGCATGAGGTTCTCCACCTGAAGTAAATAATTATAAATGTATGAGGCAAGATGATTTTGCAAAGCAAGCTCTAATTCCCACATGGTTTTCCTAAAGTCAAGCTATTCCTAGCTTAAGGCACAAAACTTTGAGAAGATAAACAGATGTTCCATGTTTCATGCCTGTTAATTTTGCTATAGATAGGAATGGTTTAAATGAGTGCACCGTGGCTGGCTTAAGATATCTGCTTCGTGTCTCTGTGCAAGTCTTGTACCCCATTTGTTTTTGGAGGCCCTTGTCCTCTAATAAAGGAACACAAACTAGTCAATTGGGTAATTTGCCAAGTATTTGGTGGAGAAATGGTTAATGGCAGAGAATGAGATCTCACCTTTTATAATATTTTGTAAGCACAGAATGGGCTTAGCTGTCCACATGTATAAAATATCGAGCTGTTTTAATTGACATTTTAGCAGTAGCTGGTCAGTGTTGCAGTAGAGGCATGGGCACTGCTAGATCAGGACAATGCAGGCATGTGGCTCCTAATTGACCAAGAGTCTGCAGTTCTTGAACAAGTGACTTTCTTGGATTGCAACACCTCTAAATTCCTAGGACTTTTAACTTGGTTAGAACTTAGTAAAGGTAACTTTTCTAAACTCTGGTTTGCTACAGTTCTGACCTATGACACCAACAGGTTTCACAGCTTGTCTTTATCATCCCAACATGGGGCCCACAGTGGGACTTTAGTTCCCAGAAGCCTAAGTCAGTACATTGGCTGATCAGTGAGTGATTTGAGGAATTGACTTAGGCTTCTGGGAATTGAAGTCCCAAAATCATGGGTTGGGAAACACTGGTCTATATCATGTTGTCATAGGTGCCTAATGTCTCTGTCACCTTGTGATGCATGCTGGGAATGGTGCTGGGTGCCTCTTCCTGTTGGATGTTACTCAGCAACATTTATTACCATTACAATTACCCTGTTATTGTATACTGTCCAGTCACCTCCTTATAAATGAGTGACCTCCAAAAGGTCCCATCATTAACAATCTGCCCAGCAACTACAAACTCAAGGCAGTGGTCTCATTTTTTAAAAACTTAATCCTTTGCATGTTTGATTTTCTTCTTCTTTTCTTGCCACCCGCAAATTTTTCTAACATTATATAATATATGAATATTAACATTACTCCAGTACTTTGCTTTTCTATGTTACCTTTCCGCTCACTACTAGGTAATGTTCTAAGGTGGTTTACAATCTATATAAAACATAACAAAATAAGGGGGAAATCCTAATTAGATAAAATGAAATTGAAGAAAAAAGTTTAAACTTATAAACACTTACAATCATGATAAAATATTAGCAATGTTATCTACTGTTAGTTCATACTCTTACTAAAAGCAGTGAGGGTAGAAGCTGAGCACAGCTCTGGTAGGAATATATTCCACAGCCTAAGGGTTGTGGAAGAGAAAAGTCTCTCTCCTTCACATGTCTTCTGCGTCAAGTGGGCCTTTGTAGTTGTTGATACACTCAAAAATGCCCTTTTTGATAATCTTAATATCTGACCAGTTTCATAGGGCCTGAAGCTGCCAAAGCACAAGCTGTTTTGAACTTTGTAGGTTAAAACTAACACCTAGAATTGGTCCCAGTGACCAGCTGACAACCAGTGCAGGTCATCCAGTATCAAGGTCATGTAATGTAAATGAAGTTGCATGAAAATATTACTTGTCACTCTGCCATCTTGGAATCCAGCGACAGGGCAAAGACAAGAGGTACTCCCAAACGATGAACGAGGCCAGACAGAGGGAGCACAACTCTCTTCCCACAAGAGCTCTCCCTTTTCATAGACGCATGGAAAACTGCCTTGTACTAGGTCTGTCTATGCATCCGACACTCAATGTACATGTAGCACTACATTGACCACTCTGACTGGTGGTCAGAAAAGAATAGAACTCAGAAGTGGTAGGTGATGTGTTGTTGCCTTCTTAGTCTCTTCTTCCTCCTTCTTCTGTGTCCTGATTAAACCCTGGACTGCCAAAATGAAGCCACTTTCTTGGCTTTGTCGTTGGGCAAACCTAATTGTTCATTGATGCAGTTTTGTGTGTATTTGATCTGGTAGGATATCCCGGACTAATTGCATTTAAACGTTTTGAGATGAAAGAGCTGGATTAATTTGAATGGAATAAATGAATTTAGATTGATGACCTGATTTGCCAACTGGATTTTTTGGACTGTTTGGAGTGGATCAAATTGATTGAAACTGACTGAACTGATCTGAGCTTGACTTAAAAGACATTTTGCAGAACTAATTACAAAGGATGGAAAAAGTTTTGGATTGTGCTTAAGTTTATAAAGTTCACAGACAACAGTTAGGAGGTTAAATGGGTGGTGGTGGTGGTGGTGCACACAGTGCTGGTGGAGGGAGATCCTGCCTCGTAAGAGACAGTTTCTCTCGTTCCCTTTTCATAGTGCTGTGGTTAGTCCCCATGCCACTCCCATAGAGCTGAAGTCCGTGGGAAATGAAGAGGAGCACAATATTGTTTTCCTTTGCATGGATTGTTTTGGAACTGAATGTGGATTATTTGGAAATTGAAACCTGAGAATGATAAAAGAGCACTCATCAATGAATTCTTAGAAAATAGGGAATTACCAAAAGTGGATATAGAACTGAATTGGAGTTGATACTTAATATCTGCAAAAATTTTGAACTGAAAAAGCAAGAATTGACTGAGATTGTTTCTTCCCTGAAAAAAAGAGTTGGACTGCCTTCAAAACTGTATTTTTAAAATATGCTGGAGTTAATATATGGATTAAGAATGTTTTTTTTAAAAAAAGAGCTGGATTGCTGCCATAAAAGTTGTGTTTGACTTTGTTTCTATTTCCTTTTTATGAAAAGACTGTTATTTCAATTGGATAACATGGGACAGTGTTCTTCCTTCCTGATTATTGGACAGTTTTTTTGAGTTAGTGATCTTTGAACATTGGGACTTAGAATTTGTATTTCAGATCCAAGAACTGTGCACTGTGAAACTCTTTGATTGTAGCTGTTGCTCCTAAAATTGATTATAATTGAATGAATGAGTTGCCGTGGACTAGGGAAAGTGAAAGGGAAAAAAACCAACATAGGTGAGAGTGGAGCGAGAAGTGTCATCTGATCACAGTTATCAGAGATTGATCAGGATGGAAGAGGCTTCATTAACAGTAATGTCAACTTGTTTGTGTGTGTGGATGTGCTCCATACTGGAGCAGCATATCTGGTGCAGAGACACTCAGGGCCAAAGCTGATGTATGCAGCATGGATGGCTGACTTCCCCATTTATAGTTTATGTTTTTTTTTATGATCTTGCTCCTTGTACCAACTTTGGCTTTGGTATTTAGGCAGTGCTGTTTAAAAGAGAGTGTCCTGTTAAGCGTAGCACCAAAGTATTTTGGTGCTGAACAATGCTGCAACCTGTTCCCTTGCCACGTAACATCCAACTTCACCCTTGCCAGAGCCGTAGCCAGGGGGTGGCCAGGGTGGGCTTTGTCTACCCTGAGTTAGCAGTTTGTTCACCCTCAAACTCCCAGTTGCTTAAATATATGACATAGCCAGGATTCTAGATGTGGGTGGGCAAATATATTTTTCAGGGTGGGCAACAGTACTTCGCCTTGTCCTCGCGGCACCTGTCTTTCCCCATCGTCTCCGCCGCCATGTTGGAAGCGGCCGCATTGTGTGTTGCCTCCTTGGGTGGCCCTGTATGCACGCTGCTGCATGCATGCCACCACCTGGGCTGCCGGGGAGTCTGTTTAGTGTGCGCGGGCGGTCGCGCATGGGCCTAGCTGGCTGCCCTGGCCGCGTTTTCCGCCATTGTTTGCGGGCACAGAGCCCCAGATGGGCGTTGGGACACCTGCGCAGTTGCAGTTGCATGCATGCCACTGTCTAGCACCTGGGAAGCCGTGTTGCGCACTCAGACTGTTGCACATGCATGGTACCACCTTCCCTGGCCATTTCCCCCGGCGGGTGGGGGTGCCCCCTGGTGCCTCTTTTGGGGGGGCACAAACCCCAAAATTGGCCACCAGGCCCCTGCCACAACCATCTCTCCAGCCAAAGGTAGGTGTGTGCCAAGTTACAGTGCGGTCGGTGCAGGGGTGTGGATTTATATAAAGAACATACACGATGACACCTCTGTCTATACCTATAAATCCAAGGGTTAACCATTGGAACTTGCTATACGTTTCTGCACCCGTCCATCCTATACCGTACCGAACCTCCTTCACTCGCCCGAAACTGGTCCGGAGGTTACTGCAGGGTTGAGAAAGGCACCAGTGGGGCAAGAGCCCCACGAATGCGATAAAAGGAAAAGAACTTCACTTCCCAACATTCTCTGCACTGAGCCGCGCCACAGTCAATCAAGCTGAGAAGTGCAAGCAAAAAGAACATTGGGAAACGTGGCACGACCAATTAAAATCGAGCCGTAGGAAAAAACCACCACACGAACGCAAACCAAAAATGCAAAACTACAAGTCCTTGTGCGCCGTGATCATGCAGAACACTGAGAAAGCCGGCTCATGAAAAATTAACTTAAAAAACGCAATGGGAGCGCAAGTCCGCAGCAGGCGGACGCAGCGCCTCACAGCCTCGCAAAACAAAAAGCCACAAAACTTCACCGCGAGACACCTGCAGGCCTTCTTTCCAGGAGCAACGGGGAGAAGAGGGACTCCCACTCCTACACACTACCCCGCCGAAGACACGGTGAGACCACCGCTGGCCTCAAGGAAAGTTGAGCCGGGGTGGAAAAAAACCCCAAAACAGGCAGCAGTTCATCAGGGGAAGCACCCTCCCTGGCGAATGACTGGCTGCTGCCTTTGTACTTCTGATGGAGGTAATACAAAAGCAGCAGCCAGCAATCCGCAAGGAAGAGCACCACCCCTTACGGATCGCTGCCTGCCGATCTCCGGTTAGGTAAGCCAGGAGAGAAAGGAGACAGAGAGGAGAGAATCATCGTCAGGCAGATAGCTGTTCTCTGCCTCCTTCTCCCCCGACCTACCTAACGAACTTTACCAGGGGAAGAGCGGGCTGACTGCGCCGGCTCCTCCTTTCCCCCATTGCTGCTTCAAAACCAAAATTCGAAGCAGCAATGGGGAGAAGAGGAACCGACAGTCAGCCCGTTCTTCACGCTAAAGTACACACCAACAACAAACACCAAAATTAATAAAAAATTAATAAAAATAAATAAATCAATAATTAAAAAAACCCATTAATAAACAAAAAAGTAAACCACAAAATCCACAAACAAAAACATCCACAATACCACAAAAGCACATACAAAACACCTAACTACAACACGAAAATACCTAACTCTAACAACACAACTACCACAAATTACACAAATAAACAACAACAAAATAATAAAAATAAACAACACCAGAAATAAACAAACCAACTACACACATCTAAAGCCCAAACAAAACAAAAAAAGAACAAAGAGAAACACCTCCCAGCCCACCACCACAAAAACAAAACAAAGAAAACCCCCACAAGAAAGAAAACCAGAGAACTCACCAGCACATCAACAACACTAACAACACATCAAAACCACTAACAGCCCCACCTGGAGGGCGGAATAGTAAAAACAACTCAAAAACAATAAAGCCCCACCTAGAGGCCACAAGAGTAAAAACAAGTCAAAAACAACAATAAATCAAAAGTTTACACAAATAACAAACATATGTTAAATAAATAAAATAAAAAGTTTTATAACATCCTCTGTTGAGTTTTAACTGAAATAAAAACCCATCTAAACACAGTTTAAAAACATTGAATGTAAAAAACATGTACTTTCACATTTTTAAAAATATTACCTACGGTACAACTATTAACAAAAAAAAGTCACATACTAAAATGTTATTTGGTTAAATAAAACCATTTGAACTAATTATATCATCCTTTGTTCTTTTTTTTATCCACAAAAAACAAAACAAAACAAAAAAGCTGATCACAGTTCATAACAGCCCGGCAACGCCGGGCAACCAATGCTAGTTTTATATAAAATCATACAACAACTTTTCAATGGGGAAAACCACTCAGCAAAAAAATCGTTGTACGATGCATCCCATAGGCAAAATCGCTATATGATGCATGTATCGTATAGCAATTGTTTCATACAACAAGAAGCCCCATGGAATGGATTACAATTGTTGTATGAGGTACCACTGTATAGATGACCAACTTTGTATTGTCAAGAACTGGTTGATCATTTGTATATATATTACTATATTATATATTATACAGTGTTGGAAACAATACACTTACTTTTGGCAGTTCATACTTCTGCAACCTCCATCTGCTGTTCTTTCCATTCATCGTCACATAGAATCTCCAGTTCTGAAGGCAACTGTTAATGACCCTAGTAAGCTTGTTATCTTTGGTAAGATTACTTATTTTACAGAGCAGAATCCTATGATTGACAGTATTGCATGTTGCAGTTAAGTCAATGAAAGCCACTCCCATAATTATGGGTTATGTGTTATCAATCCTTTTTGCAGTAATTAAGGCATACCATAATTTAATGTGGGATAACTTAACTCCTTTTGAGGTGTAACTACAGTAAAACCCCGACTTACATGTGCCTCAAGTTACATAAAATTTGACTTATAGAATGATTTTGTGCTTAAACCGTGTCTCGGTTTACACAATTTCCTACGGGTTTGCTTCCAGTTACATAAAGATTCTTTTCCCTATGGGTTTGCTTTGAGTTACGTAAAAATTCATTTCCCTATGGGTTTGCTTCACTTTACATAAAAATTTCATTTTTCCTATGGATTTGCTTCGAGTTACATAAAAAACCAGTTTAAGCAAAAGCCTACGGAACGGACTTTTTTCTTAAATAGGGGTTTTACTGTATAACATTTGCTGTCTGGGTATAGTTTCTCTGTGGTGTGGAGGAGAAAAGTCACAAAGTTCAAGTGATAGTTTTGGCTGTGCCCTATATTCTGTTGCTATGCTGACAAAGTAGATACAGTAATATGTTTTCTAACACGGGACCCAAGACAGTACCGTTGTTTTTTCCCCCTTAGATCAAGTATCTTAAGCTTCCTTTGCACAACAAAAATCTAACTACTGTATTTATTCCTAAATTTTAAAACTTAAAAATAGTAAGTAACCACTCTTGAAGGCCTTGGCACGATAACTGTAAGTAATTACTGTATTTATGAAAATAACTCCCTAAGCTATGGAAAAGAGTCTCTCATTACTTGGTATGTTTTCAATTTCAATTTTAATTTATACCCCACCTTTCTCGGCCAAGGCTGACTTAAGGCAGCAACAACCTATCAATACAGTGTATAAGCTACAATATAAAAATACAATGAGGCACAGAATAGAATTATAATATTACAAAGCACAATACAAAATGCCATAGTCACAAGTCATTACAAAATAAATATGATTAATACAACCATACATAACAGAATTAAGGCCCAATGAACTCAGTGTCGGTAGCAGCCTCAGAACAACAAAGTCCCCATGGCTGTGAAAAGCTGACACAAGTGCTTCCACTCCCTCCGCAAAATGGGGGAAGTTGCTCCAAACCTCGGCAGCAGTCTCAGCAGAGGCAAAGTCCCCCATGGCTGCAAAAAAGCCGGCGCAAGTACTTCACTCCCCCCTGCCAACTCAGGGGAAGAAGCACAGCGCCTTGGCAGCGGTGGCAGAGGCAGCCATGGTAGTACAAATTGGCCCCGGGAGCAGCTTCAGCTAGAGGGATGTGGCAGCAGTTGTCTTCTCGCTGGCCCCACCCCCGGCGGCTTTTCTTCCTTCCCAGGCCAAGGGAGGGGTTGCCCCCGAGAGCAGCATCAGCTGGAGGGACACAACGGTGGCGGTCTTCTCTCTGGCCCTGGCAGCTTTTCTTCCCTCCTGGGCCAAGGGAAGGTTTGGCCCCGGGAGTAGCATCAGCTGGAGGGATGCGCCAGCCTATAGATATTTTTTTAATTTATATGTTAATTGTATAAAATGCTTATAATGGTAACTTGTAAAGGCTCTGGCAAGATATAATTTTACCAATGAATACCTTCCTCTAAGGAATGGGTTGTTAGGAAAGTTAAATACATTGTCCCATTAATGGCTTAATGTTATCACTAAAAAAACTAGCAATACCAGAGTTTGCACCTACATGTTTTATGGCCGATTATGTACTCTTGCCTTGATGTGCTCTATAGGTAGAGCCACTTGAGGATACTGTAAGTACTCTGAACATTGTGGGAACTGTGCTGCTTCCTAGATGTCTGTAAAGAAATTCAAGGAGAGGCACAAGTATTTCCATGCTTGGTAGGTTCCCTTTGCTTGACTACTTGCACATTGGTTTCAAAATCGAATGTGTACCATTAATGCAAAGGACTACCTGCTGGAGGGAAAGAAATTTTAAATAAGTGCTTTTTATGGGCACATATTTGTATTGACAGGTTTTGCTTCAGTTTATATTTTTAAAAATTGCTAATTAATGCTTTTAAATGGATTGCATAATGGCAAAGGAAGCATAGGGATTGCCCCATAATTAAAAAGGAGGCATAATGCAAATAATAATAATAATAATAATGGCTACTTTCTTCTTGCTTGTGTTCATATATGTTCTATTTTTGTAATGAATTACTACGGAACGTGTTTGCTAGCAAATATTAATAATATTAATAATAATAGCAACAATAATAATAACAATAATAATTGGCAGAGTATTTCTTTCTTTACAGTATTTAGATAAGAGTAACAAAGTAACAAAGTCTAATTTAAGTCTTTTAAATATCCACGATCCGGTGAGAATAGCTGTGGTAGCCTTTACTAGGTTCAGTTTTGCAAAGCTTCCATGCTTTTATGTAACTGTGAACAATGCATGACTGTAGTGCTTTGTGGTGTGCCCTCAAGATTCTTTGCAAGTTGAGCTCTTAGACTTTGTGCTGGGGGCAGGAATCCCTCCTACAGTTTAAATCACGAGCTCAGACATTTATCCATTATAGTAACAATATGGTTGTTAATCCTATTTCCTGATGTTGTTGATGCTGGAACTGAGGAGCAAGCTGGACATGAAGTTAAATGGGCCATGAGGAAACCAATTCATTAATTGAGGGATAGAAGTGAGTAAGAGATGGGAAGGTTTCAATAGGCCATTACAGTATGTAAAGGCAAGGGAGAAAGATTTCCCTTCTTTTGCAACAGTCCTGACCAAAAAGACCCTCCCCATGCTGCCATTTTTCTTTATTTGTATACAAGTGATGCACAATTTAAGATTAATGACATATATTAAATATAGATAAAATACAAATAAAATGTCTTCTTTCATGTCCTGATCAAATCCTAGACTGCCAAAATAAAGCCACTTTCTTCGCTTTGTAGTTGCCCAAACTCAAGTCCTCATTGGTGCATGCCTCTGGCAGCAATTGGCAAACCACTAAATGGGCTGGATTCTGTATCTCTCCATATCCACATGGGGTGTTGTTGTCTCTGCCAGCAGCCTCCACTTGAGCATGTTGGTCTTGCACTTAGGGACTCCAACCCTCAGTCTTTCAGGGTCCTCCAAGTGATGTTCCTTGTCCATTGAGCACCTTCCTCCATCTTCTAATTTGATTTTGTTCTTGCGTATCCTCAATAATGTTTGTTCTTGCCATAAAACTTCCTGGATCTGAGCCAGCGGACTTGAGGCTCATATCCATTCTCTTGTTTAGTTCTCTCAGTGTCCGCTGATACTTCTCTCCTGATCTTAAGTGGAGCAATACTAACAAGAGGGTATATTTTCTCAACTGATATAGGTTTCAGGCTTCCTGCCACTATACTCATGGCTTCATTAACAACGATGTCACCTTGTTAACAATGTTAACCTGGGACTGCAGTGGCTCAAGTGGTTAAGACGCTGACTGGAAGGCGGGAGGTCAGCAGTTTTATTCCCGAATACTGCAGGATGGAATGAGGTCCCGTCTTTGTCCCAGCTCCTGCCAACCTAGCAGTTCAAAAGCAAGAAATTGCAAGTAGATAAATAGCGACCACTTCGGTGGGAAGGTAAATAACGTTCCGTGCGCTCTGGTGTCTAGTCATGCCTCCCACATGACCACGGAAACATCTGAAGAAGCAGAGAGTGCTGACTCTTCGGCTTTGAAACAGAGATGAGCACTGAACCCTAGAGTCGGATACAACTGGCTTTCGAGCAAGGGAGACCTTTACCTTTTACAACTTGTTTTGCATTGATGGATGTGCTCCATACTGGAGCAGCATACTCTGTTGCAGAGATGCTCAGTGTGGATGATTGAGTTCCCCATTTATAGTTTGTGAGTTTCCTGATGATGTTGTTCCTTGTACTAGCTTTGGCTTTGGTATTCAGGCAGTGCCGCTTACAAGAGAGTACCTAACGATCATCAGTTAAGTAGAGAGCAGCAAAGGGGAATCCTTGTGCCCCCATTGTTTTCCTGATTACCTTAACCTGCATGTAATAAGGCCAGGCTTGGAATAGACACATAAACTAACATGATTTACTTTTAAGCACCCAGGAGCCACTTAGCATATTAAATCACTTTACCTTAGCCATTTTTAAATTACAGTGAGAATAACACTTAATGCACCTCTACTGTAAAGTTTGTGGAACACTTAACATACCAAAATTGTATACTACCAATCAAATACTGCATGGGTCAAATTATTTCCCAGCATTTCAAGTGAGAGATGTCTTCATATGTACCACAGAGAAAAGGGAAAGTGATTTTAAAGCATTACCTAATCTGCTCTGACAGAAACTATTTTAAGCCACCTGGTTTAAGGAGACAATCATTGCTTAAATTCTTTATGCCTTTTCTAAATGGTCCCAGTGATACAAGCCTTTATTTTGTATCCCACGGCCTCTTTCTTTAATTGCCCCTCCAGATTTTTTGTCTTTCTAGTCCTCATGTTTCTATTCCTTACTCTGCCACTACAGTTGAAACTTGGAAAATTAGAATATCGTGCAAATGTCCATTTATTTCACTTAAAAGGTGAAACAAATATATGAGATAAACTCACTACATGCAAAGCGAGAGATGTCATGCCTTAATTCGTTATGATTGTGATGATCATAGCGTACAGTGTACATTAAATTATGTGATGATTATGGGGTACATGAGATTGGGGGGTTGGGATTTTCAGAAGCTGTAAGCCATAAGCATCAATATTATAACAAAGTAAGGCTTTAACTACCTCGCTTTGCATATAATGAGTCTATCTCATATATTTGTTTCACCTTTTAAGTTGCATTACTGAACTGAATGAACATTTGCACGATATTCTAATTTTCCAAGTTTCACCTGTATAAACATAATTAATGGTATAGCAAAACTGCTGAAGATCTTGAAGTGGGCAAGAAGGAGGCTATATTTTCAGTTTCTTCTATCTGTAACGATGTTTCAGAGGCTGTTTCATGTCTTTCACATTTGAGCAATATAAATCCAAAGTAGAAAATCATAGAAACGCATAGAAAATCATAGAAACACCTGCAATTTAGTTTTTGCCATGATGAATGCTGTTAAATAGCTTTTATGTTATATTAATTAGCATTCATCCAATTGGTAATATAAATTGAGTTTTCCATGTAAATTACTTCCCCATCTTTGGTTTATGAGAAAGATTAGCCTTCTCCAATATTGTATTCTTCAAAATCTGAAGGATTGAAAATGAGAATCTTCCCCAGGAGACCACTCATTAAAGGCCTGAAAGAAAATACAGTATAAAGTTATTATTATTGACTATACTGTATTTTGCTTTATTTTAGATTGATTGAGTCTCATTGTATGTACATTGGAACCCCAGGTTATGAATGCCTTGAGTAACGTAATTCTTGTGATACAAAAGGAAATCCATTGAAAATGATGCCTTGGCTTACATTTTTTCCGTCATGTGAGCAGCCTCCGTCGCTTCCCATGGTGACAGGTGGGTATGGAGAGCATTTCTGCTCCGTTTCTGGCATTTTTCATCACATATTCAGTGCATTTCAGCAGCTAAAATGTAGCATTTTTGGCACTTCCAGTGGTGGGGAATGCTTACAGCTGATTGTCATTGACATTACCAGAGCTGGCCACCAGAGACCACTGTCGGTAGTGTTGAAAATGCATTGAAAACCAAGTAATCCCTTCCAGAGGTCAGAAAAACCGGGGGGGGGGGGGCAGTATTTTATCTGTTCAAATCTCTTTATAAAGTGGCAAAAACATGGTGAAAAATTCCAAAGTGCACTTTTTGAAGGGGTTTGAACAGAAAAAATATGGGTTTTTAAAACTTTTTTTCGGACCTCCGGAATGGATTATTTGGTTTTCAGTGCATTCCTATGGGTAACTGCACTTCAAAATATGAAATTTTTGCAATACAAACCCCCCCGAGGAACAAATTAATTTTGTAGCTTGGGGTTCCACTGTACAAGCATTCAAGAGAGACTGTGTTAGTATTTCTTTCGTAATGATGAGAAGCCTACTTCTGTCAAGAACCATTAGTATAGGGATTCTCAATCTGCAGCCTGCAGGCCAGATGCGGCCTATGACACCATTTCATGTGCCCCCCGCCTCCACCACACCAGGAAGTACCATATGGTGGAGGAAGGGCAAAATGGTCGTTCAGTCCCCGAAGCTATCTGAGGGAGCGTGACCCAGCCCACGGCTTAAAAAGGTTGAGAACTCCTGCATTATTAGTATATTGCCTTGTGGGATAGTTGAAGTAAAGGGAGAATGGGACATGGTGACCTTTCTCTGCGTGTGCATGAAGACTGAAAAGTCTGATGGCATGGTATGCTCATCTGTATGCTCTTGGGAGAGTGTCTATTACCTTTTTTTGTCTGGGAAGGTTTTTGTCAAGGAGAGCCTAGTCTGGCTACCTGAATATTTTGGCTGCTTGAAAGTACAGTATGAGCACTACCAGCTTGGGCTCTGGAATTGCATGATTAGTGACTGCTCTGTAAAAATAATGTATCTGTCACTGTCTGGCTTGCTACAGTTGATTTGTTACTTCTCTTACATGCATAGTTCCATATGGGGTGTATTGGTCTTCATGCTGCATAACTTTCCCTCTAAATCTAACTTAACCCCTCAACCATCATAATGATAACAAAATGCTTGGAAGCAGTCTCTCTGCAACAGTTCACCAAGGGTGGCCAATTAACGTATCACCAACAAGGAGGTTGAAAGAGGACACTAATTACCATAAGCTGCATATGCTAATTTAATATCCAAGTACAAAATTAGAAATTATTTTGGTCTGCTGTCCTCTTGCTCACTATGCACGGGCAATTTCAAGGTTGCCAAACCTATGCTTACAGGTTATTACACAGAGGACTGACCTTGAAAGAAGGCACATGGCCACATTAAATAACATTTTTTTAAAAAATAAAAAAATTAGAGCTAGCTCAAGGCATTTTTCTGAACAAGGCAAATAACTGTATGGGTCCTCCAGTTAATTCCACATGTAGGCCTAAATCTAGTTGGCAGTCAACTCAAGCAGAACCACTGAACATGCATAATAATGGATTTACCAAGATCCTTTTGATGCAGCAGCTCTGCTCAGTTGTCTTGAAAAGCCTGGAAGTTGAGTTTTACTTCAACACAGGATGCTTTTAGCAGTGCACCTGAGTGTAACAGGCTAATTTAATTTATTTCTGAAACATACTTCCTTTTGTTTTCAAATAATGTCCTTGTGTTGCAATGGACACTTTGTAAAAAAACAAAACAAAAACCTCTCATACATGTGAGAAAATTAGGAATGCCCTTTTCAAAATATAGCTTATCTTCTGTAGCAGGGGTCCCCAACCACCGTGCTGTGGACCAGTGCCAGGCTGTGGGGGTGGTGGCAATGCTGGGAGCATACCTGTCAACCATCCCGATTTGGCCAGGAAAACCCCATAATTTGACGTCCATTGACGTCATAACCCGCCCCGCGCTGCCAAACCCCCGGAATTTGGCAGCGGGGGAAACGCTTTCTGCGCATGCATGGAATGCGACCTGTGGACAAGCGATGTGCGCAGGTCCCGTTTTTCCGGAGCTGTGGGTTGACAGGTATGGCTGGGAGCCCCGGTGCCAGCCTTCTGCCCTTGCCGTGCTCCTCCGGATCTACCTGGTGGGTGGGGCGGGGGCTTCAGACACAGCGGATGGGCATGTTGCTTAACTGCAGTGCGGCTCCACCCCCAGCCTGTGTGCAGTGTGATGCCTAGTTGAGCGGTGTGGCTGGTGGGTGGCTGGGACCTCCCTCTTTATTTTTGGACTGCAGGGGGGCTTCTCCCCCTGCCTGTGTGCAGTGTGCACTCTGTCATATTTTATTATGCACTTGCACCATCCAGTCCTGCCCCCAGCCCCCACTTGCTGGTCTGTGGAAAGGTTGTTTGGTATGAAGCCGGTCTGTGGTGCAGGAAAGGTTGAGGACCCCTGTTTTGTAGTGTTCGTTAATACTTATAAAATCTGCTGAGTTAGGGACTCTTTTTAAAAACATTAATTAAACATTTTAAAATTGAATAACCTGCTGCTTCTTCCGATTAATTAATTCATTCGATATTACAGCTCTAAAGGAAATGATTCTTTCTTGGAAAGAATGTTATAGCTTCTAAACTAAAATCCTCTCACATTTGCTGTTGTTGTAATCATGGCAATTGCTTTAACTAAGCAGCTTATAAAAATGATGCTTCCCAGCAACAGTAACTAAGTCTCCCCTGAAATCAGTGGGTTGTACCTCCTCTGAACCTATGACAGTATCTGCAGGCTGTGGTTATAGCATTGACAGGAAACATGCATGGAGTCTCTCTACAATTGCCATTGTGTGCTGCTTTAATGCATAGCTTGACCCTAAGATCATTCACATGTTACGCTTTTTAACAAATTAATCCATAACAGCTAGTTGTCATTTATGCAGAACAGTTAGCATGAAGCTGTTAAATTAAGAAAGTGAATGATCTGAAACATTTAAAAAGAGAAGATTTTCCCAATTTGTTTTAGGCATTATAACTCTATCATAGTGAACTCTATGCCAGCTAGATAGTTCAGTGATTTAGCCATCTGACCATGGAGCTGCAGTTTGGGAGTTTGATTCTCCACTGTGTCTCCCTGTAGAAGAGCCAACCTGTGCAGTCATGGGCAAGCTGCACAGGCAGAGAAGAAGAAGGGAATGATGAAGCAATGCTGGGCATTTCCCCCCTAGAAAACCATGGAAAGGGTTGTGTTGTGTATGTACAATGCTGCTTCATATGAATGTACAATGTTGCTTTAAGAAATGTATGAATGTAACCCAGCCACAATCACAATGTAACCCAGCTGTTAAAGGAACGCGAGCAAGCTGCCTATAGAGGGCAGCTGCGAGTGTTCAACTCACATGGTCATCATTCCTCAAATCGCCTGCAGCCGCGGGAACTTCCCGCAGCAAACAACTACCCCTGATCCACCACCGAAGACGGGCGTGACCGGGATGACGTCACGCCGGTAGCGGCCAATGAGCTACCATGCAGCCAAGTTCAAATGTGTTGTACCACTGTATATAATGTGAGATACCTCCGCCATTACCACATGTTCGTTCTGATCATCAACCAATAAACCTGTGTTAGTCCATACTGCGACTCCTTCTATGTCTCCTGGAACAGACACTAAACTGGCGACGAGGATGGGATCGATGGCGAATCCCAAGGTCAAGGTGTACCAGTTCGATGTGAGCGAGCCCAAACAATGGGAGCTCTACGAGTGCCAGTTTCGGCACGCGATGGAAGCCGCGGGCGCCGACGACGATGCGCTTCCACTTCCTGGCCCAAGTGGGGCCGGCCACGCTGCGTATCCTGATGACCCTGGTGGCCCCCCGGAAGGTAGACGAGGTCCCCATCGACCGTATCCTGGAGAGACTGGGTGAGCATTTCCAGCCGCCCGTCTCGATCTTCCCAGCACGGGTCGCGTTCCACAGCGAATCCGTGTCCGCCTACGCGGCGGCCCTCAGGCTTGCAGCGGTCCACTGCCAGTGGGATGACCTGGACCAGGCCCTCCGTGACCGCATGTTGTGTGGTCTGAGGGACGAGGAGCTGCAGAGGAGGCTGATGACCCGCGACCAACGCCTCACGTTCAACGAGGTGCTGCGGGAGGCCCAAGCAGCCGAGGAGGCCAGGAGCGGGGTGAGGCTGTTCAAGTCCCGAGGGGCCGCGTCCGAGTGAGCCAAGTCACCAGTACAGGCGGCCCGGCGGACACCAGCAAAGACGGCCTGGCGGGCCCCCAAGCCGCCCGCCGGCACACCAACGTCGTCCGAGGAGTCGTCCACAACAGCGGACCCCTACTCCAGCGAGGACGACGACGTCCAGAGGATCAAGAAGTGTGGTGAGAAGCGGCAGTCCCGAGAATGGCAGGACCGCCGTTGTGACGGTTGTGGGGCGTCCCACGACCGCACGAGGTGCCCGTTTCGAAAGGCCGAGTGTCACAACTGCGGCCGAAAGGGGCACATTCGCCCGAGTATGCAGGCGCGGGCGAGTCGAGGACAAGAGGAGTTCCAGCCATCCCCAGACGCACCAGCGGAAGGCGACCGGCACCAGGAAGGTCGCAGCCAGCTACGATGAGGAAGGCATGAACCGCGTGGGCCTGGAGCACCGGCGGTTTTTCGTAGAGGTACTGTTGCAAGGGGTCCCAGTGAGGATGGAGATAGACTCGGGGTCATCTTATTCCATCCTGTCCCAAAAAGAGTTCATGCGTATTCCCCCAGACAAGCGGCCCAAACTGCGGGCCATGAGGTCACACCTTCGGGACGTGCAGGGAAACGGGATCCCAGTGTTGGGGGTGGGGAATTTCAAGGTGAAGTTCAAGGGCTACTCTGAAAAACTGCCCTTAGTGGTCCTCAAAGGGGGGAGGTGCTGCCTTTTGGGAACGCAGTGGTTTGCTCCCCTGGGAATCGAACTGTCCGGCATTAACGCCATCGAGACTGACCCAATGCGGGACGTGTGCAACGCGCACCCAGACGTTTTCAAGAAGGGGCTCGGGAAATACAAGGGGCCCCCGGTTTCCTTCGAGCTGGACCCAGAAATCCGGCCCATCCGCCTCAAACCAAGGAGGGTGCCTTTCGCCCTAAAGGACAAGATCGAGGCGGAACTGGACAAGTTGGTGGGGCAGGGGATTTTGGTTCCAGTTGACTCGGCGGAGTGGGAAACGCCGATTGTTACAGCCCTTAAGTCGAACGGGGAAGTCAGGATTTGTGCAGACTATAAATGTACCATTAACAAGGCCATTCGGCCAAACGCATATCCAGTGCCCGTGGTCAGCCACTTGCTGGCCACGTTACATGGGGGGAAGTGTTTCGCCAAGTTAGATCTGGCTCAGGCGTATCAGCAGCTCTCTGTAACCCCGGCTGCTGCCGCCGCGCAAACAATAGTGACGCACAAGGGGGCGTTTAAGGTGACGCGCCTTCAGTTTGGCGTGAATTTGGCCCCCGGAATTTTCCAATCCCTCGTGGAACGCCTTTTAAAGGGGCTTCCAGGCGTGCTCCCATACTTCGACGACGTGTTGATAACGGCGGGGAGCGAATTAGAGTTGGCAAAGAGGCTAGATGGGGTCCTCTCAGTGTTCGAGAGGGCAGGCCTTCGACTGAGGAGGGACAAATGCGTATTCTTTGCGAGGGAGGTTGAGTTTCTAGGCTTTAAGGTAACCCCGGACGGGATCAAACCCTCTGAGTCAAAGGTTGCAGCCGTGAAGAACGCCCCTCGCCCCACCGCAAAGCCGGAGCTACAGTCATTTCTAGGGCTCCTAAATTTTTATCATATCTTCCTGCCCCGGAAGGCATCGGTCGTGGAGCCACTGCACGCCCTGCTCAAAAAGGACGCGGCTTGGCGGTGGGGGTACAGGCAGGAGAGAGCATTCAAGGAGCTTAAGTCACTCCTGTCTTCGGACGCTGTCCTCACCCATTTCGACCCGAAAAAACCAGTGGTTTTAGTCTGTGATGCGTCCCCAGTGGGGGTGGGGGCGGTCCTGTGCCACGTGTTGGAAAGCGGGAGGGAAGCCCCAGTAGCGTACTACTCTAGGTCCCTCTCAAAGGCTGAGCGCAATTACGCGCAAACTGATAGGGAGGCCCTAGCCATCATCGCCGGAACGAAAAAGTTCCATGACTTTTTATACGGCCGCGAGTTTATGGTAGTGACCGATCACAAACCACTCTTGGGGATCTTCACTACCGGCAAACCCACACCGCAAATACTATCCCCCAGAATGCTGCGTTGGGCCATTTTCCTCAACGCCTACCAGTATGAGCTGGTTTATCGCCCAGGGAAGATCTCCCATGCGGACGCACTGTCCCGATCTCCCCTCCCAAGTATAGGGGACCCCACATGCGAGGTAGAGCAGGATCACCAAGTCCTACTGATCGAGTCTCTCGACTCACCCCCCATTGTCCCGGCCGACCTCGCCAAAGCCACGGCGGCCGACAAGACGTTGGCCCAAGTTAGTTCCTGGGTTAGGAAGGGCTGGCCCACGAATCCGCCCGATGAGGAGTTCAGACCATTTTTCAGGCGCAGAGTAGAGCTGTCGCTGGAAAGGGGCTGCTTACTCTGGGGCCAGCGAGTAGTCATCCCAGAGAAGCTGAGGGCCAAGGTACTGAGACTATTGCACACCAGTCACCCCGGGATCGTGCGCTCCAAGGCTCTGGCCAGGAGTTTCTTTTGGTGGCCCCAGATAGATGGGGACATAGAGCGTCTAGTGGGCACGTGCGAGAGCTGCCAGGGCTCTCGGCCCGAGGAGTCCCGGTTGCCCCATAGGGAATGGGATACGGCCCGCGGGCCATGGTCCCGGATCCATGTCGACTTCGCTGGCCCTTTTCGCGGATCCATGTTTCTATTGGTAGTCGACTCCTATTCCAAGTGGTTGGAGGTAATCCCTATGAACAGTACCTCCTCCGCCGCAACCATCAAGCAGTTGCGCAAGCTTTTTGCCTGTTTCGGCCTGCCAGACGTCCTTGTTAGCGATAAAGCTAGTACCTTCACGTCTGCAGAGTTCAAGACGTTTATTGAGCGGAACGCCATCAGGCACATCACCGCTGCCCCGTTTCACCCCGCCACAAACGGTCAGGTAGAGCGCCAAGTGCGCACTACGAAAGACGCACTGCGGCGCATGGGTCCCGGTGAGTTGAACCTGCATTTGTGCCAGTTCCTCATCTGCTACAGGACAACCCCTTAGCTTCAGGATTTTCCCCAGCCGAACTCCTCATGAGGAGGCGTCCGGTAACACTTTTTGACCGGATGGATCCGTCCAGGGTGGAGGATGAAGGGAGAAACATAAATATAGGGGGAGGGAGCTCCAAAAGTTTTTCGGCAGGGGACCCGGTTCACTGCAGGAACTACGCGGCGTCAGGGCCGGCGTGGGTCCCAGGGACAGTCATCGAGCAGACGGGACCAGTGTCCTACAGGGTTGAGACTAGCTCGGGTCTACTCTGGAGGAGGCACGCCGACCAACTCAGAAGGCGGGTCACTAGTGAAGGGGATTCAGCGTTAGGGTCCTCCCCCACCCGCATTACCCAAGGGGGAGACACGGCGGAAACCGGGGATACAAATGCATATCCTCGGTTCTCAGCCACAGAGGAGGATACTTTGAAAGAGATGGATCAGTTTGACAATTATGAGTTACGGTACCAGGGGGGTGTAGCGGAGTGGTCCCCCACCCGTCCTAGTGAGAAGAGGGGTTTCAGTTCAGCCCCTGGTACCTCCAGTCCCCCCAGTCCTTTTGTGTTAGAATACACCATAGCTCCAGCTCCCCAGAGGCCAACACCCCCAAGAAGGCATCGGGGGGAAGTCCAACCACCACAGTCCCCGGCACTCCCAGGCAGGGTACGGGGGGTGGCGAGACCACGAGGGTCTCTTCGTCAGTCCCGAGATTCGTGCTGGGGGGGACCCCTAGCTCCTCAAGCGGTAGGCAGGAGTTCACTTCCCAACTGTTCATTCCATTCCCTTCCCCTAATGCAAGGTTACCACAGAGCCCACACCGAGCCACTAACGAGTCCCCCCTTTCCATTGCAGGACAGGACTCCGCAGAGCCAGGCTCCCCTGTATTAAGCCAAGCGGCCGCTCGCCCCAGGCGCACGTGCGGCAAGCCACAATGGTTGAGGGACTTCGTCCCATCCTAGGGGGGAGGGATGTTGTGTATGTACAATGCTGCTTCATATGAATGTACAATGTTGCTTTAAGAAATGTATGAATGTAACCCAGCCACAATCACAATGTAACCCAGCTGTTAAAGGAACGCGAGCAAGCTGCCTATAGAGGGCAGCTGCGAGTGTTCAACTCACATGGTCATCATTCCTCAAATCGCTTGCAGCCGCGGGAACGTCCCGCAGCAAACAACTACCCCTGATCCACCACCGAAGACGGGCGTGACCGGGATGACGTCACGCCGGTAGCGGCCAATGAGCTACCATGCAGCCAAGTTCAAATGTGTTGTACCACTGTATATAATGTGAGATACCTCCGCCATTACCACATGTTCGTTCTGATCATCAACCAATAAACCTGTGTTAGTCCATACTGCGACTCCTTCTATGTCTCCTGGAACAGACACTAAAGGTTGCCACTAGTCAGAATTGATTTAATGGCACACAATTATTAATTATAGCGCCCTCTATTTATTTTTATTATCAAACTGACAATGTACAACTTTCTACACTGATGAACTGGTTGTTTTAGAGTACTGTACATTATTGGACTTGGGAATAAAAAGATAGAACATTTTAAGGCATCAAGGAGCCCATCCCTCTTTGAGTGATATCTGGCAGTAAGTGTTGATCCTCATGATCCCTGGGACCTTTCTGTGGTTCTGCATCATCATCATCAGGCTTGAGGAAAATATCTGTCTGTATGTGATGTGGGTGACAATCTAATCTTAGATCTAATAAGTTGGGAGAAACCCTACTTTTTACTTTGCCCTAGAGCAGTGTTTCCCAACCTTTCATTTTTGAACTTTAATTCCCAGAAACCTAACTCAATTCCCCAAAGTACTGATCAGCCAATGTACTGACTTAGGCTTCTGGCAATTGAAGTCCCTGTGTGGGACAAGGGCCCACTGTCCTAGAGAGAAAGCCCCATAAAGGCCTGTTTAAATAAGTAAATCTTTATCCATTTCTTAAATGCTTGAAGAGAAGTTACTTATTGGATCTCAGTCAGAAATTCATTCTAGGGTGGAGGGAGCCACCACTAAGCCTCTTTTCTGGGTATCACTTTTTCTAATTTCTCTCAGGGTGGCTACTCTCAACATCATAGTCTGAGAGGATCTCAAGGAATGGGAAGTATTTGTATGGGGAAATTGTTCTGCCAGGTAACAAGGTCCCAAACCATAAGCACCTTGAATTTGTCACAGAACACAACTGGCAAGCAGAACTGAGGATATATGGTCGTATCTGTGTATTCCTGTAATCAGTACGGCAGCATCATTCTGGCCCTGTTTGAGTTTCTGTACCAGCTTCAAGGGTATCCATATGTAGAAAGCATTGCAGTAATCAACCAACACATGAACCAGGGTGATCAGGGATCTCTTTCCCAGTTATAGGCAGATCTGAGCAGTCCACTACAGCTGATAAAAATCAGCTCTGACTACATCAGAAATTTGCAGTTCCATGGACAAAGCAACGTCAAGAAGGATGCCCAGATCTTAAGCAAAAGAGTCATTTTATCCTGCTTTGGGAGGGATCTGCCCAACCGGTCAGAATTTGCTCTCACCAGCAAGACCATCTTGTCGTGATTGAATCTCAGCCTATTCTCCCCCATTCAACCCTTAGTCATCTCCAGGCATTGCTCCAGGACCAGGACATTCTCCACTTCCGAAGTGGAAAAGGAGAGATAGAGCTGCAGTTCATCAGCGTACTGATGATAGTGAACTCCAAATTTCCAAATGACCTCCCCCAATGGTCTCATATAGGTGTTAAATAGCATAGGGGGGAAACCCCTTAGAACCCTACATTGTAAGACCCCAGTGATTTGACACCACATCTCCAAGCTGCACCCTCTGGATGCAGTTCTCAAGAAAGAATTGGACTCAGGACAAGGCCTGGCCCCTAATCTTAATCTCGGACATTGTATCCAGGTCAGAAAGGACCAAAAGAACCAACAGAGTGGCATTACCCTTACTGGATTCTCTCAACAGGTCATCTAACAGTGCAACCAGTTGTCTTGGTGCCATGGAGCAACCTGAAGCCTGACTGGAAAGGACAGGAAAGGCAGCTGGTCCATCACCACCTTCTTAAATTCCTCTAAATCGAATGTTGGTGGCCAGTCTGTAGTTGTTTTGATCACTGGCCGCCACCCTTGGCTTCTTCTGTATGGGCTGAATGATTGTCACCTTCAGATGGGAAGGCAGCCATCCCTACTGCAGAAAGGGGATGACAATCTGGAAGATCCATTCTGCTGTTAACTGATTCAACCTCCAGGATGTCCTTTTCCCTCCTCTTTAGTGGAGGAACTGTTGGAGTTTGGTGAAAAGGAAAATCCTAAGCAGCCTAGTGTGAACTAAGCATATTTAGTGGGTACGGAATGCAGGCATTTGGGCCAGGAAAGTGACTCAGACAAATAAGAGCATTTAGTGCAGTGTTTCCCAACCTTTGTTTTTGGACTTCAATTCCCAGAAGCCTAAGTCAATTCCCCAAAGCACTGATCAGCTAATGTACTGACTTAGGCTTCTGGGAATTGAAGTCCCCCTGTGGGGCATGGACTCCACGTTGGGAACCACTGATTTAATGGCAACATTTTGTTGCAATTCTCACTTAATAGTGAGGTTCCACTGAAGAAATGGGTTTTAAGTTAACTTCAACAAGCTTCTTTCATTGAATTCATTGGGAATTTGATACAATT